>OW026519.1:69291309-70491309 GCA_932274085.1 Protocalliphora azurea
ACTTAAATAATGTGTATACAGCTTGCATTTTATTAATAATTATATTCTCGATTTATTCTATCAACTTAATGTACTTTGATAAACTGCTAAATTGTTTATGCCACCGTTAGAAACACTGATATTTCTGATGTTTTGCATTGCAGACTTTGATGACCTTTTGATGACATTTACAAATTCATGCCCATAAGTTACAAACAAATCCTCTGATACTTAGTACTATAGAAATTAGATTGCACTGTGGTAAATTTTGGCCAAAAATTATAAAGATTTTTGATAACAATTCAGGATATCTAGTTTAGTGTATTTAACGACGCAAACTTGATTACTTTTTAAATTCTTATATATGCATTTCTGCCAAATATGTGTGTTTTTTTTTTTTTAATTTGCAATATTTTTTGTGAATACTGGTTTATTGTCAATATTCTGGAGTAAAATAAATCTATGGACTATAGAAAAGTCATCATCAGAAAGATTTTAAACCCAAACTCTAATGCACGAGTTCCCAAATGGCGTTCCTCGGACCCCTAGGGGTCCGTAGTAATAGTTTGGGGGTCCGCGAAGAGGTCTAAAAACACCTTTTTGTGTATTTTTCTTTTTATGAATAATAGTTGGAATAAGGAAACGAAGAACAATACATAACATAATATTTAATATGTGTAATTAACTTTTCCTTAAATTTTGGTCATCTGAACTAAGTTGGACAACTCATTTATATGTTCGACTGAATTTTTAAGACAAGATTATATAATTCATAATTTATTTATCTCAATAATTTTAAGTAAGAACGTATATGTATGCAATTTACCTTACACTAGTGCGAAATAAACAACCGTACATGGGTTGGCCGAATTAGAAAGGAAAACACTGGAGCACAGAATTAACTATGTTCTTCAACTAAAAACCGGTAAAATAGAAAATGAGATATCAGCGACTTTCCTTACGAATAACGCGTTCAAACCAAATAATTTGTATTGTTGAGAAATTTTCGAAAGTATAATAATATTTAATTAATTAATTAGCTTTATTTTAATAAATGTATTAAATATTATTATACTTTCGAAAATTTCTCAACAATACAAATTATTTAGTTTGAACGCGTTATTCGTAAGGAAAGTCGCTGATATCTCATTTTCTATTTTACCGGTTTTTAGTTGGAGAACATAGTTAATTTTGTGCTCCAGGGTTTTCCTTTCTAATGGGGCCAACCCATATAAGGTTATTTATTTCGCACTAGTGTAAGGTAAATTGCATACTTATACGTTTTTACATGAAATTGTTGAGATAAATGAATTATGAATTATATAATCTTGTCTTAAAAATTCAGTCAAACATATAAATGAGTTGTCCAACTTAGTTCAGATGACCAAAATTTAAGGAAAAGTTAATTACACGTATTAAATATTTATGAAATTTATATCATTGGAAAGCTTATGATTATATATTTAGCTATTTAAATTACTTTGATATATATCAAGTACGAATTCAATATAAATCTTTAATGTCCTCTTTTCACCGGCCATCCCTTTTGGTATCCGTAAAAATTGGTTTTTAAATACTTAAACTGAAAAATAAAAAATGATTTATTTTTAACAGAATTTTTTTTGGAAATAAATCTGTAACTTCTAATCGGCTGGTTGGATCTGCATAAAATATCTCACACCTGTAGCAGAGGAGTGTACAATTTTAAGTATGGAAGGAGGAACCTACAGACGCCTCTTACGCTTTTTTGGAAGTAATTCTATAACTTGACATTCCCAGAGCTGAGGTGTTTTGGAGATGAGCACAGTACCCTTGCGGATCAGAGGGCTTGTGGACCTCCAAAGTTGGTCATATTGGGTATGTATTTTTTAAGCATCAAAATTTCATTTATTCATTTCATAATTCATAAAAATAAGCTTACATGTGCAGGTTATTATTAAGTAATAAGTATTTGTAAATTCTCAACGTTTTATATCAGAAAAATTTATATGAATCTTTTTTTGTCTAAGAGATATTTAGGTCGAAATAAATTTTTCCTCATTTTTTGGGTTTGTTTTTATATTCTTTTAAACTTGACGGGTTTACTTTGGGTCCTAAATTTTTTTTAAAATGTTCACTTGATTCCTTATAAAATTCTAGATATTATTAAAATAAAATATAATATAAGTCTTTAAAAATATCCACATTTTTGGATTTTTTTCCAAAAAGGTGCTATTATTTTTTCACTCATAAAACTAGTTTTTTGTTCCGTCCTATACAACTTTTTTTTTATACTTTAACGAAAATGCTTGGAGCAATGGTCTTCTCACATCCCTATGCAAAATTTTGTCAATTTTCCAAAATTTTTTTAAATTTGTTTGTAAAATTTTTAAATCGCAAAGCTGGGATGAAAAAAAAAAAAAACAAAAAAATTATGTTTTTTAATTTACCTCCATAGTTGGGAAAACACACAAAAAGTATTTTTTGACGGACGACTTTCGTAACGACGGTGACGATTTCAATGAAAAAAGTATTTTTTTCCGGGTTGAGATTTTTGGCATTTTGGTATAAAAAATGGGAGTTAGTTTTTTCAACTTTTTAATTTTAGGACAAGTTTGTCCACATTATGTAAAAATTTCAATAAGAAATCTTTGTTCGTTTAAGTTTTATTTCAATTTCAATATTAACATTATTTTTCACAAAAATTACTTCAAATCTAAAATTTCATATTCTTACGAGTACAGAGACATCAAATACTTATATATTAAGCTTATATCTGAACATTAAAGATAACAAACAAACCTTCCTTTATCCTTTGGCAATTTTTCATGTTTTCGTAAGAAAAATGCAGACATGTTAAAAGTGCTAAAAATTACATAAGAATGGAAACTTTTGTTGGTTTTCAAGCAAAAATATAAACATTTTATGAAAGTATTTAGTATCATAGAAACGTTGGAGCATGGAGAATCATGATTAGTGAAAGTATATAAGATACGGTCAAATTTTTGTTGAAATCGTTAAAATTATGATTTGAAGCACTTTCTGTGAAAAATAATGTTAATATTTAAATTGAAATAAAATTTAAACAAACAAGATATCCCATTGAAATTTTGACATAAATCAAACAAACTTGTCCTAAAATTAAGGAATTAAAAAATCACATTTCTTTTGTACCAAAGTGCCAAAATGTCAATCCAAAAAATACATCCTTTAAAAATTGACTTCCTCCATTGAAATGTCACTGTGTTGTTATAAAAGTTGTCCGTCTGAAAATTCTTTTTGAGTGTTTTTCAAACATATAGATGTATTTAATTAACATTTTTTGTGTTTAAAAAATTTGTTAACAAATTTCGGATAGGGCTTGCGTGGAGACCGTTGTCTTAAGCGCCTTCGTTAAAATTTCTATTGAAAGTATTAAAAAAATTATAGAGGACAGAGCAAAAAACAGTTTTCAAGGAATTAATAAAGAGACTAAGAAAAAGGCAAAATAAAACTAGAAGAGGTATTTTTGAATTAACATATGAAAGCGCTTCTAACCAAGTTAATTCTGGAGTTATCTATACGAACGAACGAGTAACAAGACAAACATGAAAATATATCATATGCCAATGTTTTTAAAACAGCTTAATGTTCCTCACAATATGGAAGGGTTAGAAACATTTATGCAAATACTTACGCAGAATATTATCTCTCTTAATCAAAATATGATAAACTTTATGTCGTCCATGCAAAACACAACACAAATGCATTTAAGAGCGCAGAACCAAACGAAACAAATCCTCCTAACAAGAAAATGAGTTATTGAGAGTATTTTTCTGGAATGAGAATGTTTTAAACCATCACAAATCTGAGGTATCATACTTCATGGAAAAAACAAAATATTGATTTGATGTTAGTCTTAGAGACACATCTCACCGATAAATATAAGTTTTATATTCCAGGTTATTCATTCCATTGTACCCATTCGAAAAGTAAGGCTCATGGTGGTACTTCTATATTAATTAGAAACCGAATACGACATTACGTTCTAGACAAATTCTCAAAAGACTATATTGATTCAACATTCATTCATCTTAAATGTTTTTCATTGAGTTTAAACCTGAGCTCAATTTATTGCCTACTACGATTTTCAATGATCAAAGAAAACTTTGAGGATTTTTTTTAATACACTAGGAGACTATAATGCCAAACATACTTATTGGGGTTCCAGATTGATAAATCCCAGAGGTAGACAGACAGATATATAAGGTTCTACTTGATCGCAAAAATTGCTTGGATTTTGTGTCCCCTGGATAAGCAACGTACTGGCCATCTGATCCTAGAAAAATTCTTGATCTAAAAATTTTAATCGAAATATGATAACTACAGGAATTTCAAAAGATTTATTTACTGATCATTCTCCATTAATAATAACTTATTACCAAAATTTCCTAATAACACTTACTATACACAGATCCATAGCTCTGAAGCATTCTAAGAGTCAAATACTATTCATATATATATATATATATATACATATATCAAATTCTGATATTGGAAAACTTCTTCTTGAAAAAAGAAAACATCGTGGACAATGGCAACAAACCGGATCACCTGTTGCAAAGCTGTGGCCGTCCATGGCAAGTAAGAAACTAAAACGAGTCCTTCAAGTAGAAGAGGTTCGCCAAAATGAAAATTATATTAAAGGCTTTACATGCTTAAAGGTTCGCCAAAATGGAAATTATATTAAAGGCTTAACAGATAATAAACATACTAATTTTTCACCATGGAAGGCAACAAAAGATATTATGCCAATGGAAGACGTACAAAGTCCTTTAAGGAAAGCTGCCGGTACCTGGCCCCGTAGTGCAGAAGATGAGGCCAATTTATTTGCGTGTTATTTAAGCTCAGTCTTTCAATCAAATCCCCAAACAAATGATTTTTTATTAGGAAAGATACCTGACACTATATTAAATGATGTTATCCCAGAGGACAATCACCAAAGAAAATATAAATGTAAAAAAATCTCTTGAATATAATTCAACAACACAATCCATGATTAAAAACCCATCGAATGTGGCAACAATCGTGCTGTTTATTATGTTCAATGCGATCTTGAAATTAGGAGTCTTTCCAAAAATTTGGAACTTCTTAGATTAAAATGATACCAAAGCCCGGAAAAGAAGAAGACGGTGCAGTCAGTCTTCTTATAAATAGTATTCCAAAAGAAAATTATGCCGTTCTTGAACGACAGAAAAATTGTCTTAGTTCACCAGGTTGGTTTCAGTGAAAAGCAAGGAACTATTAAACAGGTAAATCGTCTAACTGGAGAGATAAAGAAATCTTTAGAATTAAAAAAGTATTGCTCAGCTATTTTTTTAGATGTCGCTCAAGCATTTGACAAAGTATGGCACAAAGGTCTAATATATATATACAATTATATGCATATTCAGAGTAAGGTATTGTGACAGAAGAATTTGAGATAAAAGCAGGTGTTGCACAGGAAAGTGTTATTGAACCTACCCGCTATTTAATTTACACTTCCTGCGTATCTATATGCGATGAACTGACTATTTCTATATTTGCTGATGATATAGCAATGCTCAGTTTCCATAAAAATCCACACATAGCAACTAAACATATTTATCTCCGACCTGAGATATTGTTAAAAACTGGCTTATATGGGTAAATGAATTAAAAATGATACGATTACCCTAAGAAGAGAAAACTGTCCACTGTATAAGTATACCAATTCAGATCATGTCACATACCTTGGCGCTCATTTAGTCTAAGAGACTCCATATGAAGTTAAAAGCTTCTAGCATTCACTGGTTAATCAACAGCTAATCAGAGCTTTGCCTTTTCAACATGTCATGCTGTATAAAACTGTATTAAAATCAATTTAGACATATGGCAGCCAATTATGGGAAACGGCCAGTAATGCTGGTATTGATCTTATACAGAGGGCCAAATCAAAATACATTCTTAAACTATAGAGTCATCTTAACAATCTAGCAAGACTTCTTGCTGAAGTACAAATGCACTCATGGCTTTGTAAAGCCGACCACCCGGCTGATGTGAGGCTTATTTAATCATTTAGGCTGTCGTTAGAGAGAAACTAGCTTTAGTTTAAGTTTTAAGATTTAAATACTTATTGTTTGGCCTATAAAAGGCAGATGCTTTAAATAAATAAAAAAAAAATAATGAGAAATATTGCAATCTTTTAGGAAAAAAACCAAAAATGTGGATTTTTCTTAAAATTTAAAATTCAGACTAATATAACCTTTTATCGGATCCGTATATTTATAAGATTCTTGCAGCAGTGTTATTTAGAATTTCAAAAGGAATCTAGAAATTTTAGGATCCAAATTAAGCCCGTTATGTTTAAAAGAATATAAAGAAACGAGACCAAAAATGATGGAAAAATTTATATCGGCCTAAATATCACCAAAACAGATAACCTGCACATGTAATCATAATTTTTGTAGATATTTACAAGGAGTATCGATGTTTAAATTTTTTTATAAGTAAATTATAAATGAAATTTTGACGATTAAAAAAAGAAAATGAGTTACCCAAGATGACCAAATTACTACATAACATAACACCCCTGACACGCTAGGGTACTGTGTTCATCCAATCAACTTGGAAACAACTCAGCTCTGACCATGTCAAATTTTATTCAGATATCTTTAACGGATTACAAGTTACAGAATTATTTAAAATGTGTTTGTAAATTTTCGTCCCATACAAAACTTTAAAGTAGCGTGGTTTTTGATCATTAAAGGTACTGACTGCAATATCTTTGAGTATAATTAGAAATTACGCCAGCTTGACAAAGGAATTTATTTGAATAAATGGAGTCCATTGTTTTTCAGATTTTCGTTATTTTAGTATTAACTCATTTCGTTATATTATTATTAACTATAAAAAACCGGACTAATGCAAAATTGACAAAATTAAAATTTCCAAGCAAATATTTCAAATCGGATAAGAGACAAAAATTTGGCTAGCGGTTAAAAATTTCCCTTGTCCTTCCTTTGAGTGTCAATAGCTCCGCTCCTGAGCGGTCTATAGGTTCCATCTTCCAAATTTAAAATTGTACACTCCTCTACAATGACTATGTGACATTTTATGTAGATCCAACCAGCCGATTAGAAGTTACAAATTTATTTCCAAAAATTGTTGACTTTGCCCCACCGTGTATTTCACATTTAAATTTTACAGAATTAAACTCGCGGACAGTTTGTTGAGTTGGTTACTATGTCCTGTAAACAATTGGAATTTGTAGCTGCTGCTAAATTGAAGTCATAAAGAGCAAATGAAAAATATGTTTTATATTCAAAGTTTGTGCCTGCATTAACAACAGAACCCTCACTAAACATTTATATCATTGTCATCATCCTCAGACTGCAACAAATAGAAAGCACAATCCTGTGCGAGTGCTGTGTGCAAGTACATGGAACGAACATTTTTCATATGGTTTGATTATCTTATTGTTGTTTTTTCTATTTATATGTATGTATGTTGTATGTATGGTATGCACAGACAAAACAGATTTGTTGTGACGACCGAATTTTGTCGGTTGCATATGCTACCAAATAATTCTATTAGAGTAACCAAATAATATAGTACTTGAAACTGTTTTAAACAATTAATCAAACAACTAAAAATTATATTAAAAATTAGGCTTGCCCAAATACAAAAGAAAAACATTCTTTTTTTTTGCAAATAAGTTTTATTATGCATATATTTTAAGGTTTGTTACATGAGTTTTAATCAGAGACCACTTAGAACTAAATTTTCAAAAAAATTACTAATTTTTTTCAAAACACAAAAACAAAGTATAGATGACTACATGTATTTTGTTGTTGCATGAATTAGGTTTTTGACAATTGAATTTTTTTTATTTTATTGTTTTTTATTTTATTGTTTGAAAAATAAAAATTTGTTTTGATTTTAATTTTATCTTACAAAACAAAAAATTGCTTTTGATCTTTTAAAATAAAAGTCAGTTTGTGAGTTTTAAAATATATGTAAATGAAAAATAGAAATCAAACAATGACTTTTATGTTTTCAAATGAAGAGAAAAAAATATTTTACGATTTTTGTTTTTATTTTTAAACATTATAAATATCATGTATTCAAATTTGTATTAAAATTTAAATATTTATTTTATTAATATGTAGGCGAGATTTTTTAATCAACTTCGATCACTACACGTGAAATCCTGATAAGATTTGGCATGCAATGTATTTAGATAATCAAGTGAATATTTTAAAATATTTATGCATGGATAACATGGAAGTTTACTTGAAGCGAAAGATATAATTCTGAGTTATAAATTCTAACTTTTGCAACTAAAAAATATTATTTTACTTTAACTGCCTGTCCTTGATATCTTTCCTTTACGTGTATTGCCTTTCAAACTATCGGTTTAGACTTATTTTACTCAGGTCCAATAAATCTTCAGATATTTTTTGAAAATCTCTTTCTGGCTGAAATTATGTGAATTCTCTAGCAGTAAAAACATCAATACAATTTTCTTGAGAATATACTCATCTTTTATGCATTTCGCAATACTTATTTGAAGTCGCTCGGAAAGTCACCACTTTTCATCCAAAAGTTTAGACCTTTTATACATCGTTAACAAATATGTGATCATACACAGATTAATTAGCATATACACCTGATAAATAACACATAAAGATTGCATATTTATACATTACAATAATGTAGATAAATACAAAATACTTTTATTTTATGGATAGCATAGGTTGACCGCACGACTACAACTTGCATTAGTCGGATGTGCAGCCAACATTTGTGTACGTTACAAATATCAGTAGGAATTCATCATATCGTCTGTACCTAAATGATGCAAGATATAATAATTTAACGAACTGAAAGAATGTTCGACTTGCTTTGTTCCAGGTCTACATTAAAAACAGAGCTAATTCAAAATTTATAAACTACTCACCGCTTTCCAAACTCTTCATCAACAGGCATAAGTATTAAGCCGATAAGTCTAATATTTTGATAAATATCCTGATTGTAAGCGAATGTTTATGACAGCATCTATAAATACCTTTTCACAATACATATGATCATTTGGAATTATTTTCTTCAGAGTAAAGACAAATTTTCAAATTATTTATGATTATAACTGATAAGATGGTAGAAGTATTGTATATTATAATACAATCGAATTTCTAATTACCTTTACTAATATTTTGTAATAAATTTTGAATTAAATTCAGTTGCATTTTTCGAATTAGTTTTAATTATTTTAAATAAGTACAAACTGATTATATCAACTAATATTTTAATTGTAGATATCATGATTTTAATATAACTACATTCATATAACCGCCAATATATAAAATATATTAAATTTATTTATTTTCAATAATTATAATAAAGTTTAGATAATTGTTAATGAATTTCCTTAACTGTAACCATTTTCCAACCAATCTTTTTTCTGTATGTAAGTATGTATGTACGTATGTATGTATGTATGTATGTATGTATGTATGTATATATGTATGTATGTATGTATTTATCTATGTCCGTCTTTGTTGACTGCATATGTTGCATATGTACAGCGAAAACTGGAAACATATCACATATTTGCCATATTGGTGCATGTAGCTTGTAACACAGAACTACCATTGGTAAGAAAAAATATAAAAGAGAAACCAGGAAACCAAAAAATTAAAATAGATATAAAACAAAAATGTTAGTGCGTGTGTAGAAACATGCATGGCTGTACTAAATGGTTGTGCAAAAAATTCTTCTTGAAAGGAGAAATATCCTGAAATGCGTGTGCAACATGTTTTGTGTTATTTTCTTCTGCTCCTGCAAAAAAGAATACATTTATGTTAGAGTAGTATTGGTTTGGTAACTACTCGGTTAAAGTTTAAATAAAAATTCAAACAGAATAATATAAAATGGATGTATTTTTGTGCTCTAAGGGCAACAAAGGCAAACATACACATACACACATACTGAAGTGCCACGAGTTGATACGTAGAAATGTTAAAACGATGAAGGAGCATACAATTTTTTCCAACATATGTTTCTTGTTGTTTATTCTTGTATATTTGTTGTTTCTGATATTTAGTACGTACACATGTATTTATATACATATGTGTAAATATAGGTTTGCATTTACTGCTTTTGTTGTTTTATTTTGCTTTTGTTTAGTATTCTTAGAACCCTTTGTTAATAAATGAAATTTTGATTTGTTGTTTTGAGCTTTAGTGAACATACTTGCTACGCATATTTTCCACATTTTGTGGCATTCAAGTCACGTTATTCCGTCAGTTTGCTGGAAAAACAAAAACAGGAGAAAAATAACAACAATAAAAAATATACACACTGCACACAATATAACTCAATATCTTATCAACCTTCGAAAGAATATATTATTAAGAACTCAAACTTACATGTGTATATGGTATATGAAGTTATTTTTATTGTTATACACTGATGAATATTGGGAGACTATAAGACAAATATGGATTAAACCCCTTTTGAATTATGAAGAATATCTAGAGAATTTCTTTGCAATGAAATCAAATGATGAAAGTTTTTGAATTCTAATATAAAAGTGTAATACCTAATGTACCAATAAACTAAACATATGGCATACATTATTGAAATTACAGTGGTATGTAATCATCTGTGCATCTTGACAAATTTTCACCAAAGTCATATTTAACAAAATTGATAAATTCTAATTACACTGTATACTTTTTAAACTCAGTACATGATCAAAAACCTATTTTTAATTCGTCTCCATGTATTTTTACCAGAGATTGAAAGCCAGTCCCGTGGTTGCACCTCTCCTTAAAGTTAATTTATGTTATTTTTAAGCTGTTGAGGAAAAAATATTTTTAAATTCTTTGCCAATAAATTTCAGTTCATAGGAGCACTTATTAATGTAATTAAACAAAAAATTAAAATTTTAAATCCATATTACTGACGACATTCGATAGGTGAGATCATTATTTGTATACCCTTCACTACAGGTGTAAAGGATATATATTAGTTTGTCATTCCGTCAATAGTTTGTAAATTTTGCTGTTGAAATTCAGTAAGATCGGTTCATAAATGGTAGAGATATGCCAAAAATCGTTTTTTTAACGTTTTTCGATTTTCTGAAGCCTCTATGTAAGCTAGAGACTTCGTTTTTGCAAAGAAGATTTGGAAATTTTTTTCTGAGATCTTATGCTGAATAAATTTATTAATTCGGTACAATAATTACCGAGACATTGGGCAAAACGAATTTTTGACTTTCTGAAAGCCTTGTAATATTCTTACAAAATTTTGGTTTTTTGAATCAACCAAATTGGTTCATAAACAACCGAGTTATGGGACTATGCATGAATAAAAAATTTTTTATTTTACATGCTCCACCGTCAGTTTCTGGTAGATGGGGCTAAAAAAATAATATGTGTGCAAAAAGTAGGTCGATTTTGATTTTTGTCCTAAAAAAAATCTTAAAAATTATTAAAATATTTTTTGCGTTATAAATCTTTAATTTAACATTTTGCGAAAAAAATTACTGTATAAAGTTTTTTAATCAGAATAAAAAGTAGACATTTTTGACATATAATTTTTAAGCCTAAATAAATAAATAAAAATTTATCCATACACTTTTTAAAAGGCTCTCTTTTTAATTAGTAATTGTTAGTAACGGTTTTTATTATTTTGTATAGTAAGATTTGTAGTTTGCATATGCAAACTATTCCAACGCAGATGGACCAAAATCCCACTTTGAGGTATCGATTTTGTACCTGTTACACAAATGTTGACATAAAATTCAGAGTATGACATGACCTTCCTGGATCATTACAAGGAGTATTTTTAAATTATTGTCCTTGTTTACTTTGATTGCTTGTAACAGCATAACAAGTCATATTAGGCTAAAAAAATATATGCTAAACATTTCTGCTTTTTATTTTGAATAAAAAAAGCTTATATATTTTTTTTTTCTCAAAATGTTAAATTAAGTAGTTGTAGCAATAAAGATTTTAGTTGTTTTTAAGATCTTTTTTTGGACAAAAGTCAAAGTCAACTGGGCGGTTTACGACCCATCGGCCCATACATTACTTTTTTTAACGTGCACTAAAACACTTTGTTTGTTGTTTTTATATCAGCTAAGTGAATTTTTCTTAAAAAAAACAAAGTCAATAAATTTAAAAAATCTTCAAAATTATATCAAGATTTTATTTTTGAACAGTAATGAGAAATTATGATCTGGATCTAGAGACGGATGTTCATCAAATATTACAATATGTTCTAACCTTTCGTTTTTTGCATAATGGCTAAATTTTCAACACATTTTACTTTCCCTTCTGTAGAAAGTTTCTATTATAATAACAGTAATCTCAGCAGCTCATAATTTCATTGAAAAGCTAGAATGGACTACTACATCCACCAGATTAAGATTAACCAACAAATATTTCATCTTTTACTCTACGATTTCAAATCACATTTCCAAATTTATATTCAAATTTATACTGTTAATAATAACGATGCATAAAATTTTTATACTCTTAAAGGCCCCACTACTCTACCGTAAATGTAAAGGAAACGAAAATGAATAGGTTCTTAAAAAAGTAAATATAGCAAGTACTTTGTTGTTTTGTATTCATCATCATCAGTGATATAAATTAGACATATTTTCAATAAATATTATAGTTTAGAAATCGCTAGATTAAGTTTTAATAAAAATGCAATTTTTTTCGTTTAAATGTTTGTTTCAAAACATTTTAACAAGTTTTTTAGCGAAGAAAATTGCAAAAAATTGTCCAATTACTTTACTTTTTTCTGCGTTTTTTTTTACGGCGATTTAATGTATTGAAATAAAAACTCGTTAACACTGTTCTTACAGCTGACATGTGAAAAAGTAGGGAGGCCTAATTTCGTTAAATCAATACGTTACATTTACGTTTATGAGAATCCATATGCACATAACTGTCATAGCAAAACGTGTAAACTGATTCGTTACATTTATATTTACGACAGCGTAATGAACCTTAATACTAACGGAACGTAAATCTTATATACTAACATTTTTGTATTTGAATTCATAATATATGTAAATATAAATCTAAAGATTTATTAAATAAAATTTAAAAAAAAAAATCTATTTAAACTTTAGATATTTAAAAAGTTAAAGATTTGTTTCGGACTGGAAGGTTCATTCATAATGATATATGTTCTATATAGGCTGAATTAATCTTAAAATTTTATAACTTTTTTATTCCGGAGTGTCATATATATATATGGATAGATATAGATATAGGTATATATTAAAATCCATTTGTATAAATATAAAGTTAATAGAATGCATTTAGAATCAGTTCGCTATAATCGTTTCGTGCAGGGGGCGTGAAACTTAAAGCAGTTTTAAGTCGAAAATATAAACTTTTTAACAAACAAAAAGTTTATGTATAATTCTGGTAAAAATTACATGAATATCAAAACCTACTGAGTTATTCAAATAAAATTTTTGTTTGATGTTTTTAGTGTAGCGCATTTTGGGGTTTTCTAGTATAATTTTGATAATTTTCTTTATATTACAAATTTTAGATTTTTAAACATTTTAAGATAAATGGGGTCCAAATGTAAGTAATTTATCCATATATTACACGAAGATATATTTAATTATTGTTTATTAAAAAGAAATGCTATTTAATCATGTCGTCTTTTTTTAACCCAAGCAAATTTTTCTTGGTCCATAGAAATTTTATATTTCCAAATTTTTTGATGCGCCTCTACATTTCTGTTAAGCATTGCAAATAAAACTTAATTATGCAAATTATGATCAATTTCGCCCATGCCTTCTCAAAATCTGTTTTCACAAAAGTGTTCTGTTTTCAACTATCAATGACATTTGATTTAAATTTATGGTCCCAATCAATTATACCCAGCAAAAGCTTTGCCTTCACGGTGCTATCAAGTATTATTGGAAACAAAAATAAACTACTTATTTTTTGCATGAATGACTAGATATTTTTGTTTGAGTTGTCTACAAATCCATGTAATTAATTTAGACTCTAGGGATACTCAAAAATATGTACCTAAACGAAAATAAAAAAAAAAAAATTGACCTCAGTGAGATTTGAACTTGGGCAGAAACTAACCATTCGGTTTTAATTCTTAACGTCTTACTCAGTATGCCGCTTAATTTTCTAAGTGACAAAAGCTTTGTTAGTATATAATATCTTTTTAGACATTTTGTTAAGAACTAACAGCATCGGAATGGGGTTGAACCAACAACCATCTGGTTGTTAATCCAACGCTCTAGCCAACGCTCTAGCAATATTACTGTGCGATTATACTATTAAGTACTTATTATAATATAGAGTAGGCAAATAATAATGATGCCTCATTACCAAGAAATTACTTTAATAAGTATTCATTACGAAGAAATTACTTTAATAAGTAGTTGCCATTACCGAGAACCAAAAAATTTTTGTTGGGTATAACAATAACGCCGTTCTTATATTTATATGTTCAAGTTTTGTACAAATTTCATTTTGCCATATAAATCTTTTTTAATTAAATTTATTTTTAATGCTCCTTCGATTTTATTGTGTAAAATAACAAAAAAGTAAGTTCACGCAGTAGTCCATGCCATTCAATTAAAAAATGTGAGTGCGCCTCCCGAAAAACTGTTTTTTTTTTAATTTTCGCTCTTGTTTTCCGAACTTTGAGACTATCTTTTGCGTAGACTGTTAAGGATACATCAACGAGATGTAGCACAAAGCTCGCAGAATTACAACAGGTATCAATCACTGTTTCAAAATTTGCATTCCGTTGAGGGAAGCACAGACCCCGCACAAAAAAAAATAATAATAAAAATGTGATCAACTGTGAGCACTGTTGAAAATATGCACAATAACAAATATAGAATTTATACACAAAATTCGATTAGATTATGTAAGATCAAATGAGATCAAAAAGTACAAACGCGCGAACAAAGAGTGTAGAAGAACGGGAAAAAGTTAAATAATCTTAAGCATAAGTTCTAAGTTTTTGATCTTTGAATAACAATCATGAATGTAAAATGAAACATATGGTGTAAAAATGTTGCACACTATAAGTTTCAAGTCTTGAGTGTTCATATTTGGAAACCGTTTGCTTAAAATAGTATTACCACAAAACTTATTAATGATTAAAGTTAGTTTCAGCTATATTAAAAATTTTTGATGATGGCTCATATATGTTTGAAAGTTTTTCATTTCCATTTTCCATTTGTAATTTTAAAATTTTTCCTCTAAGACCTATGACTATTCTGGGCCCTTATAGATAGGATAGTCGTTATGAAGAACTCCGATAGCTAAGATATATATGTATAATTAGATATATGATGGATTATAAAAATAGATGATGTATCTATAATGTTTTCAAAAATTTTGCTATTATAACACATCAAAATCGGTCCACAAATCAGTTGAAATGGAGTTTATGAAGACCTCCGATAAATTAAATATGTGCTAAATAAATCTAAATATCGGTATACTTTCGTGTTTTTATTTATTTAATATTTATGAATTTTTCGATGACCCTAAAAAAGCTACGGATTTCTTTCCTTCACAAATCTGAGCACATAAGCCTGTTGTTCTTTTGATTGAACAACAACGAAGAAAATCTTGTTTTTACATAGATTTTTTGTACTTGATTATTTCTATGTTTTTATATCCACCATCAAAAAATGATGGTTTGTCATTTCGTGTGTAACATGTCGATATCCGTCCTTCTGTCCCTCTGTCCGTCTCTCTGTCTGTTGAAAGCAGGATAGTGTTCGGGGCGTACATCCTAAGAGGACGAAATTTTGCTCAAATATTTGTCTTATATAAGGTTTGTTTGGTATTGAAAATGAACAAAATCGGTTCATAAACAAAAAGGTTATGGACCACATACTAGAAAAACGGGGTGTCTGCCGTAACTCCAATATATTTTAAAAAAGTAATGTATTTTGACAAAAAGAAAAAAAGACGCCAAAATGTGAAAAAATAACCAAAACATGGAAAAATCGCCAAAACCAAAAAAAAAAACCAAGTTTCAAATTGTGTACGCGGGTTAGGGTTATTTATGATCCGACACAGTCGAATATAGCACAGATTCTTATTAAAATAACACAGTGCAATTGCCTCAATAATTCCAACGCAAAATGAAGGCGTGTCACTAGTCTTGCAAAACCAAAGGCTTTTCAAAATTAATTCGAATCTTAGATTTCAAAATAACTGAAAATAAAAAAATTTAAATTATTTAATCCAAATGCTATTTCGTGTTGTTATTCTTTTATAGAATATCATTATACTAGATTTTTACTGATTGCCACTGCCCTTTTACACTTATTCTTGTCAAGACATTATTTGACTTGACATTATGTTTAAACTAGTGAATTATTTAAATTAAAACTTGTAAGTATTAACTAGATGTCACACCCACTTTTTCTGAAAGGGATTACTTTACTTCTTAACAAATTTAAATAATTTTTTTTATATAATTTTCTCGCCTCTTTTGAAGGAAAAGATAAGCTTGATATTTGATGACACGTATTGCACACGAAATTTTTTATAAAAATTTATTTCGAGCTATATCACATTTGACACCAGAACACTATAAGAGAGTTATCTATTTACAAACAACTAAAAAAAAGGCAGGTGATTAAAAAACTAGAACTATAAAAGGGCAGGGCTTTTAATCCAAATCTAGCATAATCTATAGCTATTTTCTAGCAAGATTTATCCAGCAAATTTTTTTGAGGGAGCAAAAAAAAATATATTTTCAAATTGAAAAATATTCAAAAAAGTACGCAGGCTTTTGTTTGTAAGCAACAAATTAATAATGCCCCTTTGTTAAATTTAAAAAAACGCTTATTTATCTAAAAAATTGTTTTTTATTAACAAAGTAAAAGTATAATATTATTAATATAATATATATTTGTTAATAACATAAAATTGAAGAGTGATTCTCCTTGAGTATAAAAGTTTATGATTTAAGAAACACTTCTAATAGCCAATTTATGTAGTGATTTTCATTGAAATCGGAGATGTCAAATTCGTTTTCAATGAAATAACTCTGAAAGCAGTTTCATTAAAATTTCATTTTTAACCAAAACACTAAAAAAGGCCAAAGTCATTAATTTAAATCGCTAACATGGCATCTCTTAAAGTGATTTTCAATAACAAATAAAAACTTTTATAAATTAATTTTTGTCTAATTTTTTAACACAAATCTAAACAGATATCAATTTTAAATGACTTTTTAGTACTTTTTTACAGTTATTCTTGTAAATTATTGAAGAATTTAAGTTTCATATTTTGATTTTTTATTTTATTTTTTTTTGTTTAAATTTGTAAACAAATGATCATATATTTTTTAAATATATGTGTTATTGATGGAAGATGATGCAAGAAAAACATCCAGCAGCTTTCATCAGTTTCTCTATCAATGAACTGTTAAATTTTGTCATTTTAAAGTAAAGAAAAGATTTTTAAAATAAACACGTGTAATTTAGCCACTTCCATCAACATTTTGACATAATTATTACAAAATATCAGGTACGCGAACACAGCTTATACGTCATTTCAAAAGTCACAGGTAAAATTTACAATGGTAAAAAATAACACTGTATAATATATATAATATAATAATCTACAGTATTTTTAGTTCCTTGGCAAAGTCTAATTTTATGTGAATTGCCTTAGTAGCTTCCGGAAAGTATATATATTAAACTGGGCTTAGCATACAACTTAAATTTTAGTCCATAGTTTTCTCCAAAAAATATTCAATATATCTGCTGAATTTAATTTGATATTTCAAAAAAAAAAAATTATTTACAAAAAGTGGCCGTTACTTTTCTATTAATACTATATGCTATAATTCCTTTCAGAGGGCGGCCGGTACTTATATGCGTTAAATCAGTTGAATAATTTAACTACTCAAAAATTGCAAATAACTTAATTATGAGAAGATAGTTTTTATGAAATAATAAATACCCATAAATACATTGTAATTTGCTGATTAAAAATGTTTTCTTATTTTCACACATTATGTTAAAAGTGCTCTGAAATATGTGAAGACTTAGGGTCCATTCAATTTAAACTCGAATTAACTTTACAAAAACCCTTTTTAATCTTATTATCGTTGTTAAAATCTATTCACTTAAGATAAAATAAATAAGATCTAGTTAAGAAAAACTTAAAAAAAATATATATAAACTCATTTGGTTTACGTTCTAAACGATTAAAAAACAACGAAGTGTCTAATATTTTCTCATTTTTAAGTTTCAGTATGTTGTATACATTAGAGTTTGAGAAAGAACCCAACGAAGAAAAACAAAAAATGCATCTAAAAAATTCACGTACTTCTCATATAAAGTAAACATATCCGTACGCTTTATGTATGTTTTAGTGCACACACTTGTAAAAGCAAACATTATATACGTGTAACTGTTATTTTTAATAAAAATCAATAGAAAAAAATTTTCAAAATTATGTTTATACTATTGAGAATTAAAATTCTTCATGATGTGAACAATAAAAGTTTCATTTTGACAAGGTTAAAATTTTAATATTAATAATCTGAATTTAAGAGGAACTCTTGAGTGTATAGAAATTATTAAAGATTTATAAATAATCCTTCAAAGAATTTATTAAATTAGACATTTTTATATTTATATTTATGGAAAAAGTTAGTTAACTTTCTATTTGCAGTATTGTGAATTGATTTGATTTCTAAAATTCAAAATATTTAAAATAATTTTGTTTAGATATTTTATTTTTCGGAACATGGAGCTGTGTTCAATTATGGACCAATTCATTTCAATAAGATAACTTTAAAGTTTAAATTTGTACTTTATTCATAATGTTTACATGAACAGACAGTCATCCAGCTGGTCGTTAAATCGCACATTCTAAGATATTCTGAGCCAAATAGTATATGTACTTTATGGTGGCGGTGCGACCAGCTACAATGATCTAGGCTAGAAAATAAATATTACTTAGGTGGACCGTAAAGTAACATATAGTCTGTTGCCCTACATTGTAGTGATCAAAATATCGCAAAGATTAGAGAAAGTTATAGTGGGTCAAGTCCGCTATTGACATTTATCAGTGTTGCCAGGAGATGAGAAAAAATAGGATAAATTGGACTTTCAAAAAGATTAAAAAGACTAAATTTATATTTTTGAAGATATCATAATAAATTTATAAATAAAACATAGAATGACTGAAAGCAAGATAACCTAATGAAAAATCGCCTAAAATGTTCTCATAGCAATTGGATTATATTTCATATGAAAAATAGGTCAATTTTCATAATCATCATAACTCAAAAAATCATTTTTTTCAGGAGACGCATTTTTGTCTTTTAAGTTGATATATATATGTATATATATATATATATATATATATATATATATATATATATATATATATATATTTTAAATTTCGAATGAAATTTATATTATTATCAAACTTAATCACTTTTCTAGGAAATTTTACGATATTGATTATACAATAACCGACGCACAAATAAAATAATACGTTGTTGCAGGAAATTCACAATAGATTGTGAAATTTTGAAATTATGAAACAAGATGTTTACGTTCACTTATGTTGTTGATAGTTTTAAAAAATTTTTTTTCTAATATTAATGACATATAAATAAAACGATAGCTAAAAAAGATTTTATTAAAATATTTTTATCCTAACTATTTTTAAATAGTTATAAAATATAAGTACAAAAAAATGTACTTAACCATCATTTTTTAACGTACATATCATTAATATTGGTGATGGAAAAATTAAGAATTGCTTTTATTATAAAAATAGTATCCTGTTCCAATTGTCGTAGAAAAAATATCCTATATATGTTGAACCCTTTCATAATTTTAGATACGTTTAAATGTAGCCCGCAAAAGAGAATTTTGAACCAATCTAAGCTTCTGTTTTTTGTTAATTAAATTTTCTTACAATATATATATTTTTTCGACGTTCAGACGATCTTATACATAAAAAAGAATACTTTCTGTTTAATGATTTGTCGGACTCACTACTTACTTTTCTCTTAAATTTCTTAATGTTTTGTAAAATTTCTATGTGACAAATTTCACATTTCTATATTACTGACCAATTTATAGTGTATTGTATATTTAAAATGTCTACAAGTTATTTTCAATTAGTTATTTTTTATCACATGCTGGTCTTTACTCCGAATATTTTATTAAGATCTCATTGTCTTTAAGATATAGTTTCCAGTAGGATTTTTAGCTTAATTTTCTTAAAAAACTCCTGAAATATATAATTTTTTTTTGTTAAAGTTCACCCAGTTTTCTTCCATTTAAGTGCTTTTAAAATTCCGTGTAATCCCGGGATAGTGGGACATGAAATATAGCAAATTTTCCAGGAATTCCGGGATGCATCCTCTAGTGATAAGTTCTACATCGAAAATAGTTTTTATTATTTTAAAATTCGAACTATAATGCGAAATATGTTGGACTGATTTTTGAGGTTAGAAGTGAGGTTATTGTTTCATACAATTATAAATCCTTAAAATATTTTGACGCCCCGTAAATTTTAATGTTAAACAAATAAAACGCCTTTATTTGACATCAATATTTACGTAATTTATACTTCGCTGTGTTTGTCAGTAAGCGCAATGTCAGTAAAAAGAATGTCGCTGTAGCTGGTACAAATGGTGTTTCTTAATTTTTGTTTTTCACATTATCAATTTTAACCATTAAGATGATTCTTTACAAATGCTTTTGCATGATCTAAAATCATATCTGGTCTTAAAAAATGTGAAATAAAACGTAAAAATTTGGTAAAAATTTCAAAAAGTACAAAAAATGTTTGCATTTAACAATTTTTTAAGGCCCCTTTCACTCAGAAGTGTCATTTCTTAAAAAGTTCAGTTTACGTGATATTTTGGGAAATTTCTCTAAAAGCGTTATCTGACAGAGCGAAAAACATACCTTTTACAAGCATTTACGCAAATTATATGCACATTTGAAATGATGGTTTGTCCTGACATCAACGAGATATAATTCTGTTCTCTAAATTAAATTTCACTTATGCGCGCAAATTTTCTATCAAAGGAGTATCGAGTTTTTATTTAATTTTTTACTACCGCATAACTTTTTACCAGATAGTAAAACTGTTACTAGTTGTATACAACATACGAATTTACTATGTCTTATCTTCCGACTGGTTAATAGTTTGCGTCTAAAAGATAATAATTCCGAGTGCAATGCTATAATGAATCAAAAAAATATCGAAAGTTTCGACTCAATTTTTTTTTTTATATTTTTAAGCTTTAAATGCTTGTAGTTCCGCCAGATTTTACGTCGATGACCTATATAAATAGTAATAACATTTTGAATTTCTTAGTTATTTTATAAGAAAATTTTGAATTTCTTAGTTCTTTCATAAGACTTACAAAATCCATCTGCACTTTTCTACTTTTAAGACAAACTTTGGAAACACAAGACACATAAATTAGGTTTCACAGTATTTCGAAATTTGTTAAAATTCAAATATTTTTGTGTACCGCTTTTTAATTTATTTTAAGAAGAAATATATTTTGATATATCTTATTAAACATTTCTCATTTTCTAATTGGTAAAATTCAAATAAATATGATGTTTGGTAATATATTTTTAACACAATTATTTCTGTATTTCTATTTTTTTCCACTAATTACACAAGGCAACAAAATCAAAAAATTTTAAGAGATTGAAAAATTACTATACAATTGTGGTTCCAGTAGTACAAAAGTGGTCCAAATTTTAAATTCTATAGATAGGTTTTTTTAATTTTTGAGTAAAATTATAATTCTTTTAGACGTTTCTCCACATAATTAAGGATAGTTCAAAAAGAGTTAGGCTGATATTATTAAAATAAACTTAGACAAATTAAAATTTACATACATAACCATTAATCCGTTTATATAATGCGTTTCAATCGGCTTAGTAGTTTCAAAGTTGTAATAAAAAATTTAAGAAAAAAATATATTTTTTACGTGAAAATAGCAAATTTTTTTGTTTTAAAAAAATCATGAAAAAATCGAAAACGGCAAAAAATTTTTCAGATTTATTAGTTTATCGTAAAGCCACATATAATAGTATTAAAATGAGATATCTATCATAAAAATCAATTGATTCTTTTCAAATTTATTCACAGTTAAGTGAATTAGCTTATTTTCACAAAATTTTAGTTTTTTGTTTGATATACATAAAATTGAGCAGTTAATGTTCTTCTTTCGATTTATTGAATACTGAAAACATTTCCCCAAGCTGTGTACAAATTTTCAGGTCGAAAATGCATTTCATATTAACATTTGCGTATTTTTTTTTTTTGCAAAACCCTAGCTAGAATACTGATTCTATTCTTCGGAAAAATATTTGAATTGGATGAGTTTAAATGTATTAAACAATAGAAAATTTATATTTTATTATTTAAATTTATTATAAGAAACAAAATAAGAAATCAAATAATTATTATAAACTACAAATTCTGGAATTTTCTTTGATTCGATTTTCTACTATAGTTGAATAACGAAGTGTTACTCTGAATATTGCAGCAAAAATCTGCCATGTGTGCATCCCAGCGACCCTGGTATCGTTCCTCCATTGTCCAGATATTTTGGTGGAATCGCCCGTCCTGTTCCTCACTCAAGGATAACGATACATGCACAGTGTAGTGTACTTTGATGCTTATGTTGCATCCAAGATTATGGAAGTGAGTAGCATCTCTTCAACGTGCGCAACGTAATCATCACCCTGGTTATTTCCTAAGAAAATTTGAATAACTCAAACTAATTTTCGAATTTGTGGGCCGTTAAATATGCCTGCTTTCAGCTCTTCCATTCTCAGATTGGGAAACTTCCTTGAAATATACACTATCTTCGTTAAGTGCTTTAACATACTGTTTCGTTAGACCAAGTTTTATGTGAAGAGGGTATGATACGATCTCGGGGCACTAGAGCCACATTTATAATATTTGGCATACCTGGAACCAAATTATGCGAATGTATATTATAGCAATCTTCATATGAATTTTGTCGTTTAGTCCAGTGAACTGAGTTTCCTGAGTATCCTATTAATAGTTAGATTCCATAACAGTGGTGATTAGACTCCACCTTGTGGAGTGTCCCTACACGCATATCTCGATATATTAGATGTTCCTAAAATAGATTTCAGTATATTATTAAAAAATCATAAAATGACCTTTCCTACTCCCAACTCCATTAGAGAGATAGACCACCAATGCAATATTTCTGAACTCGAGAGATCTTTCCATGAATCTTAAGAGCGTTTGCGTTGCCGTCTCAACGACAATGGTGTAAATATGTTGAGAGTGAGATAGGAGAGTTGGAACTACAGTTATTCTAATGTGAATATAAATGATTCTCTACAGATTTTTCCGTAGGAAGGATGCTAGGATTACCTCCTTTCGAAATTAAGACAACATTACATTTGGACAACTCATGAAATCTATTGGATTTAAAAAAGATTTGATTTTGCTTGCTCTACCGGCAGTTTCTGATAAATGGGGCTACAAAAATTGGGTCGTGAACCGGCCAGTCGACTTTGACTTTTGTCCGAATAAAAGTCTTAAAAGTAATTTATATTGCGCTATAACTCTTTAATGCAACATTTTGAGAAAAAAAAAACTATGTAACCTTTTTTATTCAGAAAAAAAATTAGAAATTTTTAAAATATATTTATATATAATATATTTTTAGTCTACTATCACTTGTTCTGATGTTATAAGCAAACAAAGTAAAAATGTATAACTGGACTTTTTTTAAAAACTCTCTCGTTTTAATATGGACCTAGCCTGAACCTTTTTTGAAAACTGTCTCGTTTTAATATGGACCTAGCCTGTTTTTATAAATCAATACATTTTGCTACATATGTAACTATTCCAGCACAGATGTACCAAAATCCGACTTTGAGGTATCGGTTTTGTACTTTTGTACTTGTTACGCAAATGAACATTATAGCGAGTACTTTTAAATTATTTAAATGTTGCCGATTATTATAAAATTTTACATGTTAATATTGTTACATATAGACAGCTGCTTTACCTTAAAAATTGAGAAGGTATATTGAAAATGGACAACCTTTTTTACAATAGCTCTCAAATGAATAAATATGTGCAATAATAATAATAATTTTTTTCCTTAATATTCGTAAAAAAATGTAAGCCTAAAGCAGCACTCTAGTGTAAGATGTACTAGATGTGGAACAGGAGTAATTTGTTTGGGAATTCTGGTATTTGAATAAATAAATACAATGGCATTCTTGGTAAAGATGATAAATTTGGAATGAAAAAAAAAAAAATACATTTTAAGTGTTCAAAGTACGTCATTATGGAAACAGAATATTTTACTTTTAATTAACTTTCATAATGTCAAGAGCTAAATTCCATGGTTGATTCGGATATATTCGGCTTGCTTAGCATGCTCTTATATCTCTGACTCATGGACTAGATGTAAAATGGTCTTTATCCCAAAAGCGGGTAAGACCTCCCATACGAGACCGAAGGACTTCAGATCTATTAGTCTATCATTCTTTCTCTTGAAAACTTTGGAAGGGCTGATTGACCTGGACCTTTGCAACATGCCTACATGAAAGGCAAGTCAGTTGAGACGGCGTTGCATTCGCTTGTAGGGTATATAGCACATTCTTTCGAGCACATGGAATATGTATTAGTTTCCTTTCTTGATGTAGAAGGAGCCTTCAATAATGTGACCCCGGATGCTATTAAAAAGTCTATGGAAAGACTGAATATACATCTGTCGATTATTGGCATCATATGGAGACTTCTAACCAACAGAGATATAACCTCCACTATGGGTCCGGCTACTATATATAGAGTAGCTAATAGAGGCACTCCTCAGGGGGGAGTTCTATCTCCACTTCTTTGGAATATAGCCTCAACACAATGCTCAAGGAAATTTATTTCCTGAGGTTCAAGACCGTCGCGCATGCGGACGATATAGCTATGGCCGTATCTGGAAAATATTTGGATACCATATCTCACTGCCCTCAATTTGCCTTAAGCCTACTCAGTAAGTGGAGCGCAATTAGTGGCTTTAACGTGAATAATGGAAAGACGGAACTAGTTCTCTTTTCAAGGAGATACAAAATACCATCTTTCCCACTCCCTTGACTAAATGGAGTTGAATTGAAGGTGTCATAAAGTGCAAAGTATCTGCGTATAATACTGGACTCCAAATTATCGTGGTTCCAGAACAAACATTGCCCTTTATATATGTAGAATGGCCATAGGGAAATCTTAGGGATTAAATCCTATGATTACAAAATGGCTCTTTGACATTGTGATCAAGCCTATACTTATGTATGGAACGATTAGGAATCTTCAAAAAGGTACTGCGTAGTTCAGCGCTACTAATTAGAGGTGCTCTACGTTTGACACCATCCAAGGCATTATTTGTTCTGATGAATTGGATGCCAGTAGATCTAACGGCCAATCAAATCGCCATCACTCAGTACCATAGGTGCATGGAATGGTACAAACTATGGCAATGTGACCATTTTGGGAATTTCGGATGGCATCCCTGACAATATTGATTATTGTATTCTCAAACCCTTTCTGGACAGAGGCTTCCCAATTTCAATCTCAGCCGATCCCACTATAAGAGACGGATCGATTGAGATTTACACTGATGGATCTAAATTTTCTAAACGGGTTGGAGGAGGTGTCTTTCTTGAATATAGGAGGAACATCTCCGTTAAATTGCTGGATCACTGCACTGTTCTTCAAGCTGAGATCTCAGCCATTAGGAGGGCGGTAAATTGGCTAATGTACTACAGAGTATTCGGAGTGGATATTCAAATTTGTACCGATAGTCAACCCGCGATTAAGTCTCTTTCGGGTGTCTATTCTTCCTCTAGGCTGGTACATGAATGCCGGACATCTTTAAATGATTGGTCTGTATAAGGAATCATTCAAGTACCCCGAGAAATATTATTGCGGATAAATTAGTCAGAACTGGCTCCCTTCTTCAAAGTGAAGAAATAGACAGTTTGTGGGCATACTGCTGCCATCTTGCAGATCAATGATACTCAACAAAGATGGACAAACTAGTCCGCATGTTCTATTTCGAGACAGATATGTCCCCAGTACGATCAGAAACGGTAGAGTTTCATTCTCGGATTGCCAAGGTGTCAGCTACGAACACGTGTAGCCACTATTACAGGGCCCTGGATTGCTGGTGCACACGCTAGGAGACTAGGACTCCCTTTTAACGACCATTGTAGAAGTTGCTTTATTGAGGAGGAGGAAGAAACAATACATCATTTTCTCCGTCTCTGTCCTGCTCTTGCGAATATAAGGACTGCTGAATTTCGCAGTCCGTATATGCATGGACTATCTAATCTCTCTGATCAGATCAGATCTTTTGTTCGTGCATCAGGTTGGTTCGATTGGAACTTACTTTCGGGCATGTGAAAATAGATTCACATGATCAATTAGGGTAACACAACGGGACCAATAGGACCCAAGTGAGCTGTATCATTAACATTTACACCTAACGTAGCCGACCTGACCACTTATATACTGTTATTGAATGGTTACCTTTATTTTCAATAATTTGGCGGATTTTCGAAATAATAGGTTTTACTTTTCTTATCAAAATAAAAATTGTTAATAAAATTCCATATTTAATCAGAAAATATATTTAAACAAATAGTTAAAAATAATAAAAAATTAAAAATATTAAAATGGAAAATTACTCGTTTTGTTTCAATATTCAACATTAAAATATTCGAATTATTCGTTATTCGAAAAGTCTAACTTTTAAATTCTTCGCATAATTATTGATATCAAATTGTTCGAACGTACATTATTCGAATGGATAGACTAATCGGTGTATTATAATTCAGTAAAAAGCCAATATTTGATTTTACGGCCTTTTGCATTCTAGGTCTACATTAATTGAGATCACTTTATTTACAAGAAGAGCTTCAACTGCACTTATGAATTAGTCTTTTAAAAATAATATATAATAATCTCTGTATTTACTATTCATTGATAGTTCATGGGCCTAATTTGTTAATGTTCGGATATCCTAGTCCGTAGAACGGATAAAACGGCCATATTTATGAAATAAAAAACATTTTTTACTTTATAATAAGAAGTTCAGAAATTATTATCATGAAGTATGAGTTCGTGTTAATAAAATAATGATTTTATTGTTATATCAACATCACATTTACAACTATAGTCTGCACTGTCATTCGTAAAACAGATAATATGTTTTCTCAAATCAAGTTCAAAATCTTCCAATTTACTTTTTACAGAAAATTTAATATAAAATGGTGAATATATTTTCTATATCTCGTTCAAACTCAAATTATAAATAAAATAAATTTAAATTTTACATATTTTTTAAAATGACGTTTTTATATATATGAAGCTTTTTGTGATTGAGAAACGTCCTTTATTTTCAGTTATGCTTTGTAGTTCAGACATATATTCGGTTCTTATCACTGAATAAAATGTGTTTAATATAATTCCATATTGTGGTATTACTTGGCAGTATGCCGCCAATCCGATATAATATAGAATGTTTTCAAGTAAAATTAAAAAAAAAACTAAGATTAAAACATCTTTAAAACTAGTTAAGAAAAGAAAGATTTCAAATATTTTTTTACTCGAATTTCAATTAATCGGCGTAATTTACTAGAAATTGTCGATTTTAATTTAATTGAATAATTATTTGATTTTAATTTTTCGATTAATCGAACAAACATAATTCAAGTGAATATCCTTAGCAAAATGTATTGAAATCGTTGTTAGCAGGCTAGGTCCATATTAAAACTAAGATCTTGTGAAAAAAATCCATTTATAAATTATTTACTTTGATTTTACCCTACTATGATCACAACAAGTCATAGTAGGGTAAAAAATTATATGTCAAAAAGTCTGCTTTTTATTTTGAATTAAGAAGCTTATATAGTCTTTTCGCAAAATGTTAAATTAAATAGTTATAACGCAATAACGATTTTAGTTAGGATAGTTTTAATTGGCAGCCGCTCGAAGCATAGCTCACCAAATAGGTCACGTTGTGATACCGTACATCTCCCTCGACCACTGTCAGTAAGCCATCCTGGGGATTTAGTGAAGGACTGGATTCTATTCGGAACACTATTTGCGAGACAGGTTTTGTCGATTAACCTTCGCTGACCAAATAAATCGCGTCTTAAGTACCCGAATGCTGTGCATTGACAAAGAAGATGTTCGGTACAATGCTCCGCTTCCTAATCCGTGACATAGTCAACTTTTTTATCCCAGTTGACTGAACCTAGAATTTTGGCATACTCGTAATTATAGTTATTCCTCGCCTCATTGACGTTTAGTCTTATAGCCGTTTATGCTGCTATTTGCTTTGCCAGGATGTCTGCTAGTAACCAGTTCAAGATTGTAAAAAGTGCTTTAGTTGGTGTGGTTCTAAGAGTGCCTGTGATCATGATCTCCATAATTCTCATAATATGTTCGAACTAGTTTTGATGACTTTTTTTTTCCAGAGCTAACCTCCAAACTGCCGACTCGTACAACAAAATTGGTTTGATGACACAATCGCATAACCTGTATGAATTTTTAGTTAATTTTCGAGTTTAGGCCAATTGCTTTTTTACAATTGTATAAAGTTGTTCCAGTTAAGTTTACTATCTAGTATTAGTACAAGATATTTGGCATTTTCGGATTGTCTTACATTCACGCCATTTATTTTTGGAGTACCAAATTTTGGAATTTTATATTTTCTCGTGAACAGCACCAGTTGTATTTTTATTGGGTTGACTCCCAGTCTACATCCCTAGCAATATTTAAGTAGGAGATCTAGTGCGGATTCCATTTCTTCAGAAAGAAGTTTCGGATCTTTCCCTATGGCCATCACTTCACGTTTATATTAAGATCGTTCGGTCTATTCCAATTTCTGTCACAGAATTGGATTTAACATTGTTAAAAGTACCTTTAATATCCATGAAGGCTACCACTGTGTACTCCTTATAATTCAATGATCTTTCTATGTAGCTTACCAATGAGTGTAGCTCAGTGTCGGTCGATTTACCTTTCATATAGGCATGTTAGTAGTAGGGAAATGGGAAGGCAATAGTTGTTTTTGTTTTTAATGAGGAGTAAGAGCAATTTTGAAGAGCAAATTGTTTGTATGAAATTGAAAACCAATGAATTTGTTTTTGTAATTTTTTCTTGTGAGTGCATTAATAGGAGGAAAAATTGTTTTGCATTTTATGAAATTGGAAACCAATGTATGTATGTATGTATATATGTATGTATGTATGTAGTAGATACAAATAATTTAACAGGGGAGACAACTTTTTATTTTTTTTCACTTTTAATTGTGATGAAATTAAAAACTGATGACTTGTATAAATAGCGTTTGAGTATTTTTGGTTTAATCATCTACATATTTTTATATGGTTATTTTTGTTTTTGTAAAGTGGAAACTTGAGAATTGTTTTGTTTATATGGAAAAAAAAATAACTTTGTGTAAGGTTCTTTGACATTAATGAAGATATATTTTATGTTGTTGAGTATGGTCATGATTAATATTAAATATTCTAATAACAAATTAAGGGGAGTATTTTTTATTCACATTGAACATTTTTCATATCTAGAATATGTTTAAAATTAGTTTAAGGCTCAATATTTATGTATTTATAATGTTTTCTCAATTTGAAATGATTAATTTTGAATATTCTAATAACAAACTATGGGAGTATATTTTATTTACATAATTAGTTTATAACTCAATATTTCTATATGAAAGCTAAATTAATATTTTCTCTATTTGAAATATTAAAGAGAAATACTCAAAGTATTCAATTTACTTATTTAAATATAAAGGAGTATTTTTTAAATTTGTATAAAAAGAGGAATCAAATCATATTTATTACCATTTGATCTGAGGAATACTTCAAAGTATAGTTAGCAGAATGGTAAGCTATCACTATTGTAAAATGCATTTAACTTTTCATGTATTTATATTTTTTTTTTTTTTTATATGTATGAACAAATTATTAAATTGGCTCTTGGTATTAAGGCAGAGTATACAAAAATTGATGATATTCCCTTACATCAGCCATTCAAAATTTTAAAATTTGAGTGGAAAGAAACACAATATGGATCAAAAGTTATCACATATTTAAATAACAATAAATGGTTTTATCTTCCGCAACGATTCGTCAAATTTTTAAACAAGAAAGATCCCTATTTAATGCAATTGAATGATAAAAACTGGACTATTATTTACAAAGGTCGTCAATCTTCAAATGGGCTTACAATATTTGAACTTAGTTATAGCTAAAATTTTATAAATAAAACAGTTTTTTTATTTTTTTTTTATTTTTATTTTTATTTATTTAATAAAAATATATTAAACTTATATAGTGCTTATTATTATTTTATTTACATAATACTTAAAAATTATTATATATCTAAATTTAGAAGAAGATCCTCGTACATAAGTGTGTATCTGTATGCGTGAGTGTATAAAAATGTCAAACCTTTAATCAATATTTAAATATATGTTTTTTTTTCCATTAGTCTGTTGACTTAATTAAAAGTGATTACACGTAAATTTTAAATAATATGCCTTCTTATAAATGTAAATATTGCAAATCAATTTTTGTGGAAAAAGAAATACTTGAAGGACATTCCTTCACTGTTCGGAATGTTGGAAATGGTTTTCAAAGGAAAAACATCTAAAGGAGCATGAAAGAACTCATGCCAGCACATCTCATGTCAGTGGTAGAAGTGAGCCTTCTACTTCTAATAAATTTAGTTGTGTTAAAAGCGCTTTCAAAGAAAGAATTCTAACATACCTCTACAGAAACCAAAAAGAGGAAATTCTGCATCCTCAAGAGTTTTTAGAAGATGTAAACCATGATATTTTTGAAAAAAACATAACATTGAAATACAATTTAGAAGTGGAGTGCGAATATATTAAAATTGTAGAAGATGAAATAATGCTAACCACTATAACGCATAGAACAAAAATGTCACTTTTAACCATAAATGATAGTATTGAAGAATCTTTGAAAGCACAATACACGTATATATGTAAAAAAATGTCAGAATTCCAGGAGAGAGATAGTGGATGATCCCTAATACGAATGAAGCACTTGGAAATAAATATAAATAAGGCTTAATTCATTAGAGGCTCCAAATATATACCATTACTACATTGGATAAAGAAAAAAGATGCCTGTTTCAACTATCCAAATGATGATGAATATTGCTTCAAGTGGTGTATCATCGCTTCATTCTTATATAATGAAGCAAATGGATTTGTGAATTGTAATGAATTTGGAAATATTCAAATAAATGAGGAGAAAATATGTGTGGAAAATGAATTTTGAAAAACTTCAATTTCCAATGAAGTTAAAAGATATAAAGATATTTGAAAGCAATAATGAATATGTTAGCATAAATGTATTTGGCTGCGAAGGTAATTCTATAGTTGGACCGTATTACCTCACATCTGCAGTGAAGAATCACCACATAAATCTTCTTCTTCTTATGGACGAAGAATGGTGTCACTACGTTTATATTAAAGATATCGGAAGGTAATTTAAATAAAAATTAACTACATATTTTATAAATTAAATTATTATTATTCAAATATTTCAGATTAGTAAGATCAAGTTTAACTTCCCACCATGGACGAGTTTTCATTTGCAATGCATGTCTGCAGTACTCTCCAAATGAGAAGATAATGGAAGATCATTATCTTAACTGCAAAAAAGTAGTACCGAAAATGCCAGAGGGTGATAATAACATTTTATATTTTAAAAATTATCAGAAGGAGTTATATGTACCGTTCGTTATATATGCTGATTTTGAGACGTATTTGGAGAAAATTGATTACGAGCAAGTAAATATACAAAAACATATAGCTTGTGCTTTTAGTTATTATATTAAGTGTAGTTTTAATGATAATTTAGATAAGTTTAATATTTATTTTGGTAGTGATGCTCCTACAATATTCATAGAAAATTTAATTAATGACGCAAAAGAAATTTACGGAAACTATTTAAATAAGGTCGTACCAATGACAGCACTCTCCAATGATGAAACAATTTTGTATAACTTCTCAACAATTTGTCACATATGTAAGCAAATTTTAGGAGCGGACAAAGTACGGAATTATTGTCATTTAACTGGCAAATTTAGAGGAGCAGCCCATAGCTCATGTAATATTAATTATAAAATAGCCAAATTCATACCAGTATTCTTTCATAATTTTTCCTCCTATGATTGTCACTTATTTATGAAAGAACTTTCACAATTTGAGGGAGATATAAAGGTAATTCTTCTCAATAAAGAACTATATATATCGTTATCAAAGTTTATAACAGTTGAAAAAAATCAGGGATTTGAAATTCGGTTTTTAGACTCTTTTCGTTTTATGGCCTCCAGCTTAGAATCTCTAGCCAAAAATTTAAATGACAGTGATTTTCAAATTCTAAATAAAATTTATAATCAAAAACAACAATTTGATTTACTCAGAAGAAAAGGAGTATTTCCTTATTCTTATATTGATTCGATGGAGCGCTTTAATGAAACTAATCTTCCTGCTAAAGAAAAATTTTATAATATTTTAAATAATTCTCATTGTTCTGATGAAGCTTATGATCATGCTAAATCGGTTTGGACAACTTTTAAATGTAATAACTTGTTAGATTACACTAAATTATATTTAAAAACAGATGTTCTCCTCTTAACAGATATTTTTCAGAATTTTAGAAGTATCTGTAAAAGTATATACAAACTTGACCCATGCCAATATTATACTGCTCCAGGTTTATCGTGGGATGCGATGTTAAGAACAACTAACATAAGGTTAGAACTTTTAGTGACGTCAATATATATAATTTTATACAAGACGGTATTAGAGGAGGACTAGTACAATGTTCAAAGAGATATTCTAGAGCAAATAATAAATATTTAGAAGACTTTGATAGTAGTAAGCCTTCAGAATATTTAATGTATCTAGATGCTAACAATTTGTATGGTTGGGACATGTCAGAATATCTCCCATATGGAGAATTCGAGTGGATTTATGATGATGCGGTTTTAGAAGATATTGATGTAACTACAAAATCGGATACATCTGATATTGGATATTTTTTGGAGGTAGATTTACATGAATTTCATAATGATTTACCCTTTTGCCCAGAAAATAAATTTGTTGGTAAATCTAAATGTAGGAAGTTGTTTGCAGACCTAACACCAAAAACAAAATATCAGATCCATTATAGAGTTCTTAACCAATGTTTAAAGAATGGACTGATATTAAAAAAAATACACAGAGCACTAAAATTTCGACAATCTCCATGGTTAAAAACATATATAGATTTGAATACATACCACAGAACAAGAGCAAAAAATGCTTTTGAAAAAGATTTTTTTAAATTATTAAATAATTCTGTATATGAAAAAACTATGGAAAATGTTCATAAACGCAAAGATATAAAAATTGTTACAGATTGGGAAACAACAAGGCGTAATCATTTAGGAGCTAGAGCATTAATTTCAAAGCCTAATTTTTCGAGTATAACTCAATTTTCAGAAAACATGTTTAAAGGTTATGCAAATAACTTACAACAAACCAATTTATTTAGGCTTTGCTGTGCTGGAACTCTCAAAATGGAAAATGTATGATTTTCATTATCAATACATGAAACCAAAATTTCAGTCTAATTTAATATTGAATTATATGGACTCATTCATATACACTATAAAAACAGATGATTTTTATAGTGATATTCGTGAAGATATTGCCTTAAAGTTTGATACATCAGAGTATCATCCCAATAACATATTTAAACTCCCAATATTAAATAAGAAAGTTCTAGGCATGATGAAAGATGAGAATAGCGGGAAAATTATGAAAGAATTTGTGGGACTTCGATCAAAAATGTATTCATTCAAAACGGTTGACATGGAGGAAGTAAAGAAATCTAAAGGAGTTAAAAAATCATGTATACAAAATTTATCAATAATAGACTACAAAAGGTCATTATTTGAAAAATAATTTCTGATACAATGCATACATTTAGATCGAAGTTTCACCAGTTGTATACACAAAAATTACATAAAGTTGTTTTGAGTTATTCGGATGATAAAAGAATTATTGCTTCTGACCAAATAAATACCTATGCGCGAGGACATTTTAGACTTCAAAGTGACTTTGATAACTTTTTTACAGAGATAGATGACGATATTTTCTTGAATATTGATAGTGAGTATATAGAATTTTTAAAAGATTCATCAGATGATGAATATTTAATGTATGTAGATGTTTAAGTTGTACATTTAATAATTTAAATACTTTCATATTTTCTAATTTTATTTAAAGTTTATATAAGTAGAACTTCAAATGTATATATTTCTATTGAATAGAGTTAACTCCTTAAGATATTATAAAAATATATTTTTTAATGAAAATGAGACTGATATTTATGTTATCACAATGAAACAATAATAAATATATGTCTTTTATTATATAATAAATGTGTTTTATTTTTAAATATTTTTCCATTGTACATTTTCTATTTCGTAATCTAACTTTTTACGATTTCTAGTTAGTCGAGGAGAATATTGATATGGTAAAGTTGATTGCTTCAAATTTTTGTGATTTTCATCCTTTGACAATATTCTTATTTTTGGTGTTCCATTATTTGAAAAATGTTTAAGTCGTTTAGCTGCTGAAGAGGCAGAAGTAGGATTAAGTTTTTGTAATGTTGTATCCATATCAATTTCATCATAATTTTCATTAGTATAAATTTCCTCAGGTAAATTTATATTAGATTGTGTTCCTACACTACTTGACTCTGGTTGCATTGTTTGAGTTTCAATATGTTTCTTATATATTTTCCTAGTTTGTGTTTCATTATCACGTAGGTTACTCAATTTAGAACTTTTAGTTTGATGAGAAGATGATATTTGGCTTCCAATTAAATATTTGGCTAATTCTTGTTTAATATAATACCATTTATTAATATCCTTTAGTGTGTGTGAACTATATATTGGTATTAGTTTTCGATGTAGAAAATTGGAATCAGAATATTTAATTTTAAATTTATCGTAAGTTGATGGATTAAGAACTATTAATTTGGATAAATTATTTGACATTTTCTAAAATTTTTCCAATAACTCCACTTAAAACGGATGAAATAATAATTGGTAGAAATCCTCCTTTTTGAATTAGATGTTTCCTCTTTTGTTTCATTGAGGTTTCTGGTGAACAAACTTTTCTAATTGTATTTTTATATGGTTTTATTTTGTCAAAAACTGCTTTATTTATTTTATGGTTCTCATTAATTGTATTAAAAAGTATTTCATTTATTGTTTTAATAACAACATCATCAATATGTTTCAGTATTGCATTTCGTAATTTAGGATCTGCTTTCTTAAGAACGTAAAGAATATGTTTGTTCTCCTTCAACAGTTTTAGGTTCGAGGTCATTGTTTATATTTGCAAATATTAAATAGTGACTTTTATTGAAAATATCCGTTCTAAATCTTAATGCATTGTGTATTTGTTGAGTGAGATCAATTAATAAATAACCATGAGCCTGCTGCGTACAGTTATTATATATATCAACCAGAGCTTTTGAGTTTTCTGGGTATACCTGGCGAACTAAATATTGAAATTGTAACTTATCCCTAGGATTTTTAAACATAACTATATATTTAGAGTTTAAAGAAATATCTCTGGAGTAAGCACCTTTATGAAAAATGTTTTGTGCTACTAAAATCACAGCTAAATTTCTATGATGAGATCCCTTAGTAAAAAATTCACACACTTTTTTATTAGATGATTCAAGCATTAAATCATCCAATATTATTAAAACCGATTCATTTTCTGCAGTAGCAAAATCCTCTGGAATACCTTGTATAAACTATATATTGTTAATTCTCGGAAGAGAATTTTTTCTGCAAAACACCAAATAACACGATCTATGTTTTTAGATATTAAATGTTGATTTTTTATCAAATTCATAATAAATGTGGATTTCCCACAACCAGAGGGACCACAAATCATCATAGTGAATGGATATATAAACTGTTGAAACATGTTTACACTTTAGTACACGACATTTAAATGAAGTGAAGTATTAACATTCTATAAATATAAATATGAGTAAAAGAATTCTTGTTAATGAACTACATCGTCAAGCGAGAAAGAGCTTTCAGCGCCGACGATTTATTCAAAAGGGTATTTTAGATACATGGCAGATTGACTTAGTGAAAATGATACCGTATGCAAAATTTAATAAAGGTTTTAAATATGTGCTTACTATAATTGATGTATTTTCAAAGCATGCATAGGCATTACCACTAAAAACTAAAACAGGAATAGAAATTTCGAAAGCATTAAAACATATTATAAAATTAAACAAAGGAAAATCTCCCAAAAATATCCATTCCGATCAAGGGAAAGAATTTTATAATATCTATTTTAAAACTCTTATGAAAGAATATGAAATTAATCATTACCACACTTTTTCAAGTATGAAGTCATCAATAGTTGAACGTTTTAATAGAACTTTAAAAAATAAAATGTGGAAACAATTTAGTATGCAGGGAAATTATAAATGGATAGATATATTAAATAAATTATTGAAAGAATATAATTATTCATATCATCGTTCTATAAAAACAACACCCAATTCAGTTAATAAGAAAAATGAACAGAAGCTTCTTAATACTGTATGCAGTAATTTGAAGGTTTTCAAAGGAGGAAAATATAAATTAAATGATTTAGTTCGCATTAGTAAATATAAAAATCAATTTGAGAAAGGATATACACCAAATTGGTCTACAGAAGTTTTTAAGATAAACAAAATTTACGTAACCAATCCTATAACATATCAACTTGCAGATTTTAATGGAAATATAATTAAAGGTGGATTTTATGAAGAAGAATTGTTAAAAACAAAAGCCCCAAACATTTTTTTGGTAGAAAAAATTTTAAAGCGAAAAGGAGAAAAACTATTGGTAAAATGGCTTGGTTTCGGAAAAGAATATAATTCATGGATTCATCAAAACGATATTAGTAAATAATATATGTATAACAAACAACATACTATATTGATCATTCTTTTTAAAGATGGCTTCAAGTATATAAGAAGAAAATATTTATGTTACTTTATTAAGTAATAATTCAATGGATATTTAAAAAAGTACGCCAAACACTTCTACAAATTTGCTAACACAATCTCTAAATTTGGATGATCACTGGGTAGTTGGATTATCAGATATTTCATTTTCATTACTGGAAAGAAATAATCAAAATATTGTTAAACGTAGAAAACGAAATACAATTTCAAATGTCGACACACAAGCTTTGGTACATGGAAAAACAAAAATATTGAAGCATAGTGCAAATAATGAATATGAAGACATTAAGTTAAAATTTCACGAACTCTTATAAAGCTCTAATGATTTTATGATAACAAACCCCAATCTGAATAATAAACAAAACTTTTGAATAAATTAAGTGATACTCCAAAAAGTAATGTATCCACAAAAAAAAAAAAAGATTTAAGTGATAAAAAATCAGATCCTTTAAATAAGTTAAAGAATGATACCTCACAAATAAATTTAGCAACAGAGAAGAAAGTCAACGAATTTGATTCTTATACTAGTAGAGATGAATTAGAAAACGTTGAAAAGGATTCCATTTTAACATCAACAAACCACATTCTGCACAAATCTTTAACCAAATTTTCAGATAATATGACAAATTATTTTACTAAAGTCTTTTCACCAGATATAAATGAAATTGTATTTATTTACACTGATATAATTAAATCACTACATGTAAGTAATAAAAAAACTAAATGTTTGAAAATATTTTCAATATCCACATTGAAAAATTATATTCATTTTAATAGAATTGAATATTTTCCTATTGAATCTTATAACATTAATAATATATCTATAATGATTCGAAATGATGAAGGAGGAATAATAAGTTTGAATGAATTCATACCAGTTTATTGTACTCTACACTTTAAAAAATATATAAAATAAATGTTTAGTAACATTTTAAATCATTTTTGTAATAACCATGGATGTGATGTATACAAATTATTATAATAATTAGTCTGGAATTAATGTTAAAAATATTGGTGAAATATATCATACACCAAGGTTTGTGCAATATGGACGTGGTATTGGATCACTGTTTTCATCTTTGTTTTCACACCTGAAATCATTCTTGAAAACAGAATTAAATTATTTAAAAAATAAGTCATTAGACATTGGAAAAGAAATTTTGGAGGAAATCGGAACAAAACCTGTGAAAGATATTCTATTTAATCAAGGGAGAAAAATTATGAATAATATCAAAGAAGCTACTATTGAAAAAATAAAAACAATGCAGAAAGGTAAAGGGAAGCATATAAAACTTAAACGCTTAAAACAAAAACCGCATAATAAATCCAAACGTTGTAGAGGAAAGAACTTTAACGATATTTTTGGAAATTTTAAATGTCGGGATTTATAGAATATATGAAAAGTGAATTGGATTTATTTGAATCTCCCCCAGTTCAAACTAGTATAATTAAAACAGAAGAAATATGTTATAATCCAATTGCTTCATTGGACAACTTTAGTACAATTGAATTTGTATCACTGGGGAATGGTGAAACATATAGAGATCTTAATAGTATTTATCTTAGACTAGTGCTTGAATTCAAAAGAGCAGGAGGCGTTGTTAATAACTTGTTGCATTCTATATTTAGGAATTGTACAGTTCATTTTAATAATAAAAGTGTATCTCAACCTGACAACAACTATCACTATAGAGCATATATGGAAACATTGCTCAATTATGGAAATGTTACTAGATCTACCCATCTTGAATCGTGTGGTTGGGCTACTGATGTGAATAAAATTAATTCATTAATCGATAAAGAAAATCCCGGTTTAGATAAAAGAAAAAAATTATTTAAGGATGGGAAAAAGGTGGAGCTTTTCGGAAAACTTCATGTAGATGTATTTAATCAACAAAAGTACTTGCTTAATAATGTTAATCTTAAGGTCACATTAAATTTGGAGAAACCAGAATTTTATATTTTAGAAAGTGGGGATAAAAATGAATCTTATCTAAGAATATATGAAGCTAATTTATATATAAATCATCTTACTATCAATAGTAGTATATTAATGGCACATCATAATGTATTACAATGCAAAAATGCAATTTACCCATATAAGAGAGTAGAAATTAAGACCTTCACTATACATCCAGGAAACCATTCATTATCTCTAGATAATGTTATACTTGGACAATTTTTTGGAATGGTATCGAACAAAGCTTATACTGGAGATAGAAAAGAAAATCCACACAACTTTCAACATTTTAATTTACAAAGATTTAATTTGGTTGTTAATGGAGTACAATTTCCAGCACAGCTAATAGAATTTAGCTAAAACAATGGAGGAATATTAAGCACTCGTGGTTATCAAACCATATTTAAAGGGAATCCATCATTTTGATAAAGATCATCAAATTACAAAGGAACTTTTTGATAGCGGATTTTTTTACTAGCTTTTGATTTAACACCAGATCACAATAATAATTCTAATTTGGAAATTTGATAAATCAAGGAACTAGGAGGCAATTACCTGCTTAGTATATTGTGAATTTGACAGTTTAATAGAAATTGATAAGTCTCGCACTATAAGTCAAACGCTATGAACTTAATAAATATTATAAATACTTTAAATTTAAATAATTATACAAAATATAAATTTAAAGGAGTTTTTGCGAGCAATAAATTACCCAAGACACCTGTTACAAAACCATCATTTTACATAGCCAACACTGATCCATCTTATAAGCCTGGACAGCATTGGGTCGCTTTTTATTTCCCTGAAAATAAACCAGCAGAATTTTTTTGCTCTGCAGGTCAACCTCCAATAAAACCATTTATTTCATTTCTAAACCTAAATTCTAAAACATTTGTCTATAATAAAATGCGAATTCAAAGTGAATCATTAATGTTTTGTGGTGTTTAATGTTGCATTTGTATTTATTTAAGATGTAAAAATTTAACTTTTAATAAAATTTTAAATATTTTTAATTATTTTAATTTACATGAAAATGATATGTTAGTTTTAAGTTTATTTAAATACTTTTATTTGTTTTTATAGAAAATAAAAATAAATAAATAAGAAAAATATATATTATTTTGTTTTTATTCCCAGTTCTTTTCCACATTTAGTAAAACAATCAGGAGAATTTTATCACGACCATCATGCAATGCGAGGAATAGTGGAATGTCTATAGGCGGCAGTATTAAGATTTCTTGAATTTCAATTTGACCCTTGTTTGAAATATAATTTGATTCAATTTTAGTGTTGTTGGATGTATTCATTATTCTGAATATGTTGTTCTTGATAGATAGTCAATTATTTACTAAAATTATTTCTAAAATTCAAAATTCATAAGACCCTTACCAAGTTCAAAATTGCAAGAAGTAAAAAAAAACAAAATTTTTTTTAAAGTTGTATTATTTTTTATTTATTATTATTTTCTTAAATTAACATATTTGAAATTAAAAATATTTTCCCTATTTACTTATTTTAGACGTTTAGATAATAAATAATATCTTTTTATAAAATCCTCTATTTTGTTTATAAGTTGTCTATGCTTTCTACAATTACAAGTATCAGGACCAACGTTCGCTTTATCATCCGACCATGAACAGTTTTTGAAGTGTAATCCATATTTAGATGATACAAGTTCTTCATTATAATTCCCAGTTTTATTAATAAGTGCCAAATACTCATCCAGTGTTTTTTGATGTTCAGCAAAAATTAAACCATCAAAATTTTGAAGAAACAATTAGTTAGTTTTTAAAAACCATGATACTTATATACTAATTAACAAATTTTCTTTATTAAGAATTTCTTGGAATTTTACTATTTTCCCAACTGAAATATGGTTGAGAATTTGGGATGAAAAACTCTCCCACTTCGTCTTCTCCAGCGGAGTTTTCGCTGACTACCTCTTCCAATTCCAAAACATATAAACCATTATCTAACTTCCTCCTTAAAGTAAACTGTTCATGATTAACTCCATCTATTACTTTATCTTAAAAATTATTATATCGTTTGGGAAGATATAACATTCCCTCCTCAAGCTCTGCCATCACCACATTTCCATTTTTATTCTTATGGCGGAACATACTTAATACCTTATATGCCTTTGATGGTAGTAAATCCTTTGCTGCTAGATATGGTCTTGTTTTTAATTTATTGAAAGCCGCAACAATATCAGCATTTGTAATCTTATTTGATTCCATTTTTGTTCCGCCTTTTAAAAAGTTTATTAACTGATTGAAATAATTTTACTTCAGACAATTATATTTATATCTAATCTAATTTATGTCCAAAGAAAAGTAATTTGGGTATATCTCTTAATATTTCAAAATGAGAAAATATTATAAATTATAGATATGAAAAATGTTTAATGTGAATAAAAAATACTCCCCTTAATTTGTTATTAGAATATTTAATATTAATCATGACCATACTCAACAACATAAAATATATCTTCATTAATGTCAAAGAACCTTACACAAAGTTATTTTTTTTTTCCATATAAACAAAACAATTCTCAAGTTTCCACTTTACAAAAACAAAAATAACCATATAAAAATATGTAGATGATTAAACCAAAAATACTCAAACGCTATTTATACAAGTCATCAGTTTTTAATTTCATCACAATTAAAAGTGAAAAAAAATAAAAAGTTGTCTCCCCTGTTAAATTATTTGTATCTACTACATACATACATACATATATACATACATACATACATTGGTTTCCAATTTCATAAAATGCAAAACAATTTTTCCTCCTATTAATGCACTCACAAGAAAAAATTACAAAAACAAATTCATTGGTTTTCAATTTCATACAAACAATTTGCTCTTCAAAATTGCTCTTACTCCTCATTAAAAACAAAAACAGCTATTGCCTTCCCATTTCCCTACTACTCATGTTCATATAGGCATACCTTTGAGAGGGAATCCGATTTAAGAGATGAACTGATAAGGGCATCAATGATTCTCTCTAAAGTCCTTAATATGAAGGAGGATAGACAAATTGGTCTAAAATCCTTTGCCTTGTTATGAGATATCTTTCCTCCAAACGATTTTACTTTTAAGACCTCCTTTTGGACAAAAGTCAAGGTCATCTAGTTTACGACCGATTTCACCAATTTTCACACACACACATATTATTTTTTTAGATTCACCACCCAAAACTGCTGTTGGAGCAGGCAAAATGAAAAATTGTGTATTCATGAGTAGTCTAGTGTACACATAAAATATTTACATTATATTGGATATAATTACTAATATATTTACCTATAATATATCTATACTAACACTAAAAACTTTAAATAATTTGCATTTCATATAAAGTTGTAATAGAATCATGATTTTATAAATCCTTATATCCTTATATATATCATATATAATGTTACAGTTTATGTTGGATCTTGATCAGATGCCTATATTTATGCCCAATTTCTTAAAACTCTGAAAAGAATGAACTGATACTCGTAAAGCAAATATTCGTTATGGCATATGGAACTATTACAAATTACATAGGAACCTTTACCCTATCATATTGCATTGACAAAATGAAAATATGACGTATAGGTCCATGGGGATTCGTAGCTACCACAAAAAATAAATATTAGTTATCGCATCAAAAAGGGCAGCGAAGCGCACCAGTAACAACTAGTAAATAACAAAAAAGTAATTCATTATAATTGTACAATAAAAACCGTGAAAACAGATTACATTTTTTTAAATTTTTTCTGTTTTATACAAGAGAGTCTACATAATAAATTTATTTAATTTTCTTTTTCTTCTGGGGAGGTTCTTGGCAAAATCTTCTTTTTATCTTCCTAATATCATTATAGAGATATTTTTTATTTTTCTTCCATCTGGCACATCGTTTTCTATGAAGACAAAAAATGTTGCAAATATACGAGTACCTTTGTAAAATTAAACTATAATGTTTTAAAATAAAATTTCAAATTTGGAAATATCTCTTAAAATATGATTTTCTATCAACAGTGTACACAGTTTTTAACTTCAACAAAATCAAAACGTATAATAGACACATACCGATTAATACATCTAAGCTAATTTTTCTTTTTTTATTATTGACGTGAAATTAGCAAAATTTTCTATGAATTTTTTAAATTTTGAATATTTCGGACATTTTCCATCGTAATCTAGATTTTAGGTCATCATTGAAAAGGTCTTATTGAATATTGTTAATATATGTATTCATTTAACAAATATAACAAATTTAGTAGCAATTGCAATATTTTGGGATCAACGGTCCATAATAGGTTAGGTTCATTTTTATGGCAAATAAATGGTTAGTTGAAAGAATAAATGTAACCAGAGGCATACATATTATGAAAACTATGAAGAAAAAATTAAAAGACTCTCTTTTATTAGATTATTACAGCGGTTTTAAAATTGCTTATTTATTTTTTCAGAAATTCATTGATTTTTAAGTACACTAAATCCTTCCCTACAACTTAATTACAAAATTTTCTGATTGGCTCTTTTGCTGTTAAAGGGTTAATTAACAACAATCTTCAATATTATCAGGATAGATCTTTCCAATGGTGGTAAAAATATATAAATTACGTATTTAAATAAAGAAGATATGATAAAATTTCTTAATAAAATCGTAATATTCCGCGAATCTGAATGGATATTCCAAATGTTGGCATGTTTATAATATATTTTTCAGTTAATTTTCTTACAACGAAAATTTTAATAATGCTATTGAAAGAAATCCATATTTTTAGAGCCATTTAAACATTCACAACATTTAGAAACCATATAAGAACATACGAACCTTTATTTCTAGAGGGTACATTTGCAGCATTTTTTCGCTATGCACTCTTATGTACGAGTATATATGTTTCCTTATTAGTTTCACTTTGTGCGACACTGATGATTTTATATCAAATTCAATTTTTATATCAAACAAACGGATTTTTATGCATTTATTTTTTGAAATAAAAACTATGTTTATAAATTTTTTAATGTTATTTTAGTTTTGTTAAATGATGATAAAGGTAGGTACTTTTAAATTTGTGAAATTGTTATTTTCTCAGAAATTATTCACCTTTTTACTGCTAAAAATACATTTATTTTTGCTTTTTTGTAAATAATTATTTATAACTTCCAAAAAAGTGAAAATTGTGCCCTTACTTCTACTTCTGAAGTAGTCAAAAAGAACTTTTTTTTTTTTTGCTGGGAACTTAAACAATAATCAGTCCCTGTTAAGCTATGTAATGTAATATCTTTTGTAATTTTAAACCCAGCAAAAATTTCTGCATGCCCGGAAGCAGATTTGTAAAGCGGAGATAAATTATCTTTCCCTTACCAACCTAATTCAAGAATGCATGATTTTTGACCGCGATGTCCCACTTGGTAGTCCTCTTTGCTGCGCTAAGTATTAGCATCGTAGATGTGTTGAAATACAGTGAACTGAGCTCATATTAAAAATGGAAAAAAAGTAGAAGTTTCTTTTAAAGCATCGTAGATGTGCGGTCGCACAACGAACTTAAAATTGAAAAAAATAGAAGGAAACTGGATACAACAATGAAATTTTGTATATGTGTACACATTGTGCATTTATTTATAAGTCTTTTTTTTAATTAAAAAAAAAAAAAAAAATTCTTTATATTTTGCCCTCATTGGATCAATAAATTACCCAAAATACCCTGTTCTTAAATATTAAGCTTTATAAGAGTACATAGGTGTATCTATTGCAACACACAATGAAATATTAATTATGGTATTTTTTTCACAAATTATTTAATTTTTTTTTGTCCACCTTTGTTGGCACAGTGTTTTTTGAATATAATAAATATTTCTAAATTTACTTTAAGTTTTTTAACTTTTCCGTCTTTTATTCATATTTATTTGCATTTTATTTTATCTAAGAATGACTTATTATAATATTTATATTATTTATTTCTGTAAAAATTAGTGTAGATATGTATTACAGAAGTTTACGAATGTGTTAGTTTTTGAGTGATTAAAACATTGAAAAACAATATGCGCACTCACTTTTTAATGCGAAATAACTGGTTACGTAACAGTTATGAATATAGTTGTTTTTATTTATATTTCGATGATTGGGCGGATTTAAAAGTTTGATCATTTAATTCTATTTTTATTTTCTTTGCTATTTTTTCTAATAAAATCACGATTTTTCTTGGTTGTTTTGAAGAGACATCCTAAAATATTTTAAAATATTTCATTATAATCAGTGTTGCCAGTTTAGCCTTTTTAATCCTAAATCTAGCTCCTTTTAGCTTCTAGCTTTTTTCTAGCTTTTTCATTATTAAAATTGTCTTAAAATGGCTAGAATGTTAGTATTGCAACAACGAAGAAACTAGTTACTTTTTACAGAATCATCCATTTAAGAATTTTGGTGTATTTATTATCAAAAAAACAGAGATAAAAATTTTAATTTTAAATAAAAATTTTCGATTAATATATTTATTTTTTTGATATACTTCATTAACCATAGAACTTATATTTATAATATATTTAAAAAAAATCTCATAGCGAAAAATCTTCTAAAAATTTGTAAATGCTTAATAAAAAAAGAACTATAGTTCTAAAATCGACAAAATGGAATAATTTTTCATATGAAACTTAACCCAAAATTGTATGTGAATTTTTTGAACTATTTTTCATTGGGCCATTTTTTTGGCAGCCGTTCTATGTTTTATTTACAAATTTATTACAACATCTTACAAAAAAATTCAAGAACTAAAGGAACGTGAAAAAGTAAGTTGCAAAACTAAATATATATATATATATATATATATATATATATATATATATATATATATATTTATTTTTTTTTTTTTTTTTTGAGACATTTAGTCTTTTTTGGACTTTTTTTAAAGTTGCATTTAGCCTCCTTTTTCTCATCTCCTGACAACACTACTTACAACTATTCATCTGAAATACGCATTAACTTTATATCGAAAAGCTTCAAATATTTAATATAAAATCCGTAATATGGACGATTTTTAAAACGAACCTAGAAAATAGATATAATTTAATATGAGGTTTATAGAAATCATTTCAAAATATTGAGCACCATTCAGACTTAGATTGTTTTCTACAGTTCCTTTATTTGCTGGACCAATATTTTAGAAAATTTTTGATATTTTACCCAAAGTTACATAATTTTTTCCACAGTGTAAAAGTAAATATTTCATATTTTTATTTGTAATATTGTTTCTTGTAGGATGTTTAATACGTCAAATTAATAAAAACTCATAGATATGCAAAACCGATTTTTTTTACAAAACCAATACTTGTCCTATTCTATGCAGAATAATTGCATAATAAAAAACGAGGCAGATGTTGAATGTGAAAGTCTTAGCTATCATTTGATGTAAATTTTGTTATTAATATTTGGACTTTTTTCCACTAGATAGTTCATTCTATGATATCACTATGAAGCTATGAATTCATGTCTTTTTGAATTTAAATAATAAATTAGTAAAGAATATTTTTTGTTTTAATTTTATGAATTATTTTAAAAGTCAATTTTTTAAAAGCAAAATCTGAAATTTGTTAAAAAAATTTTATTAAATCAAATTGCCTATTTACATACACAAGAGGAATATTTTATACGAACCATACATTACAAAGAAATTTTGGGTAACCCAATAAGCAATTGTTTTATCCTTTTATTGTTTTCCCAAATCTTACTGGAAAAATCAAAATAAATACCATTTTTTTTAACAAGTCAAACTAATAATAGAAAAAGTAATAAAAACAAAACATGTATTTTACAATGAAAACGAAAAAAAAATTTATTTAATGATTATTGCTTTAATAAATAATTTTATTTTGTTATTATAAATAGTTATCTAAAAAAAAAAGAAATATTTTTTTTCTTAAATTTTTTTCACGAAGTAAATTTACTTCTCAACTAATCACCGTAGCTCAAATTATTGCGTCTTCCAACTAAATAGATCTTTATGTTTTAAATAATTTGTAGATAAAAGACAGGAGAGGAGAAAATCATTCGCTTACAATCCTTAATCCCCGTAAGCAAGAGAGAATGCACGTTATAATTTGGTAAACGAAATATGAACTTAATTGAAATTTCGTGCTTCCATTTATAACATACCCAAATGCTCATTAAAGATGTGCTATCGGGAAACAGGAATTTTATTTACTTTTTACCGGTACCTAAAATATCTAAGTCTTTTTAAAAATATATGACTGTTCGCAAGATTTTTACATTTTCGTTATAAAAAAAAAAAAATTATTTTATATATTTGTGTGTTTTTAAAACAATGATTTACCGAAAAGAACCACTTCAATTATTTTGTTTTTCTTCGAATAGAATATAAATCTGACAGACAGTGTTGATTCTTAAAATTGCCTTAAAAAGATAAAATTTTAATATTTCAACAGAGAAGAAAATAATTTCTTATTCGCTTTTACTAATTTTACTTTTACAGAATAATTCATTTAAGAATTTTTGTGTATTAATTCTCCCAAAAAATAGAAATTATTTATATTTTACTAAACTGTTCGCCTGCGACGCTTCATTCCTCAAATCAAATATAACTTAACTCATTATATGGACTTAATTATCAGTTATTATAATTATTTTTTAATAAACTTTATTAACTATAGAAACTATTTATAAATATAATTAAAAAAAAATCTTATAAAAGCGACAAATTTGGAAATTATTAATCAAAAAGAAACTATAATTCAGAAATGACAAATCACTTCAAAACATTGGGTCATTTTTCATACGAAATATAACCGAAATTTGTGTAGGCATTTTGTGGTCGATTTTTTATTGGGTAATTTTGTTAACAGCGGTTCTATGTTTTATTTATAAATTTATTACAATATATCTTTAAAAAAATATCAACATATAATGAGAACAAGAAAAAAAAAAGATTGAATTTTTATCTTTCCTTATTTTTGGGGCATTTTAGCCTTTTCTGACCTTTTTTAATGTACAAGTTAGCTTCTTTTTTCTCACCTCCTGGCAAGACTGCTGACAAACCAGTTTCTCTTTTTATTAGTTCTACATTCGTCACATATAATGCTAAAATCCTTTTTGTAGTTAGAAGATAGAACACAAATTTCTCGGAAAAACATTTTAACCAAAGAATACAAAAAAGGGCACAATTTCCTACAACAACACTTCTTTCTAATCACATCAAAAGAAATTTATAAAAATCTGCGAATATAAATGTGATGAATTATATTTAATAATTTTTGAATACTATTTTGAGTAACTATGTGTGCTTATGATGTGTGGTGAAAGTGGTTTCAGAACTAATACATATAAGTAAAATTACTAACACAATCTTAAAGTCAGTTTTTTTTTTTTTTTTTTTTTTTTTGTCAACGGAATTAGGTTTTCTTGACAAGCTTTCCATTCTTTGTATGCTTTGATTTCAACCTTTTACATTATTTTAACTTTCAACATAATTTTTAAGTAAGACCCCAATATTACTTCGTGTAAAATATTCAAAAGACATAATATTTTAAAATTAAAATCTAAATACAGTATGAGCTCGATTTGCGAACTACCTTTTATTCCAACACCCCGATTTGCGCAACTAGTACTTTTTAACATTACAGGGTAATAAGAGCAACTTTTTTCCAAAAAAAATGTATCGAAATGCAGTTTGATAATTTAATATTGCATCAATTTATCGTAGGATTTTTTTCTTGTTCACAAACGTAGTTTTAATGATCTGTAAATTTATTCAAACACATTTACCAATCATAATTAAAATTTATTGCCAAATGTATTTTTTTTTGACTCCGGTGCGAAAAAAAATAAAGCATTTGTTTCTTTCTTTTATTTAATTTAAATGAACTAATTGGTTAATATAAGTTTTTTATTTAAAAAACTTTAGTGAAATGATTTTATGTTCAGTGGTCGCCTATTGCAACTTTTTCGGATTTGCAACAATCCTGATCTGATATCGGTTACACAAATCGAGCTCGTACTGTATTTCTATTGTACGTATGTTATATTTTGTCAAACACATTTAATAAAATCTGTTTTAGTATTCTGGTTACGTTTGGAGACAATTTAAAAAGGTTTTTTGTTTGTTGAGAATTTATTCTATAAATCACATGAGATTAGAAATTTAATTTCACTAGACTAAACACAATTCTATTAAACCACAAATGTACATTTATAAGTTATTTTTAATCCTTGATTAACTTTTAATCATATTATGTATGTGTTCAGAACATACATACTTACATATATGAACACAAACATCTAAACACTTATTATTGAGTAAAATATAATAAAATAAAATGTCACAACAATCCAAATCAAGTTTGTATATAGGTTAGTAAGAGACACTTTTTCAGGGTCAAATCAGGAAAACTTTTCTATATAATTCACCAACATTTTGTGTTCTTTAACAACAGCAGTAGCATCAACATACACACATATCAATGAACAATATAATAAAGAAAAATTAAAACAAAAAAGAAATGGTAATAAAACTTAACAATTCTCCTGGCTCGACGACTTAACGTAACGTCAGATCGTGTAATCCCCAGAAACTTATTATCATTGTCGTCATTATCATCATACGAAATTAATGGAACGTAATTGAAATAAAACAAAAACACAAGCATCTTAATATATACATGAGTGAGTATGTGTACATGAAGAGAGGAAAAATAAAATCAACCAAGATGAGATCAAGACATGGAGACCCAAAGAAAAAGCAACCGTATAAAATTTAATGAAATTGACCGCAGAGTACTTGCAAGAGACACAATGCTATTCACAAGTTAATTTCGTTTGATACGTGACAATTTAATCTCTGTGACAAACATTGCATACCGACAACAACAACACTAACAAAATCTACACTAATAATGACAACACCACTAGAAGGAAAACTAAAAAAAACCGAGGTAGATCTGAAAAGGACATTTCTAATTATTTACAAAAATAACTTCATTCGTACTTACTAGGACACAATTCTAATTTCTTTGAATTATTTTAACTTGAATACCACTTCAAATTATCGACACTCATGGTCTTAGTAGTAGTCACATTTATAAAAGTTTATTATTTTTAAAATCTTTTAAGGTCTACCCTCATACATACCATTTTAACACGAACAATATAAACATTTTGTGCAAAAAGTAGCACAACAATTTAGACAATGAATTCCGCTGTAGAGCACTAAGCGAAAGATAGGGGATGATATCTTTAATGAAACTATAACAGCAATTTTATTCAACTTTAACAATAAAGACATTTTTTTCATTTCATATAATCCTTAAATACAGTCACACAAATACACATATAGTAAGACACAAAATCAAACAAGCACAGACATACACCTGCAAACATTTTCTATTGCAGAAGTTGAAATCCATCTCTAAAACTATTTCTGAAGTATTATTAACATCATCTTCGTCGGAAAGAACTAATCCTCGTGGAAGAATCTACTAAAGATCTCGAAGGGCACCCTTTCAGAAGTGTCGAAAAAGAGTCTTCTGAACGACACACGGACGATGCTCACTGAAGAGGCGTCTTAGCTTCTTCTAGAAGATGATTTTGCACTTCTACTATTCCTGTATTTATAATTAAAATTAACGTTTGCTTTTTAATATTTGATACTTATTTTAAATTCACACATACATATCTATCTACATTACATAAGAAACAATTCACATACAAGTTATTTTCTATTTAGGGAACTCCAAATAAAATCCTCATTAGAAACTCCTGGTAAATTCCGGTACCTTCAAAAGAAAAAAATAATATTAATTAATAATATATATATATTAATATATATTAATTATAATATATATTATTAATTTTTGCAAGCCAAAACTTTGGTTAGCTTTTTTAAATATGCAAATACTTTTCTGTTTGACGGAGTTTTTCCTAAAATTAATTTAAATTGTGAGAAAAGTATGATCTTACTAAATAAAATGTTAATAAGATTTGCTTATTTTTTTTAAATATTCTTTGTTAATTACAAAACATTTAATTATCAAAAAATTGTTCTCCTTATATTTAATAAAACAGCCAAACTGTGTATAAGTTAAATTATAACTGAAGTATATGATTTTACCTGCTTCTCTATTGTGTTGTTTTCTTTTGATAAAAAAAAAAACTGGCAATCTTCGTAACACAAGGCAAGAAGATTAATGCGCAATAGAAATTAATTTAGTTTTTATTAAATTCGAATTGTTATCATATTATCTTCCAGAAGAAACTTCAAAGTATACTTTTAACAGATGAAAGGACGATATTAATGTAGGTATTTTGTTTTTGTAAATTTCGTACAGACTTCTGAGAATCATCTAGAAGTTAATAAGAAGTGACGCATGGACAATTGCGCAATAGCAATGTATTTTTTTTTTTTTGTAATTTTCGAACAATCCTCCGGCAATAATCTAGAAGTCACTTATAAGAGACGCCTGGAAGATTGGCAAAAAATTATTTTCCAAATGTTTGAAGGGTAGAAAGTTCCATCGCCACAATTTTCTAATACAGATTTTTCTAATAATAATATATATATATATATATATATATATATATATATATAAACAGCTAACTTCAATCTTTTTTTAAAACATTAATTTTGTTTTTCAAGTCAACATAGACTTAGTTCATTTTGAAAAAACAGCGAAAGATACTTAAACACCAACAACATACAGTTCAACCTATTCGTGACGTGACAAAACTATTTTTAAACTCAGTTTATTGCATTGAAGCCGATTAGTTCGCTCACCTAATAATAAAACCCTAAACATGACCACTGAACCGCATTTAATGGACCACAACATGAAGAAGAAGGAAACAAAAACAACAACAACAGCAACATGAAAATAAGAAAAAAAAACTCAACTGCCCCACATAATAACAGCCTTCCGTACTCTTAGCTTTATTTTGTTGGTTTGTTCATTTGTCCGGTAAGTTTACTTGTCGTTAAAGTCACATACACATGCACTTACAAAATAGTGAATGAACCCGTTGTATGTACCCATTTGACCTGAGATTCTAAATTAATGAATGTTCGTTAAAGTGATGATTTGGATTGAACTATCCATGATAATATCTTTATAGCAAAGATTCGATGAATTTGCAAAATATTAGGTTAGGTTTTAATAATTGGCTCAAATAGAACATTTTTTCTACTTTCGTAAGTTCATATACATTTTACCCATTCTATTTTGATGTATTCTAATATTGTCCATATAATATCTGCCATGTTCTGAAAAATATAAGATCCAAGTAAGTATACTAGTATTGGATATTAGTATTAGACATACCTAACTTCGGCAGCCCTACACCATCTACACACATGTATTCTTACCATGTGCTTACCAAGGATATTGAGATATGTAGTGTGGTTAATATTCATTCTCAATTGTATGCAACTTTCCGATTCTTGCCATCGATTTATCCATTCAATTCTTGATTTTTATTATATGAGCTATTATCGAAAATTTTTAACTTTAAGTTTTATTTATTTAAGTTTTGTGGCAGTACTATTCTAAACAAACGGGTTACAAATCTGAACTCACATGGCATGGAACTAATAGAGTGCAAAATTTTAGCACCATAGGTTTTATTTTATGATCATGATTGTTGTTCAAAGTTCAAAAACTTAGAAAAAGGGCTTAAAATTACTTAATTTTTTCCCATTCTTCTACACTTTTTGTTAGCGCGTTTATACATTTTGATCTTATTTGATTCAAAATAAACTAATCGGACTTTGTGGATGAATTCTACACTTTCATTGATATTGTGCACACTTTCAACAGTCACATACAGGGTAGTCGAATTTTAATGAAAAAACTTTTTAATTTTTATTCATTTATTTAATTTTTTTTGCGGATTGAGTGTGCCCCTCAACGCAATACAAACAGGAATTGATACTTCTAATTATTTGTATTTTGAGTTATCTCTTTTTGATGTGCTCTAAATAGTCAATGCAGTAGGTAGTTTTAAAATTTGGAAATCAGTTTTTCGCGAGGCACAGTTTCTAAATGAATAAATAGCATGAATTAAAGCGTGAAATTAATTTTTTGTTATTTTACGCAATTAAATCGAAAGAACATTAAAAATAAATTTAATAAAAAAATTTCGTGGACTTTTTTAAATTATGCAAAAATTGCGCTTTTTATAATATTATTGTGTGTTTGTGATGATGTTTGTAACACCCAAAAAAATAAGTTAAGATCCAACTTATTTATACTAATCGGCTTGAAATCACTTTCTGAGTGCACAGGGTACTATGGTCCAGGCACGAAGTCTATTGAAATTGGTTATAATTGTACATTATTTCACCTAGTCCACATACAAATATTCTCCCGCAATGTGGGCTTAACGATCATAAATTCATTAAATATAACAATATTTTAATGAAATTTGGCAGGTTTAAATTATATATAATTATAAATAAATAAATAAATAAATATATATATATATATATATATATATATATATATATATATATATATATATATATATATATATATATATAATTGGCTATAGCTCTCACATAAAAATGACAGTATGAAGTCTATATTAGACACAAATCAATGTTATATTAATATAAAACGTAGTGATAAATTTTATGAAGATCCACCCATAATTGGTTCCCATATAAGACCTATCTCCGAATTTTTATGCGCATACACAATGGTGTAATGTATCGAATGGTTGGGATTGACCTACTATATATTTCTTACTTGTTGTTTTTGCATTTTTGTATAACAAATTTCAATTTTTACAAATCTTCGATATATAGATATAAGAACGGCAATAAAAATAATTGATCGAAACGACAAATGTAAGTCCAGTGAAGTCTATAGCTGAAAACGGGGCACTTTTGTCAAAACACATTTCGGTAAGGCACATCGTATGGGCATCGCTAAATTAAACATAATTGGTGTAATTAGTTGATTAGTAGTAGATGTTTGTAATGCTTAATGGAAATGTAAAGGCGCATAAACAAATTTTAAAAGTTAAAAATTTTATAGACCAAAAAAAATTTACTTGGGTTAAAAAATAATCACAATATTAAATAGCATTTTTTGTAATAAACTTGAATAACTTAGATGTGAAACAAGTATTTCCAATTTTTTTTTTTTTTTTTTGTTTGCTCGAAAATCCTGAAATATACACTAATACCATTAAACTTTTAAAATATCATAACTTTTATTTGAACAACTCAATAGGTTTTAATTTTGCGTGTAATTTTTACCAGGATTATACATAAACTTCTAATTTATAAGCATTTTTATATGTTCAACTTAATACCGCTATAACGCGCCCATGCAAATGTAATAAATAAAATAAGATAACACGATACTACGTGCATTCAAGTCACTTTATATTTATACAAATTGATTTTAATGTGTCACATTTTTTTTTTTTTTTTTTTTTTTTTTTTTTTTTGAAAGCCTTGAAATCAAAAATTTTTGATAATGGAAATATACCTTTGTTGAAACCTAAAATTCGACTAAGATTTTTTCGCACTTTTTTCTTGGCACATTGACACCGCACGGTAGTCTCAAAACGATTTTTTTTTTTTTTAAATAATTATGTAACTTGTGAGTTGATTTGAGGAGTACAGGCCCCTGGCGGCTCACGAGTGTTGAATTTGTCTCCAAAAATTCAAAAAATGTACATATAGGTAGTCCTCATAAATCTTTACAAAAAACATACTTACGTGTGTGAGTTACCTCTTTCCGTTTAAGAGATATTTAGCTTCGTTATATTTAAGTTTTTTAAACTTGGTGACCCTAATTGCAGCAAAGCGAATCGGAAAAAGTTAGTATTTCTATAAAACATACATTGATATTATTTTGATACTAACATATTTATATATGGGATATATAAATTTTTAGTTGATTTCCGGAAACGGGCCTTATATTTGATATGGTACTGTTAACTTGTTATAATAAATATGTATAGGATTTATGCACTTTCAACTGATTTTCGGAAGAGGGATTTATATGGGAGATATGTTAATTGTAAACTGATCTTCGTGAAATTTTGCATAAAGATTTATACTTATACAAAACTTATTTGTGCCTAGTTGCATAAAAGTTATGCTACGAGTATATTCAGGGCATTTACTCTCGTTAAATTCATATTCCAAATCAGATTATATTCAAAATTCTGACTTGTACACTGCGAACAAGTTTTACATGTGAATGCCAGCTAAGCCGTTAAATCGACCCAGAAAATGATTTTGAAATTTTTATCTGTTCGTTGCTAACATGAGAAATCGAAATATGCTAATACAATTTTTTAATTTCTTAACCTAAAATTTTCTGAAAATATGTAATGATTGTAGTGTACCCTTGTGGTTTATAATTTTTTTAATGTATGTAAATTAAAGTGTTCCGAAAAAGTGCTGAATATTAAAAATTTTTTTTTAAATTTAAAATTTTCCTACAAGCGATTGAAAATCACAAATCTACTACAATTTGTCAAAAAAAAAAAAAAAAAATTTCGAGTCTTTTCTCGAATTGGAAATTTTTTGCCTGTTATGGAAAATATTTTTATATTGTTCCCCATGGGGTTTTCTTTATCTAGAAGATAAAGTAAAATTTTTTAGTGAGGTCGATCACTAAAATCTTTAGACCAATTGTCTAAAAAAACCTTAACTAAAAAAATAATTTTTTTTGTCAAAATTGTCAGCGTTAATATTGTAGTAAATGTAAAATATCGATGGTGCAAGAAAAAAATCGAGAAACAATTTTGTGCAAAATACTTGACAATTCAAACTCAAGGAACTTAAGTACCTCGGGATGTAAATGTCTCAATAAATTTAGTTATATACGTTATGTGTCCATATAGAGAAGTGTTCTGTGTGAAATACGTACAAATTTTTTTTTTAAATTTTCCAAAAATTATACATTTTTTTGGGAAATTTAGTTATACTATCTGCGACACAAAGAGATGGTTGTAAAAGGAATAATAAACACCAAAATTTATATCGAAAAGTGTTAAGAGAGTTATATAAGAACTTTTGTTCAACAGCACAATGGTTCTGTGCTATTTTATCTAAATTTTGCCACTCAATAAGAAAACGAAACAGTTGAATTATACGGTGCAAATATTACAAATCTTGTTCCTACATAAATAAAGTCTTAAAAGTGCCCGGAAATCTACCATACTGAGAGATATTGTGCGCTGATGAAAATATCATTAATAAGGAGCGCAAAACTGCCAAGATTTCCATATAAGTTGCGAAGAGCCTGCTCTAATTTTGATATAGGTACTGTACAAAATCTAATGTGGAGAGACAAGAAATGGTCCTAAAACATTATTTTTAGTGTAAATATATTACATTTTAATTAAATAAAGTTTAAGCTGAGATTGAAATGCAGGATCTCATTTTATAATAGAAAATGCAAGGGACATTTTTTCGTGGATAGATCTTAATTACGAGTAAAAGAACATTATGGAATAATTCTTCTGTATAATATTTAGTCCGCTATTTTACTTCTTATACCCTACACCACGATATGTTTTTGAGGTATTATGAGCTCTTGCTGATGTTTCCAACACGCAAAACAAATATTTCAACATCTACCTTAAAGTATACCAATGGACTAGGAATATAAATCCCACATAAACGTTTGTATCAATATAATGTTTGACATAAATAAGTCGTATAAAACTAAAATCATACTTCTAAATCTAGAAGGATCGGTCCATAACTTTTTATAGTTCTTATATAAGGCCCATTTTCTAAAAACTCAAAATTGCTTTGACACATAACTAATTGGTCTATATATAACTAAAACTTTATGTAACTATAGCTTTCTTTTCTTTTATTTCTTTAAGATGGTTCTCAGATTCAGAAGCTTCAGAAACGAAACACAAAACTAACTTTTAATTAGATACAGCAACTTAAAAAGTCTTGCACTTCATATTTTTTCTTATACTCTGAATTTTGTATTAATTTTCAGAATACAGATTCTAAAGACCTAAAGGGACTTAATTCAGGATGACTGAATCAAAAAATATTTTCTTTTTTTCATGAAAATCTTTTCTAAAGTTCTTCTTATAGCTCACGTTGAAAGCATTTTAAATGTATTAGAATATCTAATGCAGTAACAAGAAATTTACCTGATTCCAATATTAAAAACTTTTTAGTAAATATAACAAAAATTTTTAACTGAAAACCTAACATATGGAATATGATCAATTTTGTATGGAATAGTTAGTTACGACTTATTGGCATAAACCTGGGACTTCATAAAACCTCACAAAAAAAAAAAAAAAAAACTCTAGCGGGAGATATTTCATTTTAGAAGGCTAAAAGAGGGGTTAGGAATTAAGTTTTTTTTTTGCTTAAATTTTATAATTTAGTTGTTAATTTTACTCAAAATAAACAACTAAAATTCTATTGGAGTATAGGATCATGAATTCTTATTATCAAATATGTTTTAAATGCAAAATTACAAAACTTTAAACTAGCACAAAATAATACTAGAATTCCGTATGTTACCAATAAGCAACTTTTCTCAACAAAAATATAAATACATTAAAAATCGGCCTGAAATTGATTTAATTTATGATTGAAGTAAATATTCAATTGATTTATAGTTTTATTTCCATAAATAATACACTTTTATTTCTAATTTTCTATTATTTGTGTTACTTCCATAATAAAGTTTAAACCCAAATATCGCGAATACGATCGCCAAATTCGAAAAACGTCTGACACCATTGAATTCAGCAAACTCGAATTAGCTTTACCAGAGAAGTGCCCTGCTTGTTAAAATTTGCGACATGCACAGTGTGATTGATTAAGGAGGTCCAAAGAATTAATGAGGTTATATATGATTTGGAGATTAAAGCGCCGCAGGAGAATATTTTAGTTAAATATAAATAATTCCGATTTTTTTTTCGAATGCTTAAATAGACGATTCTGTAGAAATAAAATAGTAAAAGCAAATAAGAAATTATTTTCTTCTTTGTTGAAGTACTAAAATTTTAGCCTTTTTAAAGCAAGTTTAAGAATCAAAAAGGCTAAAAATATCTAAGACGAACATTTTGAGTCTAAAAGCAAAATAGAAAACTCTTTATAACGAGGATATTTTTCTGTGCTAGTGTCTTCATATTCATCCTAGTGCTTTTTGTTTTTAAACCAATTTGAAAAACGTTGGGATGTGAATTCATTTTATGGTCAATTGGAGTAATAGAAATAAGTATGTAGTGAAAATTTTTGCTTGCAACTACAGCAAGTCAATAAAAAATAAATAAGTATTCACAAAATAATTGTAGGTAGTATGTAATACTTGTACGAAAATGTATGTAATATTCGTTGTGTAGTACTTACGTACATTTGTGTCTGAATAAATAGGAGTGAACTGAAAGTTTTTTAGCAAAAAGTTATTGTTTACTCTCCATCTACATAATAAATTAAATAAATTATTGATTTTGTATTAGTCTTCTATGCAAACTTTTACTTACATTTTAAATAAGATAGAAAAAATTAGTTTAAGATTTTTAATAAAATGTACATGTATATTCTAAATGTAACTATAAAAGAACTAGAAGTAGTTAAATAAATTTTATTTAACCAAGAAAAAAATAAAATCTGAGCAGTAAATTAGCTTTTCTTAGACAGTGAAAATCATCGATTACCATGGCAACCAAAAATATGCAATATCATATTTTTTCCTTTGTTTCAAATGTCTGTTTTGCGATTTGAAATAACAGCAGATTTCGTAAGAGTTTTTTGAAGTCATAAGTTTATATGAACAAGATACAAAATTCTCGCTAGAATGTTAAAAAGGATTCAAAATTTGCGCCCACTTACAGATTCAAATAAACGATATCCGTCCATCCTGCTTTACTCATATGGTTGGTGAGCTGTTTATGTAAACCTTGTGAGCAAAACATATGTAAGTCGCAAATTTGAAGGTAATTTAATTTGGAACATGTGATGTCGAAATCTATTGAAATTTATTATGATCGGTATATTATTTAATCTAGCTCACACAAATGTCAAGACCGAGATAATATTAAACAAATACCGCTATAATATTTAGTTAAAATAAGTTTAAATCACTCTACTAAATTTTAAAAGAATATTTCCCTAAGTGGTCGTCTCTCCAAAATATATACATTAGAGTGGGTCAATTTATTCGGAACCAAAAGCGTGACAAAGCGTATAGCAAAATCGTAATCTACAAAAAATTCTAAGAACTTTTCCCCAAGAAACCAAGGTTCTAAAATCAAAATTGAGCTTCCGGTTTTTTACGAGAAAATTTTGTTCTCAGGAAATCCGAAAATAATACTACTTTTTTTTAATATTTATTGCAATTGGTAAATAGTTGTCTTGTATCGCTAGAAGAGGATTTGTTTGAAAGGAAATTTTCTGAGCTTTCTATATCTGTGCTTATTTTAAGAAAATGCTGTACATAAATAATGGTTTTAGAAGTTTTTGTCAAAATAATAATAGTCGAAATGGTAAAAAACCTAAAATTGTCACGATTATGGTACCCAAAAAAACAAAAAAAAAAAAACAATTGACTCAAAATTTAATTAATCGAAAATTTATTTTAAAAAACTTTAAGCAAAAACTAAAAATGAAATAATTAAAAAAATAATCTACTCTTTTTATTAAAACTTTATTTTTTATTTCAAAAATTTACAAACTTTAAAAAAAAAGAAACTGAAATAAATAATAATAAAAAAAAATAAAAATATAAAAAATTGATTAAACCGGGGGTAAATAAATTTAGCTTCGCCTATGCCGGCAATTTACATACAAGATATTTTTTGATATCCACTCTTGGTATTCTGTTGCGGCTTTCAATAGTAACTGCCAAAATATCATCGCGAGTACATTCTATTTCACGCTGGGAAACATTGTAAGCAATTGTACAAATCGCTCAGTTTTAGATCAGGAAGCGGTGGATCATCAAATTCAACGTATCCCAGCAAATGCTCGTAGGGGATACTTGTAGTAAATGGTGGTTCAGAGAAAATACTATCATCATCTAATTCAATCAAGTCAACGTAGTCTGAGCAATCAAAATTTATTTTAGGTTTTTCGTAAGCTCTAAGTGTTGACGGATCCCAAAAGTTGTTCCAAAAATGCAAATTTTTTTTTATACATCTCTCACGCACGGCTTTTCTGTCATCGAAAAACATTGTCAATAAAACATTTTCCGGGTGAGCAAAGTACGCATTGTTTTGCACAACATTATTAACAATGATGATTGAGCTATGGAACTTCACATTAAAGTACATTAGCATATAAACTTTCATAATCAATTTTGATAATATTTTTAAATTTTCCGATGGTTAATTAGTTGTTACATACAATCGCAAACTTCTGCGGGCTTTTGTTAACCATCGAGAGTGGACTATTGGTCCCGACTTTTTGTTGGTTAAATCTTCGCGACAGAAACCACTAGCAACTGCATTAGCTATGCGATATAAATAATTTACGTCCGTCGAAAGTGTCTGTTTAACTTCAGTTTTCAATGGTGGTAGCATGTTTCCCAAAGAAATTGGTTGAAAATCGGTTACAGCTTACGACAAATTTTTTTTATTCAATAAATTTAAATTTAGACAAAGATTTTATAAAAGTCTAGCTAAAATATTTATTTGCTTATCTATTGCTATTCGCAAGTTTCTATCAGCTTAGTCAAAATCCCATTGGAAGTTTTCGAACTGCTTGTGGCTGATTGCTCTAGCGCTGAGAACAAGTATCGAAACGGCAACTCATTAAGATGTAACAAGTAGACAAACCAATGTAATGGTCTATTTAACATCGCCTCGAACCTTTGAAGTATTCCATTTTGTCTTCCAGTATTTCAGAATTTTCCAATTATATTTCAGAAATGTCCTTTTGTATTTTAGAAATTGTATTAGCTATAAAAACATAAATTTCTGAAATACAATTGGGCATTTCTGAAATACAATTGGAAATTTCTGAAATACAATTGGAAATTTTTGAAATTGAATTGGAAATTTCTGAAATACAATTAGAATATTCTGAAATACAATTGGAAATGAGTAGTATGTTTATGTATGTTCGGGATCACTTTTTTCATACAAAATTCGGCTCATGCATAGCTGGGGTTGTGGTTTTTTGAAATGAGGAGGAAGAGGAATTTTGAAGAGGAAATTGTTTATATGATTGTATGTTGTTTATGTTTTCCATCCCTGGTTAGTAATGTGTTTGTAAGAGAAATGAATAGCATTTGCAGAAAGAGTTTTGTAACTTAGGAGGAAAAATTGTTTTGCATTTTATGAAATTGAAAACCAATGAATTTGTTTTGTAATTTTTTTCTTGCGAGTGCATTAATAGGAGGAAAAATTGTTTTGCATTTTATGAAATGTTTTATTTATTTATTTTATTGATAAAAAAATTGAAAACCAATGAATTTGTTTTGTAATTTTTTTCTTGCGAGTGCATTAATAGGAGGAAAAATTGTTTTGCATTTTATGAAATTGAAAACCAATGAATTTGTTTTTGTAATTTTTTCTTGTGAGTGTATTAATAGGAGGAAAAATTGTTTTGCATTTTATGAAATGTGAAATGTGTATGTGTTGTGGTATGATTGTATGTTGTTTATGTTTTCCATCCCTGGTTAGTAATGTGTTTGTAAGAGAAATGAATAGCATTTGCAGAAAGAGTTTTGTAACTTAGGAGGAAAAATTGTTTTATTTGAAATGATTTTTTTTTTGAAATAAACATACTTATATTAATTTTAATTAATTTATGTAATTATGTTAAAAGTACATACAAACAATTTAACAGGGGAGACAATTTTTATTTATTTTTTTTTTTGCACTTTTAATTGTGATGAAATTAAAAACTGATGACTTGTATAAATACGTTTGAGTATTTTTGGTTTATTCATCTACATATTTTTATATGATTATTTTTGTTTTTTTGTATTGACCAATCAGAAGCAAGCTTTAGATGAAGAAGAGAAGTGTGAATTTTATATATCCCAGCAAACAAAAAAGTTTGATTTAAAATTGGAGAGTGATTTGAAATGATTTTTTTGTAAACGTATGAGAATTACAGCATTCTCAACAAAAAGGTGATTTTGTATCCAATTTTGATACAGATTTGAATTAAGGTTTGAATTAACCTTTGATATCAAAGAAAAAAAGACATAATTTGTGGGTTGTAGTAAGACATGTATGTTTGTTTATTGTATGCTTTTTATCAAATACTATAATATATTTGTATACAGAATCAAATGTATTTTATGAAATTTAATTTAACCTCGTGTAAGATTTTTGACTTTTAGTGATGAAATACATTATCTGATTTTCTTAGATATGCTTATACATAGTTATCAATGACTGAATTAAATTTGTTAGTATTATAATAACAAAGTATTTTGATTTATTGATGTTTAATAATTTCATAAATTTGTGAAATTTATTTTATATACATACATATATATATATATATATATATATATATATATATATATACTAACATTAAAAAACTCTCCTCAGAACAACGTAGTGAAATAAACATACTTATATTAATTTAAATTAGTAGCCAAAAATGCATTCCCACATGTTTTGAGTGCGTGTGATGTGTCAGCAGGAATATTTTAAATGATATTTAATATTTTTCTTTATAATTTTGATGCAGTTCTTTTTTTATATTTATGTGTTAACTTACGTGTTAGCACTATTTAATTTAAAATTGATACTTATACTTGTATCAATAGAGTGTATGTATGTATGTATGATGTATTTATGTAATTATGTTAAAAGTACATACAAACAATTTAACAGGGGAGGCAATTTTTATTTATTTATTTTTTTGCACTTTTAATTATGATGAAATTAAAAACTGATGAATTGTATAAATAGCGTTTGAGTATTTTTGGTTTATTCATCTACATATTTTTATATGGTTATTTTTGTTTTTGTAAAGAGGAAACTTGAGAATTGTTTTGTTTATATGCAAAAAAAATATCTTTGTGTAAGGTTATTTGACATTAATGAAGATATATTTTATGTTGTTGAGTATGGTTATGATTAATATTAAATATTCTAATAACAAATTAAGGGGAGTATTTTTTATTCACATTAAACATTTTTCATATCTAGAATATGTTTAAAATTAGTTTAAGGCTCAATATTTATGTATTTATAATATTTTCTCCAAATATTACTTCTTTTGCTACATTTCTTGTAAAACTTTTCTCTTTATTAAAATAGTTGCTTTTTTGGAAAATTGGTACTTTATTTGAAAATTGATTGAAAATTGGAATATTAGTAGGTTTTATTTGGAAAATAAATACTTTTATTAAATATTTATATACATTTTTAAATTAATTTTAACTTTTTCTGAAAAATTGTACTTTATATATTTTTTTTATTAATTAGTACTTTTCCCTATTTAACGCAATTGAATGATAAAAACTGGACTATTATTTACAAAGGCCGTCAATCTTCAAATGGGCTTACAACATTTGAACTTAGTTATAGCTAAAATTTTATAAATAAAACAGTTTTTTTATTTTTTTTTTTATTTTTATTTTTATTTATTTAATAAAAATATATTAAACTTATATAGTGCTTATTATTATTTTATTTACATTATACTTAAAAATTATTATATATCTAAATTTAGAAGAAGATCTTCGTCTTCGTCCATTATTGTTTTATACTCTTCTAGAACTGAGTATGGTCTGGCATCCAGTTGAAGATTTTCATCTTCCTCCATTAGTTCCTTATTCTCCGGAACGAAATTCAATGTTGCGCCCCCTGTAGTATCTGCAGTCTCCAAATAGTGTGAAAAGTCTTTTCTCCAAAACATTTTTTTAAAAGTTTAGTAGATGACACTTTAAATATTTATAATAATTACTTAAGTGTAGTTAAACCAATGAATTCTTTAACACCACTTCAAAAAAAGATTCAAAATGAAGATCCAATATGTCACATTTGTAAGAAATTTTTAGATGATAATAGAGTGGCAGATCATTGCCATTTAACGGGTGAATATAGAGGTCCTGCTCACAATAATTGTAATTTAGAATATCAAATTGCCAACTTCATCCCTATATTTTTCCACAATCTTTCGGCATATGATTGTCATATATTTGTTAGAGAACTTTCATCTATTGAAGGTGATATAAATATTATTCCTTTAAATAAGGAATTATATATATCAATATCTAAAAGAATTTCAGTAAATGAAAAAGAAACATTTGAATTGCGTTTTCTCGACTCATTTCGATTCATGTCATCAAGTTTAGAAAAGTTAGCCAGTTACTTGACTGATGATGATTTAAAAATCGTTAAAACATTTTATAACAATAGTAATGAATTCAGTTTAATGAAACGTAAAGGAGTTTTTCCCTATGATTATATAGATTCAGAAAATCGTCTTCAGGAAACACAATTACCTTCTCGTGAAGTCTTCTTTAATAAACTGACTAATGAGTCGTGTAGTGAAGAAGAATATCAACATGCAGAAAAAGTTTGGAGTACATTCCAGTGTAATATTTTATTAGATTATTTACTTTTATATCTCAAAGCAGATGTTCTTCTACTTTGTGATATATTTGAAAATTTTAGAAAAGTTTGTAAAAACATTTACAATTTAGAACCTTGTCAATCTTATACTTCACCTGGTCTGTCTTGGGATGCAATGTTGAAAACTACACAAATAGAATTAGAACCATTAACAGACATTAATATGTATAATTTTATCGTTCGAGGTATAAGGGGAGGTATTGTTCAATGCAGTAACCGTCATTCCATAACCAATAATAAATATGTTAGTGATTATGATTCCACGATGGAATCAGATTATCTTATATATTTAGATGTAAATAATTTATACGGTTATGCAATGTCTCAATACCTTCCTTTTAAAAATTTTGAATGGGTTGAAAACATTGAAGATTTTAACTTAAATGATATTAAAGACGATTCTCCAATAGGATATATATTAGAAGTAGACTTAGATTACCCTTGTACATTACATGACTATCATAATGATTTACCATTTTGTGCAGAAAATAAAAAAATTGAATCAATGAAACAGAAAAAATTAATTACAGATTTAAACAATAAAACAAATTATGTAAAAAAAATAAAAATCTTCAACAATGTATTAAAAATGGTTTAATTTTAAAGAAAATCCATAGAATTCTTAAATTTAATCAATCAGATTGGTTGAAAAAATATATTGATTTAAACAATCATCATAGAACTTTAACAAAAAATTCTTTTGAACAAAACTTTTTTAAATTGCTAAATAATGCTGTATATGGTAAGACTATGGAAAATGTTGACAAGAGAAAAGATATAAAAATAGTTTGTGAATGGGAGAATAGAAAAAAACGGTTAGAAGCTAGATCTCTTATAGCTAAACCAAACTTTCATAGTGCTCTTCAAATTAATGAAAATATGATTGCAATCGAAATGAGAAGAGTAAAAACAGTGTATAATAAACCGATATATATTGGGTTTTCAGTTTTAGAGTTATCAAAATGGAAAAAGTATAATTTTCATTACGATTACATGAAACCTAAATATCTTGATAATATTAATCTAAATTATATGGATACAGATTCATTTATATATAATATCAGAACAAATGACTTGTATGATGATATTCGAAATGATATTACTACTCATTTCGATACATCTGCATATCCAAAAGATAATATATATAATATTCCACTTGTAAATAAAAAAGTTTTGAGAATGATGAAAGATGAATGTAATGGTAAGGTTATTAAAGAATTCATTGGTTTAAGAGCAAAAATGTATTCAGTTAAAATTGATATAGATGAAAAAGAAATTAAAAAAATTAAAGGTGTTAAACAATGTGTAACAGCTAAACTATCAATTAATGATTTTAGAAAATGTCTATTAGAGAAAAAACTATATTATGACCCTATGTATATATAATGTATGAAAAAAATAATAAAAACAATATAATAAAGAAAAAAAATATAGTTTTTATTTACTTATAATATTTATTAAATAAAAATTTTAAACATAAGTGACCACAATTAAATGTATTAAATTTTTGTTTCTGTTTATAATTATATTCAATGGGAGTTTTTGTATTGAAAACCAATGAATTTGTTTTGTAATTTTTTCTTGTGAGTGCATTAATAGGAGGAAAAATTGTTTTGCATTTTATGCAAAACAATTTTTCCTTTTATTTATTTATTTTTTTGCACTTTTAATTGTGATGAAATTAAAAACTGATGAATTGTATAAATAGCGTTTGAGTATTTTTGGTTTATTCATCCACATATTTTTATATGATTATTTTTGTTTTTGTAAAGTAGAAACTTGAGAATTGTTTTGTTTATATGGAAAAAAAATAACTTTGTGTAAGGTTCTTTGACATTAATGAAGATGTATTTTATGTTGTTGAGTATGGTCATGATTAATATTAAATATTGCAATAACAAATTAAGGGGAGTATTTTTTATTCACATTAAAAGAATATGTTTAAAATTAGTTTAAGACTCAATATTTATGTATTTATAATATTTTCTCAATTTGAAATGATTAATTTGAATATTCTAATAACATTTTTCTAAAAAAAAAAAAAAAAAAATTTTTTTTCTATAAAAAAAAATTTTTTTTTCTGAAAAAAAAAAATTTTCTGAAAAAAAAAATTTTTTTTCTTAAAAAAAAAAAAAAAAAATTTTTTTTTTAAAAAAAAAAAAAAAAATTTTTTTTAAAAAAAAAAAAAAAAAATTTTTTTCTTAAAAAAAAAAAATTTTCTGAAAAAAAAAAAATTTTTTCTTAAAAAAAAAAAAAAAATTTTTTTCTTAAAAAAAAAAAAAAAATTTCCTGAAAAAAAAAATTTTCTGAAAAAAAAAAAAAATTTTTTTCTTAAAAAAAAAAAAAAAAAAATTTTTCTTAAAAAAAAAAAAAAAATTTTTTCAGAAAAAAATTAACACAATAGAAAGAAAAACTTGTGTTAATTTTTTTTCTGAAAAAAAATTTTTTTTTTTTTTAAGAAAAATTTTTTTTTTTTTTTTTTTAAGAAAAAAATTTTTTTTTTTTTTCAGAAAATTTTTTTTTTCAGGAAATTTTTTTTTTTTTTTTAAGAAAAAAATTTTTTTTTTTTTTTTAAGAAAAAATTTTTTTTTTTTCAGAAAATTTTTTTTTTTTAAGAAAAAAATTTTTTTTTTTTTTTTTAAAAAAAAAAAATTTTTTTTTTTTTTTTAAAAAAAAAATTTTTTTTTTTTTTTTTTTAAGAAAAAAAATTTTTTTTTTCAGAAAATTTTTTTTTTTTCAGAAAAAAAAATTTTTTTTTATAGAAAAAAAATTTTTTTTTTTTTTTTTTTAGAAAAATGTTATTAGAATATTCAAATTAATCATTTCAAATTGAGAAAATATTATAAATACATAAATATTGAGTCTTAAACTAATTTTAAACATATTCTTTTAATGTGAATAAAAAATACTCCCCTTAATTTGTTATTGCAATATTTAATATTAATCATGACCATACTCAACAACATAAAATACATCTTCATTAATGTCAAAGAACCTTACACAAAGTTATTTTTTTTCCATATAAACAAAACAATTCTCAAGTTTCTACTTTACAAAAACAAAAATAATCATATAAAAATATGTGGATGAATAAACCAAAAATACTCAAACGCTATTTATACAATTCATCAGTTTTTAATTTCATCACAATTAAAAGTGCAAAAAAATAAATAAATAAAAGGAAAAATTGTTTTGCATAAAATGCAAAACAATTTTTCCTCCTATTAATGCACTCACAAGAAAAAATTACAAAACAAATTCATTGGTTTTCAATACAAAAACTCCCATTGAATATAATTATAAACAGAAACAAAAATTTAATACATTTAATTGTGGTCACTTATGTTTAAAATTTTTATTTAATAAATATTATAAGTAAATAAAAACTATATTTTTTTTCTTTATTATATTGTTTTTATTATTTTTTTCATACATTATATATACATAGGGTCATAATATAGTTTTTTCTCTAATAGACATTTTCTAAAATCATTAATTGATAGTTTAGCTGTTACACATTGTTTAACACCTTTAATTTTTTTAATTTCTTTTTCATCTATATCAATTTTAACTGAATACATTTTTGCTCTTAAACCAATGAATTCTTTAATAACCTTACCATTACATTCATCTTTCATCATTCTCAAAACTTTTTTATTTACAAGTGGAATATTATATATATTATCTTTTGGATATGCAGATGTATCGAAATGAGTAGTAATATCATTTCGAATATCATCATACAAGTCATTTGTTCTGATATTATATATAAATGAATCTGTATCCATATAATTTAGATTAATATTATCAAGATATTTAGGTTTCATGTAATCGTAATGAAAATTATACTTTTTCCATTTTGATAACTCTAAAACTGAAAACCCAATATATATCGGTTTATTATACACTGTTTTTACTCTTCTCATTTCGATTGCAATCATATTTTCATTAATTTGAAGAGCACTATGAAAGTTTGGTTTAGCTATAAGAGATCTAGCTTCTAACCGTTTTTTTCTATTCTCCCATTCACAAACTATTTTTATATCTTTTCTCTTGTCAACATTTTCCATAGTCTTACCATATACAGCATTATTTAGCAATTTAAAAAAGTTTTGTTCAAAAGAATTTTTTGTTAAAGTTCTATGATGATTGTTTAAATCAATATATTTTTTCAACCAATCTGATTGATTAAATTTAAGAATTCTATGGATTTTCTTTAAAATTAAACCATTTTTAATACATTGTTGAAGATTTTTATTTTTTTTACATAATTTGTTTTATTGTTTAAATCTGTAATTAATTTTTTCTGTTTCATTGATTCAATTTTTTTATTTTCTGCACAAAATGGTAAATCATTATGATAGTCATGTAATGTACAAGGGTAATCTAAGTCTACTTCTAATATATATCCTATTGGAGAATCGTCTTTAATATCATTTAAGTTAAAATCTTCAATGTTTTCAACCCATTCAAAATTTTTAAAAGGAAGGTATTGAGACATTGCATAACCGTATAAATTATTTACATCTAAATATATAAGATAATCTGATTCCATCGTGGAATCATAATCACTAACATATTTATTATTGGTTATGGAATGACGGTTACTGCATTGAACAATACCTCCCCTTATACCTCGAACGATAAAATTATACATATTAATGTCTGTTAATGGTTCTAATTCTATTTGTGTAGTTTTCAACATTGCATCCCAAGACAGACCAGGTGAAGTATAAGATTGACAAGGTTCTAAATTGTAAATGTTTTTACAAACTTTTCTAAAATTTTCAAATATATCACAAAGTAGAAGAACATCTGCTTTGAGATATAAAAGTAAATAATCTAATAAAATATTACACTGGAATGTACTCCAAACTTTTTCTGCATGTTGATATTCTTCTTCACTACACGACTCATTAGTCAGTTTATTAAAGAAGACTTCACGAGAAGGTAATTGTGTTTCCTGAAGACGATTTTCTGAATCTATATAATCATAGGGAAAAACTCCTTTACGTTTCATTAAACTGAATTCATTACTATTGTTATAAAATGTTTTAACGATTTTTAAATCATCATCAGTCAAGTAACTGGCTAACTTTTCTAAACTTGATGACATGAATCGAAATGAGTCGAGAAAACGCAATTCAAATGTTTCTTTTTCATTTACTGAAATTCTTTTAGATATTGATATATATAATTCCTTATTTAAAGGAATAATATTTATATCACCTTCAATAGATGAAAGTTCTCTAACAAATATATGACAATCATATGCCGAAAGATTGTGGAAAAATATAGGGATGAAGTTGGCAATTTGATATTCTAAATTACAATTATTGTGAGCAGGACCTCTATATTCACCCGTTAAATGGCAATGATCTGCCACTCTATTATCATCTAAAAATTTCTTACAAATGTGACATATTGGATCTTCATTTTGAATCTTTTTTTGAAGTGGTGTTAAAGAATTCATTGGTTTAACTACACTTAAGTAATTATTATAAATATTTAAAGTGTCATCTACTAAACTTTTAAAAAAATGTTTTGGAGAAAAGACTTTTCACACTATTTGGAGACTGCAGATACTACAGGGGGCGCAACATTGAATTTCGTTCCGGAGAATAAGGAACTAATGGAGGAAGATGAAAATCTTCAACTGGATGCCAGACCATACTCAGTTCTAGAAGAGTATAAAACAATAATGGACGAAGACGAAGATCTTCTTCTAAATTTAGATATATAATAATTTTTAAGTATAATGTAAATAAAATAATAATAAGCACTATATAAGTTTATTAAATAAATAAAAATAAAAATAAAAAAAAAATAAAAAAACTGTTTTATTTATAAAATTTTAGCTATAACTAAGTTCAAATGTTGTAAGCCCATTTGAAGATTGACGGCCTTTGTAAATAATAGTCCAGTTTTTATCATTCAATTGCGTTAAATAGGGAAAAGTACTAATTAATAAAAAAAATATATAAAGTACAATTTTTCAGAAAAAGTTAAAATTAATTTAAAAATGTATATAAATATTTAATAAAAGTATTTATTTTCCAAATAAAACCTACTAATATTCCAATTTTCAATCAATTTTCAAATAAAGTACCAATTTTCCAAAAAAGCAACTATTTTAATAAAGAGAAAAGTTTTACAAGAAATGTAGCAAAAGAAGTAATATTTGGAGAAAATATTATAAATACATAAATATTGAGCCTTAAACTAATTTTAAACATATTCTAGATATGAAAAATGTTTAATGTGAATAAAAAATACTCCCCTTAATTTGTTATTAGAATATTTAATATTAATCATAACCATACTCAACAACATAAAATATATCTTCATTAATGTCAAATAACCTTACACAAAGATATTTTTTTTGCATATAAACAAAACAATTCTCAAGTTTCCTCTTTACAAAAACAAAAATAACCATATAAAAATATGTAGATGAATAAACCAAAAATACTCAAACGCTATTTATACAATTCATCAGTTTTTAATTTCATCATAATTAAAAGTGCAAAAAAATAAATAAATAAAAATTGCCTCCCCTGTTAAATTGTTTGTATGTACTTTTAACATAATTACATAAATACATCATACATACATACATACACTCTATTGATACAAGTATAAGTATCAATTTTAAATTAAATAGTGCTAACACGTAAGTTAACACATAAATATAAAAAAAGAACTGCATCAAAATTATAAAGAAAAATATTAAATATCATTTAAAATATTCCTGCTGACACATCACACGCACTCAAAACATGTGGGAATGCATTTTTGGCTACTAATTTAAATTAATATAAGTATGTTTATTTCACTACGTTGTTCTGAGGAGAGTTTTTTAATGTTAGTATATATATATATATATATATATATATATATATATATATGTATGTATATAAAATAAATATCACAAATTTATGAAATTATTAAACATCAATAAATCAAAATACTTTGTTATTATAATACTAACAAATTTAATTCAGTCATTGATAACTATGTATAAGCATATCTAAGAAAATCAGATAATGTATTTCATCACTAAAAGTCAAAAATCTTACACGAGGTTAAATTAAATTTCATAAAATACATTTGATTCTGTATACAAATATATTATAGTATTTGATAAAAAGCATACAATAAACAAACATACATGTCTTACTACAACCCACAAATTATGTCTTTTTTTCTTTGATATCAAAGGTTAATTCAAACCTTAATTCAAATCTGTATCAAAATTGGATACAAAATCACCTTTTTGTTGAGAATGCTGTAATTCTCATACGTTTACAAAAAAATCATTTCAAATCACTCTCCAATTTTAAATCAAACTTTTTTGTTTGCTGGGATATATAAAATTCACACTTCTCTTCTTCATCTAAAGCTTGCTTCTGATTGGTCAATACAAAAAAACAAAAATAATCATATAAAAATATGTAGATGAATAAACCAAAAATACTCAAACGTATTTATACAAGTCATCAGTTTTTAATTTCATCACAATTAAAAGTGCAAAAAAAAAAATAAATAAAAATTGTCTCCCCTGTTAAATTGTTTGTATGTACTTTTAACATAATTACATAAATTAATTAAAATTAATATAAGTATGTTTATTTCAAAAAAAAAATCATTTCAAATAAAACAATTTTTCCTCCTAAGTTACAAAACTCTTTCTGCAAATGCTATTCATTTCTCTTACAAACACATTACTAACCAGGGATGGAAAACATAAACAACATACAATCATACCACAACACATACACATTTCACATTTCATAAAATGCAAAACAATTTTTCCTCCTATTAATACACTCACAAGAAAAAATTACAAAAACAAATTCATTGGTTTTCAATTTCATAAAATGCAAAACAATTTTTCCTCCTATTAATGCACTCGCAAGAAAAAAATTACAAAACAAATTCATTGGTTTTCAATTTTTTTATCAATAAAATAAATAAATAAAACATTTCATAAAATGCAAAACAATTTTTCCTCCTATTAATGCACTCGCAAGAAAAAAATTACAAAACAAATTCATTGGTTTTCAATTTCATAAAATGCAAAACAATTTTTCCTCCTAAGTTACAAAACTCTTTCTGCAAATGCTATTCATTTCTCTTACAAACACATTACTAACCAGGGATGGAAAACATAAACAACATACAATCATATAAACAATTTCCTCTTCAAAATTCCTCTTCCTCCTCATTTCAAAAAACCACAACCCCAGCTATGCATGAGCCGAATTTTGTATGAAAAAAGTGATCCCGAACATACATAAACATACTACTGAAATGGAAAACAAAAATTTAATGTCAAAGAATCGATCATACAATTTGCCGTTTTTAAAAGAGAGAGAAACGCGTTGAAATTCTCATGTTTATTTAATTTTAAAAATATATGGTAAACAAAAATTATTTTTTAAACTTTGTTTTTGTTTCAAAAGAAATTTTCACTTCTTCGACGCGTTTTCAAGAATAGCCAGCAATATTTAAAAATGTTTTAAAATCTAATTTTAATGTGTTTGATCATTTTACTCATGTACCAAAACTCTATTGTGGTATAGTGGCTATATCGTGCTTTATGATCCAGGATGCAAAAATATTTTTTTTTTTTTTTTATAAGTATTTTATTATTATTTGACTCAGTTTCTTTTATAAAAAGTAAGTGAATTTTTGAAATAAAAAAGTGAGTTTTAACAAAAAAAAAAAAAAAAAATATATATATATATATATATATATATTATTTTTTAATTTTTTGATTTTCAGTTTTTGCCCAAAATTAAAAAAAAATTCATTTAATTAGGTTTTGAATCAATTGTTTTTTATAAATCAATTTCGAATTAAAATTTAGTTAAATAATTTTTTTTTCTTTTTTAATTTTTGGGCAGCAAAATCGTGACAGTTTTAGGCTTTTTAAGAATTTGACTATTATTATTTTGAAAAAACTTTTTAAACAAGCCCTACTGCAGCGATACAGATCAACTATTCACCAATTGCAATAAATATATCCAAAAAAGTGGCATTATTTTCGAATTTCCTGAGCAACAAATTTTGTCGTAAAAATTCAGATGCTCTATCTTGATTTTAGAACTATGATTTCTTGGGGGAAAAAAGTAGCTTACGATTTTGCTATACGCTTATTAGGCTAATATACATACTTATTAAAATATATAAATCATTTATGACTGATAGTAGTGTGGAAAATTTATCTCTATTAAGAAAAATAACAGTGTAATTTTCAGAAATAATTTGTACAGAAGTTTTTCAAGTTACTAATAGAAATGGTAACTAATATAGATGTCTGCCATGGTTCTCAAAATAAATAGTTCCCCACATACTTTTGAACGTTTATTTTAAATACATATGTATATGTATATTAACAAGACATTATGAAAAATATTTTATATGTAAAATATTTTATTAATCATTTCCGCCTCCAGTGCGTTTACATTATTGTCAGTTATATTTAAAATATAACTTAAAGGTTTTAACTACTTACGCATTAGCATTGTTTCCGCTTTATATACACACAGCCATATAAATATTTACATTTTCTTGCTTTTGGCAGGTTTTAAAATTTATTCAACTTTATGGCATGTTAATTTCCATCTATAAAAAAAATTACATTGAAATATAGCGCACAATTTTCACTAATTATTCTATTTATTTCACTTACTGAATTGCTTTATTTTTAGATATTTTTGAAATATTTAACTAAAATAAGCTTTTGTAGTATGTATTTAATGGAGTAACTAATGAATTTGTTTATAAAATCAATTAGGCAACCAGAGTGAAAAAATAAAGTATAGTATTTATAATTATTTATTGAATTTAACCCATTTTGGTTTTTAAACTGCAATTATTTAAACTAAATAAATATTATATTTGTTATCAGTTCCAATTTCCAACATTTTTCAACATATATGGGTTATTATCAAAATTTTGAATTTATCTTTAATATAATTAATTTTTTGTTTGCGCACTTTTCCAACAAATTATAGCCCCTCTACAGAATAAACGAAATTTTATGTCAATTTTTTTAGTTTTTCGGACGGGGTTTGTGCGCACCTCAACAGAATGAAACACAATGAAAACAGGGTTATTTTCGTATATTGCGGTATATCTAGTTGATGTGCCCTGAATAATCAATGCCGTAGACGATCGCAAAATGTGGAAAACAAGAGCGAAAATTTGTAAAAAAAAAATAGCGCGGATTACTGCGTGAACTTAGAGTTTTTTTTATTTAACACTAGAAAACCAAAGGCTCACTCCAAATACATTTAGTGCAAAAATTTTATATACCTTTTGAAAATTATGTTTGCATATTTTGCATATTTTGTTTCGTTAGTTTTATATAGGATATCAGATACATAGATTTCAGAGTGGCGATAAGTACAATTGATTGAGATCATAAACTTATATTAAAAGTCGTTATCAAAACACATTTTTCAAATGCACATTGCTAATGTTGCTCATACTTTGCTAAAAGTAGTAAATATAATTTAAAGTGCTCTAACTTTAAAAAGCGCACCAACATTTTTTTGGAAACTGGTAATTTTAAAGACAAAGAAAAAATTCACTTGTGTTAAAAAAGCATCATAATATTAAAACATATTTCTTTATATTAAGCATAAATAAGATATATTTTTCTATAATATGTGGACAAGTAATTCAGATACAAAATCCATTTTCCGCAAAAAGTGCGATTTTGTTCAAAAAATATTTTATAAGTTTTGCTGGGAAACTTAAAACAATAAAAAATCTTATGTTTTACTAAAGTACTTAGTCTAAATTACAATTTAATATAAATTTTGCAAAAATTTTTAAACTGTCAAACTTAAAACTGTGCCCTTGAACGAATTGATTACGCGAACGGATTCTACATAAATTCGACTCACCTTACATGTACATAAAATGCTTTTACTTTAAAAAATGTTAAATTTTTTTAACCTAAAACTCAAAACATTTTTATAATAGCCCATATGTATGTATGTCCATATTACTTGAAATAATCTTGAAGAGCGCTGCCAGGAGGTGAGAAAAAAGAAGCTAATTGAACTAAAAAAAGGCCAAAAAAGTCTAAATGTCCCAAAAAATAAAGCCAGAATAAAGTTGACACTTTTTTAATTTGAAACTCATTTCATTTCATATGAAAAATTTCGTTTTTATAAGAATTCGTTTAAAATTATATTCATAAACAGTTTCTATGGTTAAAATAAAATATATTAAGAAATATATAATACGTATGCAATTTGGTCAGTTAATAAAATGAGGATTTTTGTTAAATATAAATAACCTCAATTTTTTGTGGATTCTGTTGAAATTTAACATAATGTCTGTTCAATGTTTGTATGTATGTGTTGTTGATTTAATATTTAATCAGCAGGACAACCAAAAATAGGTAAAATCTATTTTTTTCTTGGGCTCCAAATTAACGAAACTGTTAGTTATTTATCGGTTTCAGACGATTTTAAGAACTTTGGCATCGATTTGTAAAAATAATATTTTAAGAGCATACTTTTTAATTTTAAGGACATATTTTCAAATTTTAAGATATGTTTTATGCGTATAAAACACTTTTTTTAGGGTGTATTTTTGGTTGCCCTGTTAATAAGCATCTTACACTTTGACGATCATATTCTGGACAAATTCATACAAATTTCTTTGACTTTTTGTATTTTGGCTTATGAAATTACAAACTGCAAATTATATCAGCTGTTGCTAAATTTTCTTATATCATTAAATAATATGCATATTAATACGCTATGAAGTTTTGCATAATTACTAGAAGAGCGGAGGATGCATTATTTCAATACTAATTAACAGGGTAACCAAAATTATTCAGTATAATGTTGTTTACTGAACTACATGTGAACATAGGTGTTAGTTATTTACCTGTATTGGATATTTTAAAAATCTTGGCATAAACATGTTGAATCATAATTTTGGCTTAACGGGATATTATTCTTTTAAAGATATATCCTTTTATACTTTTACTTAAAATTCTTATTCTAAAGAATATTTATGCTTTTTACTCAACATATTTTATATTTAAGAATATTTTTTTATATTTGCACAAATCTAACTGCTTAATTATTTTTTTCTTACAAATCGATCCAAATGTTGAAACTAATTGAAGGAGTTATTCTACAGTAATAAAAATCTGTACTTATATGTAAAATTGACCGCTTATTACTAATGTAAATTCAGATTTTTAAAATTGTTAAAATTTATTCCAATATAGGAAAAATTAATTTCCAAAATTAAATAATTAATATTTTATAAAGTTTTTTATTTAGTTAATAATAAATAAAGGCTTTTAAAATAAATAGCAGCAATCAGATATGTCAGTGTTGTCATATAAGCGAATCATCGTTTTATTTTACTTCAGTTTTTATAAATTTTGAACCAAAAAATTTAAAAAATATATTTGCAAATAATATGAAATAAAAGGTTGTTATGGGGATAAAAATTAAGACTAATACATAACATATAAAAAAACTAGGGAAATTGTATTATCAAATTTTTTTCTAACACCAACTAAATTTTGAGTAAAATTAAAAAAAAAAATAATTTTTCCATTCAAATTAAAAATAAAAAAAATAAAAAAGATATGTTTGCCAATTGATATGGATACTATATTGATGATATTCAAGTGTAACATACTCAAAAATAATTAAAATCCTATAACACATTTTTTTTGCAAGACTGTAAAATTAATTCTTCAAAATTTAAAAAAAAAAATTATTTTTATACCTAAGTTTTAAGATGTTATTCCTGATCCATTTTTACCATGCTATACTAAATTATATTGCATCAGTAAACCATAATTATGGATGAAGACATAATTTTGGCGAATTTTTTCTTGAGTTTTATTTTCACAATATATAAAACAAAAAATGATTAATTTAACAAATTTCAAGTTTGTAAGGTTATAATTATTGCATTGGTAAAAATGTTGCAAAATAAAATATATACTTAAAATGCACGGACACTTGGCTTTCCTTTGACATGTATTTGATAAATTTATCTAAAGGTAAAATTATTTTTTATTCCGAACGATTCATCGCGATATCTTCGAAAAATAGGTCAGATTTAGCAACCGACCAAATTTTTGAAACCCGTAGGTTTCTCAATTTCCAAAGGGCACTCAAAGAAAAACGTACAAACAAATTTTTTATTTTTATTTTGACTTTATTACAAAATCTCAATTGAATCCCATTTGACCAAGGAATTAGATTTCAGGGTAACAGATACTTAGCGAATGAGACAAAACTTGATTCAAAAAAAGAAAAACTACTTTTCTCAAAATCCAATATGGGTCAGCTTAAAGCAAAACATGGCTTTTTAGCAACAGAAGCTGAATAATTAAAAAAAAAATGCTAAGAAAGTCTAGAATAACCAAAGCTCCAAAATAATGAAAATAAATTTTAATAATAAAATAATCGAGAAAATGATCCTACAAGTTTACTCTTAATACGATAAGATGCGTAATTGTTTTGTATCTTTACTCTGAATAAACTGAAATAATTATATCAAAGGGTGTCATAAAATGACATAAATACTACTCTTACCATGTATTTAACGTAGAAACAAATAGAAATGGTACACTATGATAACGTTATTTTGTCTCTCAAAGTATTAATTCTTTAACTGCCTAAAATTGTGATAACTAGAAAGCAATTTGATTCAAGACAAAAGTGAGTTTAAGAAGACATTAACAATGTTCAACTACGAGTAAAAACTTTAAATTTGTATAGACAGGTTGCGACAAAAAATGGTTGAAATTACTTTTTTTCAGAAGGCATACCAAAAAAGTTTAAAGAAATCTAGTTAGCAACACATGTGCACATAAAACGATATATCCAGTGTTGCCAGTTTAGACTTTTTAAGGCTAAATTTATCCTTTTTATTTTGCTTTTAGCCTAAAAATTTTCGTTTTAGCTTCTAGTTTCTTTCATTCCTAAAACTGCCTTAAAAATGCTAAAATTTTCGTACTTCAACAAAGAAGAAAATAACTTCCTATCAACTTTTACTTTTTTATTTCTACAGAATCATCCATTTAAGCAGTTTCGTGTAATAATTCGCACAAAAAAAATTGAGATTATTTATATTTAACTAAATTTTTCGCCAAATCAAATATAACTTAAATAATTTTATGGACTTACTTAATTAATTATTATAGGTAATTATTTTTTAATAAACTCCATTAACCACAGAAAATATTTTTGAAAAAAAAATAAATATTATAAAAGCAAAAAATCACCCAAATTCTTGGAAATGATTAATCAAAAAGGAATAATATTTCAAAAATGTTGAAAAGTGACGTCAGAAAATTGGATAATTTTTCATATGAAATATGTATAATCAAATCTGTATGGAAATTCGATCTTTTACTGGATCATTTTGTTACCAGCCGTTCTAAGTTTTATTAATAAATTTATTACAATTAAAAAATATATCAAAAAATAATAAGTTTTTAAATCAAAAAATATTAGGTTTTTTCTATCTTTATTTTTTGGACATTTAATCTTTTCTGACCTTTTTAAAAGTTCAGTTTAGCCTCTTTTTTCACCTCCTGGCATATATCAGAAGAATCTACAAAAAAAAATGCTAACATAAATTGATTTACTTTTAATTTTAGCCTACTTCGTTTATCTTTTATTTAAACATATATATATATATATATATATGTTTATATGTTACATTTTATTTAAAGCACATCTTCCCGGTAAAAATTTTGCTTTCCTGGTAAGCTAGCAGGTATAATTGAAAATAAAAATAAACTACTTATTTTTCGCCTGAGTAACTAGGTATTTTTCTTCATGTTATCCACAAATTCATGTAGTTATTTTTAGAATGTAAGGGTACTCCAAAATATGTACCTAAACGAAAATAAAAATAAAAAACATACAAGTTTTGCCGCCAATGAGACTCGAACTTTGACAAAAATTAACCATTCGTTTTTAATGAATAATGTCTTACTCAGTACACCATCCGCACTTAGTTTCTTAAGCGACAGAAACTTTTTTAGTTTAAACTATCTTTTTAGACATTTGGTTATAAAAAGCATCAGAATACGGTTGAACCAACAATATTCTGGTTGCTAATCCAGCGCCCTAGCCAACTTATCCACGTGATTGCAATATTACTATACTATTATACTACTGAGTACTTATTTATGCAATACAGAGTAGGCAACTAATAATGACGCCCCATTACCAAGAAACTACTTTAATAAGTAGTTGACATTACCGAAAACCAAAAGCTTTGCTGGGTTATTTTAAGTTTCGTCAGAAAAACAAAATAAAAGTACATCTTTAAATTATAAGAGCATTATTTAGTTTTTAAATATGTTTTTCATACACAAAAGTCATTTCTTGTCCATCAAGTTTTTGGTTGCCTTGTGATTATTCTCCTCAAAAGCCGAAAATAACTTATCTTGTGACACTAATGTTTTTATTTGTTATATGAAACCTATGTAGATATAGATATATAAATATGTTGGTACAATTGAGATACAGGTTTTTTACGAAAATAAGAGTATACATAGTAAATCCGTTTAGGCCATGAAAATATATTAAGAAGTGCGGTATTAGATTTTTGCAGTTCTTATTTGAAAAAAAGTAATAATAATAAATAAAACGAATGGAACAGCTTTTTTATATTGACTCAATAAAAAATATTTCAACATTCATTTTGCTTTTAAACATTTATTCATGGCATTTCTTATATATATATATATATATATATATATATATATATATATATATATTATAATATTATTTAAAATTCAGTTATAATGCTTTCACTTTGAGAATGAGAGTACTTCAGGCTTATCCCTACAACTATGTACTTATATATTCTTCATCAATGCTTCAAATTTCACTCAACTTTATGTAACCACAAATTGTTTTCTGCTTGACAAATTACAGTTAAACTTGTAACTTGGCAATATATAAATATATAAATATAAATAATATATATATATGTAAATAAGTACATATTTAAGCCATTTCAAAAATTTATGTTAAAATATAATCCGTCTATATAATTATTTGGTATTTCGGAACTTGCAAGAGTACGGAGTTACATTTAGTTTAGTTAATTAAAATAAATTAATAAAAATAAATATAAGGTTTATTCGTTTGAAATTCCAGCAAAACTAGTAAAAAAGAGAAATTTAAAAAATATCAAAAATAAACTTTTACTTGAAAATGTAAGAAAACGGAAAATAGTAAAATAAATTTAAGTGGTAATAAAAAAATAACATTTTTTTATTTAATTTTACATTTATATTAAAAGGAAACTTGGAAACATCTCAAAATTACGGGCATATGTTCCTTTGCAGATAATTTTTCACATATTACCTTTCTTTTATTTAAGGATAAGAATATGATTACAAGTAGTAAAAGAATAAATATTAACGGTTTTAGCCTAGATGAATATCATCAATAGTTCCGTTTCTTAATCTGCTTGTAAAGAATCCTGTTGTGAAGATTTCAAAGAAATAATACAAATATTATTTATTATATATTTCTTTAAAATCCTCACAACTGGATGCTTCACTTGAATCGAATGAATTATTGCACTGTTCATTTTTTAACCCTACTGATGCTGACAAAAACTAACTTAAAGTATACTAATCGGCTTCATTCAGCAGCTGAATCGATTTAACTTTATCCGTTTGTACGTATGTCCATTCATGTAAACTACAGGTACATTTGAAAGATAATTTAACGCAATTTGGTGTACGTAACTTGTATAATCTAACGATGAAGAATATTGCTCAAAATCTGAACATATTTTGCCTACCTTCCATACGAATATCTTTCCAGTATAGGGTATAACTCCTCTTATAACTTGTAGAATTCAACACCAATGAAATCTTTTGTAACCTTTAAACATCGCATTATTTTTTTTTAGTATTGGTCTATAATTGATCAGAAGCCTCATACAAAGACCTTTCCTGAATTATTTAAATGTGCATTAATCAGGCAAAAATATTAATAGTAGGTAAATGTAGATTTCAAAAGTATCAGTTCATAATTGATCACAGCTTCCATAAAAAGACACTTTCCGAATATCACTTAAAGGTGGATAAATTAGTATCACAATACAATTCTGTTACATATTTTTTATAAAAGTAAAAATCATAATTCCAAAATTTGCAAGATTTCATTCAAAATTAACCACAGGTTCCAACAGACAACATTGAAAAATAAAACATATTTTTCAAAATAAAATTCAATAGCAAATTCAAAATATTTTTTTACTAGTTTTGCTCGTACAAAATAATCAAGTAAAATATAGCAAAGGAGAAAATTATTTTCTCTTAAAATGTTTACTACTTACTACTATTTTTATGTGCACAGAAATGCTTTTCGAGTAAAATACTTGCAATAATTGTAAAACTAATAAAAATATTATGAAAACGAACAGAGCTATAGTTTTTTCAATCCATAAACCGGAAACCTTAAAGTTTAGCATTTAGTATATTTAGAGAAATAACGTTAATATTTGAACTGAAATAAAATTTAAACTGAAATAAAAGATAAACTTGCTTAATACCAGAGAACTAAAAATCCCAATCCGAGGAAAACGTGTTTCAAAAATTTACTTTATAAATAATAAAAAAAAAAAAATAAGTAATGAACAAATATACAAAAAATGTGAAATTTTCAATATCAGATTCATTTAATATTAATGTATATAGTTACTGTTATAATTTGATAAGGAATTCCGCCAAGTTTAAAAAACTAGCACTCAGAGAAAAAATATGGTTGTAGTAATCATAATTTAAGAGCAACTTATTATGATTGGATTATATGGTTGCTGGTAACATTTTTATGGACATAAATAATAAATACCATGAAATCATTAAATGATTCAACTATATCATATTATGATCCGATTTTTTCATATTGTATTTAATACTAAAATCTCATATTATTTGAATTACCCCGAATATAACCAAACCTTACCAGAAAATGTTTTAAGTACCGGTGAGCATGTCTTCCGATAGCACGTCATTGAAACGCATTTGAGTATGCTATAAATGTAAGCGAGTAATTTCCATTTAACTCATATTTTTTTCACCCAATTACAACATGCATCTCTCTCTTACGGAGATGCAGAATTTGTAAGCGAATGATTTTTACTCTCATTTTATTTACGATTTGTTAAAAAAAAGATCTGCTAAATTGGACGATACAATAATTTGAACTGCGTTATTAGTTGAGATCGTGTGCTCAAAATATGAAGAAATAAATTTGTTCGTGAAAGTTGAAAAGAAGTAATAATATACTTAAAAAATCTATGAAAACTGTAGATAAAATTATAATTTTGAAAAAAGTATTATTTAATAAATTATAAACGCTTTTTTTCATTATTAAATACAATAAATGAAATGTTTTATAACGTATTTTGTATTTTATTGTATTTTAATTCTCAGTTGGCTTGTTTTGAAGAAATTCCATATATATATATATATATATATATATATATATAGAGAGAGAGAGAGTAAAAATTCTAACTGGACTTTTTTAGTTGGCAGTACCAAACCACCAAATCATCTATGCCAATGGCATCTCCATTCAGGCCATTGGCAAATGTGTTTAGCGTAATACTTCTATGCTCATCATTGCACCCTCCTGATATCATGTCTCTTTTATGTGTATCTTTTAGAGATAATAATACATTTGTAAAAAGCATTTTTTGTTTTAATTTATTTGATTTATTTTATAAGTAAATTTTTTAATAAGAAAAACCAGAAATTTGTTAAATCAGTTGAAACAAATTAAGTTGAATCAAATGGCCTTCTTATTGGGGTAATGGGGTAATCATTAATTATTGTTGCAAAAAAAAGTATTAAAAAATTTTACATTACTTAATATAGGTACAAAATGAACAAAAAGAAAATATATATATATATATATATATATATATATATATATATATCACGGATTTTAGCGTATGTGTACAATTCTTATTATGTAATCTACACTTGTGGAAATAGGCTAACATATTTATGTTTAATTAGTGTTTGTTGGCCAGTGTTAAATTATATTGTGGACACGTAGTGAAATCAAAATTTTTGATTAGAACATTAGCGCTTTACAGTTTCCCATTTCAAAATTAAATGGAAATACATAAATCCGCAGTTTCTGAACGACATGTTCGATTTCAGTGAATATGGTGATAGTAGAGGTGTAATAGAGTTAAAGTTTTTACCTTGGACTATATAGATGTAATGGGGGCGGGTCCACAGTGTCCCAAAGTTGTACACCTCAGGTATGACAAATATTTAATATGATTAATATGATTCATTATATCTAAACCGTTTTGAAAATTTTTTAAGGTAGGATGTATAGATTATATCTTTTAGTTTACGAGGTACTAGGCTTCAAAGATTAAAAGTTTATCTTTTTGACGTATCTTGGTAAAGCTTCTTCACAATATCCAAATTTTACCCACTCGCAAACTGCAGATTTATTTTCATTTAATTTTTTTAATGGGATACTGTGAAAATTTTTTCTCCATATTTTATACGAAAATATATTTTATTATAGTTTAACAGCATTTGTTTGTAATAAAATTGTTTTCTTTCGCAATTTTTGATGCGCCTTTATGTTTTCGTTAAGCATTACAAACACCACCTAATTATGCCCATTATTGTCAATATCGTGTGCATATGCTATGTGCCCTAGTAAAATCTGTTTTGACAAATGTGTCCCGTTTTCAACTATCAACGTCATTTGACTCAAATTTATAATTCCAATCAATTATATTTATCGCCGTCTTATATTTTTATATCCAAGATTTGTACGAATTTGTTATATAAAATACAAAAAGTCCACAAATTTATTTATTAAAGTTATTTGTAATGCTCCTTCTATTTTATTGTGTAAAACAACAAATAACTAACTGAAAATTTTTTAAGGTAGGATGTATAGATTATATCTTTTAGTTTACGAGGTACTAGGCTTCAAAGATTAAAAGTTTATCTTTTTGACGTATCTTGGTAAAGCTTCTTCACAATATCCAAATTTTACCCACTCGCAAACTGCAGATTTATTTTCATTTAATTTTTTTAATGGGATACTGTGAAAATTTTTTCTCCATATTTTATACGAAAATATATTTTATTATAGTTTAACAGCATTTGTTTGTAATAAAATTGTTTTCTTTCGCAATTTTTGATGCGCCTTTATGTTTTCGTTAAGCATTACAAACACCACCTAATTATGCCCATTATTGTCAATATCGTGTGCATATGCTATGTGCCCTAGTAAAATCTGTTTTGACAAATGTGTCCCGTTTTCAACTATCAACGTCATTTGACTTAAATTTATAATTCCAATCAATTATATTTATCGCCGTCTTATATTTTTATATCAAAGATTTGTACGAATTTGTTATATAAAATACAAAAAGTCCACAAATTTTTTTATTAAAGTTATTTGTAATGCTCCTTCTATTTTATTGTGTAAAACAACTAATAACTAAGTCAACGCTATTCTATGTGAATGTGCCTCACGAAAAACTGATTTTTTTTTTTTATAATTGTAGAATTTTGGTGCTTTAGGGGTTTAAATAATTTGTAGATGAGGACTTAGTGGACTGTAAATTTTTGGAATAGTTAGCACCAAAAGTCATCTATAGTATAATTTCTTGGTTACCCAAGAAAGTATACGAGGATGGTTGAGATATGTTAGGGATTAGATTTTAGGGTTAGAGAAAATTAGGTTAGTCGTGTGAATGTGTGTATGATTAGATATGCGTGAGCTCACCTTTATGTTTGTGTGCGTATGAATGTGTAGCGTACAGGAGTTATAATTTTCCGGTTCAAAAAATACAGTTTTATTGAAATAAAAAACTTAATGATTATTACATTCAACTTAAGATCAAGATGTTAATTTCAGAATTAAAATAATGAATGTTTTAAGATCGATGGTTGAATAAGAAGTGACTTTAAGTGAAAAACTCAGCTTAAACGTAAGCCTGGTTTCTTTTTCTAAGTTACATTGAGTGCTTTTAATTTCCAAAATAATTCCAAGATAACAATTCACAATAATTCGATCTACTCGTTACAACTACTTTTACACTAGTGGTGAAATTCAGTTAAAATTTTAAATTCAATGTGAAAATTCAAAAGGATAAAGTACATATCTAATAATATTAGTAAAAATTAATAAAAACTTAATAAAGAAAAAAAACAATTAGACATGTTTAATTGTTTGTATAAAATCTGGGATTTTATACACTCCGGCCACTACTCGAATTACGTGTTTCGGGAAGGCTGTGCGCACAAAACGTGAGCCAAAGATTTTATGGCTTCAGAGATGATCCTTTGGTCTGGAACAGCGTCGGTTACAGATGCGTTGCTTACTGTTGTTGACCGGTCATTAGAAGAGGGACATGAAGTACGGGCTGTAGCAGTTGGTGTTGACCTTTCTCTCCGAATTCTGGTACGGATACCAGGGTGTAACATCGTGTGGTGATACTTCCCACATTTTTTGCATGTGTCCCTCGATGGACAAGCTCTTAGATCATGGCTTTTTGCCAAACAGTTGACGCAATAGCGGTATTTGCTAACGGTACGGTTCCTGGTTTGCACATCCATCCTTAAGAATTTCCTGCAGAACCGTATGGAATGGAAATTGTTGCATAACATGCACAGGTAGATATCTGAATCTCGTCTGCCCGGACGGCTTCGTTTATGTGGTCTGGTAGACCTTCTTCCGCTATAGTAAGACAATAAAAAAGATAAAAAATTAGGGAGAAGTTGAAAATTTGGTATTAGTAATTGTAGATGCTCTGACGAAACACTGCTACAAATGAATTTGCTGTGAATGAGAAAGATAAATATAAAGAATAAAGGAGTATAGGTTTAAGAATCATTATCAACTACTGGTAAATAGCAAAGTTTTACTATCGGTCTTTTGATGAGACCACTTGAGGTTTTTATATCCGCTATCCGGACATTGTCATCGGTACCAGTATAGGTATTTACAATTCTTCCTAGCCGCCATTCCGAAGGCGGTAACAAATCGTCCATAACTACTACGAGATCATCTTTTTTCAGATTTGTTGAGACATTTCTCCATTTGTAGCGTTTTTGTAGAGATTTTAAGTAATCTTCTTTCCAACGAAGTGCTAACTGTTGATGAATTGCCTTGAGTTTTTGCCAACGATTAGCAAATCCAATTTTAGGATCGTAAGGTTCGGGAAAACTCATTAACGGAGCTCCTCTTAAGAAGTGTCCTGGAGTTAGTACTGAGATGTCGTTAGGATCTTCTGAAATAGCTGAGAGAGGCCGAGAATTTAATACTCCTTCTATTCGAGTAAGAATGGTAGTAAATTCTTCAAAATTGAATCTGTATGCACCAGCCACTCTTTTAAGATGAAATTTGAAACTCTTAACTGCTGCCTCCCATAATCCACCCATATGAGGAGCATGCGGAGGTATAAATATCCATTCGAATCCATTAGTAACATATTTTTGGGATATATCTGTAGAGGCTAACTTAATAAAGGAGTGAAATTCATGGTTTAGCTGTCTACTAGCACCGAGAAAGTTTCTACCATTATCCGAGTATATCCTGAAAGGGAGTCCCCGCCTCCCAACGAAACGAGAAAATGCTGCGCGGAAGGCTGCTGTTGATAAATCTGAACATACTTCAAGATGCACGGCTTTTGTACTAAAACAAACAAAAACGCTTACGTAGCTTTTAACAAGAGGGGCATTTCTGAGGTTTGAACTTTTTAATTCAAAAGGTCCAGCAAAGTCTATGCCAGTTGTTTGGAAGGGGCAGGTTAGATTACATCTGTCTTGAGGTAAAGGCGCCATAATTTGAGTACATGGCTTGTGTTTAAATATGATACACGTTTTGCAGTGGCGTATTATCTTTTTTGCCCGAGATTTTAATCGAGATATGTAGAATTCCGATTGAGCTATTCTACACATTTGGTTGCATTCTGCATGTGCGAGAAATATGTGTATCTGTTTCAAAAAGAGTTGGCAAAATCTGGAATTCCCTGGTAAAATTATTGGGAAACGTTCGTTATACGACAAGGATGCATTTGCGAGACGACCATTTACCCTTAAAATCCTATTAGAGTCAATAATTGGATTAAGAGTTTTGAGCGAGCTTTTATTAGAGATAGGCAGAGAGTCCGAGATTTCTTTAATTTCTGCCGCATAATGTGTATTCTGAGCAAGATATATTAGTCTATATTTGACAAAGTTTACTTCCTTTTGGGTAAGATTTACTTGAGAATATGTAGGTTGTGGTCTAAGTTTGTTGAGGCAATGGTGATGAAATCTGAATACATAAGAAAGAACTCTGAGAGCTTTGTGATATGAGGAGAAATAGTTCAGGATGTCTGAGTCTTGAGCTGATGTCTGTAGACATTGAGTCTTTTGTTCCGCTATTGGTGTTTGAAATGTTGTTTTCTTTGGCCATTCTGATTGAGGTTTTGTCAGCCAGGAGGGCCCTTGCCACCATAAATTATTTCTTGAAAGTTCTTGAGACTTACAACCACGGGTACCTAGATCTGCTGGATTATCATGTGTACGTACATGTCCCCACGTTGCATTGGGTAGGAAATTATGTATTTGAGCTGTTCTGTTTGCAATGTACGTCTCCCAAGTCCACGGAGGTTTGGATAGCCATCCAACTACTATTGAAGAGTCTGTCCATAAAAAAACCTCACATTTGGGAACCTGCAGACATTCCAAAACATACTTTGCTAGATTGGCTAATAACACAGCTCCGCTAAGTTCCAACCTGGGTAAGCAAATTGGTTTTATCGGTGCGACTTTGCTTTTGGCTACAACTAGGTTAGAGTATACAACATGTGAAGGACTCTGGCAACGCAAATACACCGTAGCACAATATGCTGCTTTCGAGGCATCACAGAAGCCATGTATTTGAATAGAGTCAGATTTACCAAATTGCAGCCATCTTGGGATTTTTATGTCTCCTATATGCGAAATATCGACAATTAGCTTATTCCATTTATCTAAAAGCTCAGGACTCACGTTATCATCCCATTGTAGACCTTCTAACCACAACTGTTGCATTAACATTTTAGCTCTAATGACAATGGGCGTAATCCAACCAGCGGGATCGAAAATGGACGCTATACCAGATAAAATTTTGCGTTTTGTAATATTTTCCGCTAGAGTTATAGGGAAAAAGGAGTAAGTAAAAGAATCTGTTAAGGCATTCCACTTGATACCTAACGTTTTCGTGGAACTGCTATCATGGAGCCGAAGTAGATCTGAGTCGTATAAATCTTCACTTGGGATCTGCGAGAGCAATTCTTGATTGTTTGCCGTAATCTTTTTTAAAAGAAAACCAGCTGATTTAAGGGTATGTGTAAGTTGAGATAGTTTGTCCTTAGCTTCCTCAATAGTGTGTCCACCTGATAGTATGTCGTCCACATATGTTTCACGACGTAAGATTTTTGCCGCTTTGGGATATATTTCCTGGGAATCTTCAGCAAGTTTGTGTAGTGTACGAATTGCTAGAAAAGGTGCACAGTTTAAACCGAAAGTAACCGTCCTTAGTTGGTAATCTTTTGTTTGACTAGTTGAGTTTTCTTGATATATTACTCGCTGAAAGGGCCTATCATCCGGATGAACTAATATTTGGCGATACATTTTTTGTATATCACCACTGAAGACATATTGATGAACTCGCCAGTTGAGAACTACAGTTATTAAATCTGATTGTAATGTGGGCCCAGTGTGCAAAATGTCATTAAGAGAAAACCCAGATTTAGTTTTACGAGACGCATTAAACACTACTCTAACTTTAGTGGTTTTATGTTCGGGGCGAACCACTGCGTGATGAGGTAAGTAGAAGGAAAAATATTTTCCATTTGATATGATTTCGCGGTACGATGTTGGCTCCATATGATTAAGTGTTAAGTACTCTTGAAGAACGTTATTATATTCTTGTTTGAGTTCAGGAGTTTTGGAAAGAGATTGATTAATACGCGAATATTGGACTAGCGCTACAATACGAGAAGAGCTAAGAAATTTTTTATTAGGAAACTCTTTTTTGAATGGTAGTCGTACGATATATCTTCCATTAATATCTCTAGTAGTTGATTCCTTATAAAATGTTTCACAATATTGATCGTCTTCTGAAATAATAGACTTTGTGGGCAATTCTTCCTGTTCCCAAAATTTTCTTAGCATTTCATTTAGAGAAGATGTCTCAGTAGAAATGACAGTTGTTGAAAAGGAATTAGTTGTATTAGTTTGCACAGGCCCGCTTAATACCCATCCGAATATCGTGTTATACGCCGAAGCCTTACCGCATATATTCTTTTTTATTCCCTCCATGTTTATAGAATGTTCTGAGTCATTTCCTAGAATTAGATCGATTTGGGACGAGTGATTAAACTTTGGATCTGCAAGGTCAAGACTGAAGAGATCGGAGTTCTTAGCTACTTCGAAGGACATTGATGGGATTTGATTGGTGACCTTCGGTAAAACAATTGCATTCACTTCAAACCTTATATTGTGACGTTTAGAGAACAGAGTGATATTGCATTCTTTATTTGCAGATTGAGTTTTCCCACCAATTCCCACAATTTCGACGTGAGATTTTTGAAAGGGTAAGTTGAGTAGAGATCTTACTCGTTCCGATATAAATGTCCTTTGCGAACCAGGGTCAATTAATGCTCTGATTGTAAATAACTCACCTTTGTGATCTATTTGAACTAGAGCTGTGCGAAGCAATATGAAATCGTTGTTTGCAGAGAAATTTGCCTGTACTTGAGAGTTTCGGGAAGTTGATGGTTTATCATCATTAATTTCCAATTTACGAGTATTAGTCGATGAGTTATACGTTGCATTAGGAAAATTTTTGGAGATATCATTGTTCAAAGCTACTTCGGTTGAAAATCTACTTTTGGGTAAATGTAAAAGAGTATGATGTCCAGCTTTGCAAATAAAACACGTGTTTTTACTGGAGCATTTTGATTTAGTGTGAGAGAAGGAAAGACAATTGTTACATATTCTGTTTTGGAAAACATAGTCAATGCGCTGTTGCACTGTATACTTGCGAAACTTTTCACAATTTCTTAGAGTATGATCTTTATCACAGAGTTTGCAAGAGTGATTTAGCTTCTCTTGAGATGAATATGATTGTACATTACGAGAAACTTTAGGGGAAGCTGGGAGATTAAATCTTTGTTTCGTAGTTTTAATAGACGAAATTCTCTCCACTACTTCATAACGATTAATAAGAAATTCATCCATTTGTGCCCATGTTGGCATTTCCCTTTGAGTCTTGAACGATTGTTCCCAGAGAGCTAGTGTGTCGTCAGGTAATTTCGTGGAAACGAGATATATAAGTATTGGATCCCATCCATCTACTTTAACGTTTAGAGCTTTTAGAGCAGTTAAACAGTCAGTGACTGTAGAGTGAATTTTCTGAATACTTTCACTGTTTTCTGAGGTTGCCACCGGGATATTGAATAAAACTTTTAACTTATTGTCTATGAGAACTCGTTTGTTATCAAACCGAGTTTTTAAAGCATTCCATGCGTGATCAAAATTTTCATCACAAAGAGTGTATCGCTTCACAATGGCGCCAGCGCTACCACTTGTTTTTACGCGTAAGTAGAAAAGTTTTTGAGCTTTTGGAATGCCATTATTTTCGATGCAGGCGGTAGTGAAGAGGTCACGAAAAGCTGGCCATTCTTCATAACTTCCTGAGAATGTTTCTATGTCGCAGGGTGGGAGTTTAATAAAAGAAGTATTAGGTACTGCGGAAGAGATTTGAGGTACTAGACTGAATCGATTCGTTGAAGTTTGTGCTTCACAGGCCCTTGATAGCTTAAGCAGATCCATTATGTGTGATCGGCAGGTATAGTAGGTCTCAGAGCAAGCTGTAAAGCTGATTTTAGAATTTTCCTTACAATCTTGATTATTTTCTGATCTTGGGGAGATCATGAGCGCTTCATAAGAACTTTGTAGTTTTTGCCACCTGTTCTCTAAATCCTCTAACTTCGTTTCTAATACAGAGTCCGTTTGATCTTCCATATCAGATCTGCCGAAGTTGGTGCAAAATGCGATTAAGTGATCGCAATCAAAAATAAATTTGTCGCGTTTAAGAGAAACGACATTCCCTGAAGTGTTTGCCGTAGAATTCATTTTATTAATTTTTTTTTTTTTTTTTTTTCGGTAAAGATTATTTAGAGTTAATTAAATTGTGAGAAGAACTAAGGTTTGCTTTAAGGAATGAATTTGTAAAAGGTGGAGTATTGTGACTTGTGACTTGATTATTATTGTTCATAAATATTTTTAGATTGTGAACGCAATTCACTATTGCAAGTGAATGCAATAAAAGATGAAAATATTTTTATTATTATTATTTTTTTTTTTTGCGATTTGAGGTTTCGAGAAAATGATGAATGATAGAATAATACTCAACGCAATTTGAAATAGATCTCGACAACTATAGATAAGGGAAAACGTATGAATATTTATGGCCGACAACTTCAATGTTGTCCGTATAAGTCGACTTTCCGGGACTCGATGGTGATATTAAGATTTTTTCGTCAAAAGATTTAAATATATTATTAAGACAATTTCCCGTAAATTAGTTGAGCATTGAACGGTATACATATGAGCTATTAACCAATATTTTCGAACAAATGCCGTTAATCTACGTTAAGGTGACAAGAATTTGTAAATAAATCCTGAAATCCGGTTTAACTTACACGAATATGGTCGAAGCTTATAGTTTTAACTCAAATATATGGGATTTAGTAAATAATTAAGTGCAAAGATTAATGACCAATTCTCAGAATTGTATTTAAATCTATATTATGTAAATTTTCATATAAGCTTAAATAGTATTTAAATACAGATTGAGCTTTTGAGTTTATTTGGTGGTCTTATTTAATTCAGATAAAAGTGGTGAAGAAAAAAAATTCTGTATTTAAATTCGATTTTACTTATAAAAGTGATTTAATATCAACCTAAAAATTGGGTGTAAGCCTTATGCTATTTTAAATTTACCTTGTTTAATTTTTTGATTACTAGGTATCCCTTTTTTTTTTTTTCTTTTGTATATTTAGCGTAACGAAATTCGGGTTTGTTTTTTTTTTTTTTTGTTTTGATTCTTTTGTTTTCTATTTTATTTTGATTACTTTAATATATATTGCGGTTTATTTTACATTTCACTTTTTTTTTTTTTTTTGTTTTTGTTATTTTTCCGTTTCGATTCGGTGGTTCGTCTTGTTCTATTCTTTTTCCTTTTTTTCAGTTTTTCATAAGAAATTCACCGCACTATACTTCTTTCATTTCATCTTACGTTACACTATATTTCTGTTTCACTTTTCTTTTTTCAAATATCAACGTTGCGCTTCACGATAACACTGTTTTCTATTTGTTATTTTTTTTTCACAGTGTGACAGATTTTTTTTTGTAACAATTTTTCTGTAACACTTTTGTTTATCTATTTTAATTTATTAAAAAATATTCTTCTTTTTACTTCAAAAAATTGTTTATTCTTTTCTTTTTTAATTAACCCAACTAAACTTGTTGTAAGTAGGTATGTATTGGTTTCTTTCTTTTTTTTATTTTTTACAGGCGATTTGCATTAACCCGTTACTATGTATGTTGTATTCTGTTTTTCTTTCTGCTTTGTACTCCACAGTGTGATACGATTTTTTTCAAACAGTTGCAAGCATTATTTTGGAAGTAATAGGTATATTAATTTTCTTGATATTCAATCTTATATTTTTAATTTATTTAAATGATATTTAATTCCAAAAAAAAAAAAAATTTAAATACACTAGCTGACTCAAAGTGTTAATTTCCTTTTGTTAATGTTCCTTTTTTATATACTAATGTATTAGTGTGTATTACATACACGGCTACGAGTATATAAGAGTGAGAACGGGAAAAATTAGCGGTATTTATTTACCTTAACTTTAGCACTGATTATTTTTTGAAAATCTAACGGGTTTCTTGATGCAAATTTTAAGTTTCGCGCAAACTGGTTCTTATAACGGCACTTGATATTTCTAGTATATATAATTTTTCTCTTCTATTTTTTTTTTTTGGTTTTCTCAAAAAAATTTTTTTTTTAATCTAACGGGTTTCTTTATGCAAATTTTAAGTTTCGCGCAAACTGTTTCTTATAACGGCACTCGATATTTTTAGTATGAATATATATATATATATATATTTTTTCTTTCTATTTTCTTGAGGTTTTCTCGAATTTTTTTTTTTTTTACACTTGATTCTTGCTTTTCCCGTACAGATTCTTTACTGTCGTTTTTTTTCGATTTGTTACATTTACTCTCTCCTAACTTTAATTTTTTGTTGTTTTGGTTATAAGAATTTTCTAGAATATTTGAACCTTTAGTTTTCCTTTATTTTAACTTTGTGCACTTTTAAAATCTCTTTTTTTTTTTTTTTGCTTTCTGTATTAATTTCACGGCTCAATTTTAGTTTTTCTCTTTCAAATAACTTTTATGATTTTACTCTTTAAAGATCAAATTTTTGTGTTTTTTTTTTTCACTTTTAGGGTTGTTTTTGATATTTTTTGTTTAATTTTTATTTTTTTTTCACTTTTTGGGTTGTTTTTGATATTTTTTGTTTAATTTTAATTTTTTTTTTTTTTTCACTTTTTGGGTTGTTTTTGATATTTTTTGTTTAATTTTTAATTTTTTTTTTTTCACTTTTTGGGTTGTTTTTGATATTTTTTGTTTAATTTTTATTTTATTTTTTTTTTTTTATTCTTCTTTTCCCGTCGCGAACGCGTTTGATGTTGAATGACAAATACTGATATACATAGATATGGGTATGCAATTTTTTTTTACTTGAGAATAAATAATTGGTTATTTCTTACCTCATTCTCTTAGTGGTGAATAGGTTAGTGTTGTCAACTGGCGCCGTTTTTTTCAGCAACGAAGGATCATGTAGAATTTTGGTGCTTTAGGGGTTTAAATAATTTGTAGATGAGGACTTAGTGGACTGTAAATTTTTGGAATAGTTAGCACCAAAAGTCATCTATAGTATAATTTCTTGGTTACCCAAGAAAGTATACGAGGATGGTTGAGATATGTTAGGGATTAGATTTTAGGGTTAGAGAAAATTAGGTTAGTCGTGTGAATGTGTGTATGATTAGATATGCGTGAGCTCACCTTTATGTTTGTGTGCGTATGAATGTGTAGCGTACAGGAGTTATAATTTTCCGGTTCAAAAAATACAGTTTTATTGAAATAAAAAACTTAATGATTATTACATTCAACTTAAGATCAAGATGTTAATTTCAGAATTAAAATAATGAATGTTTTAAGATCGATGGTTGAATAAGAAGTGACTTTAAGTGAAAAACTCAGCTTAAACGTAAGCCTGGTTTCTTTTTCTAAGTTACATTGAGTGCTTTTAATTTCCAAAATAATTCCAAGATAACAATTCACAATAATTCGATCTACTCGTTACAACTACTTTTACACTAGTGGTGAAATTCAGTTAAAATTTTAAATTCAATGTGAAAATTCAAAAGGATAAAGTACATATCTAATAATATTAGTAAAAATTAATAAAAACTTAATAAAGAAAAAAAACAATTAGACATGTTTAATTGTTTGTATAAAATCTGGGATTTTATACAATAATTTTTTCTCTTGTTTTCGAAACTTTAAGACTATCTTCTGCATTGACTATTTAGATTACATCAACAAGAAATAGTGCAAAATTCGAATAAATAGAAAAGTATCAATACTTCTTTCGAACTTTGTATTCCTTTGAGTGGAGCGCAGACCCCGCTCAAAAAACGAAAAAGTATAAACATGCGAACAAAAAGTGTAGAAGAATGAGAAAAAGTTAAGTAATTTGAAGCTATTTTTCAAGTTTTTGAACTTTGAACAACAATCACGATTATAAAGTATATGATATTTTACACTCTATTAGTTTCAAGTCCTGTAAGTTCATATCTATAATTCGTTTATTTAAAATAATATTACTACAAAACTTAATAAGAATTAAAGCCAGTTCCAGCCAAGTAAAGAAATAATTTTTCATGATTTAAAAGTTATAAATATTTCAAATTTTAACATTTAAGCTTCCTTTTTTAATCCTTTTCCAAATTTCATAAAAACTTCAGAATATATTTTCTGAGACACTGTAATAATTCTGTTTAATTCTGTTTAGTTCTAAAAAAAAAAAATTGATTTCATAACTAAAAAATGCCTTTTTGACGAAATCTGCAAAATTCAAATTTGTTTTTGGTAAAAATATTTAAAAACCTATAATTTTTACAGTTGACCATATTAAAATTTGTATTGAGTTAAATGATAAAATTTAAACAAAAATATTCTTATCATAAACACAGAGTTATAAAAATTCAAGAAAATTAACAATAAACATATAAAGAACATATGAAAAATGTAATAATATATACACTTGGATTCACTTCACTATGAATTTTCCCGATATTATCTGGAGCTTAAAACCAATTCTTGCCAAACCAGTTTACTTCATAATCCATTCAAAACATTGTCATCGATGACATACCCGACAATTTTTTAATAATATGCAAAAAATAATTCGTGTGCAAAGCTGACATTCAATCTATGCTGGTTGAATAATTTTGATTAAAATATTACAAAGTTTTTACGTGGGTTGAGAATGAAGCGTTGAAATTTTTGCTACATTTCTGTATTTACATATTTGTGCGAAACTAGTTTTTCTTCTCTACAGTTCATAAAGTGCAAATTTAGACACGTTTGAATGTGGATAAAGTAAGATGTGCTTTATCAGAAATTTCTCCCAACGTTAAACAGTTAGTAAAAACAAAGATATTTTATTGCATTTGAGGTGGGAACCCTGCTCTAGTTTACCAACTTTGTTTTAGAGAACGATATTTTATGAAACATCTTATTCTAAAAGTCCACTATAAGATTTTTCTAACATTTTGCACATGACTGTGTAATGGTATTATCAGTTTTAGTAGGTTGTTAGTTGCAACGTAGCACATCGTACATCATGAATGTTGTAGTTGAACGGATGTGTGGTGGTCAGATGGTCCGTTAGTTGTTGCGATGTTGTGGTTCATCCATTGTGTCATTATTGTATCATAAATTATAAAAATAGAACTATAACATTAAATAGCAAAATACAAAACCAAACGAATTACAGAAAAAAGCAAAACAGAATACCATTCGACCTTAACACAAATAGCAGACACCTATTTGAACATTTTCCAAAGACTCCAACTATAACAACATGAAAAGTATTGAGTCAACGACTTCCCACTAAAAAATCTATATCTGAAATGTATTTAGCACTTTCGCTCTCATCAATACATATCTATATACACAAGTATTTACAGATATTCATACATACCCAGCAAACGTAAAATACAATATCTGAGATATGTTGATCTTAACATTTGATATGGAATGTGTTTTTCAATTCATGTAATTGGAATTTAAAGCTTAAATTCAAGTTAATTAAAAAACATTATCATAATAATATTTTAAAAAATTTCCCCACCGGATTTTAATCCTCCTTTTAATGCATTTTTGTGAACATTTTTTTAAAACTACTATAAGATGAACAATAAGTACTACAAATCAAATTTTCATAAATGGAATAAAAGTGAAATTTTTAGGTTTTTCTGCAAAGAGAAATATTGAAATTTTTCCCCATGATGTAAGAAAATTCTGCTTTTTCCTAACCAGCTTAAAATTGCGGTTGTTAGGGTACATAAAACTTTAAACTACTTTTTTCTTTTTGGCTAAAATGTAATAGGTCTATGATTTTCAATCCCTAGTAGGAACTTGAATATGAATTTTTGAAGTTTTTGTATTAAGTATTTCTCCTGTATTCAGTGCATAAATACGCATCGTTTGGGTTGTCGTCCTTAAATTTGTTTTTCAAAGGGACATTTTAATTTTTCGTATGTAAATTACTCATGAGCTTTTTATTTTGAAAGAGGCTTTAGTCCCTTCATCATAAAAATGGAGTAAGGTAAAAAATAATAATAAAATAATTTTTTATTTGCTAAAAACATTTTTATTTTTACAGAATCATTCATTTATGTAATCTTATGTATTTATTCGCACAAAAATCAACATTAGTAATAATCAACATTAGTATAAATCGATTATTACAATAATATTTTATGTACATATTTGACCATTGGAACTATTCATGAATATAATTAAAAAAAAAAAAAAACATCATACAAAAACGAAAAATCATCCAAAAGATTTTTAATTCAAAAGGAAAAGGAGTAATTTTTCATATGAAGGAAATTATAAAACTTAATATAACCCAATTAGTATTGGAATTTTTAAGGCGATTTGTGACGTTCCTTAAAAAATATCAAAAACTAATGAGAACAAGAACAATTACGTTTTTAAATTGAAAAAAATCGAGAAAGAAAGATACAGTCGGTTAAGACCGAATATGTGATAGCCTACACCATTGTGTACGAGCATAAAAATTCGGGAAGGGGACTTATATTACACCTGTGGAAAATTTTACTAAATGTAAAATAAAATATACAAATACAGAATAATTCTGCTCTTTAAAAAAATATAAATTCACAAAATAAGTTTTATTTCTACTCGAAAAAATAAAAATCACAAAACAAATTTCGTTTCTGCTCGAAAAAATCAAAATCGAAAATAAATGTTATTACTTGACTCTTACGACAAAAGTTATAACAGTTACGGTCCCTGGAAAATACTAACTGCGAATAATTCCCCAACATACATAACGAATAAATTAATAAAAAGAGCACTTGAAACTGAAAAAATTTAGTCAAAACAAAAAGCGAAATCAAGGAAAGTTTTTTACAGTGTAGCATACACTCCTAAATTAACGGAGACAAAAAAATTAACATAGGGTTTACAACAGAAATTTTTCTATCATAACAAGTAAAAAAATCGGCAGAACTATTGCAATTTTTTAATATCAGCATATACGGAAACACGTAGAAAAAATTTTAATATAATTAATCACTTTTTTTTCGTTTTTCGTCGAGTTATGTTGTCAAAATTTAATAGTAATATTTTCCTTTTTTTACTTCATTGTATTTTGTGTTATTTTTCCACCCTATAATTATTTAATTAATTAAGATTTCCATGGAGAATTGCGCTTCTTCTTAAAAACTAATTGACGTTTGATAGCAAAATAAATTTATCTTTGTTCGAGCTCTAACAATTGTACCACAAAGCTGCAATAATATAAATAAATTTGATCTACACGTGATAAATTCTTATCATAATACAAATTTGACGTTTCTCATGATAGAAAAATCTCTGCTGCAGACATTACGTAAAGAGCATGATCACAGATGAAACAACAACAACAGCTTACAAATCAAACACTAAGGCACCTATTTACAAACAATAAAGCAAAACTTGACAAGTTGAACATTTATAATGTAAAAGGGAGAGATGTAACTTGGTTTACATTGGAACAACGAAGAGAAAGTTGGATACGAAAATAAGTGAACACAAGCAGTCATACTGATTGTTTTTATTACACGAGCGCAAAAACGACTCGTCTAACAAAATTTCAAAATTTGTTTTTGTTTTAAATGTAAGTTAGATGAGTCGTTTTTGCGCTCGTGTTATAAAAACAAAGTAAGAATAGACGGCATTGTCACTGCATGCAAAGGAATGAAATGATAGTAAAACATTAACGCAATAAAAATAGATAGAGAGAGGAAAGAAAATGAACGTTGTACTCTTAAAAGCCTTAGGATACAACACAAAACTATAATACTCCGCTGCAATAGTACAATTAAAATACAATTAGTTAAAGTTCTGTGATATTAGCATTTAGTATAATTTATAATTATATGTTTGTATTGTACTGGTTTATTAATTATTTATTTATTTATTTATTAAAATTCTGTGAAGTCCAATAGTTCAGTAAAAAAATTTTATCACAAAAGTATGCATAGATTTTCTCGTTTTTTAATTTTATAAAAAATTTTTACACATATTTAACATTTGATAATAAAAAAAAATTTTTTTAAATGATATTAATGGACAAGAAATACCGTTAATATTAAGGTAGTTAAAACTCAGAATTTTAAAAATATAGTAAAAATTCCACTTTAAGTCCAATATCAAAAACAAATGCACATATGCAACCTACATACACTTATATAAAATATAAATTAAAGGAGGTTCTACAAGTTTTATATTATTGAACATATTCGAGACAATTTGTGGTATAAATCTCTCTTTAGAACATAGAGCAAAATCCAAAGTGCACACAGATTTTTGACCTTCTATAGCGCTGCTATTGAGGGCACATTAACGAGATATATCTCAAATGATCTATAATTACAAGAGAAATAAATCTCCATTATTTATTTTACAATACTCTAAACATATATATACATACACAGCAGAGATATCTTATATTAAAAATGAATAATATGCCAAAAATGTCAAATAAATACTTTTTATACCCTTCCCCACAGGTGTAAATGGTATATATAAGTTTTTCATTCCGTTTGGAGTTTCCACAATTTTCGTTGGAAAAAAATTTTATACTTTTTAGATCCATATAAGAAATTATGTCCATAGGACGATGTCCGTCTGTCCGTCCTTCTTTTTGCTACGCAGATGCTCTAACGAACCGAGCCATTGCAAAATTAATGAATTTGTTATTTACCGGTAACGAGTTATTCCACTACTCATAGAAATGAATGAAATGAATAATGAAAACTTAATACCAAAAGCCAAGAAAAGTTTGGTAGGTAGTTTAAAAATGATTTTCAAATCAAACCTTCGTGTTTGCTGGGTAAAACTACTTACTGGGTATTTATATTTATGTAAGTTTGTGCTTTTAACGTGCCAGGCAACTTCAATAACGAAGTGTAGGGCTGTTGTTTTTATTATTGAGGACAAAAACTTACTTTCATCATAACAATATTAGAAATCCATTAGAGTTAGTTAAGCATACACTAATACAATAAATAAATACTGTAACTAGAAATAATCAATAAATTTATACATAAAGATGTAAGAACATATAAGATTATAATACACACACAATTATTTTTACTTCAAGTAGAGATAATCTATGGTATTTTTTTTTCTGAAAATGGCATATTCATTTCTGAAGAAATATTTACAACAAATCAACAAATATTTTCATTAACATTAAATAAAACAGAAATTATTATCGCTCAAGCCCGTCTAAGGTTTTTAATTTCTAAATATATATATATATATATATACATATAAATATTACATTTATAGAATCTATAACAAGTATTGAAAATGGTTTCTAATAAATATTTTTGTAGGATAGAAATAAAAATGCTTACGATATAAGTAAAAGAAAAATTTCCAGTTCTCTTTCAAAAGAAAAAATTTTTTTGGAAGAGGCATATGAACATAGTATAAGGAACTAGTAAAGAAACAACGTTGCTATCGAAAGTACGTAACACTAAGAATGAGTTAGTAAAATTTTATTTATATGTATTGGTATAAAAACCATATTCACCACCATTTTTCTTACATTTATATTCGCATATTTCAGCAAATATTAAACATTTTAATTTAATGATTTATTTGTTATATTTTTCTTACTAAATGTCAACCAAATTTAGAAATTATTGCAAAATCTATTTTTTTGGTTTGTAAAAAATAAATACATATCAGAAATTAAAAAAATCGTCTGCCTCGGGATCTTCTGAACTCTTTCACGGCGATGTTCTCGTCCGTTCTGATCTTATTATAACGTAAGGATATTAGCTGATTGATTGTTCTCTAATTTGGTCCCAAAACGTTCAAATATCGAATATAAAAAGCCACCTTGTCTGCGAAATATTTGCGCAGCGCTTGCACTAACGAAAACGTAATCAAGATTTTTTCATGTGTAAACCAGTTGTGTAACATGTCGTAATAATATTGCGTCAGAAATTTGGCCCATAGATTGAGAACTTTTCCTAAAAATGTATTTAAGAGTTTTTAAATATGTATGTACATATATTTTTATGAACCGGGAACAAATTTACCTCACTTCTATATTTTCTTGGTGATGACGATATATAGATTCGTCATATTTTAATTTTAAATTATTTTTCTTTGTTTTTCCTGTTTTATTTTTTTAATTTTAAATATAAAAAAAATTTAAATAAAATGTTGGATTATGAGTAGAAATATGGTAGCATAAAATGTCATAAACCTCATAAACGTTAGAAGGTTAATCAGGGCTACTAAAAGATAAAACTACCTTCTTTTTTGTATCACGCTTATTTAAAATTCATTGTATTATTTAAGTGTCAGGTAATTTAGCGTCGACAATAAAAAAGGAATCCTGCATAACGTTTATCATAGTCGCAGAACAATTCTTAAGAAACCATGAATAAAAATTCTATATATATATATATATATATATATATATATATATGTGTGTGTGTGTGTGTGTGTGTGTGTGTGCAAAAATTGTTGAAGATGAAAGGTCAAAATTAAAAATAGTTTTATTACAAAACTGTATGCATCCATGTAACATTGTCGAGGTTTTCTAAGTTTCGTGTTCTAATAGCAGTGGTTTCAAACGTAGAGAATTCCAAACTCGGATTTTTATCTTTTATTTAAGTAATTTTATCTTTTATTATTTATTTATTTCTTAGTTCGGAAATTCTTAAGAGTTAGTTATCGAACAGGATGCAAAGCAATATAATTGTGTAACCCCATATTTGCTTGATTATTGATTTTTAAAATTTTAAAAATGCAAATTTTTAGTAGTTATTAATTTTTGGTATTATCGTCCAAAACTGACGTGAATCGGGAAGTGAAAAACTAACAAAGTTCTAGCAAACTCGCCACTGGAAGTCTCGCGATAAAAACTCTAAGCCCGACCATGTGATATACACATATACATTATTGTATATGTGCATCGAAATTCAGGGAGGATTCTTATTTGGCATATGTATCTAATTGTGCACTAATACTTGTATTAAGTATAATGTATATTTTTAATAAAACATACGTACTATGTTCATACTATCATTTATATGTCATTTATACATTTAGGGTAATTCATGGAAATAGGCAGCTATGGTCAATTATTGGCCGATCCATCCAAAATTTGACAATATAGTTTCCACTTACATAAAACATATTTGTATTAAATATTAACTTAATACTAAAATTTCTGACTGATTTATGCACATTAAAGTGATTTTCAAAAGAGGTGTTCCTATGGGAGTTATAGTCAATTATGGACAGAACTTCATGAAATTTGACACGCGGATTTATACCTACATAGAACTTATTCGTGCCAAATTTCATTAAAGTATTACTATTTTTAAATCCTTTATGAGTGTTAAAACTCTATTCCGGGAGAACATTTGCACAAACACATAACACCCCAACAACCTATGATAGTGTAGGGTATAACTGTTAGTGCAAAAAGTTTATATACATTTATATATATATACTACTTTTATTAAAATCTTTTTACTCAGTTTCATTTATTCAATAATTTGTGAAATTCTTTTTTGTCTTAATGTTTAATATTTTTAATAGTTAAACCCAGCACAAAAAATGTCAGTTTTATCGTTGCACCGGTTATTAAATTTTATTAGTTATTTTCTTGTACAAGTAATTTTACAAATGATATGTGAAAAATTTATTTTAAATTATTATTTCCAATTAAGTAATGAATAAAAGTTGTAAAATCAAAATAAATAGCTGTTTTTTCGCCTTATTTCTATAGAAATTAATAATAATAATTACGTATATATATTTTTTCAAAAAAGCTAAAAAAGCGTTGATTTTAAAGTAATAACTTTGATATCTTTCATAAGACGCAACTAAAAAGTTCAATCGCAGTACTAATAGTGTGCTGTTTGTCAAATTTATGCAGGACTTTGAAAATATTATAGACATACGTAGTACACAAACATGATTGAATTGAATGAGACATAATAATAAAAACGAATATACCCTCTGATGATAAACTTTCAAGCTTCAAAGGATAAAAAAGAAGAAAATTATCATACATGAATTGGCACAATAATTAAAAGTATATGAACCAGACATAATCAAAAATCTCTATCTAGTATCTATGCACATATCTATGTACATTAGACTGCTCCAAAATTAAATGTATCTATGTTCCCAATTCAAAAGAAAATCTATTTCATTTTGTCCTGGAATTATTGTTTTGCGAGCTAAATCAATTTAATTTTTTCATTTTTCGGATTTTTTCGTATTTTTCCCAAAGAAACTATATGAAAATTTGATATCAAAAGCAAAGTGTTTACGATTATAATTATGGTAAACATATCATGTTTTTATGGTCACTGGAATAATATCTATTATTGCAGCAACCATATAATATATTCAAATATTTTCAAAATTTTTTGTTTACATATGAATACTATTTGACGAAATGAAAACAAAATAATAATATATGATCATCTAGCAATTGTAACTTTTGTTAACTTTTTACACTTAAATATATTATGGTTGAAAAATTAATTGGTTTCTTTTTTAACCATATTTTGTTTTCAACGACCATTGAATGTTTTTTTTTAAACTAAACTATGTTTACCCCTAGTATTTTATCCAAAGTGTATTGCTTCAATAAAAAGAACTATGTATTTCATTATAATTCATGTTTAGTTTAGTTTGCATATTTCAGACAATATTAAGATTAACTTTTAAATAATTTATTTTAAAGAAATATTTTTTTATTATCTTGTACAACAGAATAATTAATGAAAAGAGTAATTTCTTAATATTATTATATTATTATTTTAAAAAGAACAATTTGGTAATATCATAAAATCGGGTCATAATATGATAAAATTCATAATTGCAGTATGACAAAAAAATCAGACCATATATACATATATATATATATATATATATATATATATATGTACATTGCTCTTAGGTTATGGTCAACATAACTGTATTATTTTGGTTTTAACATATATTTATATGTAAAATGTTTGTGAAAATAATAGTATTTTGTATTTGAATATATTATGCACCTCTTTAAAGCATTTTTTACGATACCAAATTTTAATATTGTTTCTTTGGCACGAATGTGAAAATAAAAATAAAAATAACTTGAATGAAATGACGTTTTGATTTTTTGATCCAGGTCGCATAGGGAAAATAAATAATGAATTTTACTTGATCAAATAATTCAACAGGAACAATAATCTCTTGTATTTATTTTGTAAATATTGATGTTATCAGGAATAACGTTATTGAATTTACCTTTCATACACGGTTGTATCATGATAAAAACTTGTTGCAAAATAGTTTTTCTAGGCGGAAGTATACGCTGTACATTAGGTTTAGGGTAGACTCAAGAGATGTTGTCGATGGATTCAGTATATTATTTGAGGAGTAGATTGAGGATAATGAAGGATACGGAGACTCAACAGTATTTCCCAATGGAAGGACTGTGACTAATAGTGAAGGAATTGCATTAATGGAAGTGGATAATGGAAGATTAGGATCAATGAACTTTACCGGCATTGATTATGACGATGCTGGTAAAGGAGAACTGGAAATATTATCAGGAAATTCCTATGAAGGATATGTTATAACGGGAATTATTAGAAATTTAGCAAGCTTCTTCCATTTCGGAGATGAATTATGATGGGATTTGGATAATTCATCAAAATTTGGATAACTAGTAAATAGTTCACCAAATTTAATAAATTTACCATACAAACACATAAAGTCTGTATTCAGTTGCACAAACTCTCCTTTCAAGTTTATAAAAAAAATTGTAAAATTCATTATTTATTTTCCTACGATTGGGACAAGTCCAATGTAAGGATTTAGAGGCATCGTGGAGTGCATCTACATCACGAGCCCTAAGACCACTATATTTTAAATGATAGTATCATAAACATAGCCAGCAAGATACCATACGTTCCGTTCCGGAAATATTACAGTTAATATTTAGACAGTTCATTATAGAGAATTAATGAAAATTATTTAAGCAGTATTGTTCGCTGGTTAATAATAATATATTCACCACTAGATGTCATTGTTAAAAATATTTGTTAAATTCACAAACCAAGCGTTGTACTTAAAGGCACCTGATTAGGAAAAACAAGTGACATGAACTGTTGTAGAAATTTGACTTAAAATATTTGATAGTATAAGCAAATATAAATAAAATAAACAAAGTAAATGCAAATAAGATGGAAAAATATAATCTGTTGTTGCAGATAAATAGAATTTTTCAATAAATGAAAAACTACACAGATAATATTTTATGTGTTACACCAAATTAAAATCAGTTTAAAGATCAACTTAGCTTTTGAAATTTACAGACTTATGACATTTTCAGCATCGTTTAATACACACTTTCACGGTCGCAGTATTATTGATTTTCAAGACGAAAGCTGTACTCTAACCAATTGATCCATATCTTCATATCAAAGAAGGGACCCATTTTTGGTTAGTTCATCCGCAATACGATTACCCAGATTGTTTGAATGACCCCTAACCCAGACCAGCTCCAGGTTTGATAGTCTAGCCATCTCGTTCGGAGATGTCCGGCATTCGAAAAGATACCAGAGAGCGATTTAATCGCGGCTTGAATGTCTGTACAAATTTGGATATCCACTCCGAATACCCTACAGTACATTAACCAGTTCACCGCCCTCTTTATGGCCGAGGTCTCTGCTTGAAGAATGCTGAAACGATCTGGCAATTTTAAGGAGATGTTTTTCCCATAAACGGGAATGTAGACACCCCCAACCCCTTTAGCAGATTTGAATCCTATTAAAGATTCCGATATAGGTGGATTTCTCCATAGACTTCCACCATACTGTCGCTCCATACATAAGTATGGGCTTAATCATCATGTCGAAGAGCCATTTCGCATTCCTGGGATTTACTTCCCAGGATTTACCGGTGGCTTTCCTACACATATATAGGGAAATTCCAGCCTTTGATGCTCTGGCCTGTGCAATCTTCTGGATAGTTTGGAATCCAGTATAACCCAAGGTACTTCGCACTATCAGACACCTTTAGTTAACACCGTTTAGGCGTGGAAGTGGAAAAGGTAGAATCTTGTATCTCCTAGAGAAGAGTAAAAGTTTCATTTTTCCTGTATTTGCGCTAAGTTCACTGTTGTACACCATGTACTAATTAGACCCAGAGTAGTTTGCAGACGGTGAGACATAATATCCAGACATTTCCAAGATACAGCTACAGCAATATCGTCTGTGTAGGTGACAGTCTTGAACTTCACTGAATCAAGTACCCTATGACCGAATGTAATGCTGCCACATGGCACATTCTTTACGAGTTTCGCTTACTATGACTTCTACCAATGTGGTCTGCATGCAGGATACAATATCACCATGACCATTGATGGCCGGGGATTAGGGAGGAGTTGGGACAGAATATCATGTTGTTCTATCCAATTTTTCTTTCTCCTGTTTTGAAATGGTTTAATCCTGGCTAAACAGAATTCTATATTAAAGTCGATATATAAGTTATCAGAGAATGAGCAGTCATTGGAAACCTTTCAATCCCTAATCATATTAAAGTGCCTAGTACTAACTATATATATATATATATATATATATATAAATATACATACTACTAATGTTTAGAATATCCAAACTACTACAAAGAAAAAATCATATAAAGACTCACTCCTTGTATTTCACCAAAGGATATGATGGCCATTAGCGTCAGCTCCAATTACCAGTGGTATGTTGTTTTCTTTAGCCGCCTTGATTATTTCGCGAAAATTAGTTGGTGGTGGGTCGCAATGATTATGAGCCATATAGCTGGAGACAATGTAAATGGTGTTAGAGCTTATCTCCCAGGCCGCTACTACAGTGTCCTCAGCGTTGAATTCAGAGAGAATGAAGATACTGAGTTTACTGCTTGCTACTATACAAGATCGTATTTTACCTGATCCCGCAGCGTATAGCAGCATGAAGTTGTCTGCACGTTGTCCGCAAACTCTTTCGGCAATGATTCATTGGTCTTGGACTGGTGTTAACTCCTCTCCTTTTTCTGCTATTCGGTGGAGCAGCGAATCCGAGACTGCTTTAGAATGGTGAAGATTAACTTATTATCTTCACCTTTACCATGTGTGTCCTTTGTGATTATTGTGACATTGTTGTCCTCTTGGTCGGAGTCTAAGAGGGTGGCAACGTCAACTACTTCGTCACCTCGCTCAAAAATTCACCCATAAATTCCGAGTTTGAATGAGTGTCCTCTTGAGGAAGAGAACTAGCAGCCTCCTCATAAGATATTGCTTCCGGAGTTTATCATCGATCTGAACCGGTCTGTCTCTGTCATCCCCTCGGTAGACCTGTAGGATGATTGACTCAAAGCCATAGTAAATCTGCCCACTTTTCTCGCGAAGGAGTGGCAGTGATTCCTTGTTCATGACGATCTTGTGGATGCTCCGTCGGATTCGGAAACTCTGGTCACCAAAAAAAGTACCAAAACGTTCCTACATATTTGCTCACATTTACTCATACTCACATTAAGTTTAATGTTTTTAAGTTCATTGAATACAAACATTAATGGAACAAACAAGGAACAAACAAGTACCAGTAGGTGTCGCTTTTTGTGGATTCAAACTCAAAAATATATAAAAAAGTACTATTAGTCTTAGATCTTTGGTACCACTAGAGGAAAAAGACTAACCATTTAGTACCACTTTCCTTCATTTCTAATTCATTCAGAGCAATTGGCTAACTTTTGTACCGGTACATTTATTAATTAATTAATTAATTTATTTATTTAAAAATTATAAATGTACCATTATAAGGGAAAAAAGTACCAGTTTTCATTTTCCGCCCTGGAACAGATCTGCTCAACATGAATTTTCAAAATGATAGAGATCATTTAAATATAAACCTCGAATTACTAAAAAATTATTTTTTAGAAAAAATAACAAACTATTCACGCGAAATTGGTTCTATCTACGTTTTGGTACCCGAGTTCTAAATAACGTTACCTTATTTTGGGAGACTAAATGAACCAACCAAACGCTAAATTTTTACCAAAATTGTCTCATACGGTTTGAATAAAATGTAATTTCCTCTTTTTCCCCTTTTTGGTACTTTTTTACCCCCATAAATGTTGACAAAATTGTATTCCAATGAATTTCAAAATTATAGTGGATTTCCATAATAAAATATCTATATGTGTATATCAATAAATAGAAAAAAATCGTTTATGAAAAAAGTACCGAAAACAGGTGAGATTTTTACTAGATTAAAATATGCATGGGGTGCAAAAAAAATGTACCAAAATACAGATTTTGCTCGTTTTCTCCCTAAAAGAGCTGAATTTCAAAAAAGTGCCAGCCACCTGACCGATTATTTCTTAAATGAATAACGATAACTGTTAAACTGCTTTGTATCTCTATTAGTTTAATAGACATAAGGTTGCCGAATTTACTCTTTTTTACCCCCTAAATATTCGAATGTGCAAAAATTTAGTCTTAGCGGATCTGTTTAATCGGTTGGTATCCCTACAGTCCACATTTCATCTTTCTAACTTCAGGCGTTTGGGCTGTGCGATGATGAATCAGTTATATGTGTAATATAGATTATCTCAATCGCATTCCCTATTGATGAAACAAGTATAGGTTTCTTTTACTAAACTTTATATCCGGGGGAAGATAGTAATTATAATAATAAAAATATTATTATTATTGTTATTGTTATTATTATTATTATTATTATTATTATTATTATTATTATTATTATTTAATTTCTCTTAAGTTAAATCCCTTAAAATACCTAAAACCTAAAAAACCTTCCCAACAGATCCTCTAATCCCCTCACCAAATTTCTCATCGCCATTTTCGAAAAAAATCCCCAATTTGTGAATAAATCGCCTAATGTGACAACGATATCTTAAAATGAAGTAAATTTAAATTTAAGCTAGAATACCTTTAATTTTGGGGCCACCCTAATAATCATATAAAACAACAAGACATTTGGGATAATGCATTCGTATGTACAGTTTTTTCTGAATTATTAAAAATAAACATATGAATAAAATATGATGTGAATATGTATATTAAAGCGCCTAACGGAAAAAAGTTACACATTTACCTCTCTAGAAATTAAGATTAGTATATTCTTATATGATTCCCAACATATTACATCTGAATGTTTTCATTTCTGTGAGCTGGACCATTAAAACTCCTCTAAAAATACGGATTTCTTTCAATAGCATTATTAAAATTTCTTTATAAGAAAATTAACTTAAACATATAACAGAGACATGCAAACACTTGGAATACACATTTAAATAATTCTTACATCTCATTTCATTCGCAGAATAATAAGATTTTATTAAAATTTGTTGTCAAATTTTCTTTATTTAAACATGTAATTATATAATTCGGACATTTTTCAACATATATTGGGTTTTAAGATACTTTTGAAAAGCTCTATTCTGATTAGGGTTTGGGGTCAGGAAATTTTTAGTGTGTTCCAGATTTATGCTTGTTTTAGTAAGAATTAATAAAAAAAAAAACAACGTACGCTGGAGAAAATATGAAAAGTATTTAGTATGGCCTTGAAAATAATATTTTGATATACATATATATTTATAATTTTCTAAGCATATTCTCTCTTTCCGAAGCTTTCTGGAGCTCCCAGATGATGTAGAAGGTTAAAATTTGGCTTATAAAAATATTCATCCAACAAATCCTAACGGGTTCAGAGTTTGAAATTTCTATCAGGGAGCAGAGATATCAATATATGTAATTTCCTAAGCATATTTTGTCTTTCCAGATCTTTCATAAGCTCATAGATGACATAGAAAATTAAAATTCGGTTTACGTATAATACAAAATTCTAACGGAGCCAGGTTTTTAAATATCTATCAAGGAGCGAAAATACTCAGATATATATTTTTATTTTATGTAATATTTTTTAAAGTGGGTTTGGTTTTAAAAAGCTTAAATTTACTACGCCTATTGTTTGTTCTCCAAATCCTATTTGGAACTGATTTTATCCCATCAAATTCTAACAGCTTCAAATCTTTTCATTTCGATTTGGGAAATGAAAGGCGTCGAAATATTGTTCATATATTTTTTTTAAAGATTTTTGTTTGTTTGTGCACATTTTATTATTATAATATATTTCCTAGCATTAACAGGCTTATACGCTAGTTTCATACATTTTGTGTAAATTCTTTTTGACCAAAATTAACTTTGTGATGTCGTAATAGGAGTCTCCTGAAAATATCGAGAATTTTTTGAACTCAAGAAAATCTACCGTTATGTTTGCGTGCAGAAAATGGTTTTATTTTTAAACAGGGTATAATTCGCATCCATTAGAAATAGTTCGAACTTGGTTGATTTAAACATTAAAATTCGAAAAAAAATTTCTTTTTCTTTTCTTACACTCGCAATTTACAATGTAAAATTTGGCCAATCTAGCTGGATAATAGTCGGTTTTTTTAGTTTCAATTTAATAATATTTGATATAGGACATCTTGTCTTTTGTATGTGGAGTTTTGACACAATGCAAAAAAAGGAGAATGTTTTAATTAATTAATAAGCGTGTAGATTAGATTCACTTATATGATATTTATTTTAGTTATACATATACATATTATTTTCTCCTTTACAATTGGAATTTTGTTGGCTTATCTTAGCGAATCGCATTAAGGTTTATTTCAAAGCGCATAAGAGTGTGCTTTCTTTGCAAAATGTCTTCTTAGTGCTTCCAAAAATTTGTAAATCTTTTACTGAGAACTTTTTGGGTCCACCATAGTCCTGCTTCATATTAGTTTCAAATTAAAGGCTAAATATTAAATTATTTACCGAATCTTGCCGATTTTGTCAAAAAACTCTATAGTGAACGATATAACTTCATAAAATAAACTAGATCAACTCGATCAAGAAAGCATTTGCCCTAAAAATTTTTGCTTTCCAACTTGTGTTTTTATTAAGAGATGTATATTTTATAAAAGTATAAAGTATAAGAGTAGCGATGATGGTTCACTTAAATCCAATACAAATAAAGTTTTCTCAGGTACATCAATGGTAAAAAAGTAATTTTATACATTTTATTATTCAGAACAATCACAGTTTTATAAATTTGTGTGGTTTTTAATTCGTTTTTAATTAATTAACGCCTATAAAAACGGACTTAGCAAAAAATAATTTTGCATTTATATGGTATGTTTGACAAAATCCTCATATTATTTTAGTAATACCTTATACCAAAATTTATAGCTATATCTCCAATGCTTTCCAAGATATTTAAATTTGTCTCGCACTATGAAATATACAGTTGATTTTTCAGTAGTGAGTTTTTAATCATCTTATAAAATAATAAATTTTGATGAATTTTACAGCAATATTATGATTAAGTTTCTAAAAGCACTGATTCCTGTACTCGAAAATTGGTTAAATGAGCGATATTTTGAGAGAATGATGTTCTTCCTCTTGCACGAAACAGCCCTGAATATTTATTCGGGTAGATTATGTAAATTGTCAAATAATTAAAAAATAAAATTATTTAATTTTGTTACTAACAGAAAAGTTTCATAAAAAAAAAAAAGTACGGAAACAAACCTATTATAACAGCAATCAATTTAATATTTTTATTTGACTATATTATTTTATTTTTTCCAGCAACTCTTTAAATTTTATAGTTAAAATTTAACTTTTTTTCTACTATACAGTAGTGTTTAGTTTTATCACAAATAAATTATTAAAGAGAACCATAACAAATATTTGCAATACATAAATTCAATATTCGTGCATATAATAAATTCTCACTGAAAAGTTCCAGGATAAAGATTTTACAACGCTGCTTTTACTTACACTATGTGGCGGACTCAACATATTTTGGAAATTAATAGCCATCAAATTTTATACAGGCATAGTTGAGGAGTACTGCCGTTTATGTTTTGGTGGATTCCACAGACCCTCCTCAGGAGCGTTGCATATGCAAGCATTTTTTTTGTCCTTATGAGAGCTTTAAGAAGATACATACATATCTATAAAATAACAATCGGGTGAAAAAAAAACGAGTGTTTAAATAGTATCTCCAAAATATGTGCAGACTTTCTCTATCATTTAAACTAAGATACCTTTTACCATGGCTGTGTGAAATTATGTTTCAATCTGACAAGCCACTTTGAAATGATAATTTGATTATGAAAATATTTTGATTCTACCCCACTATGCAATATAGTTATATATACAATGGTTGAAAAATAGCTTATGTGTACTTATACCCATGCAGCCTTTATATTTGAAATTTATAAAGTTTAATGTCAGACTCATGTGTTAGCTTAGAGAGTCAATAAAAAAAGTTTTCCCATAAAATCAATTTTTTGTTGTTGCCCACAATTGAGTGGACAGTATCGGTTTGAAAGTAAATTTATTAGTTGCTGAAGAGCTGACAGTGTTTTTTTTTCTACAAACATGCACATCCATTTTTTATATCTGAGGTATTTCTTACTATTAAATAATTGCAATTTTTACTTTTCTATTGAAGTTTACTAAAAAAATGTTTCATGAACATGATAACTGAAATAAATAAAGCGTTTTAGATATTTTAAGTATATGTGGTCATTATTAAAAATTTTTATTTTAATTTTTAAATTTTTTTTTTAATTTTTTGATTTCACATTAAAATCCATTTGTATAAATATGAAGTGATTCGAATGCATGTAGAATCAGTTCGCGTTAATAATTTCGAGCAGGGGGAGCGGAAGCTATAGCTGTTTTAAATTGAACATATAAACATTTTTACAAACTAGAAGTTTATATATAATTCTGGTAAAAATTACAAAAATTTAGTGTGGTATATTTTAGTTTCCTGGTGAAATTACAAAAAAAAAAAAAAAAAAAAAAAAATCATTATGCTAAAAGTGGCGATTTTTAAAAATTTTGCGGAAAATGCGGATCAAATCGAAGTTATTTCTCCATATATTATGCGAAAATATATTTTATTACAGTTTATTACAATTAAATGATATTTAATATTGTGATGCTTTTTAAACCCAAGTGATTTTTTTTTTCCATAAAATTTCTATCTTTTGATGCGCCTTTAAATTTCCGTTAAGCATTACAAAATCCAACTATTTATAATAATTATGAACAAATTCGTGCTGTCCATTCGATGTGCCTGAGCAAAATCTTTTTTGATAAAATTTTCCCGTTTTCAACTATCAACGACATTTGACTTAAATTTATCACTGTTACTACATCAATATATGCAAGATTTGTACAAATTGCAATTTGATACAAAAACAAAAAGTACAATTTTTGGGTAATTTCCAAAAAGTCCATATTTTTTTTTAAATTTATTTTTAATGCTCCTTCAATTTTATTGTGTAAAATAAGAAAAAACTAAGTTCACACAGTAATTCATGCTATTCCATTAGAAACTGGGAAAGTGACTCGCGAAAAACTGACTTTTTTAAAAATTTTCGGTCTTGTCTTCCAGACTTTGAGACTATTTACTGCGTTGACTGCTCATAATAACAACAAATATCAATCCCTACTTCAAAATTTGTATTTCGTTGAGGAACGCACAAACCCCGCTCAGAAAACCACAAACTCCGATTAGTTTATAAAAGATCGTATGAAATCACACAATATAAACGCGCGAATAACTATGTAGAAGAATGGGAAGAAGTTAAATAATTTTATCCCCTTTTCTACATTTTCGTACTTTGAACAACAACTGTGATTATAAAATGAAACCTATACTGGTAAAATTTTGCACGTTATTAGTTTCACGTCTTGCGAGTTCAGATATGTAACCCATTTGTTTAAAATAGTATTACCATAAAACTTAAAGTCATAATAACACAAATGACATAATAACAACGAGTTATTAAGTAAAACTATTTAAAATGTATTCATGTATTCATCTGCATAAAAAGAAATTTTGTTGCATCCTTAAAATACATTTTGGCTGAAACCAAAAATCAGCTGCGATTTCTTTCCACATTGAAGAATCAGTTAATAGATTGGTAACGTGCTTGAACGTGTATTCATACTTTCTGTATTTCGTATACTATGCACTTAGTGAATGAGAACAAATATGATAGAACTTTTTGGTACTTTATTTTTAATGTTACCTTTCTAATTTAATTGTAATATTGAACCTAGAAACATGAAGTTAAAGATACTTAGTCCTATTTGGATAAGAATTTACAAGGAGAAATTTTGTTGTACCTTTTCGTTCTTTGAATGGTGCCTTTTTAATTTTCTATAGTAATGAAGGTACAAGCATTAAATATATTTGTATATAAAATAGTAACGATAAATAGGAGGGATTTTTGTAAACTCAAAGGCTAAGGGGATAAAAAGTGTAAATATGTAAATTTTGTAACTTCAATCTATAAAGTCTACACAAATCTTTTACACACATCTCCCTCTACTTAGAAAATGTGCAGATATGTTTTTGGTACCTTTTGGAAATTATAGCATTTAGGGAGTACAAAAATTGGTAAAAACTGTACTTTGGTACTTTTTTGGTACTCTAAAGTAATAAATAAAACAATAACATTTTAATTGTATGGTATCTTTATAAAAAAAGTATTAGACAAGTCCTTGGCATTTTTGAAACTCGAAATATGGAAAAGTGGATTAAAAATGTACTCTTTATATCTTCAAAGGCTTATGCAAAAATGTTCCTTTGTATTTAAGGAAATAGCAAATACGTGTTTTGTACCTATTGGAGATTCAAACATTTACGACCTAAAAAGGGGTAAAATCCGTTTGGTGGTACCAGACAGATGTTTGGTAATTTTTAAATATTAGAATGCTTAGGAGGTAAAGCATGCATGTTGATACTTCAAAAAAAAAAAAAAAAAAAAAAAAAAAAAAACATGTGTTTGGTACTTCCAGAAAAATACAACGCCTAGCGAGTAGAACATGAATGATATTACCTTTTTGAAAAGTTCATGAATTTTTTGGAGCAACATTTTTGTTTGTATTTTTAACTACAAAACCTTTTTGGTCATTTTAGGTTTATGGAGCAAGATGGAGTGATGTTGAGAGGAAAATAGGCAGGATGTGTCTAGGAAAGGCCGCATAGTTCTTGGGGAAATGAAGCAAGCCTCCTACACAGTGTAAATATAAATTTCGAAACTCTTTGAAACCTATTTTTTGTTTCTTGTATTACCAAAGTTTGTTTAAAAGCAGAAAAATTGTTGATGGAGTTTGATAGATCTTAAAAAATAACTATAATATCCAAATTTTCGCTTGCTGAGAACTACCGCGAAATGTAAATTACGTTAGTATTGATGTCACCCACTTTATACTAAAATCCAGTGTGCATTAAAATATTTTAAGGTTTCAACATTTTATAGATCAAACAAAAAAAAAAAAAACTATTTTCGATGTAACACTTATCGTTATATAAGATGCTTGCTTACAATTTTTCTAAAATTCGCTTAAAAAAATTAAATCGCGCTTTTTGTAAGGAATATCAGTCTGTTATTCGTTAAATTTTTTCAACAAAATATCCCAAAGTATGTTCATTATTGTCCATAATTTTTTGAGATTTTCAACCAATACAATTTTTTTCCTATTTACGAAATCTTGCAAAAAAAAAAAAACGAAAGTAAAAATGTTTCTTTTTCTTTTCAGTTTACTTAAATACAATAAATATTAAATATATATGCAGTGATGGAAAATAATAGAAATAAAATTATTTCTTTTATAGAACTTCCTATTTCTTAATGAAGGAGCATGTAATCCGTTTCATTTATTTTTTTAATTAACTGTAAATAAGTGTTTTAGATTTCCCAATTTCCATTTCATCCCTTCTAGAACTCAGTCCACTCAGCTGTTATTCCAGCTTAAGAGTATAATGTAATTATACTCGTACTAATAGTTTCCTATATTTGGAAATTTTTTCTGTACAAATTAACTTTGTTATAACATAAAATAAATAAAACTTTGTTATTAACAAAAAATAAAGAGAAGAAAATTAAAAGAAAACGAAAAAAAAAACTGTACGTTTACTTCAATTAGTATGAGCGCATTAAGACGCAAAAAAATGTTAGGGGAAATGTCAAAAAAAAAACAGTACTAGCAGCAACAGATTTAAGGATCTTGATAATTTGGAAGATGATGACACCTATAGTGAAGGTAAAATTGAAACACAGACATCTAAGTTGTGGTAGAAGCGGTACATGGAATTTCATTTGTTTATCAATTATTGGGATCAACATATCAGTTTGAGCGAATATCTATCGGTACTAAGGTGCTTTCACCCACACTCTTTGACTACATGTCAGTTAAAACAACACTTAGTGGTTCAAATTTCTTGTATTACACACATGATGTAAAAGGTAAAAATTTATTTAACTTAGTTATTTTTGGACTTCCTCAAACTGATATAAAAGACATAAGAGAAGAGCTTAATGAGTATTTTAACGTTTCCATAAAAAGTGTTAAAGAAATTAAAATATCGCGACCGTCATCAGATGATGCGTTATATACGAGTATGATTGAATTTGACAAGTCGCCACATAAAAAAGTGATTTAATAAAAACTAAATATTTGCGTGATATAGTAATTCGTTGGAAAAATCTGCAGAAAGGTAACAATGTTTCACTTTTTATTCAAAGTGTGCTATGTACGGATATGGCAACCAAAAAAAAAAAAAAAAAAAAAAAAATGGTTAAGTGCTTCCAAACAAGATAAATTTCCACCACTTAAAATGTAAAACTAATTACATATTTTGTGCTTTTTTGAAAGTTATTAATAATTACTTTCAAAAAAGTGAAAACAAATGCATTTTTAGCAGGAAAAAAGGTTAATAATTTCTAAGAAAATTTAAAATTTTTAAATTCTAAGATATAAGATAAGGATTTTTAGTAAAAAATTTAATAAACATAGTTTTAAGAGAAGAGCTTCAAAAACAATGAACAAGAAACATAAAAGAAGAACATTTTATCAATGACAACCATGGGTTAAAAAGAAAACGTCTGCAACACTTTTTCAGCACTAAGTTCTTCCTTCCAATGACAAAACAATATTAAAATCATGAATTTTCCAGCTCTTTTTGCTGGGAATATTTGTAATGCTTGTGGGGGTGGACAGGACTATTCGCTTTGCCATGTAAACAAATTTAGAAAAATTAATTAGTTACTAAAGAGAAAAAGTATTTGCAGAAGTTAAAATAATATTACATGACTGGGTTTGGGGTTACGCAGATATGTCCTTGCTCCTATTAAATCAAGTATTGCCTAACTCATAAAAAAAACCATAGCTGCCACAAATGTTTATACTGTTTTTATCAGCATTTTAGAAGAAACTACGTTTTTTATTTCAAGATGTAGGAGTGTCCTTGCTCCGATTATATATATATATATATATATATATATATATTAGAAAAATTTTAAGTTTGTTTTTTTCTTTGTGTATCAATTACGTCTAGACGGCTGAACAGATTTTCACGAAATTTGACACAAAAGTAGTACCATTACCAGAGATGGTTATAGGCTCGATTGAACTTATTTTTTTCTATTTTACAGTTATTAAAATAGCTATTTACATGAAATATGACGCACAGAACGTCATAGGTTATGTTGGACCTTGATCGGATGCCACAACCATATTTACGCCCACTTTCACTTTTTCAAAACTCTCTAAACGATAAACCGATTACTTTAAAATAGATCGGAGCAGAGGGTATAGTACCCCCATATACAGAAAATATTTATTATTGAATGTCTAAGGAACTATTACAGCGAGAGCGAGAGACATAGCCCCCATACAAAGAAAATATAAATTTTCTCATCTAAAAGATAATTAAAGCGAAAGTTTTAAAAATTTAAAAATAATTTTCATATAAAATTTCGAATAGTAGCTCCCATATAAAGTAAATATTAGTTACCGCATCAAATAGGGTAGCGAAGCGCACAGGTAAAAACTAGTAAATAGCAAATTTAATACTTTAAAATTTTACAAAAGTTCGCATATATTTAAGGAAGATGTAATCACTTCGGTGCAGAAGAAATATTTGATAAATGTAAGACAATATTAAATTAAAAAAGGATGTGGTGGAAAATTTATGAACCGATTTTACTGATTTAGAGAACAGAAATTCGAAGAAAAATATTTGTGATAGATTTATGCAAGAATGAGGTCCATATCTTATGTAGCAGCTTAAAAAATTCTAATAACGTGTTTTGGCTTATAACTCGTTTAATATTGGATCTACTTAATTTTAATACAAAAATTCTTAAAATTTCCAAATTTTCTGTGAAAGAACGAAGTTTCTACATAGGAGCTTAAAAATGTCCAAATATATCTTATATTGTTGCTGCTGTTGTTTTTTACCGCTTAAATTTTTTGAAAAGGGTAAAAAACGGGGATTTCAAAATATTTAGTTACCAAGAAATAGGATTTATTGAAAAAAATGGGTCAACTGCTTCAATACCTAAAAAACTATTTAAAATTTGTTTATTTGATAAAAGAAGAAAAAAATATTGTATTTTAAGAAAAACTACTAAACTCAATTTTATTAATAACAAAATAATTTATAATAATTTTTATTATTGCAAAAATAAGAATTTATGCATAGAAATAGTTAACATAAAATTCTTCTTCCCTTAATTAACCATCAGTATTTTTGTACATAGTCTAAAAATTTAGCACATAGTCTTAAAAAGTCGCCATTTAGTTCCATTTAAAAAAAAGGCCAAAAATATGACCAGACTTTAAATAAACAAAAAAAGCATATTTGTCAATAACTCGGTTATTTATAAACCGACTTGGTTGATTCAAAAACAGAAATTCAGAAAAATATTTGTGATCGATCTGTATAATAACGAAGTCCGTAGCTTATTTCGGATTTGGATATCGGTCAAAAGCGCGTTTTTTCCGATATCTCTGTAACTAATGGATATAATTGCATAATTGCTTGGAAACGTAAGGATCATTAAATTCTTTTCCCCAGCGCTTGAGGAAACCTAAAAATCCATTTGTCTTGTTAACGGTTTGTGAAACCTGGAAATTAATGGACAGTTTGCAATGCACCAAGATCAAGAAATTCGTCGACTAGATCAAGTCGACATTCATTTATTATGTATCTACGAAGTACTGGACTTCTTCTACAGAACATCATGTGTTTACACTTTCTTAAGTTAAGATCCATTATATTCGAAATATATATAAGCTGTGTGTGTATATTTTGAAGTACTTACGACTACTATAGTATTGATTATGTGTAGCTTACTTTGTATTCGAAAGTGCTTCGAAATATACACAGCCTAGCTTATGTTACACAGGGTATGGCCGCTTTAAAATGACACAAATGCACTTGGTTTGTGAAAAAGTATGAACATTCTATTTCTTATATAAAATACTTGTGTATCATGAAGTATCTATTTACACCTTCTAAACAATATACGGCAATTATAATTTTATGCACAAACGTTCGAAATCTTGTTTGAATAAGATTTCGATAAACCAAATCTACCCGTTTACATTAATATTTTCTACAATTATATAGATTTTGTTGGACATCTTGAACAGATTATACACAATGACCACGCAATGTTTAATGGGTTATATTTTTCCAAAAACATTTTTGGTTTAAAATTTATAAATAATTTTATTTGTTCATTTTTTTTTTTTTTTTTTTTTTTGTTTTTAATTTAAGAAATATTTATTTTCATTGAAATGTAATTTTCTTTTAAGCACATTGTTGAAAGAGAAACAATATTGGATAACGATATTTTTCAAAATCTAGTTAAATTTTATGAGATTTTGGTAAATCTCATTAGAAACTAGATTTTGATTTTTATGGAAAATCTACGCAAAATCTAATAAAGTTGAGTAGATTATGCTTGAAAAAAATAAGTATACATTATGTGACAATAAATTTTACAGCTAGTGATGACGTAGTAGTCGTAAGTACTTCAAAATATACACACGGAGCTTGGCTTACTTTATACAGAGTATGGCCGCTTAAAATGATACACAAATCGATACACTTGGTTTGCGACAAAGTATGTATATTCTACTTCTTTTATAAAATACTTGTGTATCGTGAAGCATTTATTTATAATTTCTTAACAATTTATATCAATTATAATGAATTATAATGAAGATCGTTCCATAATTTACCTCCCATAAAAGGTCACTTCTGAAAATCACATAAACTTTAACGAAAGCTTAATTTAATGAGAGTCGGTCTTTAATTGGCCATCGCCTTCATATAATACCCACACCCAAGAATTACAATAACATGTATAAAAGCCATATAAATTGTGATATTATTATCCATACAAATTTGAAAAATTGATAAAATAATCGAAAGTATGTTGTTAAGTAGAATATTAGAAAATTATGTTTCCGTGAGGCAAAAAAAAAAAACAAGGCAAAACATTTAAAAGTACTTGAACTCAGAAAATGTCAACGCTTCAAATTCATATTGTCGCTAAGAGACCAACAGAAGCCAAAATGAAATAAATTATTTAATATTGAAAATAAAAAAATCTATGATAAGATTTCGCTAATTATTAAATTGTTATAATTATATTTCGACCTAAAATAATACTATTGCATTTAAAACATACGTAAATTTAGTATAAAAAATAAACATTTTTAGAAAAATTACTCGATATGATATCTCTTTAGCTTTAAAAATAAACATAAAATCAAAATACAGCAAAATGTTAAAAAATCTTAACTTTGATACCAATAAAACGGGCCCATAAAACAAAGGTTAGAAAACTAATTATTCGCTTTCCAGACATGTTAAATTTTTTGCAAAAACTAACTTTTCAATATTGACTTTTTTCCATATTTTACATAATTATGAAATCCATTAATTAAAAATGTGAATTTTTTAAATTAAAGCTTCCCCGAACTAATCTCTTTTTTGCACACACATTTTCGATAAATTTTCTTTGGGAATATTAAAAAGATACTAGAGACCAGAGAAAATATAATTTTATAAATCAACGAAATATTACCACCTTTTTAGAAAAAAGCCCAAAAATGTAAAATTTTTTAAGTTTAAAATTCAAAAAAATATAACCTTTTACCGGTACGATATATTTATATGATTATTGCTGCAATATTATTTAAAATTTTGTAAGTAATGTAATGAATATTAGAAATATTAAATTTTTGTCCTAGGAAAATTCAGGACACAAGTTAAGCTCGTTACATTAAAAAAGCTCAAAATAACCGAGGATAACAATTAGAGAAAATTTTGTTTTGGTCTGAACTTCTTTTAAACTAAAATAGATAGACTTAAAAAACAAAACTACCAACTTTGGTGATCCACTGACCAGCTAGGGATATGTGATTGAAAACATCTCAGCTCTGACTACATGAAATTTTATTCAGATCTCTAACGGTTCAGAAGACATATAATTATTCCAAACAAAAAAAGTTTTGAAACCACTGCACATTTTTGATAAAATTTTTACTATGGATCAGAATAAAAAATTGTTGGAAATAAATCTATAACTTTCAGTCGGTTGGTCGGATTTACATGATGAATTTACATGGATTGTTTAATTTTAAGTTTGGAAGTTGGACCCGACAGACCCCTCAGGAGCAAAGCTATGGGGCTGAAATTAGGCTATCTCGGGCATAGAAAATGTTTAATCGCCAGCCAGCTCTTGTTAAAACCTACTAAAAGCATGTACTATTTATCTTAAAGTTTTGGAGTTATTTACATTTGAAATGTCACAATTTTGTAAGGTCTTCCTCCAGTTTTTTCTTTATATTGCCCAATATTTCCGAACTGGTTTGTTAGATTTTTCTGCAAATAGTTAAAGAACAAAATTGTATAATAGCTAAAAAAAATTATCGAAGAAAGGAAAATCTTCTGAATTCAAAAATTAATGATTTTGAATTTGAAAATTACAAAAATTAGTCTTTGTTGCTTTTGCCAGAAAAATTTTTCCTCTAATATAAAATATAATGATTTTATACCTTTCTGAAAGGTGAAGACGGTTTCAAAATTGAAACCAAGCCCAGTCACCCAATGGAACTAAGTACCTAAGTACATTTAAATTTATCCTATGTGTTTTAAAATACCAAAGTATGGATCTACAAAAGGTATGCAGTTTTGGACAACATTATTTCTTCTAAAGAGTTTGCCAACGGCTTCTTCCAGACCTGAAACAAATATAGACTTTATTTTTAGACTTAATTTTTAGTCGATATATATTTTTTAAAAATTATGAATAAAAATAATATTATGGTAAAATTAAATCACTTCCACAGAAAACTTTACGATGTTGACAACACAATACCCGACGCACAAAAGAAACAATGCGTTATTGCAAGGAATATACAATATATTATGAAATTTTGTATCTATATATATATATATATATATATATATATATAATTCAAATTTAATCACTAATAAAATGTAATAAACAGGCTGATATAAATCATGAAGTGTAAAAATTAAAATAAGGTGTTTAAATACATAAGATGAACTGATCTATATGGTAATGATTGACTTTGGGGTTTCAGTAAATTATAACTTCCATGAAACATTAGGCAGTTGTGGGTAATGAGACGTAATCTCCTTGTGATCTTGCAGATATCTTTATTAAACAAATTTTGTGATATTTTGTCTCTGTTAAATTTTTTCTATAGTGTCAAGAACGGGGCTTCTATTTTTTTCAGTTTCTAGTCATTTCGGACCTATAAAATAAAAGGGGAGTCTATAATTAAATATTGTAATAGGAAATGTTATAATAGAGAAGGACACGAACCCCCCACCCGACTGCTAGCTAGCAGGAACCAAGGCTTCCATAGTCCTACGTCTATTATAACTCGTGTTTATGAATTTTTGCGATTTTTGTAAATAGTAACAGCTAAAATCCATGGAGGAATATTACAATTTGAACAAAATACTTTTATCGTGATCCTACCTGAAATATAAAAAATTCGTATTCACGACTTTGTCAGTTAATAAAACATATTACTATTCACTAATGATATTAACTCGAAACCTGGGTTTTTTAAGTTATGACATTGTTGTAGCAAATAAACGATATATGTATGTTTTAAAGCGACTCACTTCCTATTGGAGGGAAAAAATATTTTGTTTGTCTGAAAATAAACCCTGGTATGTTTTATAGTGCTTTCCAAAATATTTTTGTTCTACTGATTACGGTTTGTGAGGTGGACAATTTGTATAAATGTTATTTTTTTAATCTTTTGAACATTTGTGTATTTTCTTTCAAATAAACGCGGTACATTCAAGATATAATTGGAAACTCCGTCCATTGGTATATAAAACATACCCAAGGTCCAAAGGTATTCCACAAAATGTACTAATTCTCAAAAATTTTAATATCCACATTGACTATGTTTGTGTAAAATTTTATATAAAATTGAATGTCTGATAAACTACGAAATTGCAAGAATATTAAAATTAAAAATTAATCAGACACCAACAACTTATATCTTAAAGCAAGTAAAAATTTTAAAAATCGGAATTTTTATTGAAAATAACAAACAATATTGTGAAAACTGATCTTCTTAAAGCTTTCACAGCATCATCCTGTGTGCCCCTATATTCAAATATGATATTTTATTTCTAAAGAACTATTATAGTGAGAGCCATAAAATTTTATGGAAACTTTCTTATCCATTTGCATTTATGAAAAGAAAATAGGACAGAAATATTAATTTTCTCATATCTAAGGAAGTGAAAGGCATAAACAGGACGAAAATAAATATTATTATAATAAAGAAAAGTGAGTGTGTGCATCAATGGTTTCGACTCACGATTTTTATTAATTTTATGTAAATTAAACCAGCTGATTAGAAGTTATAGATTTATTTCCAAGCAAATTCGTTTCCGCCCCACTGTACATTATAAAGCCCACATTTCAAATAACTTCATAACTTTTTTCGCTGCTTAGAAATCTAGTTTAGCAGTAATAGTGACACAAACTTGAATATTTTTCATTAATCAATAGGTTTTTAATGTTTGCAACCTTTTTTTGAGAAAGCTGGTTATTGTTAATCTTCTGGTGTAAAATACTGGTTACAAAATTATCTTTTTGGTACATTTGAGGATCGTAGAAAAGTTTCTTACTTTTATTATCACAAAAATGTTAAACTGAAACTTTTATGGACCAGACATATTTTTGAAGAAGTTCTACGGGTTGAGTCTAAATAGGGTAGTAAGTTTCAACTGCTACTACCTGCTACCATACAGCAATTCTAGTGACTACTATGAATTATTAATTTTTAAAAATTTTGCAAGTCATACACATTTAAAACGTAAACTCTCTAAAATTATCAATGATAAAATTTATGAAAAATCAATCAAGTATATTTAAGGTGACCTAATACACGGAGTATCGATTTAAGAGCGAATTCTCGAAATATTTGGAATATTTTTAATATTTCGCGAACGTTTTAAATCAAGATGGTAATATTTATTAATTTATTTAAAAAATTTTTATATCTATCTTCTACATATATAAAGGAGTTACGTTCATAACCCAAACGCCTAAAGCTACAAAACGGATAAAAACTGTACTTTGGTACTTTTTTTGACACCATACGTATCTTCCAAACCAGTAAATATACAAATAAAATTCACATCGTATCGTAACTTTTTTAAAAAAATATTTTTTTTCTATTTATTAACATATACACATATGTATTTTTAATATGGGATCCCACTGCAATTTAAAAATTCATTGGAATACAATTTTTGTTACATCAGTGGGGGAAAAAAGTACCAAAAATGGGGTAAAATTGGGAAATTATATTTGGTTCAAATACAGTAACGAATTTTCTATTACATTAATCATAAACAGATTCTGTAACGAATTTTCTATTATTTTAATCATAGAAACATAAGCCTAAGTATATATAGTCTTAAGTGAGTGAGCATTCACAAGAATTCGAATTTGTGATACTTTTTGATTTTTTTTTTTTGTAATAATTATTCTAGAAATATGAAATTAAAAGTCTATAGTTCTATGTGGGTAATAATTCAAGAGGGGGGACTTTGTAGTACTACGTTTCGTTTCCTAATGGTACTTTTTAAATTTTCTGCAATTTTGTACCCAAAAACATGAAAATGAGTTTGAGTCAATGAGAATCCATAAGAAGGGACTTTGTGGTATTTTCTTGTTCTTCTGACGGTACTTTTTGAAATTTTTTTAATATTGAACGGAGAAAAGTTAAATTAAATGCACGGAGAAAAGTTAAATTAAATGCACATGATCCTATGTGGTAAGAATTCACAATGGGGAATTTTGTAGTAATTTTGCGTTATCTTAATGATACTTTTTAAATTTTCTATGATATTAAACCTAGAAATATGAAAATAAATAAAAATTCACAAGGGGGAATCTTGTGGTACCTTTTTGTTCTTTTAATTGTACTTTTTGAATTTTCTATACTACTGAACTGAAAAACATGAAATAAAGATCTTTCTATTCAAAGGGGGATTTTGTGGTACTTTTTAATTTTTCTAATGGTACTTTTTGATTTTTTTGTAAATGTAACGCTAGAACGTGAAATTAAAGATATATAATAATTTATAGATAAGAATCCACATGCCCTTTTAGTCACATTCTTCTCTAATAAAAATAATAATAGAAATAATCTGAATCTACCAAGTTTATATCTGGTCTATGTAGGAGTCCCACAAGTCCATTAACGCATAGTATGCTAATATATTATAAAAATGAGATGTAAGTTTTTTGTTCGTGTATGAATCACGTCTAAACAACTAAACCGATTTTCACGAAATCTCGATTGAATATCACGCCCACATTTTACAACTACTTCTATAGAAAGAAACTTTTTCAATTTTGCACGTTATTAAGGTAGCTATTTACATGAAAGTTGACACACAGGTAGTGCTGGCACTGAAGAATGTTATAATCAATGTTGGATCTTGTTGGATGCCTCGTCCATATTTAACTACCAATTTAACCATTTGCTTTAAATTTGCTTAAAATTTTTACAGCATCATCCCGCGTATCTCTAAATTCAAATATAATATTTTATTTTTCGATAGGAGCAGGGGGAATGGTACTCCTCATACAAAGAAAATATTCCTAATGGCGTCTATAGAACTATTATAGTGAGATCACTCCAATTTTGTGGACCTCTTATCACGTTGCATTGATGATGAAAATAGGACAGATATGAATAGGAGATGGGGTGGACAACATATATACAAGGCAAAAACTAACTTTCGCATATGTAAAGGAGTATTACAATGAAAGTCTTAAAGATTTTTAGAAATAAATTTCATATCAAATTTCGAATAGCGCGGAGAGGTCGAGGGGAAGTAGTAGCCCCAAGATAAAGTAAATAAAATAAATGGCATTTCATCCTCATAGTATTAGTATAAATATTTACATGTTTGTGTATGTGCATTTGTACATATTACCTTACTATATGGCGAATTGAACTTCTAAACTGAAAAAGAAAATAATATGTATCATGAATTTTAATATAAAATGCTTAAGAAAAGTATTTTTTTTACGTTTTACTGTTTTATATATAGTATGAGTTATGCATTTAGTTTTTAATTAAATAAAGTATTTAGGAAAGTTTAACATTGACTATTAACTTACATTTTATAGCCTACACCACCATAGATGGTTGGGGTACTATGCGTTTATGCTGATGTTTGTAACGACCCCCACCTTAAAGTATATTATTTGACTCAGAATTTACTTTTGAGTCGACTTGTGAACAAAGTTCAGACCGCAATTTTGAAGATATCTTGATTAAAATTGGCACAAATAATTTTTTTGGTACAAGGACGAAGCATATTGAAATTGGTTCATTATTTCGCCAAGCCCTCATATAAATGTCTTCTCGAAATAGGGGTTTACGCTCATAAACGCCTTAAATATAACAATATTTTAATGAAAATCGGCACAAATAAGTTTTATACAAGTGTCAATCTGTGTAAAGAATTTCGTGAGTATCACTCCATAACCACTTAATGTGAATAAATCCCATATTAACGTTAGTATTATAATTATATTTGGAACAAACAACTTTTATAAAAGTAGAAAGCAAACTGAAATATTATGTATAAGTATCGGTCCATAATTTACTATAGCTCCCATATAAGGTCTTTTTCAGGGAGTAACCCGAAAGTGCATAAATATTAGTATAAATATGTATACGTACATAAAACTCAGAAAGATCACTTTAATACAATGGTGTAGGGTATTATATAGTCGGGCTTGACCGGCTATACCTTTCTTACTTGCTTATTTTTATTTTGATCTTTATGTTGATTATTATCTTTGAAAATAACTGTTCAACAACTTCCTCCATTTTAGTATTTCCTCTTTTGACTTGTGTTCGTAAAAATACAAATAGAATGATATTTTCTCAATACTTTTATATATTTATAAAGTATATTTATAAAGTTAACGGTTCCCACACCCGTTTGTCCTTCAATTCACCCACATACCTACATCCGTAACAATTCAGAGAATATAAAAATGCGCTCATCTCTCTAATGGCTCTTTTTCCAATAATTTGTTAGAATGTGTGCTAAGTTATTTTAAGCGGAAATTTTGTTAAAATATTTCTATTGGCATTTGTGTGTCTGTGAATGTATGTGTTTATTCTTAGAATTATAAACAATATTACCCTGCCAGCATTTGGAAGAGAGTTTTTTCAACCATCCACTAAAAATTGTCTTCTTTGACACTCTTTGATGTTCAAAAGTAAAAAATATACAATTTTGCAATAGCAAAACACGTTAGTATCAAATTTTGATCTAAAAAACCTAACTTGGGTGACGGTTTATATTCCAGAGCAAAGAAAAAGAACAAGCACGGGATAATTTCGCCCAGCAAATGTATAATCTTTAAAGTAATATATGTTGTTGTATATAGTATTGAATAAAAAGTGAGTTAACATAAAAAATTTTTAATTAGTGATTTTTGTTTATAAATATTTCATATTTGATTTAAACTTATAGTGAATTATAATTTAAAATATTTACTATAAATATTAAAATTGCAACTTCCAACTTATTATCAGTGTTGCCAATTTAGCCATTTTATTTTGCTTTTAGCCTCAAAATTTTCGTTTTATCTTCTAGCTAAAATAATAACATTTTAGCAACAAACAAAAAAATTCTTATTTGTTAATACTAATTTTATTTTTACAAAATCATCCATTTAATAATTTTTGTGTATTTATTCACACAAAAATTCTACATTATTTACATTTGACAAAAAATTTCGCCTGCGGCGCTACATTATCCAAATCAAAAACAAGAACTAATTCTATAGACTTACTATATCGACTATTATAATTATTTTCTAATATACTTCATTAACCACTATTAATACGAATATAATTTTAAAAAATTCTTATAAATGTGAAAGATCACACAAAACTTTGGAAATGTTTAATCAAACATCCAAAAATTACTAAAAACAATTCAAAATATTGAATCATTTTTGACATGATTTTTTATTGGGTTATTTTTGTGGCAGCCACTTTATGGTTTATTTATAAATTTGTTACAATATCTTTAAAAAAAATATAAAAAACTAATGTTAACTTTTTTCTGACCTTATTTGTTGTAGCATTTAGCCTTTTTTAAAGCATTTAGCCTTTTTTAAAGTTCATTTTAGCCTCTTTTTTTCTCACCTCCAGGCAACAGTGCTTATTATACAAAAGCAATTATACTTCGATACTTTATTGATGTAATTTTTTACACTTCTAAATGATAGATTTTCGACATCCAAAGAATGCACTAAATAGTGTCATCTAAAAAGTATTAGAACTGCGGCACATTTCTTTCCGAACGGTGACTCTTCTTCGATAAGAAAATTATATCATATTCGTCTGTTACTAACTACATGAACTTTTGCTCAAATTTCACTAGAAAAATTTGGCATGGTTAAATATACGTTATATATACACACATACATGAACAGCAAACAAACATGAATGTGTTTATATAAAATTAAAGTAAAGCAATTAAATTAATAAAACTGTGTAGACTAGTTATAGCCCAGATCAGTTAGACGAAAAAATTACTATACCTCGAAATTTTATGGAAGAAAGTGACTTTTGGTATAGAGTTTCGTTTTTGCGTCTTATAAATGGTATTAAAAGTCATCGATGACACTGTGTTACAACATGGAAAAAGTTTTATATATAGTTTAGTGACTCAATTTTGGTTATAGAGCATAATAAGTAGATTACTCTGCAATTTTCAGAAATTTCAACACAGGCTCAAAATCTGAAGTTATCGACAAAAAACTTTTTTTTTTAATTGGACGAACTCATAAAATTCTTAAAAATTTATTTTTAAACATATTTTAAATTTGAAAACATAATTGAAAAGGCAGATATTTAGGCTATAAAAATATGTATACATGTTATCAAATTAATCAGACTCGGAACTGTTATCAGATATATCTGAAAATTTAATTTTTTTAGAATTTTTACATTTAATAACAGTTTTTTGTATTATTTTTATTAGAAAGTCTCTTTAAATTTAAATAAAACAAGGCATTATTTCCCAAAATCGAAGAAAAGTTGTTAAAAGACACATATTTCAAAAATTCAATAGAATTTTAATTTTGTATGAAATATGTTCATAAAAATGTATTTAAAAAAATTTAATAGTTAAAATTATATAAGATCATATTATATAATTATATATGTTTCGAAAAAAATAATACAAAAAATTGCTATTGAAATTCAAAAAAAAAAAAAAAAAAAAGAAAACAAAATCGACCAAATATTTAAGATCTGATAATATTGATAATATTTGATACCAATTCCTTAAAACTTGGATTAATATAATAACATGTATTTTTTGAGTGCGTGGAGTCTTAAAAAAACTTTTCTCGATAACTTCAAATTTTGAGGGTGTATTAAAATTTATGAAAATTGTAGAGTAATACTGCAAGCACTATGAAGAGTTCTCCAGAAGAGTCATCTCTTTTGCGGCAATTCTCTTTGTAGTTTAGTCTTAGTATCTACAGTAGTCTTTGAGAAGTGATGTCTGGACGATAAATGTGCAATAGTAACGTATTTTGTTTTTGTAAATTTCGAACAATCTTTCGACAATCATCTAGAAGTCACTAAAATTTATAAGAAATTTATCTTCCAAATATTTGAAGGGAATCTACTAATAATTCTCTACAGCCAACGCCAGCTCTCTTTAAAGGAATATACATTTTTGTAAATTTTGTAACACAGTAATATTACGAAGGCGGATCAATAAGTCCGTGACTTTTCGAACTTCCCTCGTACTTATATGAAATGCAACACTATTCTCATCAAGTACCACCTGTTAATAGACTAATGTCAAATTTTGAGCAAATGTCGTCATTTACTTTGCATAAAAAATAGGATTTTTCGAGGTCCTTAAAATAGGCATTTGTTTGGTCAATAATTTCATCGTTGGAGTTGAATGAATCTCTTTCCAACGAGCCATTTCTTTAGGTTTGTACATCCGTGCATTATCTTGATGAAAAAGAACTTTTTTCTTGGCCATTGGGGTCGTTTTCTTTTTAAATCCTCATTAAATCGGTCTAATAAGTTGGCATAATATTCGCCGTTTATTGTTTTTCCCTTTTGAAGGTAATCGATGTGGATTATCCCGCGTGCATTCCACCTTATTGGCCGACAAACTTACCTTGGTCTTCTTTAGAGCAGGTTCACCGGGAGAAACCCACTGTTTAGACTGCTGCTTGGTCTCCGGAGTACAGTAATGGATCCATATTTTATCCACAGTTACAAAACGCCGCAAAAACTTATTCGGATTGCGGTTAAACAACTCCAAACAATCCTTTGAAGTTGTCACATGTTTACGTTTATGGTCAATTGAGAGTAAACGCGGCACCCATCTTGCAGACAACTTTCTTAAACCCAGCTGATCATTTAAAACTGCCATATGAAATGTTCGAAAAGTCACGGAAATATTGATCCGCCCTCGTATTTAATAAAATGTATGCAAATTGCATTTATAATTTTAGAGTAAAAATTAGTTGCAAATTAAAATTATTTATATCATTTAGGATACATTTCCAATTGAAAATCTTGTAATGTATTTGTATGTATATGTGCATTTGAATATGTCTAATTGTATTTATGTTCAAAGTTCTTCTCAATATGATAAACCTGATCTGAGGTCAGCTTTATTTGCCACTGTTTGTTTGTGTAACTCCATTAATTTGTTTGTTGTTTTCGAGTCATGTTAATGTGTAAACCTATGTCCATTTGTAATTTTGCGTTATGCTGCTGTTTCTATTGTAAATGTATATACAAAAGTTATTAAAAGCAATTAAACACATTTGGCCCACAAATTATATCATCATTTCTATAATCTTCATTACTATTTTCAACATCAAATTCAACGTTATGGCAGCTTAATGGTGCGACATTAAAATACAAGTTTGATGTTGGAATCAACTCAATCTCATCCAGTCACCCACACGTTGATGGTGAGTAGCTCATTGCTACAAATATGTGTGTGTGCGATTTTGTATTGGTTGATCGAAATTACTCTAAGCGAAAATCATGGTACCATTAACAATAAGTTCTTATTTAATGTAATTGTCATTAATGAATGTTGTCTTGTGCACGTATTTCAAAACACTGTGTATTTTATGTTGTATATGTTTGCGGTGGATTCTTTTTATTTTTCTAAATTTGTGTCTTCCTTTCAATTTTCTTCGATTAAACCTCAAGGCCAACAGATAATGACGTTAAGAGCTTTTTTGTATAAGCCAAATGTATGACGAAAGAGTGATAGAATAAATGTATGTATTATTGAATGTATGTATGTACGTATGTATGTATGTACGTATGTATGTTTGTATATATGTATATATGTATGTATGTACGTATGTATGTAAGTATGTATGAAGATTAGTCTGCTTCGAAAAAGGTGACTTTCGAATTTCGGTTGTAATTATACATAGGATTGTTCTATTTTATGTAAAAATATAGTGTGCAAAATATTAGAGTGATCGGATGTCACTAACACTTGCCGTATCGACCATGGAGTTTATAGAGTGCATTTATATGGGAAAATTTTAACTTTTTTTTTTTTTTTTTGAGCATCAACTCTTTTTTGCAATTTAATGTAAAAGAGCCATAATTTAGGCATACTTATCTATTAAATAAGTTAAAAAAAAGTTAAAATCGGTTCGAAAATATTACAGTTATTATAATTCCCCACATCATTTACATGTCTTCAAACACTTGCCTAAGCGACGTGCAGACAAATTCTGAATTTTTTCATGAAAGTTGAAATAAAATGCTATTTTAGGAAAAAATTCTAATGTTTCATAGACAACTGCACAGAAAGTAAAAATAAAAAGGAATTAGATCGATATCTTTTATGAAATCGCTGCACATTAGATTTGAATTTTGCTGATTTCGGCAAAAAAAACATTTTTGGTGATTTTTGAATTGTGAAGTCAATTTTCTGAATTATAACATAACAAGGTAATATAGATCGTATGCTAACCACTAAAACAGGAAGTCAAAATGTCAAATTTTGGATTATTTGAGATTTTTAACGAAAATATAACTCAAAATATTTTATTTTTAACTAGATTTCAATTTAATTTAACAATAATATAACTAAAAGAGAATAGATTATATCTCCATCTAAATTTTACCTTCAACAGAACGTGAGGTCAACAATTTTGTAAACACCCTGTTTTCTTGATTATGTGCAAAGTAAATTTTATTAACTGATATCATGGACAAAGAAAAAGATACTTAACTCGTTTTGATATGTAAAGTTATTATAACAAAACTAAATTTACTATATAAATCAATGCTTTGAAATCCTCATAAAAATAAATAATTTTGAGTTATATTTGGGATAAAATCCTTAAATATTCCACAATTTGACTTTTGACTTTCTTGCTTTTAGGATTTATATTGTTTAAATGCAAAAAAAATTTCGAAATATATTTTCTATTATCTATATTATCTTGTTATGTTATATTTTTAATAGTCTGTATACGGGTCCAAAAAATTGATTCCACAACACAAAAATCACCAAAAAATGCCTTTTTGCCAAAATCTGCAAAATTATGCTGCAGTATTCAAAGCTTATTTTTCAATAATTATGGTTCAAATTTGACTTAAAATAGCATTTTCTTTCAACATTCATAAAAAAATAAATAAACATACAGAAATATTCGAAAAATGGTCTGGAGACTTTCTAATAACTTTAATATTTTCTAACCAATTTTAGCTTTTTTATCTTGTTTTATAGATAATTATGTCTAAATTATGATTAAATTGTAAGGAAGAGTTGATAATAGCAAATTTATTCAAGAAACTGTAAAAAGTAAACATTTTCCTATATAAGAGTGCATTTATACGAACTTCAAGGTCGATGCGGCCCTGTTAGTGACATCCGATCACTCTAGTATTTTGCACACTATTTTTTTTCATAGGAAAGATCAATTCTAGGGGAAATTACGGTCAAAATTCGAAAGTCGCCATTTTTGGAGCAGTCTAATATTGATATGTACATACATACATACTTATAATAGGTTTTCTCCAAAAGCAAACATAAATACAGTATTGTATGTAATTGTCTGCCGTAAATACTCTTTCGAATAAATCCTCAACACGTGTTTTATTCCTTATCGATTATTTATTATTTTAGGGAATATAGACACGAATGCTCTAAAGACCCACTTGACTGTAGTAGGGATTTTGTTTAATATCTTTTATTTTTAACTTAAAGATTTTAGTGTGATATATTATTTATTTTTTAAGATAGGTTTAGAACTTTTTAATGGTTTTTAAATATTAAATATTTATTGCATAATTAAATTTAAAATTTTTTGACAAACCCCTTTAAGGCTTATGTTTTGACTTTCTGACTTAGTGACAGAATCTACAAAGAACCAATTTTGTTGATAAAGAAATAATTTCGATATATTTATTAATTTTAGTTCGTAATATTTAAAACTGACTTCCTAAATATTAAACATATTTTCATATTTATTTTAAATGAAATATAACATATATTTTAAATATATGTTATATATTTTGAATGAAATATAACATCGTGCAACAATATCCCAAAAATTCTTTCACCAAAATCGATACATGCATCAAACTTGATCCCATACGTAATAAAACTGCGAACTCAGTTTTTCTCCAGAACGTTACTTTTCTTCTTAAAAGGACTTCAAAGTTTCGAAAAATACATTAATTAAAAAAATATATAAAATATTTACCAATATTATATCCATAAAATATAGATGTCAAATGAAAGCTAAGAATCAATGCAATATAACGAAAGTTCTTATCTAAATGTTGGAGCATATAATGTTAAGAAAATATCCTTTATATAAAGTATATAATTAACTAATAAATATAATATTAAAGGTATAAATTTTCAAATAGATATTTTTTTAACTTTTTGTACTGCAATATAAAAATATATTTTAATTTAAATAAAATATATTTTTACTCGAATATTGCAGGGATTCGTAGCCCTCATTTGACATCCATATTGGGTCGATATAATCTTCGTAAATATTTTATAATATTCTTAAAAATTGCGCATCTTTCTAAACTTTGAAGTCCTTTTGAGAGAAAATTTGATATCCTGGAGAAAAACTGGGTACACAATTTTACCATGGATTGTCTCTATTTTCTTTACGTGTGAGAATGATTGTTTCAGGTTGACATACATTATAATAAAAAATGCTATTATATTGCAGGGACTCTTATCTTTCATTTGTCAGCCATTCTGGGTTGTTAAAAAATTCATAAATATTTTATAGATTTTTTTTAATTGGTTTATAAAAAAACCTAGTTATTAGTAAATATGTCTTTTTTTTAATTTATTTAATGTCTGCTTCCCTTGTTGTTTTCACGGGTACTAAACTAAGGCATATTTGGTTTTTTGAAGCACTTATGTAATCTAGAAACCTCTTTTTTCACAAAAAAGTCGGATTTTTTAAAGAATTTTTGTGTTGAAAAAATGAACTAAGTAGCTCCAGTATTAACCGATCTATAGGCCAAAACGGGTTATTAGATGTTTTAAGCTCCAATATAAGCTACGTCTCACTCTTACATAAATCTATCGCAAATATTTTTTTCAAATTTCGGTTTCTTAAAGCAGTCAAATCGGTTCATAAATTTTCCACCATACTTTTTTTAATTTAATATTGTCTTACATTTACAAAATATTTGTTCTGCACCGAAGTGATTATATCTTCCTTAAATATGTGCGAATTCTTGTAAAATTACAAGGTATTAAATTTGTTATTTATTAGCTTTTACCTGTGCACTTCGCCCTCATTTGATGCTATATTTACTTTATATGGGAGCTATTCACCCTATTCGAAATTTGATACGAAAATTACTTTTAAATTTTTTTAAACTGTAATAGTCCTTTATATGAGAATATAAAAATGTTTGTATGGGGGCTACCTCTCCTCCTGGACCTATCCGTCTTATTTTCATTTCATTAATGCGATATGATAGGATAAAGATTCCAACGAAATTTGAGATATCTCGCTATAATAGTTTCTCTGATATGCCATATGCATATTTGCCTTCAATGGGGGTACTACACGCCCTGCTCCGATCTATTTTAAAGTAATCGGTTCATCCGTTTGAGTGTTTTAAAAGCGTGGGCGTTAAATATGGGCGTGGAATCCAACATAATCTATAACATTCTGAAGTGCAAACGTAATCTGTGCGTCATATTTCATGTAAATAGCTCCACTAATAACGTAGGCATAAAATAGCACCACTTCCATTTCCACTTCATTTATACATATATATACATATATAAGAATAAGGATTTATAAAATCTTGATTCTATTTCAACTTTATATGAAAATGCAAATTATTTAAAGTTTTTAGTATTTACATAGATATAGTATATATAAATATATTTCTAATTACATTTCATTTTCATATAACGCATCTCAACACGTGTAAAAGTTATATAAGATTCGATACAGCCGAACATAGCGCTCTAACTTGTTTTATATATAATATATATTGTAATTATTATTACTTCCCCAAGTGTAAAAGTTATGAATAAATATGTATAAAAAAAAACACATTCCGATGTTGTAAAAATGAATCAAAATCTAAAATTTAAATTTTATATTGGTTGTTTGTTGTAAAATAAAGTGAAACGGAGAGAGTAATGTTAAGTAAATATATTTCAAATGTTCTAAGAAAATAAACAATCTTAACCATACAAAGTACATAAATTAATCTTTATTGACTGTTTTGTAGGATAAATGAGCCAATTTCTTCTCTTTTTGCAATTTCTCTGCATATAAAAATTAACTTCAATATTAAACCAAGCACCGAAACGTGTAAATATGGATACGTATACAAACAAAACTCCATATTCTTCATTTTATAGGCAATTTTTGAGGCTGAGCATTAAATTGTTTTAATGTACATGTCCGTACATATTTATTCACTAACACTCACAGACATTCAGATATCTACAGATACATTTGTATGAAAGTACTAATACTACTGCTCTGAATTTAAATTTTTTTTAATACAATTTATTTTTGTGTAAAATTTATGTATGTAAATATTAGTATCGTGTTTATGCTAAACAAAATATTTTGAACAGCAACGAGTATAAATAGTATTATTTTACGTATTTTACACAGATACAGTGTAACCTCAATTAGCTTAATATATGGTATAGTCATAACACACACAAATTGTGTCTATAGTCTTAAAATTACTATTCGCAAAGAAAAATTTAATAATTTTTAGTTTTAAAAATTAAGCCTGGTATGTAAAAGGTCATAAAAGTTGTGACTATCATAAAAAGACATTTTACATATTTAAAAATAAAAAATATAAACAATTTTTTTATGGAAAAAACAGTGCATGTATGCATATTTGAGACGTTTGAGGGCACAAAAAGCGATAAAGCATATATACATATATCAAACTCTTACCCATATTTCCTCCAGATTTTCATCGGATTTTGCAATCTGTTTTGCAAAATATCCATTCTTCTCTAAATATTTTAAATTTGTGAGAAGAAGTCACGAACTCTTACTGCCGTTAATTTTAAATTTCTTTCTTGAATATAATATGTTTAGAGCCATGTCTACAATTTAGCCAGTCAAAGCTCTGAGACGAAGATCCTCAATAAAAAAAAAAAAAAAAATATTTAGACTTTTGCAGTCTTGCAAAAAGATTGTCTTATTGGAGTTTAATTAATTTCAAGTATGCTACACATGAATTTCACAACTAACTTGACATACAGTGCTTACAGTCGTATTAAAAAAACTTAATACAGCTTTACTAACCATTGTTAAGCTAAATTCCTTAAAGTTGTATTCAAAAACGATTTAAACCATTGTTAACTTTAAATATTTTGAAGTAGATTCGACCCTACTTTAAAGCTACTTTAAGAAGATTTTTTTTGTATTCATGCATACATTTTTGACACAATACGCGCCAATATTAACTTTTTTGGTAACAATTTTTTTTCTTTCGACCATAAAACAGCATTTCTTGTCATAAGTAAAATAAATTTTAATTGTTGTAAATGTTATAATCACTTTTAATTCTCTTGCAGTTTTAATATGGAGTTCGATAACTGTATAGCTATGGATGATTGGATGTGTTCTGAACTTGATTACTGCTCACTGGATCAGCAGCAAAGGGCACCTTTGCAAACGAAGAGAAAGAAAAAGCCAGGAGTAATCTCATATTGGACCTACAGTGCTATTCATCATTTGATACTAGCTGTAGAAGAGCACTCATGTGTTTGGGAATATTCTTCCCCTGACTACAAAGATCGGTACAAACGGGAGAAGGCGTAGCGAGAAATTGAAACAAATCGTTCGGGGCATACGATGGAAGAGTGTAAAGCCAAATGGGCTAATGTTAAAACGGAATCGAAATGTCACAGCTAAGCGTTCTTGTTCTGAAATAGCCTTACGCATATTTGTGTCTTACTTCCTATTATGTGGTGACACTAATTGCAACAATTTCTGTAAAGTTTCATCATCCATTCAAATAAAATTTTTGAACAAACATCAACATCAATGTTTTTTCATATCGCATGTTTTAAAATTTATATAAGAAAAATAAAATTTGCCATGTAGCACAACAGCTGTTTCTCAGAGTTGCAGCATACCAGATCAATCGTGTGGCTGTATTGCGACAATTATTGTCACTAAATCGTTTTTTTTTTTTTAATAATAAAATTTGATTGGGACAGAGAATTTGATTGAGGCAATTTCTTTGTTGTGCCCCAATTTAACACAATAAAAAATATGTAAAATTGGTGCACTGCGGCGATCGTGTAATAATACCTTGAGATTCGTTCCAAAATTGAAAAATATTGGTGCATTTTAGCTATTTAAAAATGGAAACACTAAATAATAATATTTTCTGCACATATGTTCAATTTCAGATATTTTGTAATTAAATCATAGACATAAACATTCCGGCTGCACGCATGTCAACCAAACTTCGACTTTTTCGTTGTTTGCTGATTCCACGTAATTCTAAATAGTACACTAATATGAACAAGTATTAGATAAAGCTGCCGTTAATACAATGTATCAACTCTGGGTTAAAAATTACGCATTTTAATAGAAAAAAATCAAAATAGTTAAATCTTAACAAAATTTCAACAAAAATAATTTAAACAAAACCAAAACAGAATATTCGTTATTCGTATACTTATATTTATAACCAAAAAAAAATTAAAAGAAAGTATTTCATTTATACATAATTATATTTACATAAGCTAAATATTTATTTATTTATATATTTACATATTTATTTTTTATTTTTTTTTTTTTTTTTATTTTATTTTATTTTATTTTTTGTTAAATAAAAACATTATTTATCATCAAAAACGCACCAAACAACAAAAATAACATTGGAATTAAGCGGTTAACGACCAATTCAGGCAGATTTTCATCCCCAAAAATTCCTCAAATAACTGCTTACATTATCCCCAAAAATCCCCACTAAAATAATATCTTATTTTCTATAGATTTATTGAAATCTTAAAATTTGTTTCAATAAATATGAAATATGAAAGTATGATTAATTAAGTTCCGTTGCTTTAATTATTTCACTTTCTACAACTTTTAAACAACTAATTATTGTTACTAATGCAATAACAATAATGAAGCATCAATTGCACAAATATTACACTCATAGCCAATAATCATTTTGTTGTGGAGATTTTAATTATTAGTTTTTTTACTTTATGGTTCCATATTGTTAAAAAACTTAAAAACTTAAAAACATCTCCAATAAATCCCCTAATCAAAACCAATTTTTTCATTCCTTTTCCAAAAAGAAATCACCAATTTGGATATAAACCCCTTAATATGACAACACTGTGTGTAATCTCTCTTAAACTACGATATAAATATAAAATTCGCTTTCTCATTTCTCTTTGCATTTTTTTTTTTTTTTTTTTTTTTGATTTTGCATTTAAAGTGCAAAGTAATTTGTCACATAATATGTGAAAAAATGCAATAAATTAGTTAGTAGTAAATTATAAATTGTAAAAAAGGACTAAATTGAAAAAAAACTTAAAATTAAGTATTTATAATCCATCCGATATTCCTATCTTGAACCACTGTATATAAAACAAAAATATTAAAAAATATTCAAAAGCATTTTAGAAATCATGACCGCCTTTGATTTAAAAAATTGGTTTTTATCATCAGGACAATATTTTCCATAAGGTAATGCTATGGTATTTTGAGGCCCAAAAATAGTTATACTCTAATATATACGATTGGCTAACAAGTAAAATCTATTTCAAATACGGTTTCTTCATCTAAATTTAAAATTCCAAAAAAAAAAATCTTATTGTGCTTATTGTGATTTCAGACGAAATGGTCTCATTCGTATGCATTCTTCAAAATTAGACAATTATTGGTTCTTTGGTTTATAAAAAGGGATGTCATCTTAGACAAATATAGCTCCATATCAAACAAAGTTGTTTCGCCTCCAGATGAATGACAACAAGTTAGGACCTCAAAAGTCATTCCGATGATTTGGCTATACATATTGTATTTATGTTTGTTTTATGTTTTGCTTCAAGTGTTGATCTAATAAAAACTTTTTTCTAATAATCAGGGCAATCAAAAATATTTAAAATATTCTCTCTTGGGCTTCAAATGAACCAAGCTGTTATTTATTTATTCGTTTCAGATAATTTTAAGAATTTTGGCATCGATTTGTTATAGCATTTATTAAAATATGTAAAAATCACACACCATGTTTAAGCATATTTTCGATTTAGCAGCATATTTTGTGATACTTTAATATAAAATCTTTATTTTAGAGCAATTTAATGGTGCATTTTTGAATATTTTACACTTAAGAGAAAAATTTTACAAATTCTGCACCCAATAGAATTTTTTACAAAATTTACCATCAGCAAAATTTTCTTTTAGCTCTCACATATCCTTTTTTAAATCGATTTCCAAAAATTTCCATCTTATAAATCGATAGAAATTTTTGAATTTCTTTTTGAATGTTTTTAAGTGAGAAAAGAAAACTTTTTTTTGGCAACTGTTAACAAAAATCAAGTTATTTTTAGTATGAACAAAAGATATTTTCAGAGCATTTTTTTAATTTTAAGGGCACATTTTCCGATTTTAAGAGAATTTTTTAAGCGCATAAAATACTTTTTTAGAGTATATTTTTGGTTGCCCTGGTAATGATACAGTTTTGTTACATATTTTACAGGAGAGTAGGGTGCTCGTAAACTGTATACATAAATATATGAGCTCGTAAAAAATTTGTCAAATTTTATTTGAAAAATTATTTACAAAAATTATAAATATTTACGAATCAATTTTAATGTCGTTTAGACTTCGTAAACTTTTACTTTTGAAAAATCAAATTTCGAAATAAACAAACAAAAATATTTTTTAATCTTCAAATAATGAAAATATAAATTTAAAGAATCAACAAAATTGAAGACATATTTTATTCGCTAAGTCCCCTGAAGAAAAATTAAAGGATACTCAATTATTTGCAAGGGGCGTTCATGCAACACGTAAGTAAAACGAATAAATTTACGAATTGCGTAAGTGTTTTCGTTTAGATGACACCCCTTAGTATTTCTCCATCCGATTTAAAGCCCTTTAATTTTAATCGACATATGTTTAAGATTTGGTCGATAGCTTCACATTTGGCATTTTAATTTCAAAAAAATATTTTCTTAATTGCAAATTATGTGTATAATTCTTTCAATGATTCACTTGCAATAAATTTATTAAAGAAGATTTAATAAGTTTACGATGCAATATCATTTTATTTGATTGATAATCGAGGTTTTATTTTAACCTAAAAATTTCATTTTGTTATTGAAGTAACATGCAAATGTGTTTTTATATGTACAAACCTGCAATACACAGTGGGGCAGAACTGTACCATATTTCTTCCGATATTTGGAAATAAATAAAAATTTTGGCATATAAACTTTAAATAACTAATCTCTAACGAAATAATTTTTGAATAGGATATCACAACGAAATTTACGGTGGAGGTCGACTTTACTATTTAAAATGTTGAAATGCTAAACAAATTTCAAATTTTGATTAAAGTAATCCCACAATTCCCAAGAAAATCTGAAATATGATTTTCGGCCATCTGGAAAAATACACTTGATAACTCCTTATAATGTAGCAGAGTTTCTGAAATTGAACTCTGTCTGTAGTTACATACTTTGAGATTTTCAACATATATACAATTTTAATATAAAGTAGGTTAAATTCGGAATTGTCCTATTCTGCCCTATTGTGTGATTAAACTCGTTTTATATTTTCAAAAATAAAAAAATTAAAGACAATTTTTCGGCCAAAAGGACACAAAAAATCAAAATTTTTGCAATTTTCAATTTCAAATTCGTTTATTCTTGGACTCGGAAAAGATATGGACATCAGATTTTGATCTTTAATTAATTATATTTAAAAATTAACACACTCGGCCGAAAATGTTGGGCTGTATGATATGGATAAGATCTTGCAAAATTAGGATCAAATGCAATTGGATGAGAAATCCGAAGTCAAAGGTACCCTATTTTGAACCCGCATAGCTCCGCACTTAAGGGATCTTTAAGGTTATAGCTGATTAAAACTTACAGATTGTTTCTTTGCTTCACTGTGCAATGTGCCGAATTGAATAACACTTTGATATATGTATATATATATATATATATATATATATATATATATATATATATATATATATATATATATATATATATATATATATATATACATATATATATATACATATATATATATATATATATATATATATATACATATATATATATATATATATATATTTATATAAATGTGTGTATATATATACATATATATAATATATATATATATATATTTATATAAATGTGTATATATATGTAGAGTAGATGGTAAGTAGTTGCCCTTATTGCAGCCATTGACCTGTACTAACGCAATAACATTTTGAACTTCAATTTAAGTTATTAAGCTAATATAAAAAACTATTTGATAGCAACTCAATAGCGAAAGAATGCTCGAAAAAATCTAACTTTAAAGATTCTTTATCAGTAGATTATTTTATTTATAATAATAGAATATATTTACAAATTTAGACTAATTTAGAAATTTAAACTAATTTAGAAATTTGTTTAAATCGTCTTTTTTCTGTTGAAAACACGATTGTACCATTTTTTAATAATTCCAAAACGTTATTAATTTAAAATTTAATAAAATTCTTAACAGTTCTTCATCATCACCGAAGGGTGTTATTTAAACTATAATTGCGTCAAGTGCTGCACAGTGGAGTGGAGATTTTTGCGCTTGTAACAATTGCGCACGAAAAAATAAGTGCAGATAATTTAGTTTTTAAAAATGAAATTAATTTTAATCATCTTATTGAAATTTTGTTTTGCTAAAAAATAAGTTTTTATTCGTTTTTAAAACAATATTTAATATTTACTAGAATACCCGGAATAAGACAAGACAATAAATTTCAAATTGACGAAATTTTGGACAGTTTAGTAGATTGGCCTCCCTGGTACATAGCAGCATCATTTGTTTTGGTTGTAATGAAGATATTTTATGTTTCGTAATTGTGTATCGCAGAGTAGCATACCAAGCAAAAACTTGGCAATAACATATAGCTACCAAACGACATGCTTTTCAACGCTACGCTAGCATCGACATTCCGTCTGCATTATATAGAAGTTCTTATATGATAATGGTTAACTTTTCTTTGCAATACATGTAAGTACTTGCGTAACTATTGAGCAGTTTATTTTGTATTTATATTAGAGTAATTAATTAAGTAACTATTTGACTCTAATAACATCACCGTGTTAAAATATTGACTTGAGTTGACAATACTTACACTTAGTTTTGTAGTGTTGTATAAGAGTATTTTAACTAGTTATTTGGTAATAGTGTTTACTTATTAACCTCTATACTCTTAGGGTCATGATTCACTATCCTATTTAGTCGTTAGACCTGTCAAAAAGTATGATAGTGTGGATTTGAAATAAAGATGCGTGACAGATTTTTTGGCATGTCTGTCCTACCTGTTTTTGTTTTTTGAAAAATAGCTTTTGCTATGCGATCAGAATTACATTTTGTGGTGCAGCTAATAAGAAAACAAGAATGTATGCTTTATTTGTGCGATAGTGTAGCACCGACAACACATTATCTTACGAATTTTTTGAGTGGAATAGAATTCTGTCTTCTGGTTGTTGTAATTATTTCATTGCTATTGATGCTTAAGATATTTTTGTTAGTGTAAATTTTTACTTATTATTTTTTTTGTCTTTGTGTGCACATGCATTTGTTATTTATTTTTTAAATATAAATAAGCTAATGCATGTACCCAAGGCGAATTCATACAGGTGACTTCACTTAATCATTATTTTTGATTATTCTGATTATTTTTGTTTAGTACTTCGAACTGTCAAACACAACATAAGCACAATTTTTGCTTACAAGTTGAAGTATTAAACTCCATGCATAATAAAATTAATAAATACGCCGTATTGTTACTTTTGTAGAACTGATCCTACCTGTTTTATTTCGCAATCCTATAATATATTGTTAATAAGATTTCTGTTGTTCTTAGACAATTATTTATCAAGACAAATGTCAAAATTAACGCGAAGGTGATAACAATTGTACAAAAACAACAATAAGGCGAACTCGTTAATGTTTTTTATATATGCAGTTTGACAACTGTAACAACTAAAAATAATAATCGGCTGTTTAACTGAGGTTACCTTGCATAGATTTCCACTTATTTTAACGTTTGTCTTGATAAAAATTTATCCACTATAACGGACCACTTATTACTTATTTTCCTTGTGGTCCACAACATCTCAAAAGTAAAACATCCTCGCATATTTAATTAATTATTTTTAATAGTTAATGTTTTACGCGACATTAAATAATTAAATAATTATGATATTACAACAAAATTTTAACGCATAGTTACTGAATATAATTAAAACGAGAAAGAAAGATGTAGTCGGTCAAGACCGACCATATGATACCAAACACCATTGTGTACGAGCATAAAAATTCGGGAAAGGGACTTATATTACACCTGTGGCGAATTTTTCTAAATGTAAAATTGATACTAACATCTAGATGATTTTATGCACTTTAGAACAATTCTTGGAAGTGAATTTATATGGCAGCTATGGTAAATTATGAATCGATTCCCATAAAATTTGGCAATGTTGTTTCTACTTACCTAAAACTTACTTGTGTCGAATATTAACTTGATACCAACATTTGTATGGGATTTATGCACGTTCAAGTGATTTTCGGCCGTACTTTGTGCACAAGGTTTACATGAGCAGCCAGCCGGACGGATTCTGAGATTCTGAGTCGATTGGTATAACTTGGATAACTTTTTCTATGCGTCACAAACATCAGCACAAACGCAAAGTACCCCAACCGCCTATGCTGGTTAAAAATGGTTTAAAAATATGTTCATGCTAAAAATTTAATATGTTTGAATCAACCATATTAAAATATTTAATTGGAGTAGCCATTATGTAATAAAATAAAGCGTAAGTATTATTATCATGAACACTATATTATTGTAGTAATTATAACCTGTTTTCAACTGTTGCTGGGAATATAATATTTTTATCGTGACCATATCGCAGCTATGTTTTTTTTCTGCATGTAGTCAATATACGGTAGCAAATCTTTTTTGGGGGTATAGGATTGAAGAAAAGTAGGTTAAATATCAACCAACAAAATTATCAGTAAATTGAACAGAATTTTTAGTTAATTTTTTCGTACTTTATTTAAACTGACGAAAAATCGTCAATATGACTAATTGAATTAGTTAATTAAAAGGTGGTTAATTTGAAAAGTTTTTAGTCAAGTTGAATAAAATATTATTCAAATTAACTAAATTTGTTCTTCATATTGAAGAATTTGTATTCAATTTAACTACATTATTTTGTTTAAATCTATTAAATTTTAGTTGAATTGAATAAACAATTTATTAAAATTAATTAAATTGAAGAATTTTTATTCATTTTAACTATTGAATTTTATTCAGTTTGACAAAATTTCAATTTTATTTTATGAAATTAATACAAAATAAAGCTTGTGTTTATATTGATATAATTGTTGTATAGTATCTAGTGAATAATACATTAACATAGAAACGACTATTTACTAACACTAGAAATAAAAGAAATAAGAAATATTAAAAACTTTAAAAACTTTATTTATTGTATAAAAAAATATATTTAATATTAGAAATAAGTCAATTATTTAAATATATACAAAAGAATAAAAAATTATTTTTGTAAAAGAAATAAGTATCTTTAAATTAATATATGCAGAAGAAGGTGAATTCTCATAAAAAGTAAAAATAAGTTAAATATATCTAAATAATTAGTATAAAACACTATAAAAGGAATCTTTTAATTAAACTTAGTTTGAATATCTAGAAAACTTTCGTAGCGGAGGTTTTGTTTATAAATGAGTATATGACATAGACACTAGTACGCTATGAATAAAGTAAAATAAACCAAATAAACGACCATCTTCTTCTTCTTCTATCAAAAATATTTGGATAGAAGAAGCATTTAAAAAAATAAGAAATTCTGTTATCTAGTTACTCGTATTAGTTTCAGATATGCTTTCCATTTGTTTCGTATTTTGTAATAAAAGTTAGCTTGATGGATCCTTGATATGATCATCAAAAGCGGAAAAGGCTTTTTTTGGAAAATACTTCATAATTAGTAAGGAAACAACGCGCATATGGGTACAGGTGTTTAAAATCGATATCTATCTGAGAAAATTAAGAATTTCATTTAACTAAGTAAACTATTTTCGTACCAATTTAAATCCTGGCGGCTTTTTTTTTTCTGTGATCATTTATTGAGTACATCATGAATGCATTTAGCGCATTCAATTATATTTAAACGATAATTTCTGGTTGCCTACCAATGGTAAGCGTCATTTATTGAAAAATTCTGTTTACATAATATTTTGAACAATTTCTATAATGATGGCATCTAATACCTGGTTTCCCGACATCAACAAGACATACCTCAAGCTATAAAGAATCACTTCGTATTTGAAATATTGTTCTCTATTTTTAATTTCACTTATGCGAGAAAATTTTCTATCAAAAAAATACAAATTAAAAAAAAAAAATAAATAAATAAAACGGTTACTTGCTATGCAAATACGAATTTCCAAAGTGTTGTCTCCCGAGTGGTTAATAGTTTTAATCTAAAAGACTTAAATTGTCAGCGCAAAACTGAAATAAATCAAAAAATCCTCGGAAGTTTTAACTGAATTTTTTTCTTCAGATTTTAGGTAAATGATCTAAAGTTTGGATTTTGTAAGGTGTACCAAGATGTGTCATCAGTTTTCCTATTTTTGAAACAAACTTTAGAAATACGAGACACATAAAGTCGGTTTCAAAGAGTTTCGAAAATTTTTGAAATTCCTCATATATATGTAAACGATATCTATAAAAATTTGATAAAATGTATTAATATATAAACGAATTTACTTAGCTAAAGTTTAATAGAATTAAATTAAATAGAACTTAAATGTAATAAAAATTCTTCAATATGAATAAAACATTTAGTTCATTTAACTAAAGGCATGTGAAATTAAAGAATTTTTTTAAAGGAACTATTTTTAAAAAATTGAATAAAATTCTTCAAATTTACTAAAGGAATTGAAGGCATTTATTTAAATAATTCGCTTGATTTTTTCTCAATGGTACAAGCTCGTTCCACTTTGAAAATCTGTCGAAAAATACAAGGAGACGTATTTTGTACAGGGAAGAAGGCCCACAAAATCTGCACTGTGGCCCAATGTTTTTCGTGGATTCGAGTTAGCATTTCGCTTGCGGGGAATTTTTGGCTGACTTTACGAGGTTGACAGGATTTACATTTACGAACAAGAAGCATTTCGTGAAACATTTCAGGCCAGTTATAACGGTTTGCCATACTATGTCGTCTTTTCCTTATACCTAGATGGCCGACTGTAGGCATATCGTAATTTTCCTCCAATATACGATTTCTCAAAGATTTAGTAATGCACAGTTTCCAGTGAAAATCAAATATAATTGTTTGCTCTGTAAAAAATAAATATATTAGCGATGGATGAGTTTCAGTAGCAGTGAGTTTCAATAAGATGCAGCGGGTAGTGTGGAAGATCTTCGAAGAAGGTTGGCCAAATTTATTGGTGCAGAATACAATAAAGATGAAATAAAACGCTTATTGGAACTAGAAATGAGATTTGAAGCGGCGATTACTTCTCCATCTCCGAATTAGGTTGTACCAACTGATCACAATAAGTATCTTTATATATTTAATTTTTTTCAAAAACTGTTCTTAAAAATCTTCAATATTTTTTAACATTTTCTGAAAGACTGGACCATAGAAAAGTGTGTAAGTGTAATTCTGAAAAGTTTCAAACGTTCCGCCTACACCCAGCAGTCAATCAATCAATTTGGAAGGAAAAGTTAAACTTTTGAGCCTGTAAAAAATTTTGGTTATTGAGTTCGATACTTTTACAAATCAGATTAGATAAATCGATATGTTTTTAAAGGTTTTGCAAATGTAATAAAATTATCTATATTTTTCCGATCTTTACATTTTTTCATTAACCATTTTATAACGTGTGCAAAGATTATTTTGATACCTATAAGCATTTCGAAAGTATTCAGACTAAAATTTATGAAATATGTTCCTGTGAACAAAATTTGCATTCTTTTTTTTTTTTTTTTTTGTTTTATTTCAAGAAAAGTCTTTCATACATTTAAAAAATGAAAAATTGTTATACATTATTTTAAAGAAGACGCAGAAATGTAAAAATATTTAAAATCGGTTCATATTTGTAAAAATTACAAGCTCCGATATGTTTTTCACTCCCGCAATGGTTAACTTTGGACCACTGTACCGCCATCAGTGCGGCAGCTATGTACTCCAGCCAACAATATTCTGAAAGCCCAGCTCGTCCTCTATCGTTGTCCCTAGTTTTATCAAAGTCAATCCAGCTCTTTTAAAGTTTCGGACATATTACCGTTTATTTTGCATTATTGCACACAAAGTTTATTAATATATAAATTTTTTGGTAGGGTCCCAGCAAAAACTTTGCTTTCCTGGTAAGATAGCAGGTATAATTGGAAACAAAAATAAACTACTTATTTTTTGCCTGAATAACTAGTTATTTTTGTTCGAGTTGTCCACAAATTCATGTAGTTAGTTTTTGACTCTAGGGGTACTCAAAAATATGTACCTAAACGAAAAGAAAAATAAAAAAAAACAAAAAAATTTTGCCATCAGTGAGACTCAAACTTGGACACACATTAACCATTCGTTTTTAATGACTAACGTCTTACTCAGTACACCATCTCGCACATAGCATTCTAAGCGACAAAAACTCTTTTTAGTTTAAAATATCTTTTTAGACATTTTGTTATAAAAAACTAACAACTTCAGAATGGGGTTGAACCAGCAACCTTCTGGTTGTTAATCCGGCGCTCTAGCCAACTCGTCCACGTAATTGCAGTATTACTGTGCTATTATACTATTGAGTACTTATTAATTTAATACAGAGTAGGCAAATAATAATGACGCCTCATTACCAAGAAATTACTTTAATAAGTAGTTGTCATTACCGAAAACCAAAAATTTTTTGCTGGGGTAGCACAAAATATGCATTTTGATAAACAATTAATTTACAGTAGGAAATTTTAATACAATTAAATTCTAAACATTCTACCCTCTTGAGAGTTTAGCTTTGAAAATTAAATACTATTGATTGATAGGAAGTTTACACAATTTTGTAATTGTTCTTTTAAATACGTCGTCTTTTGACTTGACCGTTGCAGTACGTAAAAAACCGTCATCGCCAAGATTGACGTTGATAACTCCTGCAAGAAGTTGGGTGTTACTACAGCCCACCTTGTACTTTGTTATAAATAATTCATGTATTCTTTACCCCAACGCTCCCAAAAGATTTGTGGAATCCATTGAATCAATTTTTAGATTTCTAATAATAGAAACGTTCAAAGTGTTGAGGAATAAAGGCCCACATAATTCTTTATTGCAAACAAGCTTCGCGTAAAGTTGAATTATGCGCCTCAAACGAAAAGTGTTTAATTCATTGTTAGCTCCAATAAAATTTTTAGCGTTGTCGGAGTATATAGTTGAACACCTACCACTTTGCGAAATAAACCTTCTTAAGACTGCGATAAATGAGTTTGTTGTTAGATCTGGCACTAATTCCATTGAACTTCCTTTGTTGAAAAATATATAAACAATGATATAGGTGTCTTAATAACAGACCGATCCCGAATCTTTTGGGTTTATAAAATACCACAATACTACATACTTGGAATGGAAATACTGCCTGCACTCGATCTGCTGGTAATGCAGACATCATTTGCTGTTCTGTTTTAGGTCTATATCTAAAGCAGAGTATATATGATTACATAATTTGTTTCACAACATTTTTAGCATTAATTATCAAAAACTGCTCCCTTAATATGTTACGAAGAGAAAGTGCTCCAGCATGAGAATATTTTGTGTGGTAATATTTCATTAAAGTCCTTACAAAGGGGTGGTTAATGGGCAAGAGTACAGGATGTTTGGCAGAAAATGAAAGTGAAGAATTTTTCAATCTTCCTCTTACGCGAATTAGGCGCGTCCTTTAAAAATGATGACAGCTTCAATATTTTCGGATTATTTATGAGTTTTCCAACATTAAGTTGTTTAAATTCGTTAGCAAAGTATGATCTTTGTTTTCTACAGCACGTAATTACGGCGTTAGACATTTTTTCTGTTGTTATTAGTGGGAAGTATTTTTCCGAAATGGAGCAAAATTTTAACGTAACGTACACAATCACGCGCAATAGTTTGGGTGAATTTCTAAAAAATCTTTATATTTTTATTCATACAACGCCTTTAGATGTTGAATTTTGGTTATTCATTTAGCCATAAAGATTGGAAGTCCATAAGGCTCTCTTGATACCCATGCCAAGGTAATACTTGAGTCAGACCAACAAAAGGTGTTATATTCCTGCTTAGGAAAACAACTACGAACCGATTGCAAAAAGCTTAACACACAACGAAGCTGCATAGAGTTCTAACCTGGAGAGGGAGATTTCCCTTGTGGGTACTACTTTAGATTTGGCGCAAACTAATGATGATACAACACCATTTTCTCCTCTGGTGACCACATGCACGCCCCATAATTAGTTTAAAGACGCAAACTTAGGAATTTTGATATTGTTTAAAAATATGAGTTTGGTACGTATTTGTTCACATTCAACAAATATATCTTGTAGAACACTTTCATCTCAATGAATTTTGAGCTTCCACGAACTTTACAGCAAATTTTTATCTATTATAATTAATCTACTAATTAGTCCCAAGGGATCAAAGAAGCCAGTAGTATGCGAAAGCATTTTTATTTTTGTAGTTCTAAAGCTTTCTCTTGTGGCGTGTAAGAAAAACTAAAGTGTTCTATTCCAAATTGTCCGGGAATGTTTTTTGTTTCAGATATTGATGAATGTATATCTCATATATCACAATGGGCCGTTAGCATATAGCTATGCCAGGCACTATATAGAATTTTTTTTGTAAGAAGAAAATTAATAAATTTTTCAACAAAAAAAAAATGGCTTTTATTGGAAAATTTTCTTAAGAAAATGAAATTTAATATTAGATCTAGCATGATATTGAGGAACATATTTTACATATCGAACATCCAGCATTGTGTATACCTACTGGAGTTGGAGAAGTCACCTACATAACGTCTTATTTTAGCTGTTGGTACTAAAAGGCGACCTCTATCATGATCATCAAAACGTATTGTGTTACGAATCCGCTTTTGGATATTGAATGACATCCACTTATCATATGCGGACTTGCAAATGACTATTGGACTATAATTAACTAAGATAAACTATAATTAACTAAGATTTTCTTTCTATTTACATAATAATAAAATTAAATTACATTTAATAATAAAATTTTAAAAATACTATAAAAAAATGTATGTTGTGCCTGGTGCACCCACATGGTACCGCAGATATATAGTTCATAAAAAACAGGATAAAAATATTTTATATATTTTATTGATTTATACCAATATAACGTAGAACTTCTTGGTTATATAAAAATTATAAAATATTTTTTCTTAAAAGCTACGCAATTTGAAAAATATATGAATTACTTTTTACGTTTTTTTTTTTTTCTTTTTTTTTTTTGCGTTAGGTCAATTTGGATTAATGTAATTTATGTAGTCAAGTTGTAAGGTTTCTTCCTTATCCTCTTCGTGGACATCTGACAATTTTTCTTTTGGGAATTCAGTGAAAATTTACGTAGGGAAATACCAACATATTTTAACAGCTCTTTGATCTAAGGTTTTAGTTCAATAACTTCAACTTCTGCTTACCCGCCACCGTCGGGTATCGAAAAAAAATTGTTTAGAGTTGGCTTCGCACCAATTGGATACGTTTCAGACCATTAACGATCTAACTGCTGCAAACATTTAACTTTTAAGTAAGGTGCGCAGCTTGTTCCATACGTCTGTAAGCGGCGAGAGGTAATGTTAGGGTTTTCACTATAAAATACATTAACATTAGGTTATCCAAATTGTTCAATTTTGGTAAGTTCTAAAAAAATTGATTATAGAAGGGAAAAAACAAAAACAACTTTAAAGTTAATAATTCTTTGTAAATATGTTTTGTATGTGTCAAACACAAAAACAAAAAATAATATTAAATTAATAATTATTTTAACACAATAAACAGAGATCGACGTTAATACAAAAAATATATATTTAAGAAATGACTTAAAATAAAACTAAAAAAGAATTGCTGTTGCCAATTACTTATGTTTACAATGAATTTATTGTTATTGTTAATTTGCCTTAATTTCATTTAATATGAGCTAATTTGATTTATTTATTTTATTATGTATTCATTTGTTTTTTAGCTGCCTTAATGTTATTTTATTTTGTCTTATGTACATGTTCTTATATACTTCGTTATTCTTTTTAACATCGATATTACTGCAATGGTTTGTTTCGTAAAGTTGGTACCGTTATTTGAAATGTGTTAGAATTGTTTGTGGTACATGAGAAAATAATTTTGTAAGTTAAATCAGTTCGTAGGGGAAAAGCACTGCGGTAAGTAGTGTCGTTCATTTATATTGTTTGTTTATTTTATATTAGAAATAAACGCGCTCCATCGAGCCAAGTATTTATTGGAAATCTGTGTTTCAATTGACGGTGTAGCGTAGTTAAATTCGTCCCTTGCGAACGATGGTCGCAGCTTTCGACAATTGTATTTAAATGGCTTGATTTAAACCGATTTCCGTCTTTAGTTTTTATAATTATTTTAAGTTGAAAAGCTTCTTTCGATGATTGTTGAAGTTGGCGAAATTGTTAAAAGTGCATACGTTTCATTTTTCACAGTCTCTCTGCCGTATATTCTTCCATATATTTAATTTTCAAACTCTTTCGCTTCTGTTTTGGAGCTATACTTTAAATAGTTGGAGCTGGCTGGGTATTTTTCAGAATTTAGGTATAAGAGTATTTAAAAATTTTAAACGTTTTTCATGAATACTATGTTTTAAATGTGTTACTAATTCTGTAGAAAAAGAATTGTTTACAAATTTTTTACAATTTTTTTTTTTTTTTTATTAAAAGTATTAAAATTTTCAAACTCAATTAATCCTTAGTCAATTCTTTAATGGCCACATCAGGTGACTTCAAGGTGTTATACAAGTCGCCTAAAAGTTGTATCCGAGAGATTGACGCATTTACAAGTTTTCAGAAAATTTGTCGCCATGTTAGATAAAGATATCCATCAATATTTAGCATCATGTCTTAGTCCTTTTTGGTGCAAAACCTAAGACTGCAATGTTTTCTATTTATCATTAGGTTTATTGAAAATTTTGCAATATTTAAATACGCGATCAATAACATAACTTAATGAACAAATTATATTTCTGTTAATTCCGAAATCATTAAGTAACAAATGTTGGAAGCAATTTTTTTTTTTTCTTTTTAATTGTTCAAGTCTGAAATTAAAATCTTTAAATGATTTGTTTTTAAAATTATAATTTCTTGTTGTAATATTTATGTATTTATAAAAAGTGTTATCTCACTACATCTACTGTTATTGAATGGCATTTATATTAAAAAATTAAAACTAAAATGGTTGTAAAATATTATATATTTATACAAATTGTTATAAATTATTTAAAAGAAGTATAATATTAAAAAGAAAATTATTCGTTTTGTTTCAATATTCGATATCAAAATATTCGAATTATTCATTATACTTTTTATTTTACTTTTATTTTCTTAGAAAAATTATTTGTACTATTATTCGAACGAACATCATTCGAATGGATACCCTAATTGCCACTGTATATTTTCACAGCACCTGTCTGCATATTTTTGTTACGTCTAAACCTATTCAAGATTGAGAAAACATATGTTTATAATATTAGCCCTTCACACAAAACAATATTAAGAGATTTAACACTTGATGTACAGCTGGACGTATGAAATGTAACCAGTAAACGCGTAGTTGAACTATTGGGTTTTATAAACACAGTGCACATTGTCCATTTACACAAATTAGATCGATAGAAATAAGAAAATCAAAGTTTATTAATTGAAGTAATTTTTTTCGCATTTACTAGTAAGCATATCATATATTATGGAAAAAAACCCTTAGAATACTTTGCAACTTTTAAAAATATTTTAATTATTTAAAATTTTTTATTTTTATGTTAATTATAGCTGCATATATCTCAGTAAATACTGGAGATATTGATATGATTTTTTTTGGTATGTAAAAAATGCATCCAAATTGTTTTACTCTAATTATTTGGGTTAAAAACTATTTTTTTTTTTATTTAAAAGACATATTCCTTTTAATAATATAATATAATATAATATAATATAATATAATATAATATAATATAATATAATATAATATAATATAATATAATATAATATAATATAATATAATATAATATAATATAATATAATATAATATAATATAATATAATATAATATAATATAATATAATATAATATAATATAATATATATATATATATATATATATATATATATAAAATTTAATCGAGTTTAATCATATGGTATATAAAAGAATGATATAAATAAAAATTCTATTTGAGAATATCGCTTGCGACCTTTTACGATCTTTCAAAATATTAGAAAAAAATGTTCGGTATCTCATATTAGCAGTTTGTTAAGAATTATTTCAAAATTTTCAAGCATTGGCTAACGTTTTTTTTATGGTAATAGTATACTAAAATTTGTATGATTAGATCCTGCCACGCCTACCTTTAAATATAAATTTTTTAATAGAATTCATAAGAATATGTACGAAATTAAAAAAAAAAATCAGTATGGGGGTGGCAGTGATTCTATCTACCCATTTTCATTTGGAATGTTTACGGAATAGTCTGTTAACAAAGTGTAAAATTTTAGTCCAATATCTCCAAAACTGCTAAATTTGACTAAATTTTTATTTTCTCTGTAATTATACATATATATATATATATATTGTATAGAACTTTAATTATATTGAAAATTTTTCAAACATTAAAGTATAAGAGCAAACGGAAAATGTATTTGAATTTAAAAAAGGAAAACAAACTTTATATAAATAATTTCTCAAACAAGCCGTTTAATTTAAGAAAAACTTAAAAAGAATTATATTGAGATGAAATAAAGGTATTTTATATTTCTACATCATCATGTGATTTGGAAGAAAAGCCTAATTAATCGTAGGATCATATTAAAAATGTTAAAAGTTCTTAAACGAAACTACCTAAAAATTTAATCTGTTCCTTGGTTTATAAACTATTAAAAAATATCTGAACTTTTAAGTCATGATTCATCATTCATATGATTGGAAAATATTATCCTTCTAGAAAACAACGACCTTTTAAAGACAAATTATAAAACTGCATGATATATGGCAACAATGAATGTATCCTGACCTAATTTAACATTTCGAAAATATTTAAAATATCCCAAATTACATCTTTTCATAACTTAAACGTATTCCAATATCTTAACTTAACATAACTTACACGTAAACGTATCCTAACTTAATATTACTATAAGTTAACGTAACTTAACATATCGTAACGTAACTTAACATAACGTAACTTCACATAATCTAGGTTAGCGTTACTTAAACCTAACAACTTAAATGTTTTAATTTATTGTTGATTTTATTTAACTATGTACTAAAAATTTTATTAGTCACCAAACTCAAATAAAAACAAGTAAGAAAAATATAGTCGGTTAAGCCCCACCTTATGATACTCCACACCATTATGTATGTTGATCAAAATTCGTGCAAGGATTTTATATTAGACATGTAGACAATAAGCATAAAATAAAACTACGAATACAGAATATTTATGTGAATTGATGCACTTTAGGGTGACTCTCGAAAGTGGGTTTATATGGGAGTTATGATAAATTACAAAGCGAACCTCACAAAATTTCTCATTGTGATTTCTACTTATATGAAACTTATTTCTGTCGAATATAAACTCGATACTAACATATGCGTGTGATTTATGCAAGTTAAAGAGATTTTCCGAAATGGATTTTATATGGGAGCTATGGTCAATTATGGACCATTCTTCATGAAATTTAGAACAAAGATTGAAACTTATACAAAACTTCCTTACACCAAATTTCATTAAAATATTGCTGTATTTAAGGCATTTATAATCGGTAAACCCCTATTCCGGGAGAACATTTGTATGGGGGCTAGGTGAAATAACGGACCGATCATAAGAAATTTCAATATACTTCGTCCTTGTATCATGAATGAACTACATGCCAAATTTCATTGAATTATCTTCAAAATTGAGACCCTCAATTTGTGCACAAGGTTTATATGGATCGTTAGATCGACTCAAAAAGTGATTCTGAGTCAATTGGTATACTTTCAGTCGGATGTTGGATAATTTTTTTCTGTACGTTACAAATAATAATTTACCTTTTTAAAATATATATATCTTATGTAATATATATATATATATATATACACACTTCCATACACATATAAACACATAATTCACACACACTTTTACAACATACACATACCTAAACCTTAAATATACTGAAATTTAAGCCTGAAATTTACGATAACTACATTATAAAAATTTGGCGAAACCATCAACAACCTCTGAACTTCAGGCCTGCAGTCAACGAAGGAAAGAATATGTGGTGAGTGTGTACTTTAAAAATAAATTTTAAACATTAGTTTTTAATTTTGGGTTATTAGAATTTGACAAATATTATGAAAAGATGATATAATCAGTCTGTTCAATTTATTGTTGATTTTATATGTTTGTTTCATTTAAACAGTTACATTTTAACTTTTAATTATTATAAATAATACTAATTAACCAATAATTGATATAAAATATATTTTAACTTAACTTTAACTTGGTTTAGATGACTTTGAAATAATTTTTTTTTACTTTTCGTGAAACATCTGAATCAGTTAGATAGGTTCGTAATGGGTTATTCAGAAATTCTTATGAATTACATAAGTCATGGGTGGGTTAAGAGCAAAAAAGGTAACCTTTTCACATATATATCTTTTATGGTTAATAGTCATTTCACATCTTTTGTATGAGCTAACTAAAAGTAAAAGTAAAGAAAACGAATCTCCCCAATTTAAGCTGAGCAAGGATGATGTTGTAGGTACCCAGCAAAAACTTTTTGGTTTTCGGTAATAACAACTAATTATTAAAGTAGTTTCTTGGCAATGAGGCGTCATTATTATTTGCCTACTCTGTAATACATTAATAAGTACTCAATAGTATAATAGCACAGTAATACTGCAATCACGTGGATGAGTTGGCTAGAGCGCCGGATTAACAACCAGAAGGTTGTTGGTTCAACCCCATTCTAAAGCTGTTAGTTTTTTATAACAAAATGTCTAAAAAGATATTTTAAACTAAATAGAGTTTTTGTCGCTTAGGATGCTATGTGCGAAATGGTGCACTGAGTAAGACGTTAGTCAGTAAAAACGAATGGTTAGTGTGTATCCAAGTTCGAATCTCACTGACGGCAAAATTTTTCTGTTTTTTTTTTTTTTGTTTTCGTTTTGGTACATATTTTTAAGTACCCCTAGAGTCAAAAAATAACTACATGAATTTGTGGACAAGTCGAACAAAAGTAACTAGTTATTCAGGCAAAAAATAAGTAGTTTATTTTTGTTTCCAATTATTCCTGCTGGCTTACCAGGAAAGCAAAGTTTTTGCTGGGTAGTAGTCCCAATTTAACGTTTTTTTTTTTTCATTTACTACCGATATCGTTAACTAAGGAAAAAAATTTTAAATTCGAGTATCGATAGAAATGATAGAGCGTCATTATTTGAAAAACAAAAATTTTAAATTAAAATTAGATTTTTATTTAAAAGTAAAACTATTTTCTTAATAAAATATGAAAAAAATAAATAAATATTATATAAAAATGTGCACATTACCTTCTAGCAATATACCAATATGAGTACATGCATGGTATGTTATTGGAAGTACTTGTGGAATTAATTTGTTGTGAAATGTTTATTATATTAGGTACTTCCATTGAAAATTTGTGTTGAAATTATAAATAACATGAGGATGTGAAAATTATTTTTAAAGATTCCTAAATAATATTTTTCATGAAATAATTTTCATAAGATATTTGTTTGGCCACTTTTATTTTTATATTTTTTTTATTTAAAATTTGAATTTTATTTTTTGTTTTTATTTTTTTTAATAATAGTAATAATTATAATAATAATATATAATTTGAATTTTAATAATAATTACCTTGGAATATGTACCTTAGTTTAGATTTAAGTTATAGTAGGAAACCCTGTTGCTTATAATGTTAAAAGTAACGGGGTTTGCTGAAAGCTTATATATTTAGAAAAAGTAGGCTTTTTTTAAACATAAAAATAAATAAATAAGCACTTGCAAAGTATACCATCAAGCCATCGGTCGTTTTTATTCGTACTCTTTCTTTTCACCGTGTCCATTATTTTTTGAATTATAAATTATTTAATTTAAGTTGTCTTAAAAATTATTAAGACAAAACAATATTCTTTTATATGTATTAAAAATTCACTAAAATAAAAATATTTCTTTAAAAATATAAATTTTTACAAAAATCCTAATTTTGTCTAAAAATTAAAATTTGTACTAAAAATCAATATTTCACAAAAATCACATTTTTTACAAATAAATTATAAATATCTGGAAAAACAACAATTTTTGCCAAAAATAAAAATTTTTATAAATTTTAAACTGCAAAATTCAGGATTTCATGAAAAATTAATAGCAATATTCAGTATTTTCACTAACTTTTTATATTTCTTTTTTCACAAGAAAATTAAAACTATTCATTGGGCATTTTATTAAAAATAATAATTAATATGTTTCAAAATTGTAAATATTCAGTTATAAATACCAATTTTGTTCTCTAAATTTTTGAAAAAATTCAGTAAAAATTTTTGGTAAAATAAAGCTCAATTAAACCTTTTACGTCATTAAATTTTTATAGTGAAATTGTTTATAAAAAAGTGTTATTAAAATTAAAATCAAATGGTATTTAATATCCAAAATCAGTTTTTTTTAATACATTTTCAAAAACTTAACAGTTCAGACGCGACACCTGAACTTTTTTAGTAGTTTGCTTACCGAAACTTATCGTTAACTACCGATGTGTATAATAACAAAATTCGGTAAAATTTTACTACAAAATAGCACTTAAGAGCAAAATTTGTTTGCTTTCTTTTCTTTTACGGAATTGCGGTACTGATTTAAAAGGCAATCTTACAATGAATTTATTTGTTGAAGACACCTTTTTTGGTTTTGTCAAAATATTTTTCTCATTACATTTCTTCGGAAGACAATTTTTCTTTGATAGTTACTGGAAAATCAAAATTTTTGTAACAAGTTTTCCAACAGAAGTTAATTTGATATGGATTTATATGATTTGTAATTTAAGTTCTGAATATTATAATTTAACTTAATGTTACTGGTTCCCTTTGTAAATAAACATTTTCTTTATTTTGTGACGTGGTATTAATGAGAGACGTGGTCAGGCTACTTGTCGTTGACAAATTGTTATATACATATGACAATGAATTTGTCATGTAAATTTTTTAAAAATTTTTATCACAAGAAGTACCGTTACTTTTAGTACTATTGTTTATTATTATTATTATTATTATTATTATTATTATTTTTTTTTTATTACACGTTCTTATTTATTATTGAGTTTGTTGATCAGTTGAAATAAAACATTGTTACGAAAAGGATCATCTTATTATTTGACCACTGCGTTGTTTTTATTCGCTAACAAATGTTATGGGCCCAGATGCAACGCGTATTCGTGAAATAATATACATAAGTCTTAAATTTTGTTATTAATTGTGTTGTCGTTAAATAATTAAAATTATTGGAGTGTTATTGAAGGCAGTCAATCACTTATGAATGACGAAAGCTGAGGAATATGCGGCATGTAAAGCTATTGATAATAAGGCGCTGGCGGCAATTTTGTTAAGTGTAAAATCGTCGTAGCTTCAGTACATAAAAGACTGTAAGTCAGCTAAAGAAGCGTGGTTTAAAATAGTCAGTACATATCAGGCAAAAGGGCCTGCTAGAAAAGTTTAAGAAATTGGTCCGGTTCCAATTTAATTCTTCCGAAAAATTTTCTGTTCATATAAATAATTTTTGTGCTATTGCAAGTGATTCAAAAGAAATCGATATTAGTATGCCAGAAGATTTGTTAGGCATATTGCTTTTATGTAGCCTTCCATCAGATTTAGAAAACTTTGTGGTTGCTATCTAGAGCCGGGATTCGTTGCCATCATTAGAGAAGCTAAAAATAAAAATTCTTGAAGAGGAACAAAGAAGCTTGCTTTAAAAAACAGCATGGAAAAGTACCTGAGGAGAAAGAATTACAAACCGCCAAATCAAGAGAGCAACGAGTACAGTCGAAAGCGTAATGTAAAATGTAGAAACGTGGTCATATTAAATCAGAATGTAGAAATTCTAACAGTAAAGTTTGTCCCGTTGTTCTATGTGCTAAAGAGTTTTTAAAGCTAATCGATGACGAGTGGATATTGTTTACTGTACTTAAAGAACATCAACAACAAATTTCCTTAGATTCTGGGGAGTGCGTACTAAATAGAGGTATAATGTAAAATTAAAATCTGCTCATAATGGCATTACACTATATTATATGTTCTTTTTGCCGGAATTGAAATCAAATTTTTTGTCAGTTAGAAAAATAATTACGAATGGTAATTCCGTTAAATTTGCAAAAGACAGAGCTTTTGTTAATAAACCAAATAATGAATTGATATTTAGTGCTCAATTAATCGGTGGAATATTGAAAGTAAATTTTAAATCTAAAAATGAATATGTGATGTCTAACGTTAACGGTTCGGAAAATGAATTATGGCATAAACGATTCGGACACTTAAATTTTAGTGATATGAACAAATTAGTTAAGGAACAAATAGTACGTGGTCTAAATAAAAACCATATAAATGAATATCCGTGTGTGACATGCGCTACGTGTAAAATAACTACTAAATCGTTCTCTTCGTATAACCAAATATTTCTAACGCAGCCTTTACAATTAGCTCATACAGACGTTTGTGGTCCTATTCGTGTACCTTCTCACAGCAGTTCAGTGTATTTCATAACTTTTTCTTAAACAAAAATCAGAGACATTTAACGTTATCAAAGACTTTGTAAATATGACAGAAAATCAAACCGGTTATAAACTTAAATGATTGAGAAGCGATAACGGTATATATACCTTACCAAAGAATTTGATAAGTTTGCACGTGAACGCGGTACTATACACCAAACGACGAATATCTATATCCCACAGCGAAATGGAATGGCAGAAAGGTTAAGCCGGACTTTAATGGAAATGGCGCGTTGTATATTAGAGGATTCGAAATTACCGAAAAGTTTGTGGGCAGAAACTATAAATACGTCAGTTTACATACGGAATCGTTCGCCCTCTACAGTCCATTTTACATCTTAGTTTTGGACAAGAAACCAGGAAGAAATAAACTGCTATCAAAAGGTAATATTTTAACGTTTATAGGTTACTCCACAAACTCTCTCTAACTACAAAAGGTTATCGTCTTTATGATAAAGTTCACAAAACTATAGTTATATCGAGAGATGTTCTATTTTTCGAAAAATCATATAACTGATCTAACGATGAAAAACAAAATGATGATTGGTTCATTATTAACAGTAGTGAAAATAATCCTATTGAAAGTCCTTCTAATTCATCTCAAACTCGTTTAGCTGATATGAATATGGAGTCATTTGTAGAGGAATCTGAGAATATTAATTTAGATCAAAGCGAAATGTGTGAATCTGAAAATTATGGAACAAGGAGGAAGGCCACGCGGTAAATGTAAGGAGAAATGTCCAGAGAGACCCCATATTTTTTGATAGACGCGACACCTGAAGTATTAAATAAAATAGCAGAAAAAACTACAAATCCGAGAAATGTTGAAGAAGCCATAAAAAGTAAAGATGCTGAAAAATGGGGAGCAGCAATGTGTTCAGAATTCGATAACTTGATTAAAAATAAAACTTGAAATCTTGTTGAAAATAAAAATATTATTGGCTGAAAATGGATATTTACAACAAAGCGAAAACCCGATGGATCAATTGAAAAGTGCAAAGCTCGTCTCGTAGCCCAAGGTTGTTTTCAAAAGCCTAACGTTGATTCGTCACTGTACTATCCGTCTAATACTGTCATTGTCTACACGTTATAAATTATTAGTTAATCATGTTGACATAGTTTCAGCCTATCTAAATGGTGAACTAAAGGAAGATTTGTAAATGTATCAACTAGAGATGTTTGTTGAAGGAAAAAATAAAGTGTGTAATTTAAATAAATCTCTTTATGGACTTAAACAAGCTGATAAAGAGTGGAATGACAAAATAAACGAAATTTTAATTAGTTTTGGTTTTAATCGTTGTCAAAGTGACTGTTGCATATATGTGATGAGAAGAAATTAATATAATTACAATTTATGTTGACGACATGCTTATAGCATGCAGTAATAGAAAAACCATGGATGAGATAATCCAAAAACTCAAAAAACATATTGAAGCCCTTGATCGTGGTCCAGTCAACTACTACTTGGTACTAGAAATTGAAAGAAATGGTAAAAGAGAAGAATTCAAAATACATCAAAGTAGATGCACTGTAATGCAGCATTAACTCCGTTATCCCCAGGAACAAGATTATTAAAGTGCGAAGTTGAAAATTGTAAAGGTGAAAATTTGAAAGAATACCAATCACTAATCGTTAGTTTAATGTACCTAGCAACAATTTCACGACCAGACATTGCTCACACTGTGTCCGTTTTAAGTCAGTTCAACTTTCATCCACATAAGAATCATTTTACTACTGCGAAACACGTTTTTCGTTACTTGAAGCAGACTTCAAGCATTTTCATAACCAATGGGAAAGATGAAAAACTTTTACGTTATACAGATTAAGGATCGAATCCAATCGATCGTGAGTCTTTTAGTGGGTTTGTTCTTTTCTTCACAGATGCTCCTATTAGTTGGAAATCGAAGAAGCATATAATTGCCGTTAGCTCGATGGAGGCTGAGTATATTGCCATGTGCCAAAGTGCCAAAGAAATTGCCTTTCATCGTTGTCTACTTAAAGAGATGGGTTTCAACTCTGAAGTCAGTCAGCCAACTAAAATCCTATGCGACAACCAAGGTGTTCAATTTCTTGCCAAGAATCAGATGACTTTGAAGCAAAGCAAACATATTGATATTAGATATCATTATATTAAAGACAAAATATTATTAAATGAAATTTGTATTGATTATATTTCAACCGAACAAAATGTCGCTGATTTGTTCACAAAATTATTGTCAAAAATTAAATATCAATATTTTTGTAAATTATTAAATTTATTTTTTTTTTGTAAATATGTATTTTACTGTTTATGTGTATGTATGAATATGTGTTATGGTAGCGTATGTTATATACATAGTATGCAAATATATAAGAGCAACTCAATTTCATACATAAAATTGTTGTACTAAATTTAATTGATGTTTTCTTTATTCATATTCGTCTTACTCAATGAATTTGTCATGTACATTTTTTATAAATTTGTATCACAAGAAGTACCGTTACTTTTAGTACTCTTGTTATTATCATTATTATTATTATTATTAATATTATTATTATTAATTTTTTTTCTTTATTATATGTTTTTATTTGTTTGTTATTGAATTTGTTGATCAGTTGAGATAAAACATTGTTACGAAAAGGATCGTCTTATTATTTGTCCACTACGTTGATTTCATTCGCTAACAGAAATAAGTGTCATTTGTTGAGGTTTCCGGTAAATGTGATGTTGAACTCGATAATCGCGCATTTTTTTTGTTCATACTAAAGGAACTTTTAATTGTTTTGTTAATGTAAGCTCTTTATTGATACCAAGGCGAATTCAAACAAGTGACCTTACTTAATCAGCTGATTATTTTTTTAGTTCTTAGAACTGTCAAACTCCATATAAGCACAATTTTTGCTTACTCGCTGAAGTGTCAAACTCCATGTATAACAATAATTTATGAATTTATCGTATTGCTGATTTTGTACAAAATTTTGCCACCTGTTTCATTTTGCTATGATTGATATCATGGCGCAGTTAGAAGGTGGGGGTTAAGAGCACATCTGATTTTAATTCGCCGTAAATTATAACAACAAAATGACACAGTTTATCTACATTTCTTGTTTATAATTTTTTTCTGTTTGTTTTCTTATTATTTACCAGGGCATCCCAAAAATAATTTAAAAAAAATTGTTTTTTTTTTGCGTTTTTCCCGGTGCATATATATATTCCACACAATTTGGATTAATAAGAAAATTATAAATACAAAAAAGCAATGTTGTTTTTGCCTTGTAGTATTTGTTCTAGAGTTGCCTTCACCTTCTATGAATTCGCCTTGATTGATATTGTTGAAATATGAGCTTTTTTACTTATTGCGGCATTCGTAGTTGCTGATGACAATTGGGGCGAATTAAAAGAAAGAGCTGATTCAGTGACAACCCATCCTAGTTTAGTTTTAATAAAATTTTGGTTGATTTTCTATTTTTATTCTACCAATCATCAATAAATCCCATTGAGAGAAGATCATTACGAGAGGGAATTATTTAACTAAATTTCTTCAATTCTATATGTCTTTAGTAAATTATAAAATAATTTTATTCAATTTTATTAAAATAAATTAGTTAATTTAAAAAATATTCTTCAGTTTCACATGTTTTTAGTTAAATGAACCATCATCACAAGCTTCCATATAATTGGCGTAAATCTTTGTTTTTCGCCACTGACAAATACCGCTTTTATAAAAATGTTCAACATATTGCGTAAAAAGAATTTTGCAATAAATGACGCTAGAAATTATCGTTTAAATAAAATTGAATGCGAGATGTGCATTTACATCTGATGTACTCAATAAATGATCACAGAAGAAAAAGCCACCATGATTTAAATTGTCGGCTTCTTGTTCTGTAATATAGTTTACTTAGTTAAATGAAATTCTTAATTTTTCTCAGATAGATATCGAATTTAAACACTTGTATCCATATGCGGTTGCTTCCATACTAATTATGAAGCATTTTCGTAAAAAATCATCTCCGCATTTGATGATCATATCAAGGATTCATCAAGAAAACTTTTATTACAAAATACGAAACAAATGTAAAACATATCTGAAACGAATATATTCATTATAACTAGATAACAGAATTTCTTATTTTTTTTATATGCTTCTTCTATTCAAATATTTCAGATGGTTGTTTATTTGGTTTATTTTATTTTACCATATTCATAGTGTACTAGTGTCTATGTCATATACCCATTTATAAACAAAACTTCCGCTACGTAAGTGTTCTAGGTGTTTAAACTAAGAAAGAATTTCCTATTGTTTTGAATATATTTAAATCATTAATTTATTTCTAATATTATACAATTATACAAATATTAGTGATAGTAAATAGTCGTTTATATATTAATGTATTATTCACTAGAATAATTTATACAAAAATTATAGGCATATAACCACAAGCTATATTTTATATTAATTTAATAAAATAAAATTGACAACATTTTGTCAAATTGAATTAAATTCAATAGTTAAAATGAATAAAAATTCTACAATTTGATTTAAAAAATTAATAAATTTGAGTAAATTTTTTATTCAATTCAACTAAAATTTAGTAGATTTAAACAAAATAATGTAGTTAAATTGAATAAAAATTCTTTAATATGAAGACAAAGTTTAGTTAATTTGAATAACATTTTATTTAACTTGACTAAAATTTTTTTAAATTAACCACCTTTTAATTAACTAAGTCAATTAGTCATATTGACGATTTTTCATCAGTTTAAATAATGTACGAAAAAATTAACTAAAGTTTCTGTTGAAGAATGATTTTGTTGGTTAATATTTAACCTACTTTTATTCAATTCTACAAATTTTTTAGAGTATTTGCAACTCTTTTTTGCTTGAGTGCGTACAGAGAAAAAATATGGCTGCGACATGGTCACGATAGAAATATTATATTCTCAGCAACAGTTGAAAACGAATTATAATTACTAAATTAATATAGTGTTCATGATAATAACACTTACGCTTAAGTTTTATTATATAATGGCTACTACAATTAAATATTTTTTATGGTTGATTGAAACATATTAAATTTTTAGCATGAACAAAGTATGATAACCATTTAAAAATATTATTTCTGTATTTATAACTATTACAAATAAATGTAATATGTTAACTTTTTACACGTAGACAAATTAATGACGAAAAATCATATCTTTTTATTATACCACCATAGGTGGTTGGGGTATTATGCGTTTGATTTTTGTAACGCATAGAAAAACTTATCCAACACCCACGTTAAAGTATACCAATCGACTTAGAATTACCTTTTAAATCGATTTAACGATGTCCGTTCGTCTAGCTGGTTTGACTGATTGGTCGTTCACGTAAGCATAAAGTACAGGTTGCAATTTTCAAGTTAATTCAATGAAATTTTACACGTGGGACTTTTATGATACAAGGTCGAAGTCTAGTGAAATTGGTTGTGATTGGTCCATTATAACACCTAGCCCCCATACAAATATCCCCCCGGAATAGACTTTAATAACTCAAAATTGCCTTAAAAATAAGAATATTTTAATGAATTTTGTGAAAATTGGTAAACAATTGACCTCCCATATAAGCCGCTCTTCCGAAAATCACTTTAACGTTGCTAAATCCCATACGAATGTTAGAATCAAGTTAATATTGGACACAAATAATTTTTATGTAAGTAGAAACAACACTGCCAAAATTTAATGGAATGGGAATTATGTAAGCAGTCTTGATCTAAATTGACAAAAAAAAATAAGGCCAGAAAAAAGTTAACTCTTTTCAATTTAAATTTCTCGTTCTCATTAGGTTTGATATTTTAAAAGATATTGTATAAATTTATAAATAAAACATAAAACGCACAAGTCACTTATAAATTGATATACAAATGGTTTATATCAAATTTTAGAATTTCTTCATATGAAAAATGACTCAATGTTTTAAAATAACTTACGGTATTTTTGCTTTTTGATTAAGTATTTCCAAGTTTTTTGGTGATTTTTCGCTTTTATGTGAATTTTTTAATTATATTCATTAGGCCAGAAAAAAGCTAGAAAAGCTAAAACGAAAATTTTGAGACTAAAAGCAAAATAAAAAAGCTAGATTTAGCTTTAAAAAAGCTAGATTTAGCTTTAAAAAAGCTAAACTGGCAATACTGATTGGCAAATCCCCATGGACCGATCTTCATTAAATTTGGTACAAAGATTGATACTTGTACTTTATTGAACTTCTTTGTACCGAATTTCATTAAAATATTGTTATTTGTAAGGCATTTTTGAGTGAATAAACACTATTTCGGGAGGACATTTGTACGAGGGCCATGTGAAATAATGAACCGATTACAATTAATTTCAATAGGCTTTGTCCTTTGAATCATAGAAGTATTACGTGCAAAATTTCATTGAATTATCTTTAAAATTGCGACCCATATTTTGTGCTAAAAGTTTACATGGACAGCGAACCGGACGAATATCGTTAAATGGATATAAAAAGTGATTCTGAGACGATTTAAGGTGAAAAACTTTTTCTATGCGCTACAAACATCAGCAAAAACGCGTAATACCCCAACCACCTATGGTGGTGTAGGGTATAAATATAATCACCAATAACTCAGCTGTTTCTGAATCGATTTGGTTGACAAAAAAACCGAAATTAAAAAAAAAATTGATCAGTCTATATAAGAACCAAGTTTATTTAGGACTTGGATATCGATCAAAAATGCGTTTTGGCCGATATCTCCTATTTGATCTATGTTATCGGGAATTTGAACAGCATAATTCTCGAGGGGATTTTCGATCGTTTAATATATATATATATATATATATATATATATATATATATATATTAAAATTATCTAATATATTTTATACTCCATTTACTCTTTTGCACAAAATCTAGTTTAATTGAGATTTTAAGCAAAATCTACATAATTTTATTAGATTTTAATTAGATTTTCCATACAAATCAAAATCAGATTTCTGATGAGATTTTACCAAAATCTAGTAAAATTTAGATATATTTTGAAAAATATTTTTTTCAATACTGATTTTCTTTAAGTGTGTAAGTAAAATATAAGAATGTGCTAAATAAAATTAACTTTTGAAAATTATTATAAATTTGAAAATTATTATAAATTAACTCAAAATGAAATTAAAAAAGGTGTGTGTTGCATGGAGCTTATAAAAATATGGTTAGAAGGTATATTAAATTTGAATAAAAATCAGTTATCAAACAGAATCTACAGAACTGTCGTTATTGTGTAATGTAAACAAGGTAGATCTTTTCGAAATCTCGTTCAATATATCCAATTTACACTTCAAAGTTTAAGTGTAAATAAGGTATTAGTCAATTAAAAAAATCGTTTACCTGACTAAGAATAATTAATTTGGCGAAAGACACATAAGTTTGAAGAAATTAATTAAAGAAATAATTAATTTATTTTATTCAAATTGAGTGTTTCCGTTATAAGAAAATTAACTTCAAAATAATAAATAACATTAGAATATGCATTTAAATAAATCTTACATCTCTTTTCCTTCGCGAAATATCAAGATTTTATTAAAATTGTTTGTCAAGATTTATTCTGATACTACTGAAAATTATAGATAATTAACCCTTTAAAAGAAGGGCAAATTTTATACATTTAACCAAAAGCAATTTTTGCAAATAAGTTGTAGCAATGGAATTATAAAAATGTAATAATTTGTTTTTAGAACCGCGGTAATAATCGAATAAAGAAGTTTAGTCTCTATTTTACACGAATTTATAGTTTTCTGATAAATGTATGCTTCTTGTGGCATTTATTTTCTTAACTAACCATTTATTTGCAGTACAAATTAACTCAGCATATTATTAACCGGTGATTCCAAAACATTACTTTTGCTTCTTAAGGAATAAATGAATACATATATCTAAATTACGATGGAAAATGTCAAACGTTAATAAAACAGTATTAAAAAAAAAAAAATACCAAATTTCATTTCACGATTACGTATTAGTCGATGTGTATCTATTACATATAGTATTTTTTTTTTTACAAAAAGTTAAAAATTGTGTATGTACAATGTTTATCTAAAACCATATTTTAAATGGTGCAGCTCACGAGAACGAAATAATTCAACCAAAATATTTTGGGGATACAAATTTGTAATTTTAGGGGGTTTGTAACGTGAAAATAGTACACTCAACATTACTATTTTCCCGTACATATTTATTAAAACATTTATTCATAAAATTACTACAAATTTTTCCTCTATATATCATAGTTTCACTATATTATTTATGTATTTTTAATATTAGTAATTATTTTCATTTACATACTAATATATTGAATACCCTATTAGTAATAAGCAATTGCATTGAACGCCCCTAGCATATATTAATAACTAGATATTTATGTGAAAGAAAAAAACTGGTTGAATTGCCAAAAACCTAATTCATGCAACAAATATATGTGACCACATGTATTTTGATACATGTGGTCACATATATTTTGTTTTTATGTTTTGAAAATATGAGTATTTTTTTTTTTTTTTTTTTTTGAAAATTTAGTTCGAAATGCCTCTCACATAAACTTCTAGTTGTATTCTATGGCTACTGTAAATACTGCATACACACACATATAGTATAATTGCCTTAGTTGTTTAGTTGATGCTGCTTGTAGACAACAAGCAATATAATTTTCATTCATTTGATACATGAAGTAGACAAGGTATGGTTACAGTCGGGGCGACACAAATAAGACAAGAATACGCCATATAAGCCTCAGAAGAGCCGAATACATTGTGGGAAAGCGAAATTAAGTCGTATTTTTCACGAGTGACTTCTGTTGTTCGTTCTCACGAGTGGTCTCATGCTTTTCGTTCTCACAGTTGACTTCGCTTAGCTGTTCTCTGCTCGTTCTCACGAGTGGCTTCATGCTGCTCGTCCTCACAGTTGACTTCGGTTAGCTCTTCTCACAGTTGAATTCGTTTAGCTGTTCCCACGGGTGACTTCGGTTCCTCGTTCTCACAAGTTTCCTCTTGCTGCTCGATCTTTTAGTAGAATATTAGCTGCTCGTCCTCACAGTTGACTTCGGTTAGCTCTTCTCACAGTTGAATTCGTTTAGCTATTCTCACGGGTGACTTCGGTTCCTCGTTCTCACAAGTTTCCTCGTGCTGCTCGATCTTTTAGTAGAATATTAGCCCGTAAAAGTACATAGTAATAGTACTTTGGGAAGTAGCTAGACACTAGCTTTAAGGAACCATTGTACGTATTGTAGAAAACTATATAATCTTCGAATATGATGCTGCCACTTGAACCAGAAAGCAATCCCTCCAGAAATCTGAACCTGATTGAAAGCTGAGAGTGTCGAAGGCGAACGAACGACACCGATCCTAATTCTACTACCAAAACAAGAATCTTCGAACACGACGCGAACCTGATTGACAGCTGAGAGTGTCGAAGCAGAACGTACGATGCTTGTTCTAATTCTACTACAGAACCAACCCTAATAAGAGCCGAATAACTAAACCGATCGCAATCTAAGCTGAATAACCGAACCGAGTCAATTATAAGCCGATGAACCGAAATAAGCCTAGTTGAAGAAGAATTGATTGAAGACGATATTTATTAAGCCGATAGTATCCGAATTGAAGTTATCGCAATTATTCTCTTGTAATATCTATATATTTTGTATTTGAAATATTTTGAAATATTCAATAAAGAAAATATTATTTCAACACCAAGAAAGGGTAAATAAAAGTCATGTTACTTAAGGTTTATGGATCCGTAAGTAGAACTCGACTATGTTGCCTCATCCGACGATAAAACAACGTTATAGGGTAAATTTGCTAATTTTTTGTCTTCATACATAACGACGCGCTTTAATCTACATGTCTTATAGTTTTTATTAGACATTGCACAGTGGGGCAGAATCGAAATTTTTTGGATTTGAATTTTCAAGCACCATAATTTTGCATGTTCTTGGTCCAGTTTTTTTTTTTCATATATATACTAGTATTTCCGACCGATTTTATTATTTTTTTCTTAAATAGTTAAAGAACAAAATTATCTTAACGATTTTGAATTTAAAAGTCGCAAAAAAGACGACTTCTTGTGTTTTTAAGCCGAAAAAGTATCTACACTCTTTTTTATCTAAAATAAAATTTTCTTTAGCAATATATAATAATTTTGCACTTTTCTGAAAGGTAATGACTTTAAGATAAAAAACAAGCCCAATAACTCAATTGGTCATGGTACACACCCTCCCGAGATCGACCCATTTTGTATGAAAGTTTTGATTTTAGACCATATTTTCTCAAATCCCAAAGTACGAATCGACAAGCGGAATATATTTTAAGAATCTTCAATATGTTGTTAAAAGTTTTAAATCAAAATCTACGGGACTTCGGAAAAATGTGTATTCTATAGCCAAAAATGTAAAAAAATCCCATTTTTGGGAATTTTCATTAGTTTTTTGGGAACTCAGGAAAACCCTACCCCTGATTGAAATTTGGTTAACGCGCTTTTATTTATATTAACAAAACTAGCAGTAATTCAGATTAAAATTGTTCTTGTGTAAGTTGAATATTGAATAGTAAATAAATAAATAAAAAAACATCAATTTATATTAACAAGTAAGTGAGATAAAAGAAAATTGTATTGAATATAATAGAAAAGTGATAAATAATAGGAAAATAATTAAACAAAAAAAAAAACTATATTTCGATAAATATAAAATAGTTTACATTTTCAAAGATTAATTATTTTATATTACGAACTAAACAAATTTATATATTTTTAAAAGACCAGCGATCCTTAAGAGACCCTCCTGTAATCTTTTAAAGTATATGCTTTTGTTCTAAATATAAGAAAACTATTATATGCTTAAATATCGTCCCTACCTTATTCCAAAGACCCTTATTCCTATTCCGGAATCTGAAATTGATATGAGTGTAAATCAAGATAATCAAAATAATACTACAATGAATTCTTCAGACAATACGACAGTAAAGAATATTCTGGAATCTTTAAGAATCCCAGATGCTGTCAAAGACCTTACGAAATATAACGGGAATCCTAGATTGTTATGCGCAGATTGTTATACGCAACAAGATCGAAGGAGATGCAAATGAGATATTAAACATGTACAGCACAAATTTGAGCTGGCAAAGCATAAAAAATAATCTCATATTGCATTATTCCGATAAACTTAATCAGACCTCATTGATTCGAGATTTACATCTTCTGAAACAAAATAATAAAACATTAAAAGAATTTTATAGCTCAGTAGTAGATATCCAAGCTACAATAAATAATAATTTAATGATTCATGAAGTAGATCCCAATATAATCGCGGCTAAACGAGATTTGTTTGCAAAAATGTGCCTAAACACATTCTTGTCCAGTCTGAAAGAACCATTGGGCTCATCAATTAGGGCTATGAAACCAGAAACATTAGCAATAGCGCTTTCATACTGTGTTACTGAACAAAATATGTTCTATATTAAACAAGAAAATAGGAATCTAGTAAAAAAGCAAGAATCCCATAGACAATATAATACACAACATTTCTACCCTCACTTTCCAAAACCATTTATTTCAATATTACAATTACCAAACAACTACAGACCACAACAAAACATGAATTACAGTCCTCCTATATATTACAACAGACCACAATTACCAATCAATCAGTCATTCACTAGACTTCAATTAGCACACAATTTGAATCCACCAACATACTATTATACAACTACAAATAACCAAAACCAATTTAACAATTTAAAACAACCACAGTTAAATACTAACACAAACTATAAAACACCAGAACCCATGGACACTAGTTTAGGATTCACTCACTTTAGAAATAGTAGTGGACAAACACGAAGGTTTCCAAGAGAAGTTCATCATACTGATCATAATTTTGAAAACTTTAACACTTATTCTAACCCTGAAGACTATAACATCCCAAGCTATATACCTCATATGGACAATTATAATGTCCCAAAATCATAACGAAATTGAATATTTAGGAAATTTTCAATTAAATGCCTCCAGGACTCGACAGGATACTTAGATATCAATAAACATGGTACCAATCTCCCTTACATAAACATTTCATCCCCATTTGGACATCCACTCCCATTTCTAATAGACACGGTGCATCGGCTTTTTTCTTAATCCAAAATACACAAAACCATTAAATATAGAAAAATGTATACCAATAACAATAACTACCGTGTTAAACAAACACCAATTAAATACAAAAATTAATATTCCCTCATTCATAGAATTCCAAGAAAATGGAAACTTAGAATTTTTTTTTCAAATTCCACAACTATTTTGACGGTCTTATTGGACTCGATATACTTACCAAACTAAGAGCAAAAATAGACCTTGAGAAAAAACTAATTATAACAAAGAATTCTTGTATTACCTTTTCTTTTAAACCAAATTTAACTTCAGGTAAATTTCTAATAGCACCAACAACAAAAACTATTATTAAAATTCCTGTGGATTTAGAAAATGGCGATTTCTTAATTCCCACTATTATAATCAAGCCCGAATTAACCATTTCTCCAGCAAAAAATTGGTACAGTTTTGTTGAAGTGAATAATAAATCTAATACAGATAAAATTATTTTAATTCAACGACCAATTAAAGTAGATCCAATCACAGATTCACAATACAAAGAAATTAATAATATTAACTTAGAGCATTTTCTTGAATATAAAAACTCTAAATTACAAGAAAATCTTAGAATAGACCATTTAAATTTTGAGGAACGGAAAGTTATCACAAAGCTATTCAAAGAATTTGAAGATGTTTTCCTTCAAGAGAATCAATTCCTTACCTTTACTAATAAAATTAAACACAGCATTATTACAAAGGACGATATTCCCATTTATAAAAAATCATATAGGTACACTCATATCCATAAAGTGGAGGTACAAAGGCAAATTGCAGACATGTTAAATCAGGGTATCATACGAGAAAGATACTCACCTTGGAGTGCTCCAGTATGTTTAGTCCCAAAAAAAGTGGACGCTAGCGGGAAAAGAAAATGGCGCTTAGTTATCGATTATAGGAAACTTAATGAGAAAACAATCTTGGATAGATATCCGATACCAAATATAAATGAAATATTAGACAAACTCGGTAAATGTATGTATTTCACCACATTAGATTTGGTTAGCTGATTTCATCAAATAGAAATGAATCCGAAAGATATTTCTAAAACTGCATTCACAGTAGAAGGTGGACACTATGAGTTTGTAAGAATGCATTTTGTGCTTAAAAACTCACCATCGACGTTTCAAAGGGTAATGGATTGTGTCCTTAAAAATTTGATCGGAACTGTTTGTTTTGTATATTTAGATGATATTATTTTATATTCCACCTCACATGCAGAAAATTTAAGAAAAGTTTTTGAAGCTCTTAGAGAAGCCAACCTCAAAATTCAACTAGACAAATCTGAATTCTTGCACAAAGAATGTGCATTTTTAGGTCATTTGGTGACTACTGAAGTAGTAAAACCAAACCCTGATAAAATATCAGCTATTCAAAATTTTCCAATTCCCACAAATCAAAAAGAAATATATCATTTTTAGGTCTATTAGGTTATTACTCGACAATGGAGAAAGAACTTTTAGCCATAGTTTGGGATACCAAATACTTTCGTCCATACCTATTTAGTCACCGTTTCAGAATCATAACAGATCATAAACCCCTTACATGGATTATGAGCCTTAAAGAGCCTAATTCAAAATTAATTAGATGGCGATTAAAGTTAGAGGAATATGATTACGAAATCATCTACAAAAAAGGAAAACTAAATACAAACACAGATGCCCTTAGCCGAATAAAAACTGACCCTATAAAAACTCTAAATATAAATACATTTTGTGCATTCTAATCAAGCCAATTCTGGTAGCACCATTCACTCTGCTGAAGAGAATTGCGATGACGGTATACCTATTTCAGAAAAACCTATAAATGACTTTAATTTAGAGACCTTATTAAAGAAAGGAAACTCCATTCCTCATATAAAACTCGAAGTAATTTTCAAAAATAAACATAGAAAAATCTTTACATAATCCCAATAAAACCACAGCAATTTTCACAGATGATGAATCTTTCTGCATAATTCAAACTGTATATGCAAAATATTTTTCACAAAACAAAATCTTCCGTTTAGTTAGATGTCTTGAAATAGTAAAAGATGTAAAAGAAAGTGACAATCAAGATAAAATCATTCAATACTACCATGAAAACAATAACTACAGAGGCATACAAGAAACATATGATCACCTGAAACGCTATGAAATACTATTTTCCGTACATGAAATCAAAAATAATTCAAACAATAAATAATTGTGCTTCATGCCAAAGCTTAAAGTATGATAGATACCCTCCAAAAAATAAATTTGAAAAACCCCCAACTCCTGTTAAACCACTAGACATTTTATATATAGACATTTATACAATGAGTGGAAAAAGTATTTTAACAATTATAGATAAATTTTCCAAATTTGCAGCCGCATATACTTTAACAGCGAAATATAGCCTTTGCTTAATTAAATCTTTAAAACATTTTATGAGCATGCATGTCATCCCTAACAAAATTGTTTGCGATTAAGGTACCGAATTTAATTCAAATATATTTAAAGATTTTTGTCAACAATATCAAATTAATTTTCATTTCACATCTTTCCAACAATCAAGCAGCAATGCCCCTATAGAGAGACTTCACTCTACGCTAACAGAAACATATAGATTAATAATAGAAAAAATTAAAGATAAAAAGTTAGAAATGGATCATGATGCTATTCTAACAGAAGTCATCATAACGTATAACAATGCAATCCATTCTTCCACAAAATTAACACCCTTCGAAGTTTTCTACGGAAGAACCTACAAATTTGATCGTCAAATCACATTTAACAATGAACACGAATATCTTTCCAAAATTAATCAATTTCAAACTCAACTCTTCGAATCTATTAAGTGTAAATTAGAAACCGACACGGACAAACGCATATAAAAGCTTAATACAAGTAGACAAGACCCATTAAATTATGAAGAAAATTACTATATTTATAGAAAAGAATGTAGAAGAAATAAATTAACACAAAGATTTTCTAGGCACAAAGTAAAACAAAATAATAAAGCAACATTATTAACTATACAAAACAAAAAAATACACAAATCTAAAATAAAGAAAAAACGATTTTGAAAACTAATTAATTATTTTATATCCATTTTAGATTAATAACCACAATACATGCACAAACACTAAACATACAAAACCTGAGTGATACCAAGGGTTTGTTACAAATAAAATTAGGAACAGCCAAAACAATAACAGACTACACCAACCCTATACATATCATAAAACTCGATTCATATAGAAACAATATTATGAAAATTGAAGAATCATTAAAATACTTCACACTCTCATATTACAACAAAGGTTCTTTTGAAATGACAAAATATAAGCTAACAGATCTGAAAAATAAATTAAACTCAATAACACCTAGATATCGGAACAAAAGAGGATTATTTTTTTTTTATTTTATTTTATTTGCGATCTATTTCCCAGAGAAACATTAAGCAAATTTTGTTCAAAAATTACAAAATAACTTAGGTTTTTAAGTTCCAATGAACTAAAAAATTACAATTTAAATATGTTAACTTAAATTAACTAATATTTGAATCGCAATAAATATAATTTCTATTTTATTTTCTGAAAGGAAGGTCAAGTACATGATATCTTTTTAGTCTTTTTATTTCATCACTATCATTCAGAAGGTTAATAGCTAAAGTATTTGAGTGATTACTTAGTCTATGGAGATATCTGTTACTGAATATATTTATTTCGGCCTTAATTGTAGGTATACCAAGATCGCGGTATATATTTTCATTGTTTATAAACCAGGGAGCATTAGTAACTAATCTCAAAGTTTTAGACTGGTATCTTTGCCAAATTTCAATATTTGAGTTACTAGCTGTTCCCCAAAGCTGTATACCATAAGTCCAAACTGGTTTAATTATAGTTTTATATAATATAACTTTATTTTCTAATGTAAGTGAAGATTTTGGTCCTAAAAGCCAGTACAACTTTTTTGTCTTAATGTTTAGTTGTTTCCGTTTCATTTTGATGTGCTCTCTCCACGTTAATCTTCTATCTAGACAAAGACCTAAATATTTTACATTAGTTGAATGTGGAAGATTTATTCCGTTTAGAGATATAGGGGAACAATTGTTTCTCCTCAATGTAAAGGTTATATGAACTGATTTATCTGTGTTCACTTTTATGTTCCATTTGTTTAGCCATTCTTGTATCACATTTAGTCCAATTTATATTAGAAGCTTCAGAGGGAGAATCATTAGAAGCCATTATAGCAGTATCATCTGCATATGTTGCAATGGTGAGATCATTTGTTATAGGCATATCCGATGTAAAAATAGTATATAAAACTGGTCCCAAAACACTTCCTTGTGGAACACCAGAGTGAATTAAGCCAAATGCTGATTTTTGATTATTTACATTAACATAAAATTTTCTCTCGTGTATATACGATTTCAAAAGAATGTAAAAAGGAGCCGGAAGGATTTTTTTCAGTTTATATAGAAGTCCTGAATGCCAAACTCTATCGAAGGCCTTCTGTATATCTATAAATACAGCAGAGCAGTAACGTTTACGTTCTAAAGCATTAGAAATTTCATCAATAATTCGGTGACACTGTTCGGGTGTACCGTGTTTATTCCTAAACCCAAATTGATGTTCTGGTATTACGTTTTGCATTTCTAATATAGGCAACATTCTTTTCAGTAATATTTTTTCAAACAATTTTGAAATTATTGGCAGTAAACTTATTGGTCTATAAGAACTAATTAAGTGTTCCTGTTTATTTGGTTTTGGAATCATAACAATTTCTGCGTACTTCCATTGAGACGGAAAGTAATTCAATCTTAAAATAGAATTAAATAATGTGGTTAGAAAGATCATACCTTTTCTAGGTAAAGACTTAATCATTTTGGAACAAATGCTGTCATAACCAGGGCTTTTTTTATTGTTAAGTTTTATAACCATTTTCTGAACTTCTGACAATGTAACGTGTTTTATTGGAAAACTCATTTGGCACGCAACGTCAAGGAAATTTTCGATTTCAATCTTTTGTACTTGTTGATTTAGATTAAATGGATGAAAAACTTCTTCCAAGTGATTTTTAAATGCATTTGCTTTGGACTGGTCTGATTTACACCAGGTTCCATTAGCATCTTTAATAGGAATATGTTTTTTTTGTTAGATGTTTGAGGTATTTTGTCGCCTTCCACAGATTGTAGTCATCATTTCGATTTGGATCTAAGTTGTTCAAGAAATCTTTAACAGAATCATTTTTAAATTCTTTTAACCGCCTTTTTAAATGATTTGACGCATTGTTTAAATTATTTTTATTTAAGGGATTTCTACTTCTTTGGTATATTCTTCGTAAGTATCGTTTATTCAATATGAGATTTCTGATTTCTCCAGATATTCTTACAATATTTCCATATTGAAATATATCATACACCAAGGTTTGTGCAATATGGACGTGGTATTGGATCACTGTTTTCATCTTTGTTTTCACACCTGAAATCATTCTTGAAAACAGAATTAAATTATTTAAAAATAAGTCATTAGACATTGGAAAAGAAATTTTGGAGGAAATCGGAACAAAACCTGTGAAAGATATTCTATTTAATCAAGGGAGAAAAATTATGAATAATATCAAAGAAGCTACTATTGAAAAAATAAAAACAATGCAGAAAGGTAAAGGGAAGCATATAAAACTTAAACGCTTAAAACAAAAACCGCATAATAAATCCAAACGTTGTAGAGGAAAGAACTTTAACGATATTTTTGGAAATTTTTAATGTCGGGATTTATAGAATGTATGAAAAGTGAATTGGATTTATTTGAATCTCCCCCAGTTCAAACTAGTGTAATTAAAACAGAAGAAATATGTTATAATCCAATTGCTTCATTGGTCAACTTTAGTACAATTGAATTTGTATCACTGGGGAATGGTGAAACATATAGAGATCTTAATAGTATTTATCTTAGACTAGTGCTTGAATTCAAAAGAACTGGAGGCGTTGTTAATAACTTGTTGCATTCCATATTTAGGAATTGTACAGTTCATTTTAATAATAAAAGTGTATCTCAACCTGACAACAACTATCACTATAGAGCATATATGGAAACATTGCTCAATTATGGAAATGTTACTAGATCTACCCATCTTGAATCGTGTGGTTGGGCTACTGATGTGAATAAAATTAATTCATTAATCGATAAAGAAAATCCCGGTTTAGATAAAAGAAAAAAATTATTTAAGGATGGGAAAAAGGTGAAGCTTTTCCGAAAACTTCATGTAGATGTATTTAATCAACAAAAGTACTTGCTTAATAATGTTGATCTTAAGGTCACATTAAATTTGGAGAAACCAGAATTTTATATTTTAAAAAGTGGGGATAAAAATGAATCTTATCTAAGAATATATGAAGCTAATTTATATATAAATCATCTTACTATCAATAGTAGTATATTAATGGCACATCATAATGTATTACAATGCAAAAATGGAATTTAGCCATATAAGAGAGTAGAAATTAAGACCTTCACTATACATGCAGGAAACCATTCATTATCTCTAGATAATGTTATACTTGGACAATTACCAAATTTCTTAATTTTTGGAATGGTATCGAACAAAGCTTATACTGGAGATAGAAAAGAAAATCCATACAACTTTCAACATTTTAATTTACAAAGATTTAATTTGGTTGTTAATGGAGTACAATATCCAGCACAGCTAATAGAATTTAACTAAAACAATGGAGGAATATTAGCACTCGTGGTTATCAAACCCTATTTAAAGGTACCGGAATCCATCATTTTGATAAAGGTCATCAAATTACAAAGGAACTTTTTGATAGCGGATTTTTTTTACTAGCTTTTGATTTAACACCAGATCACAATAATAATTCTAATTGTGGAAATTTAATAAATCAAGGAACTATTCGAATAGAAGGACGTTTCGGGAAACCCATAACGGAGGCAATTACCTGCTTAGTATATTGTGAATTTAACAGTATAATAGAAATTGATAAGTCTCGCACTATAATTCAAACGCTATGAACTCAATAAATATTATAAATACTTTAAATTCAAATAATTATACAAATTCAAAAAATTATACCCAAGACACCTGTTACAAAACCATCATTTTACATAGCCAACACTGATCCATCTTATAAGCCTGGACAGCATTGGGTTGCTTTTTATTTCCCTGAAAATAAACCAGCAAAATTTTTTTGCTCTGCAGTTCAACCTCCAATAAAACCATTTATTTCATTTCTAAACCGAAATTCTAAAACATTTGTCTCCAATAAAATGCGAATTCAAAGTGAATCATCAATGTTTCGTGGTGTTTATTGTTGCATTTTTATTTATTTAAGATGTAAAAATTTTACTTTTAATAAAATTTTAAATATTTTTAATTATTTTAATTTACATGAAAATGATATGTTAGTTTTAAGTTTATTTAAATACTTTTATTTGTTTTTATAGAAAATAAAAATAAATAAATAAATAAATAAGAAATATATATATTATTTTGTTTTTTATTCCAAGTTCTTTTTCCACATTTAGTAAAACTTCCAGGAGAATTTTATCACGACCATCATGTAATGCGAGGAATAGTGGAATGTCTATAGGCGGCAGTATTAAGATTTCTTGAATTTCAATTTGACCCTTGTTTGAAATATAATTTGATTCAATTGCAGTGTTGTTGGATGTATTCATTATTCTGAATATGTTGTTCTTGATAGATAGTCTATTATTTACTAAAATTATTTCTAAAATTCAAAATTCATAAGACCCTTACCAAGTTCAAAATTGCAAGAAGTTATTGTAAAAAAAAAACAAATTTTTTTTTAAAGTTGTATTATTTTTTATTTATTATTATTTTTTTAAATTAACATATTTGAAATTAAAAATATTTTCCCTATTTTCTTATTTGAGACGTTTAGATAATAAATAATATCTTTTTATAAAATCCTCTATTTTGCTTATAAGTTGTCTATGCTTTCTACAATTACAAGTATCAGGACCAACGCTTGCTTTATCATCCGACCATGAACAGTTTTTGAAGTGTAATCCATATTTAGATGATATAGATTCTTCATTATAATTCCCAGTTTTATTAATAAGTGCCAAATACTCTTCCAGTGTTTTTTGATGTTCAACAAAAATTAAACCATCAAAATTTTGAAGATACTTATATACTAATTAACAATTTTTTTTTATTAAGAATTTCTTGCAATTTTACTATTTTCCCAACTTAAATATGGTTGAGAATTTTAGATGAAAATCTCTCCCACTTCGTCTTCTCCAGCGAAGTTTTCACTGACTACCTCTTCGAATTCCAAAACATATAAACTGTTATCTAACTTCCTCCTTAAAGTAAATTGTTCATTATTAACTCCATCTATTACTTTATTTTCCAAATTATCAAGCTCTGCCATCACCACATTTCCATATTTATTCTTATGGCGGAACATACTTAATACCTTATATGGCTTTGATGGTAGTAAATCCTTTGCTGCTAGATATGGTCTTGTTTATAATTTATTGAAAGCCGCAACAATATCAGCATTTGTAATTTTATTTGATTCCATTTTTGTTTCGCCTTTTAAAAAGTTTATTAACTGATTGAAATAATTTTACTTCAGACAATTATATTTATATCTAACCAAATTTATCTTCAAAGAAGAGTAATTTGGATATATCTCCTAATATTTCAAATTGAGGAAATATTATAAATAAATAAATATTGAGCCATAAACTAATTTTAAACATATTCTAGATATGAAAAATGTTTAATGTGAATAAAAAATACTTCCCTTAATTTGTTACTAGAATATTTAAAATTAATCATGACCATGGTTGGTTGATTGGTTTACGTAATCTTACGGACAATCAATTAGACTCGTTAGATGGAACCACACTACTCGCCAGGTGAATGAGTTGTATTGAATCTGTAATGAGATAGAAGTGTAGGGAAGAACAATGAGAACATAAATAAAAGATCCGGCCTGTAGCATTGAGATATTTAATGATGTCACTGAGTCTAGTGTCAGATATCTCACAGAGGTTGTCTAATTGGTACCCTCGCAGAAATTTATGTCTGCTTGCGTTCAAGGCTGGGCATTCACAAAGAAGATGAAATACTGTCTCCTCCTTCCCGCAATTGCCACAACTACGACAATATTCATTGTAAGGGAGACCAAGTCTGCTTGCATGTTTTCCGTTCGTCCAGTGACCTGTAAACAATGCTATTAGTCTCGAGATGTCTTTGCGTTTGTAGTCAATGAGTTGCATTGAGCGTTTTTCATTGTTGGTAGACCACGTTTCTTTCGCGACTCTACATTTGTCCAGATTTCGCCATCTATTTTTTGCCTTTTCTAGAAAGTGTTTTTGGATTCTGCTTTTGACTGTTCCTAACGGGATTGTGACAGAAACTGATAAGGAGGCATTCATAGCATAGCCTGCCCGGGCTAATTCGTCTGCCTGTTCATTACCATAGTAGTCGCTATGCGCAGGAACCCAGACTATAGTAATATCATACAGTCGACTTAGTCCTAGCAGTTCCTCTTTACATTGTCTGATTAGAATAGAGGTAGTTTTCGGTGATTTGAGCGATAGTATTGCCGCTTGACTGTCGACAAATAAACCAATATTCCCTTGAATATTTCTATCGCGAATTAGTTTACACGCTTCCCTGACCGCTAGTATTTCCGCTTGGAATACGCTTGCCTCGTCAGGGAGTCTACGTGAGTGTCTAATTCCAAGATCATTAGAGAAGACACCAGAGCCGACACCGCAGTTCATCTTTGAGCCGTCAGTGTATATCCTAGTTCCAAATTGTTCAAGAAGATTTTCCCTTCTCCATTCACTCCTGGTGGGGAATAGGACTTTAATAGTATTTCCGAGTCCATCTTGGGAATCATATAGTCGGTAAATTGATTGAATTGCGGGGGTATTAAACTTAATATCCTCGCGTGCCCATACGTTCTTGATCTCCAGCTTTCCGTTGCAGATAATCTTATCGCACTATTAACTGATGATTCAATTATGTATAGGTCTATAGGTGTTAGGTGCAATATAGTGTTCAGAGCTTCTGATGGACTAGTACGTAATGCACCTGCAATGCCTATGGAAGCGGATCTTTGTATCTTGTAAAGTTGATCCACCACATATCTCTTACTAGTAGCGGTCCACCACACAAGAGATCCATATACAAGAATGGGCCGTACTATTGCAGTGTATAGTCATTTTGTCAATTTTGGACTCAAACCCCATTTCACGCTGAACATCTTTCTATAGGTGTAGTATGCTACCGTAGCCTTACTAACCCTATGTTGAATGTTCAGCTTCCATGAAAGCTTGGAGTCCAAAATAATGCCCAAGTACTTTGCATTGTATGACAAGGTGAGTTCACAGTTTTCTAACCGTGGTAGTCTGAAACTGGGAACCTTGGTCTTTGTAGTGAAAAGTACCAGATCTGTATTGCACGGTTTCACTCCTAGTCCACATTCTTTGGCCCAGTCACTGGTTTTCAATTTCATAAAATGCAAAACAATTTTTCCTCCTATTAATGCACTCACAAGAAAAAATTACAAAAACAAATTCATTGGTTTTCAATTTCATACAAACAATTTGCTCTTCAAAATTGCTCTTACTCCTCATTAAAAACAAAAACAACTATTGCCTTCCCATTTCCCTACTACTTTCTCGTATTAATTAATTAATATTTAACTTAACATCAAGGGTAGAAACTGAAACAAATAATCAAAGTATACTAAATACAAAAATTATTGAAAGAATGGAAAACATTACAAATCATATAAATAAAGAACAAGATATTATAGTTAGGTCATTAAAACACTCACAAAACAGCATTTTATCCAATTTCAAACTTTTTAACGACATTCAATACCTAAAGCAAATCAACTACAATATTGATTTATTATCAAATCATATCGCAAGTATTTCCGAAGCAATGACCTTATCCAAACTCAAAATTATACCAAAAATGATTTTGAACACTGAAGAACTAAAAGAAATTGATAATAACTTAAAAAATCAATCTATTAATATCGATACCATGAAACACTTGTACGAACTCTTAGAGTTACAAGCTTATTACAATAACACAAATATCATTTTCAATATCCTTATTCCTCATATCCCTCATGATCTGTACATAATTTCCCACACAATCCCCATACCAATTAATAAAACAAAAGAAGTGATAATATAACCATATATAATTTATAACAATGAGAAAATCCAATATTTTAACAATTTATGCAATAAAGTTGAAAACTTGTATTACTGCAAGGAAAGTGCACAACAAGAAACAATAGAAATATCTTCATGCTTTAGAAAAATCATAAATAACCTGGAAGCCAACTGTAAATTCAACGATGTAGGCCAGATCACGAAAGTCTGACAGCCCGAACAAGGTCTAGTATTAACAAGAAATTTACCACCAACAGAAATGAACACATCATGCGACTCGAAGAAACATATTATTGATGGAAACCTATTTATACATTTCAAAAACTGTAACCTTATAATCAAAGAAATTACCTACAGAGATAACCCAAACATATATTGGGATGATTTTATTATAAACCCATCCACACAAGTAAACATAAAACCTCTGTCCACAATAGAAAGCTTGAGTATACCCAAACTTAAGGAGTACCATTTAAAAAAATAAATTGGCTATCGAAGTCTTATCGAATAATACAGAACTACACAGACATATAAACTACGCCTTCTTAGTTGGAATAATTGGTATAATAATTATTATTTTCGTAACCAAACAAAAAACGGAACTCGTTATAAATGAACTTCCCACTACAAATACAATCGCTCCAGACCATCAATACTTTTGGCCATCGCTCCACACTAAGGGGGGAGGAGTTACAGAAATAACTGAAACTGCAACCACAACAACAACAGATCCACCAAGTAAGCCATCTCGACTAAATAGCTACATCAGCATTGTAAAGTAAAGAAACGAAACTAGATCACTAAACATTTTAATAAAACAGTTTATTGAACTTTAAGCATTTTTTATTAAATGTGAAATTATTTAAAACAAATAAATAAGTAAAAAGTAAGCACTTTTATATTTAGACAACAAGTTTAATTTTAAAGAAAAATAAAAAAATATAATCAGACATAATTGATCAACAAAAGAAACAAGTTGTAATTTTTTTAAGTGTCTTCTAAACAAATAAGATAATTCGCGTGTTTTGATATCTGTAATATATACATATTTTTATTTTGTGTTTAAAAAATCAGTATAAAATATATACATAAATGCTCGAATATATATATATATATATACGTATAATTAAATAAATTAAAACTAGCGAAGTACTGCGGTAAACAAATTTTTTTTTTATTTTCCTTTTTTTTTTTTGTAAAACTACAATTAGAGAACTGAAGAAACTATTAAACCGATGGAAATTTTCTCAGTAATGTTAAAAAATTCATATTTATTAATAATATGTATGTATTTACATATTTTGTATTTAATTTCCATAGGAAATATAAATATTTTAATCAAATCCACTGCTAGTACTACGATCATTATTTTATTATAAAATCAATCTGTTATAGAATCAATTCAAATCATTGTTATTGTTGACACTATAACTTCAAAATTATATTCGAATCACAGCATATTTGGTTCAATAAATATTTTTAGGATTTTTCAAACTAAATTTCTGGTAAGAATGAAATTAAACTCTTAAAATGAATTATGAAGCATTTTTATCAAAAATAATCTCCGTATTTGGCGATCGTATTAAGGATCCTACAACCAAATTTTTATTACAAAATTTGTAACAAATGAAAAATATATCTGAAAGCAATAAATTACTAATTATGAAATAACAGAATTTCTTATTTTTTTATATAATTCTTGTATTAAAATATTTCAGGTGGTCGTTGATTTGGTTTACTTTAACTTATTCATAAAGTACTAGCACCTTCGTCACATAATCAAATGCAAATGAAAATATGATACAATTATACTTTTTTTAGTACATTTTTATATTTGTGGTACTACCATGGCTCATTTGGTATAATTTTATATTTACATATTTTTGGTTACAAAATATTTCCGGAAAATACAATTTTAGGAAAAACGTATTCAATTGTTTCCTCTTCGTAAAATACTTTCCCAAATAAGAAAATTAATTTTGAATTTATAAATATTTAATATAGAACACTAGACAGCGCACAGTGTCACATTTGGCAGTTTTAGGAAAAAAACCTAGTTTTAGAGATATTGGACTGAAATATTATATTATGTTCATAGACTAGGCCACACACATTTCCACTAAATCGCTGCAACTCCCATAAAATTTATTAAATATATTATACTAATTATTTAGATACATTTAATTTATTTTTACTTTTAATTGGAACTGACGTTTTTGTTCTACATTCTTTTACAAAAAGGATTGCATATTGTTCTATGTATATTTAAATATACTTATTTCTAATGTGAAACATTTTTTTTATACAATTAATATTATTAAAGTTTTTAATAATTCTTCAACCAGTTCCCGGAAAAATTACTTATATTCCGGGGAAAACGGTAATTTAAAAATTATAAAATTTGTATGCATTTATTGCATTTTAGTTCACAGTCTTCTTTTGTTACTATTAAAAAACTAGTTGATTGAAATTTTTAATAAAGCCTAAATTGCACAAAGTATTGAATAAAACGCAAAAAGTTTTTCTTAATCCTATTATTATCAGAAATTCTGTAAAACTTAATAGTATTCCACTGGACACTCCAAAAATGACGTGAATATCAAAATGAAAACTTCTTAATAACCAAATAATAAATATTTCCAGATAATTATAAATGAACAAAATACAATGCCAAAAAATAAAAAATTAAAAAAATAATTCGTTCCGATAGCTCTTTTTGGAATGTTCACGTTTTAAGTCGTCCAGAATTAAACTTAATAGCAAATAGTTTTGTAGTATAAACTTAAAACTTTTTAAAACGTCATGTTCATTTTTAATAGTATACTTTTTTCTTCAAGTCCACGAAACAACAAAAATAAATTTTTAAAGGCAAAACAAGATCAGAACCCTTTAAAAAAGCTAGACATTGGGTATATATTTTTGTGGTATTCGCTGGAATTCTTGTAACAAAGACAAAACGGGATTTAAAACCAATTTTTAATCAAATAATTTATTACATATCGTCGCAGCGCAGATGAAAAGTTATATATTGTTACGAAATTTTACTTGAATTCGAATATAACAGTTTTAACGACTGCTTTAAAGGTAAGTACTGTTTCTCTACCTTTTCCCAATGTTTCTCAACCTTCCTATTTATAATAACAGCAGTTAACATATCGGTGGAAATTATTAACATAGCTATAAACATACAACATTGACTGAAAAGCTTTCACCATTGTTTGTAAGAGTGGCAACACTAAATGTTTAAGCTGTTAACTTTAACGTCGAAAGCTCTAAAATTCTAATATACTAGTTTGTCCGTTAAGATCATTGTAGAAATAGATCTTTTGAGAAGCATCTAGATGGTAATGCAGTGTAAATAAATTGGCCGTGAGAACACTATTGAGTCAGTCTAATTTAAAGCATCGTTAAGTAAAGACAAATTAACTGCCTTGAAGTTAACTGTATATTAAAGTGTGCTGTATAAAGTGTGTAATTTAAGCGTGTGTGTGTATTAGAACACATAGTGGCTTTTTAAGCTGCTGATATACATTTTAAATAAAATAAAATGTTTTTATTTGCAATAAAAAGGATCCAGTTTATTTAAAAAGAAAAAAACACAATCTGTAATTTTTCGTTTCTGTTTCTTAATTTGCAAATCTATTTTTAAATAATAATTCATATACATTTTTTATAGCTTTAATCCAAAACAAAAATAAAACTAACTTGTTTTTGCTGTTCTAAAAAGTTTTGAATATATCTATATATCTATATATCTATTTATGAAAAACTTTTTTTTTATTTCAGCACATTTATGTAAAGTACTTTGAGAAAACTTAATTGATAAAAATCGCGATTTACATAAAAAAACATTTTTTAATGTGTATGTTGCAACAAAATTGAACTTTGTTTGTGTTGACTGTATATATGTATATATGCACACACTTACAATTTACGACTTAATAGTAAAAAAATTACCCAAAAAAGTTATATGACCTCTGCTCTAATTTTATTACCTGTGGACTGCTAATTGACCTTAATGAAAAAGTCATGAATTGAGTTAATTTTAAAAAAGAATAAAGTTTTTGACCTGAGCGTTTAAAATAATTTTTTATGCTCAAAACACCTGAATGAAAAATATTTTTTTTAGTTTACTAAGTCTTTTACCTCTGTTTTCCCTAAATTCCTTTTATTGTCAAAACAGTTATAAATATATATTTATAACTGTTTTTTTTTTTTTTTTTTGTAATATATTGCATTTGCTCATATTAACAGTTCAGTTGATTCCTAGGTTCTGTATATTGTAAGTGCTTTTTGTATTGAAAAATATGAGTTCGTTACGAAAACCTTGTGTTAACAACCCCAACAGTGTTTGTTATATATGTAGCAAATTTTGTATACAAAAGCAAAGAAAAAAGATCACGGATGTTGTGATAAAAACCTACGAAGCATACTTTGAGAGAAAGCTTGCACAAAGAATAAATATTGGGTACCCAATATCGTATGTAAGACTTGTGTAGAAACTTTGCGATACTGGAGTCAAGAAAGCCGTAAAGGGTTTTAATTTGAAGTACCAATGATATGGACTGAGCCTACTAATTACTTTTTTGGGTAATTATTTTACTGTTAAGTCGTAAATTGTAAGTGTGTGCATATATATATATACAGTCAACACAAACAAAGTTTAATTTTGTTGCAATATACACATTAAAAAATGTTTTTTTATGGAAATCGCGACTTTTGTCAATTCAGTTTTCTCAGTAAATTGTGAATAAAATCAAAAGTTGTGCAAAGATTGCAATGAAATAAAGTTCATTTTATTCGAAATATGTTTAACTAAATGTTTTTAGACCAAAACTGGGATTTTTGTCGCATTTTTATTTTTTATGAATTTTTAGAAAGCAAAAATTTTTTTAAATTGTTATTTTTTTTCAAAACTTCAGCGATATCTCTGAAACTACTGGGCATATTTAAAAACAATGTAGCACGGCCTAAAGAAAATATTGTTGCCGATTTTCGGATTTTTTTTAAACTGAATATGGTGAATATGGCGTTTTCAAGTTATTCCAATATATGTAGTTAGATTGCTTAATTTTGAACATAACGGTATATCTCGAAAAGTCGAGCTGATAGAGAAAAATAGAGATTATATTTGAAATTAGCGACTTCAAGTTAGTAAAAATTTGCAACAAAGTTCCAGACCGCACAAAAAAGCTCAATTTTGTTCCTTTGTGTTATTTATTTAATACAAATTTAGTATAATTAAATAAAATAGACTATTTACTACTCTTTTTTGGTTGAGTGTATTATCTTAATATTCCTATAAAAGCACCTAAATTGTTTAATCAACTTATCAAAAATGGAACTAAAAAATAATTAAGATTGACTTCACCTAAAAAATTAATATATACTCACTCAAACTAATGAACCAATTTAGAATAAATAATAATGTGTTGATGAACCTTTATTTTGGATAACTTCAAAAATTTGGTCTGGCATTGATTCAACTAATTTTTGAAGAAAATCACTGTCAGTTTTTTCCCAGGCTTGCTTAATTTTTAGTCCTAACTCCGTTATTGTTATTATGGTTTCATTCTGTGCATTTCTTGCATAAACTTTACGGGCCATGTACCTCACAGATTCTTCATTAGATTTAAATCCGGACCGCAAGCCGGCTAGTCCAATAGTGAAATACTATGCTCAATAAAAAATGATTTAGATTGGTTCGAGACATGGATTGCAGCGTTATCTTGTTGGAATATGCAATCTTCATCAATTCTTTAATCCATAAATAAGAAAAGAGCAACTTCCAACAATTCACTATAAATTTCACTGTTCATTTTAGTTGGATCAAAACATATTTTTGATTTTCCTGCAGCAGAAAAGGCTGCCCAAATCATAACACTGCCTTCACCGAAATTGCGTTTCGACAAACGAATTTCGTTCGACCTTAAATCATAATTAGTGCATCATTAACTCAAAAATTGCGTTTTTGAGTTATGACGTTCTTGAAGTAAATGAACAATATTATTGTCGGTGACTTTAATTGCATATATAAGATGCATAGGCGAGGCTATATTTGGTCTTATTTTCCTGGGCTAAATATTTTTATGAAATTCTATGCAATATTTTTTATTTGTCTCTTATGTTTAGATTATGACATAAATAGTATTTTAATATTTCATTTTTAGTCCTAAGTTTAATGAAACAGTTAAATATAATCTAACACAAAATTTGCAATTTTGAATATATCCCGTATGCTCAGTACTTGTCTATAGGAAAAAATTAAATAATGTAGAATGGAACATAGTCCATAAACACAACAAATTTTATATGCTACTGAATTGTTGAACAATAAGAGATTTTTACATTTATTTTAAATTCCCAACCAAAAAGTAAGGACGATGAAAGTAAATTTATTCAAAACGATGTTTGCTTAGAAGGGTATACATTTTACTCAACCTTTGAATTATTCGAATAATCAAATAAGGCGAAAATGCTGTTTTATTCGAATAATCGAGTAAAAATTTTGAATTGCTTGATTTATTCGAGTAATATTTGCATTAAGATTTTACTTGTTTATTTTATTTTTTTATTTTTTTAATGCATAAAAATATTACTCCCTTTTGTTTTAGTATAGACAGTCCTGCAAATTATTTAAAACAGAGTGAATAATATTATCGTTCATTTTATTAACTTTGAATATTGCTTCAGTCGTCCTGTTAAAATGGATATGAGAAATAGAATTCGAAAACTTCTCACAAGTTACAGAACATATTTTAAGATTAAATTACTCTCTCACATATTACAGAAGTTCATGAAGTAATATAAAGTGCAATAATTTTTTTTTTTTTTTTTTTTTTTTGAGTTATTTTATTTTTTATTCTGCAACTAAATTTATTCTGCTGCTAAGTTTTGGAAGGAAAGAAATTCCAAAATGGTAAAAAAAATAAAATATACTATTATGAATTAGTCCAACAGAGCCTCAAAAACAATGAATTTAATACAGTGTAGAGAAGAATCTCTCGAACAGTTTTCCGACTGAAAGTCCAACAATGTGCTGAACCTTACTGCAAATTTATTTTTTGGTGTGTCATTTGTTGAACTAGGTCAAGTCAACGTTTTTTCCAACATTAATTTATTTTTTAGGCATTAACTTTAAATACAAAACATTTTTATTTAGTTTATTTTTTCTTATATCAGATCTGTAAATACAGAATCATTTATTTTTAATATCCGTTTATTATTTAAACAATGACAATATTTAATTTTAAAATGAATAATTTTTTAACTAAAAAATATGTAAGTTTTAAGTTTCATGATGTACAAGTTCTATAAGACATAGATTGGAGAACATAAATTCACTTCCAGTTCATAACTAGTATTCCAAGGACTAAAAATATAATAAACTTGTTCTGCCCTGGCTTGTCCTGTTGAAAAATATTTTTAATTTTCTGACTTAGCTTCACAAAAAATATATAATTATTAATGAAATTTGTATACAAATTTCTGTACAAAATTATTTCTAAAGTTAATTGTTTGACATTTGATTTTAATGTTTAATGTTATAAACAAATAAGACACTAATAGCGTGTAAATGATTACAAATATTTATATAATTAGCACTCTTAAAATTTGCAAAACAAAATTTTTATAAAATTTTTTCTAAAGTGAAACGTGTTAATATAATTTACATCCAAATTTGATCTTCATGCTAACATCTATATAAAATGTTTGGACGTATGATTTTCAAAAACAATTTTCAATGGGGAGCCTTTGTGGACGGTAATTTAGGCCGATAGTCACAAAATTAGGTATTATAATTTTCTGTTTAATAGAAACATTAAAACGTGTGTCGGGAAAATATTTTTATCACAATTTTCACGAAATTCTCATGAGTTCTCCCTGGAAAGGAGGTTATGTGTAAAATTTCATTAAGATATCTTGCAAACTGCAAACTATAGTTTGTTAAGAACGCTTGCATTACTAACGGTTGGACGGACGTTTTAGTAATTTTTTAGTACCAAACTAAGCACTTAAAGGTGGCTAAGTAACATCGCTTTTGCTCGTTATAAGCATTATTGAAAATGCCATAAAACTGCGCATCTTACAATAATGCAGTTTATAATTTAAAAAATCTTAGTATACTTCTTATTTCGGTTTTTTAAATGTAACTTTTTTAGAATTTTAAGATGCTGAAATCTTTCCCTTTCACTGATACCAATGTCTTGTTATAAAAACTTACTAAAACTTTAGTTAATGCCCCTTTTTTCCCCAGTGTGCTGTGTGAAAAAAGACTAATAATGTTCGCTTTTTTGCAGTCATATTCTCAGATTTTTTAGTTGTGTTCTTAAGTGTTAAAATGTCATTCTTCTTCCTATGGATCAAGTTTTATTGTATACTAGCTGACCCGGTCCTCGTTGCTGTCCCTAAGCAAATATTAGTGTTGTATTACCACACGATTTAAATGATGTAAATATTTTGTAAATAAACCGAAAACTCGGATTTTTGAATGCAACATTTCGAAAGTTTTAAAATTTTGATATTGGATCATTATTAACATAGGTTTTTTGTAAATATCTTCGGAACTACATAACCGATTTAAGATTTTGATATCTCGTTTTGAAAAACATGACAACGGCTTTCAAAAAATAAAATAAAAAAAGCAAAAAGAATAAATATATGTATATGTCATTGGTGGTGCAATATGAAAATTGGATTTTGCTACGCTCCTCCGCCCGTAGACCGAAAATCAAAAATCAGACCTCTCAGTGTCACCCGCCTGAATATTCTGAAGATTCCCTGAAAATTTCATCAAAATCGGCCCAGCCGTTTTGGAGTCCATACGTTACATACATACACACATCCTGTTTAATATACATATATAGATGTATTTAATTTTTGTGTTTTATGATTTTTCAAAAATACAATTTTAATGGTGGCAACGTGATTCTTTCACATGCACTTTACCATTTATGTGACTGAAAAGTGATATTTTCAAAAGTTTTTAAAAGATTCGTATTGAAATTATATTAATTTGTTCGAATGAATTTTTAACAGAAATCTTCATTTTTAATTTACTCGAAAAATTATTCTATTTTAATTTGTTGATTAATCAAGCAAATATTAATCGAGTGAATACCCTATTGCATAGTTTTGCATGAAGAGCAGTGTTGCCAGTTTAGCCTTTTTAAGGCCAAATCTAGCTTTTTTATTTTGCTTTTAGCTTTAAAATTTTCGTTTTACCTTCCTTTTTTCCAGCCTCTTTTATTTTTAAAATTGCCCTAAAAAACTAAAATGTTAGTATTTCAACAATAAGGAAAATAATTTGTTATTTACTACTACTAATTTCATGTTTACATTCAAGCGTTTTTTGTGTATTCGCACACTATCGGCGCTTCAAATTCTAAATAAAAGTGGTTCAACTAATTTTGTGGAGTTACTAAGTCGATAATTAAAAATATGTTTAAATATACGAGGGCGGATCAATAAGTCCGTGACTTTTCGAATTTCCCTCGTAGTTATATGAAATGCAATACTATTCCCATCACGTACCACCTTTTAATAGACTACAGTCAAATTTTGAGCAAGTGTCGTCATCTACTTTGCGTTTAACAACTGTTCAAAACATACAACCTCGTGTATTTTTCTAAAAATGGAAAAAGTGAATTTCGAGTGCTTATTAAACATTATTTTTTGCGATAAAAAACCGTCAATCAAACCAAGGAAAAGCTCGATAAATACTACGGGGACACTGCACCATCGATTTCAATGGTAAAAAAGTGGTTTAGTGACTTTCGTTGTGGTCGCGCAAGTACAAATGACGCTGAACGTTCTGGACGGCCAATTGAGGTCACTACACCCGAAGATGTTGACCAACCGAAGAGTAAAAGTGCGTCAGATTGTTGATGCCATAGGCATTTCATATGGCAGTGTGGTTGTTTGCAAGATGGGTGCCTCGTTTGGTCTCAATTGACCATAAACCTAAACGTGTGAAAACTTCAAAGGATTGTTTGGAATTGTTTAACCGCAATCCGAATGAGTTTTTGCGGCGTTTTGTAACTGTGGATGAAATATGGATCCATTACTGTACTCCAGAGACCAAGCAGCAGTCTAAACAGTGGGTTTCTCCGGGTGAACCTGCTCTGAACAAGGCTAAGGTATAATCCACATCGATTACCTTCAAAAGGGAAAAACAGTAAACGGCGAATATTATACCAACTTATTAGACCGACTTAATGAGGATTTAAAAGAAAACTACGACATATGGCCAAGAAAAAAATTTTTTTTCATCAAGATAATGCAGGGGTGAACACGTGTGCAGTCTCAATGACAACTCTATGAATTGGGCTACGAAGTGGTATCTCATACATCATATTCTCCGGACTTAGCCCCTAATGACTACTTCCTATTTCCAAACCTAAAAAATAGCTCGGTGGAAAGAGATTTAGCTCCAACGATGAAATTATTGACCAAACAAATGCCTATTTTAAGAATCTCGAAAAATCCTATTTATTACGCAAAGTAAATGACGACACTTGCCCAAAATTTGACAGTACTTGATGGGAATTGTGTTGCATTTCATTCGAAAAGTCACGGACTTATTGATCCGCCTTCGTACTTCATCAACAACTATTTATGAAAATAATTTAAAAAAGATCTTATTAATAAAAAAAAAACACCCAAAAAAAAATTGAAATGCTTAATCAAAATTATTGGGTGATTTTTAATTGATTCTTTTTTTTTTTTTTTGCTGGATTTTATTTATAAATTTATTACAATTTCTTTAGAAAAATTTCAAAAACTAATAAGAACGAGAAAAATTAAGTTTCTTAATTAAAAAAAAATAACTTTTTTCTGGCCTTATTTTTAGTAGCATTTAGCCTTTTTTGACCTTTTTTTCAAGTTCGGTTTAGCCTCTTTTTTTCTCATCTCCTGGCAACACTGATGAGGAGATTTAAATTTTCACCAAATTGATTTATATTCTGTGTGAAACATGCTAAGTCAATATGTGCATATATATATACATATATATATATATATATATATATATATGTATTTACATTAGGGTACACTTAAGCGTACCTAAAATTATGAAAGGGGACATCAACTTCCGCCGATGATTGGAACAGGATGGTACAGGGCCATTTATATTGATGATTCGTAAAGAAATCTTCAACAGCTTTTAGTCTTCAATATTAAGGATATACATGTAGCTCAAAAAGAAGAATTTTGGACCACCCTAATATACATACATACTTATCTACATATATGTACATACATAAGTATATCAATACAGATACATATAGGACATACTAATAGTTATGTACATATTGCGTGGTATATGGTGTATTTTTATATACATATGTACCAAGCATACAAAAATATACCGAGATGTCTCTCTTTACACAATTTAAGTATATGTTTATGTGAATGTACCTGTATGTATTTGTAAGGACATACATATATATAAATATGTAAAAATTTTCTTTTCAAAATTAAAACTGATGTAGCTCGTTCTCAGTAATAAATCAATGGATTTAAAATTGAAAAACGAAAACATTGTTTCCAATACGTTTTCATTTATACCTTTTCGGACATTAACAAAATAAATTAAGGTTTGTATACGTACATATATAGATATTGTAACACCTGGTTTCTATATTTAAAGAACTTTAATGAACAGAAAAATACAATAGCACCTTTATAAAGAATTTTTAAATTAAATTTGATTTTATTTAAAGCAACACAGACTATTTAATATATTTGCTTGTTCCTAACATTACATTTTTTATACCAAAAAAAAAAAAAATCCTGCATTAAAAATAAAATTCAATCCAGATTAAATGTGCACATAAACATATAATGTTCGCTAAAAACCATCAGAGGAAATGATTTACTTTCCTGCACCACAGTAAATAAATGAAAGCTATACAACATACTCGTATATGATATTCGCTACAAATTCTTTCAATGAATGCATTTCATATTCTGATCAATGCACCATTCCAGAGAAGGTGTTCGAATATTCGCTAATGCTTGAATCCAAATATTGATTTAAATAATTTCAAGTTATATTTTTTTTCTGTGTTAAGATATTGATAAAGGGCAAGGATTAGTTTTTTTTATTAATAATCCACCATAAAATTATTCTCAAATTATTTTAGATAAAAGTAACTTTGAAATAGAAGTTCTTAAATAGTACATATCGAGTCAGTTAAATATTTTAGAAAATAATTTACAACATTTACATTATTATTAAAAACTTGTGCGGCTGGGGACATGGGAGCTAAATAATACATACCAAAGAGTTTCGCGCACCATGTTGTTCTTGTTTTTTTTTATTTTCCCTAAAAAACAACATGTTTTTCAGCCAATTCATAATTGGACTCTAGAGTACAATAATAAGTTGTTTCGAATATTTATTGATTAAACAAAAACATGTTCACTCTCTAAGGGTAAGGCATTAAAATCAAAATACCAGTTAAGCTCTAAAAACCTATGAGATGATGACGTAGACTAGATTTATCGGCTTCTGGCAAGGGATAATAACACTGTGCTAGTTGCAAATTTTAACAAGCTGGGAACCCCACTGGCAAAGCTAATTCGAATATGCTGAATTCAATGGTGGCAGCCGATTTTTAAGGTAAGCTCTCGTATTCGCCATATTTTGGCCTAAACTTTATTATGGAAGTTCCACAAATAATAGAAAATTATAAATAAAGGGACATTATTTATGTATATTAAGCAATAAATCAACTGAATGGATAGTTCATTCATAAATTAAATTGATTTTAGCCCGATATTTTATATACTGGAATATGTTTGTTTGAAAATTTGCTCATTGGTAACACTAGGTAGTTTACTTACGGAACTGTAGTAATATTTTTTGTTAGTTTAGAGATGTGTAATTTACTTTAAAATATATTTTATAATAAGAATTCATGGTCCTATACTTCAATAGAATCTTAGTTGTTTATTTTGTTTAAATTTAATAACTAACTAATTAAAATTAGACAAAAAGTTTATTTATTCATTTCTTATTTATTTATTTATTTTATTTTATTTTATTTTTTTTTTTTTTTTTTGTAAAACGTACTAGTGAGTTTTAGTAATAAATTAAAAGAATACTAAAAAAATTTATTTAAACGAAATAAATTTTAGCGCTATTTCTATTATCTCAAAGTGTATCTATATTCAACCAAAAATTAGTAGAAAATATGGTAAGAAGTGGTGCAGAATTGGAAAAAGTAGACTAAATCAATCAACAATATCATTGGTCAATTCAATAGAAATTTCAGTTAATTTTTCGTAAACTAGTTAAATTGATGAAAAATCGTCAATATGACAAATGAAATTAGTTGGTTAATTTAATAAATTTTTAATCAAGTTCAATAAAAATATTATTTAATGAATTGAATATATAATTTGTTCAAATTAACTAATTTTTCTTCTTTAAATTGAAGAATATTTATTCATTTTGACTATTGAATTTTGTTTAATTTATTTTTTTTTTAATTCTAAATGCCGTTTAAACCTCGACAGGAAAAATTGCGTTTATATATTATTGAATTATTTTATTCAACTAATACAAGATATATTGTTATACGCATATATTGTTGTATAAATTGTTTAGAGAATAATACAGTAATATATAAACGACTATTTACTATCATCAAACGCGAAATATTGACACTTTAATAATATTTATTGTATCAAAAATATATTACACATTAGAAAAAAGTGTATGATAATATGTATGAAATAAGTATATTTAAGTAATATATATAGAACAAAAACGTAAATGCTAATTAAAAGTAAAAATAAATTAGTATATAATACCATAAAAAAGAATATTTCAATTAAAATTATTTTATATTTAGTAAACTTAAGCAGCAAAGTGACTACGAAGGCACCAAACCAAATAAACGACTATATAAAATATTTGAAAAGAAGAAATAAGATTTTTTTTTTTTTTTATATAATTAGTAATATTCATATTACTTTCACATATGCTTTCCATTTGTTACATATTTTGTAATAAAAGTTTACTTGCTGGATACTTGATACGATCATCAAATATATTATAGACAACACAACACGTGAACAGTCTCATTTGTTTCAATATGCATTTTCTGTATTGAAAAAATTTCTTCAATTCTATATTTTCTTAAATTTGACTGAAATAAATTAGTTAATTTCAACGAAATTTCTTCAATTCTACACGCTTTTAGAAAATTTGAAAATATTTTATCAAACTGAAGAATTTTATTCAATTTTTTTACGTGCCTTAAGTAAATTTGAAATTTATTTAATTTGACTAAATAATTTAGTTTATTTTAGCTAAGTACCTTTAATTCTTCTTGACTATAGTAAATTTTTGTTTAATTTAACTAAAATAAATTAGTTAATTTTAGCAAAATTTCTTCAATTTTTGTCAATTAACTGAATTTTTTAAACATATTGAAAAATATCTATTAATTTTAACTGCTTTTTTTATTTAATTCCACCAAATTTTAGTAAAAGTAAATTCGTTATTTTATTAATATATTTAATTAAATTTGTATAAATATTATTTAAATACATATATATTCAACAATGAATAGTAAAAACTAAATAAATAATAAAATTATAAGATATGTAAGTACATATGCTTTTTAAATAATATCAAAACTGTAATTGTATTTATTAAATAATCCCAATATAAATTAAATATTAAACAAAAGACATACAAACTGATTATGAAGAATTTTCTTCAATTTTGCAAGCCTTTAGACAATTTTAAGATATTTATTCAAATTGACTAAAATACACTAGTTAATTTTAAAATTGACAAAAAAGAATAGTTAAATTTTCAGATAATTTATTCAAATTAAATGTTAAATTGAGTAAAATTGCTGTTGTTTTACTTACGAAGAGCTACTGCCTTCTACTTTACTTTAACTAAATGTTCGTTGATTTAACAGATTTTTCGTTATTTTTTTTAACAAAATTTTATTTAAATCAAAATATTTTACAAACAAGTATTCTTAAACAAAATTTTTTAGTTCATTTGAAGAAATTATATTGCTTTGAAGAAAAAATTTGTTAATTTAAATATTTTTTTGTTAAAATTCTACGAAAAATTTTCTTCAATATTACCTACGTGATATGGTTCAGTTTATTTTTAAAAAGAAACACAAAAATAAGTGAATCCTTTCAAGTAACAACGCTTTATTATAATTCTGACAGTATTTCTTTAATAATTATGCCATTAATATGTTAAAGAAATTTAAAAATACATATAATTCAACCTTCTAAACCAAAGGTTTTCCCATTTTGGAAAATGAATAATAAACCCTAATTCCGTAAGCAACAAAGGCCTTTATAAAATAGCATTTTCTCTCTCTCTCTCTCTCTCGCTTCATTTGAAAATTTGCTTGATTTTCTTATCAAAAATTGCTTTGCAAAATGACGTTTTTCTTGAGTTTAGCAGTAATGAAAATAGGTTTAAAATTAAAAAAATTACACATTTTCCTATTTTTTTTTTTTTATTAAAATTTGCTTTTTTTACATGAAATGCCTTAATTTTCTTACCAAAAAAAAAAAAGTTTTCTGTTTAACAGAAAACTGGCAGCTGTTCTTTTTGCATTATTATTTAATGAATTCCAATAACGAAAATAAACTAAAAAAAATAACATATTCTCCTTTCTTTTACTTCAAAATTTTCATCTTTTGGAAAATTAGCATAAAATACCTTGATTTCCTAACAAACATTTGTAAAGCCTTTTTGTATTTTTTCTGAAATATTGGTAGATTTTTTTTTATTAATTTGTGAATTACAAAAATAAACCGAATTTCTAAAACTGATAAAAATATTAACAACTTTTTAGTTTTTTTCAACCTCATAAACTCATTTCTCACCAAAAGCTGTTTTACAAATATATGATTTTGGTGCCCTCTGATGGCCTCTATTATAGCTAAAATATATTAGGGTAAATGAAAGTTTACTTCATTCTAAGATAATATTTCTCAAAATTTTCATTCTGGCATTACTCTTTCGTGAGCTAGATCAAAGTTAAAAATGTTCTTTTTTCGGGTTTTTCGGATTTGTTTCATATTTTCATATGAAAATATTGTATCGTAAGAAAGACCTTTAAGGCGCGCATTTAATGACATAACATAACAAAAGTTTTGGACTAGGTCCAAAAGAGTTTGAAATTTTGTACTTTTTCACAAAAAATTTGGATTTTTTACATATAAATATTTAAAAAAATAAAACCAAAACAATACAATATTATTTATTTATTTTTTTTTAATTTATTGTTTTTCATACACAGCAAGATTGGATTTTATAAATTTTTAAATAAGAAAAGGTGCCAGAAGTTATAGTTTTTACCTTTTTTAATATTCGACCTTCAACAGTGTGTGATTCAAAAAATGAAATGGAAATAATTAGCAAAAAAAGTAAAAAATTCCATTTGTTGGAAATTCTTTAATTTTTTTGGGAATTGAGGGATTTTTATTGAAAAATCTAAAAATGTGAATAACGCACGAAATTAGCCATCAAAAAATCTACACAGTTGTATAATTTTATTCCAAAATACCCATTAACAAAAATTTTGTTGCGTAATTAAACAAGAAAAAATTACTCATATAGTTGGCTTCTTCACAATTAGTAGGTAATGTAATGGCTTAGCTAATGTTATTCGCTAGTTAATCATTTTTATTGGACCTGAGATTTTCACTAACAAATATTTTGGAACAGATACTATATTTTTAATACAGGTACATGATAGGAAAATTGAGGCAGGTATATTTTACCTATAATATCGTTGTTATTAATATTGGTTATATGTAACATATTATACACGCGAAGAAAAAAACATTGTTACAGCATTATCACTACAACAATAGTATCGTTACACTCAATAAAAAATATGGTTGACTGCAAAAATTATACGCTTTTAAATACTTTTGCCAGAAACAAAATTTTATTAAAATGAAAAATATCATTACTTCTATAATCATTAAATATTTGCAGTCTTTTTCCTTGTTCTTAAACAATATTCTGTTTTTAAATCATATTAATATTATTATTCCCGTGACAATAAAATGTTTCAAATAAATATAATACTTATCCTTTTCACAAACTTAGTGGAAAAATTTAATACCTGTTTGTTTCAAATATATTTTATTTTTAATGTTTGTTTGTTCATTGCAATTCTCATTTGGTTTATATATGAATAAATATAAACAGACAAGGTTTTGTTATACTTCAAGCAGTACAAGATATTGATTAACTACCATTAAAGGGTTTAGTTAAAAACAAACATATCTTGCATTTGAACCACATATGGTGGTATAAATGAATATAATTAATGGACAAATAATAAGTATTTTTTTTTTTTTTTTTTTTGACTAATGATTAAAAAAAATAAAAAATAATTTTTTATTAATACATTTTATTCTAATATGATAAGATGGAATAATAATATGACAGAATGAAATAGTAATATGATAATATTGGATAACTGTTTGATAACATGTGATAATAATATGATAAAATAGAATAGTAATATAATAAGATAGAACAATAATATGGTAATATCAAATCATAATCTGATAGAATGGGATAACATGAAAAAACAAACCATAAAATCGGACACGATATGAAAAAATGGAATCATAATAATAATTACTTATAATCATTTCCATTTTTCGCTGTTATCATATGTTCTAATCATAATATGTTGCTATTTTTTATAACAATAATAATTTTTTAATTAATAAGAATTAAAAAAATAATTTAAGTTAGTAATCTATATTTAAAAACGTTTCACACTAATCCATATCTATAAGATAAAGTAAATCCTTATATTCATTAATGTATTCACATGTCAAATCTCTGTAGCGAATTCAACATTTCCTCATAGAGGATAAGACAGGATCAGATTATAATATATGATTATTAAAAATATCTTCATTTTGCGAAAGTCATGAACATTTTCTTGAACTAAACTCCTGAACATATTTGAAATCTTGATTTCTCGATTCTTAGTTCTCTTCCGTAAGTTCTCTTAAAGGAACAATATTATGCTTAATTATTATTTCCCAATGGCATACGAGTAATATCTTATGTACGGTTGGAGTCAACAATTTCAAAGAATATAACTTTATAAGTATTTTTGAAATTTCATAGGAAACTTGTTGTTTGCTCTTGATTTCCATTAAAATGATGTTGACTTTTCATTGTAAATCCACATTAATTCCTGCAACTTTTGAGAATGTTTGAAAATTATTGAAAAAAAAAACCCCGAGCTGTGTTGTCATCGTTCGCTCTTCCGTAACATATGAGTGGTTTATTCAGTCTGTTGTTAAAATTCCTCTTAAATTTTTTCCTTCGCGCTTGCTTTTATTTTTAACAGTTCCTTATTACTTTTTCCAGATTTATTTCCGTTTCCCGATATGTTTGTGTACTTTAAATCTTATACCAGATGTAGAAAATATTCCAGAAATCTTATTCTGGCATGCAAAGTAGATATTCCGTATTTTCCGTATCATCCTTGACATTTCTTATTTGGATATATTTGAAAATTCTGATCTCTTTTCGCCACATATAGAACAATGCCAACTAGAGGAGGTTCCTGTTATGGCGTTAAATCAGTGTAAGGTTTATATCAAACGATATGTTAAATGCATATTCCGATATTTCAATCGAAATAGTATCCAGGCTTCTAATCTCTGCTTCAATACAATCTATTAATTCTTGTGTTGTATTTGTTGATTCTATGTGTTGAATTTATCCAAACGACTTCAAAAATAGTTGATGTGGTATTGCATATTTCCTAACTCCATTTGTTTTCTTAAGATGCTCAGTGGAAAAGTCTGAAACAATCCTTAATGTTGTATTTTCAAGTAATGTATAAATTCCAGTTCTTGCTTTTCGATCGGCAATTTCAATGGGAGATGGTATAATGCTTTTCTTTTTTCCTAGCAATGCTCTATATAATGCAGTGTTGGCTGGGGTAGTTTAAAAAAAGTGACAGATTTTTTTCAAAAAAGTGAAAAAAATTTACATTTTCTGAAATTGAAAAAATAAATACGACTTTTTTGATTAAAAATTACGAAGCAAATAGTTTTCAAACAGTTAATATGATCTTTTATAAGTTTAGTTGACAAAATGCAAATACACACTGTTTTTTATGTTGTTGAATAATAGCATCTTCAGCCTTATTAATTTCGGAAGCATTTTTACAATAATGGTCGGCACTTAAATTAGAATTTAGTTCTAATTTCTCATTATCGCGGAATGTATTCTGCTAAAATCTTTTCGCAAATAAATTCTTTTAAATTAAGAAGTTTGTTTAATAAATTTTTTAATACCAAAATATCAAATGTTTCAATTTATATAACAAAGACGCTATTTTCTTAAGTAATACACCTGGATCTTATTTTATATGACGAAAACTCTACTAAATTTTCCATTGACAAACATTTTAGTTTTTACCCAACAAAAACTTTGTTTTCTTAGTAAGTTAGCAAGTAATATTTAAGAAAAATTTTAAAATGTTGCCTGAATAAAGCGTTGTCTCGAAAGCAATAAGTTGTTGCAGATGTTAAACAAAAAAAAAAAAGAAAAAACGAAAGTTTACCGTTATTCGTGACCGCTATCCGTTTTTAAAGACTACCGTCTTACATACTACGCCATTTTACACTTACTTTAATAAATAAAAAGACAAATAATAACGCCTTATTACCAAGTAACTAGTCAAATAAGTAGTTGCCATTACCGAAAATCAAAAACTATTCAAGAGTGCAACTATTCCAGAGTTCAATTCAAATGTACATTACTTAAATCTTTTACTCCTATCTTGTACTATATGTTTTGGATTAAACTGAGATCTCGGTTATACTACCGATTTTTTAATTTTTTTATCAAAGCACGCTGAAAATATTGATGTAAAAATTATTGAGTACAATTGAGTAGTGCAGTTGTTAAGTAATTTTCTTTTATAATTTTAGAAATTCAAAAAAAGTTTAAGTTGATTTTAAATAGTATAAGTTTATTAAAACACTTGTACTTATCAGAATTTACAGCTCCAAAGTTAAAAGAAAAAGAGAGTTTATTAATGTAATAAATTTGGTCCGTGATTTTCGAACTTCCCTCGTAGTTATGTGAAATGCAACATTATTCCCATCAAGTACCACCTGTTAATAGACTACTGTCAAATTTTGAGCAAGTATCGTCATTTACTTTGCGTTTAACAGCTGTTCAAAACATACAACCTCGTGTATATTTATAAAAATGGAAAAAAGTGAATTTCGAATGCTCATTAAACATTATTTTTTGCGAAAAAAAAAACTGTCAATCAAACCAAGGAAAAGCTCGATAAATATCAAAGAGACTCTGCACCATCGATTTCAATAGTAAAAAAGTGGTTTACTGACTTTCGTTGTGCTCGCACAAGTACAAATGACGCTGAACGTTCTGGACGGCCAATTGAGGTCACTACACCCGAAGATGTCGAAAAAATCCACGATATGGTGTTGGCCGACCGAAGAGTAAAAGTGCGTGAGATTGTTGATGCCATAGGCTTTTCATATGGCAGTGTAGTTTCGATTTTAAATGATCTGCTGGGTTTAAGAAAGTTCTCTGCAAGATGGATGCCGCGTTTGCTCTCAATTGACCATAAATGTAAACGTGTGACAACTTCAAAGGATTGTTTGGAGTTGTTTAACCACAATCCGAATGAGTTTTTGCAACGTTTTGTAACTGTGGATGAAATATGGATCCATTACTATACTCCAGAGACCAAGCAGCAGTCTAAACAGTGGGTTTCTACGGGTGAACCTGCTGTGAAGAAGGCCAAGGTAAGTTTGTCGTCCAATAAGGTGGGATGCACGCGGGATAATCCACATCGATTACCTTCAAAAGGGAAACACAATAAACGGCGAATATTATGCCAACTTATTAGTCAGATTTAATGAGAATTTAAAAGAAAACTACGACATATGGCCAAGAAAAAGTTCTTTTTCATCAAGATAATGCACGGGTGCACACGTGTTTAGTCTCAACGGAGAAACTCTATGAATTGGGCTACGAATTGGTATCTCATCCGCCATATTCTCCGGATTTAGCCCCTAGTGACTACTTCCTATTTAAAAAGCTAAAGAAATGGGTCGATGGAAAGAGATTCAGCTCTTTAATTATGTCGCAGCTGATTGGCGAATGTTCATCGATTCTTCGAAATCAAGCCTGAAAATCGTTTTGCTACATAAATATAATAAAAAACCAAGCATTCCCATTGGCTACAGCACAGACATGAGCGAAACATACGATTCCATGAAAATAATTTTGGATAAAGTTTGCTACACTGATCACATGTGGCGGATCAGTTGTGATCTGAAAGTCGTGGCGATGATAAGAGGTCTCCAAGGAGGCTATACGAAAAACATGTGTTTCTTGTCTCTTTGGGATACCCGATTTAAAGGAAATCAATACGAAACGCATGAGTGGCTTGCTAGGGATCCAATGAAGAAAGGACACTACTGCGTAAATGATCCACTGGTGCCAATGGAGAACGTCCTCATGCCTCCTCTCTATATCAAACTGGCAATCGTAAAGCAAAATTGAAGGAAGGTGTTCTGAATGGGCCGGATATACGAAAGCTCATGAAATCAAAGGAATTTAAAGGTGCTTTAGACGGTAATGATTACTTTGCGTGGAGGGCAGTGAAGAAAGTCATACGATATTTTTGGGAAGTACGCGAGCACACAATTACCCCGCTCTTATGACCAAGATGTTGCACTACTTCCAGAAAATTGGAGTGAATATGTCCCTCAAAATTCACTTCTTGCATCACCATCTCGAATACCTCAGCAAGCAGCTAGCCTCAGAGTCGGATGAACATGGCGAGCACTTCCATCAAGTGGCAATGCCAATGGAAACGCGACATAAAGGCAAAAGGCTCGATTCGCTGGTGGCTGAAATTTGTTGGTGGTCGCAAAAGACGTACGATCCCGACAATGAAGATGAAGAAGAAGAATATACAATGGGAGTTTCCTCCGAGGGTAAGTCACAAAAATGAAGTTAACTGACTGATTAAAAACAATTGATTTTTTCCAGATGAAGACAGATCCTCATCCGATACAGACTCTGAACAAGTGGGCGAACCACCACGCAAGAAAGTAAAGGGCGCAAACAAACGAAAATAAGTTTTGTGCACATCGATTTTTGTAATCTATTTATCTATGTAATAACCTAATAATTACCTGTAATAATTTTTAATTTTACGTGTTAATAATTATAATAAATAATTTATAATAAATATTATCCAAATTCATTGAAACATAAAATCAATATTCTTGTCAAAATGAGATAACTTCACTTAATTGTGAATAAAAGCGAAACGCGTCCATCGATTTTCATGATCTATGTCTCATTTTGTTTAAAGATTATGTGACTTTACGTGAAAGTAATAGGACTTGACACTTTTTTTACCGTTTTGAATTTTTTATGAATTAAAAATAAAAAAATTAAATTTTTTAGGCAAAAAATAGTTTTTTTTCATACATTTATTTATAACTGCGAAACTGTTGCTTATGTAGCGAAACGTTGTATGAACAGATTAAAGGAATTGTAATTCCTAATTTTTTTTAAATTTGTTTCAGCAAAATCGGACTGGTGGTTCTCAAGTTATGTCAAAAAAAGACCACCAAAGGTCACAATTTCCCCTATATGATAGTTATTAACTTCAAATCGATATATCTCGATTCCTAGACGTGACCCAGCGAAACGCCGGGACACGTGTAACTTCTTTTTTACCGATAGTTTGAACCCTTCCCGATCACTAGGGTTCAAACTACCGGGGAAAGTTATATCGGTAAAAAAGAAGTTATACGTGTCCCGGCGTTTCGCTGGGTCACGTCTAGGAATCGAGATATATCGATTTGAATTTGTCGCACAGTGAAAGTTACGAAAGCTGATATAATAGTAAAACATCCAGACTTTTTTCTAGTAACTCTCTTCTTAAAATTTCGTAATTCTGATAGCTAAGTTTCAGTAGTAGCATTAGGCCTATAGCTTCTTCTTCCGTGAAAGTTGATAATGCTGGTATAGGTATACTCTTCATAATTCATATAAGACATTTTGTTAATACAATTGGAAGAATATTTGGGACTTTTAGAGCCTCACACAGCTGGTTATTCTTTTTTAACATATGTGTCGGAAACTTCTTCAGTAGACATTTTAGAAAGTATTGCATACAATCGCTGTTTTTTTTGGATTTTTAGCACAAATCTCCGTATTATTTATAATGTGCACCGACAGCTGATGTACAAAATACAAGTTCTATGTTTTCATCCAGCCAGTCAGAATACTATGATTCAAACTTTTTAGTAGATTGTCCTACCGACTTACATCTTATACAGAATAACTTAACATAGCTTTCAACCTTCGATTATTTCTCTTTTTTCAGCTTATTTTTGTAATTAGTTACTACGTGTTGTGTTATAAGATTCACCCTTTCTTGAAAAGGAATTGATGCGTTTTTAAATAAAATGGAAAATAACGTTAAATTTTTCAATAATTTGTCTATTTATAACTGAGATCTAATATGGTCTAATCAGAAAATAAACTAACTAAAAACTATATGAGTAATTTTTTGTATGATTTCTATTGATTTTGATAGCTAATTTTGACACGTGGGGAGGTAATGGTAGGCATATTACACATCATTGCGTAGATAATAGAGTCTTATTTTCAAAAATATATAACAATATTTATAATGAGAAAATTCGTTGAAGACTTTTTGCGAAAAGAGGTGGAAGAGGAATTGCGTTGAGATTTTGTGCATGTTATTCATTTTTAATTATGCGATACAATTTTTATTAATGGATATTTTTGAATAAAATTTTAAACCTGAGTACAGTTTTTGCGTTAATCACACTTTTAAATTTATGGGATTATTTATTATTTTTTTTTTTTTTGTTATATATTGCTATACCTAAATCGAGGATCAAAAATTTCTATTACAAAAAAAAAAAAAAAATTGAAACACATTAGACTAAATTAAATACATATATATATATATATATATATATATATATATATATATATATATATATGTTTAAATTTTGTGAAACCCTAGTTCTCGCAAAAATCAATTTTTAAATTTTTTTCTTTAAAATATTTTGTGTTCAGTTATCTTTCAGAAAAATATAAATATTATATATTTTACTTAATAAAATTTTTATATAACAGAAAAATAATGTGACCACTTTTTTGGCAAAATCGACTTTCTTTCAAAGTTCAAATTTCTTTTTTGGACCCACTGAGCAGGCTAAAAAGGCAGAGTAAAAAGTAAATATTTTAATCTTTGAAGCCCAACTTGAATACTAAAGTATACATACGACGGTATGTATACTTTAGTATTCAATCAACAGAACCTTAATGTATAAAAATCTTTCAAATCTGTTCAGATTTAAGGAATTAGGATCGTGTTTAAATAATTGTATACCCGAGGTATCCAACTTTGCGACCTGTAGACCTGCCTCCTGTAGGTCTATATAGTCCAAGCTCAAAACCAGTGTTCACATTTTAGTTATTTTTATTCAAAATTGGTTATTTTATTCTTCAATGTGGAGATGATGAATTTTTTCCATTTTAGTTTTTTTTTTTTTTTGTTAAATAAAAATTTTATTTTTATTAGTGTTAAAAATGCTTTTTACTCTGTTAATCTTACCAGGAATAAAAACAATAAAATGAGAATGTACTAAAACTAAAGATTCTTATAACTTTCCATTGCTGTTTTAACTGACAATGAAGAAAACAATTTAAATTAATAGAAAGTATAAAAATTGTATAATATTTAACTGAAAAGTGAAATGGATTGGGTGATTTTTGTGGCAAAGTTCTGGCGATGTAACAAACAGTCTAAATTCTTTTAATTACAAAATAAATTTCTATTAAAAAAGAAGTGTATATTCGGTGAAGGCTGACTATATAATATCCTACACTAATTTCTATGTGGATTAAAGTAGTACATACTTGAGAGAGGGAGAGAGAGAGAGCATTATATCGGTGCTAATTTTAATCTTATTTGAGCAAAATTTTATTAACATACTAACATTTAAGTGGGATTTTCTTACTTTTAACTGATTTTCTGGAGAGGACCCTATATTTAAGCTACAATTAATTTCAAAGCCGAATGTCATATTTTACGTAGGTACATACAAATTTTTTATAGAAGAGTTTAGAACTAAAAATGTTTTATTTGTGCTGAATGTTGTAGAAATACGCTTATAAGTATTTAAGATATTTGAGCTTCAAAATATTACTCCAAGAGAACATTTATTTGGGGACTAGGTGAAATAATGAACCACTGGGTTCCCTAATATCGTATTGTAGGGAATAAAAAAATGTACATTATTTAGTTATTAAAACTGCGCAAAAAAAAATTAATTAATTTAAAAAAAAATTTTAAAAGTCATTACATTATTTTACATATAACTGCAATAAAAGTGTTCAATTGGACCACAATTTTGTACAAAATGTTTAAATTAAAATTTAATATATGTGAGTGCTTTGGTACATGAACGATTGATATGAATTTTTTCGCCAAACCTTCCAATTAAATATCATTTATTTCAGATTTTAACGCTTCTAAAAATGGAATTCATATTACGAAATGAGATTGGCTAACTCCCTACAAAAATAACTCTTGTTTGCATTCTTTTTACAACACATAGTTGTAAACGTCAACCTTTTTTCTATTACTGCTCGGCCCATCTGTTTTTCAATTCAAAATTTATTACAATCTGGTTTGCATTCGAGGACGTGAGAATAATTAAATTTTTATTATTAAACTCTATATCCCGACCCCGTACAAATTGGATCAGGGACCACATTTTAATAAACATTGCTTTAAACAGTTAAATTTTAAATACTTTTTCTCTTAAAGACTAACTAAAGTTTACGATTAATATGCAAAGTATTTAGAAACTGAAGAAACCTTAATTTTGTTATTTTGGTCTATACATAAAATGGCCTTAAAGTCGACACGGGAATTAATATCCAGGGTACCCGGGTACATCCATACAATTTGTATGTATTTTGAACTACAATTTTTTCTTTGCAGTAATTATTATTTGTATTACCTTTTGTTTCATTGAAAGTTAAAATTAAAAATTGTGTTTGTTTAAGCCAGTGAATAAGCTTGTCCACGTCAGGCAAAAGTGTCATTGTATAAAATCTAATTTTAGGTTATTTAGGAGCTTCAGAAGGAGGAATAAAAGATAATATATGACAACTTTCAAATATTTCTCACTATCACTATTTTGCGACAGTCTTAATAACGATTTTTCATCCTTCAAGCCATTTTTACATCCATCAATATTGTCTGCGGTTTTTATAAATTCTTTTTAGTGTCCAATACTTTTACTCTAAAATATCGTGCAAAGGCTCAAGATGTTGATATTATTTACGCTGTTCGTGCCATGTCGCATAAACTTAAGATATTGTAGCTCCGAACTTGATAGGACGCTGTGTCATCACTTACAACATTATTTTGGATTGTAAGATAGTTATTGTGGGGTTTGAAAGTTTTTCGTAGAGGAACTTATATGGAATCTATGGTCAATTATGGACGAGGTCAGTTAGGATTGTAAAAGTGTTGTATTCCGGCTTATAAATTTTTGGAGAGTTCTCTATATGAAACATATGTATAATGTGGATAAAGCCTTGTAGTAAAATTTAGAATACAATTTATACTTTACAGAATCTTACACGTACAAAAAACATAGTGTCTATCAACACTAATGATTTATAATGATTTTCGGAAGTGGCCCTTATATAGAAGCTATGGATTTTTGAGAACGAACCTCATAGAAATTTGCTACTGTGCTTTTTACAGTAATAAAAGTCATTTTATAGAATCAAATAGGGTTTTAACGTATATACAACTTTTGTATGTACTGAATTATGTAACATTTTTAAAATTTATCAGCGTCGAAACCCTATAGGGGAAAATTTGTATACGGGGTAGATAATAAATGATAATAAATAACTATTGTCAACTTAATTAAATAGAGTTCGTTACTGCATCATATAAGCTAAATTTCATCCAATTATTTTAAAAATTGCGACTATAACTTCATTAAAAGTTTAACATGGACGAATAGACGGATATCGTGAACATACTCAAACAAGTATTTTCTACGTGTTTTTTTTACCAGTTTGTTTTTGGGTTTATAACTAATTAAATAATACTAATAAATAATTAACATAAAATTAAAATTTTTTGTACACAATTAACGAAAACCCCATTAAGGCACCCGGTTGCCCGGGTATTGACTAACATTAACTTTTTTTTGGGTATGTACCATAGGATTAAATATTTTGTGGTTCAATTGAAAATACATGGGAACTGATAGAACACTTTTATTACAGTTAATTGAAAAAATACTGTGGTGCTTTTTAAATTTTTTATTATTATTTAATTATGTTGTCTTGCCCAGTTTTAATAACTAAACAAAGTATATATTTTTTTATTCCCTACAGCACCATATTGGTAGAATCTCCTTAACTGGTAGAAATTGGTTCATTATTTGACCTAGTCCCCAAATAAATGTTCTTTTGGACCAATCTTTTGAAGCTCAAATATCTTAAATACATATAAGCATATTTCTACAGAATTCTGTACAAATAAAACATTTTAATCCCAAAACATTCTATAAAATATTTTGTACCTATATATAATATATAGCATTCAGCTTCAAAGGATCGCTTTAAAATTAATTGTAGCTTCTATGTAGGGTTCTCTTCCGAAAATCAGTTAAAAGTACTTAAATGTTAGTATGTTATTAAAATATTTCCCCCTCTCCAGTATATATTACTTTGTGGCATATACACAATATTGTAGGATATTATACAGTCGGTCTTCACAGAATATACACTTCTTTCTTAATAGTAATTTATTTTGTAATTACAAGTATTTAGATTGTTTAGTATAGCGCACAGTGTGGCAGAATCGAAATTTTTTGGAAATAAATCTGTAACTTCTGATCGGCTGGTTTGATTTTCATCAAATTTGGTATAGGCGTAGCAGAGGAGCGTATAATGTTAAGTTTGGAAGGCACAACAAACCCCTTAGGAGAAGAACTAAGGGGCTCAAAGTTAGCCAGTAAAAGAACAAAATTATCTATTGAATAAAAATAATTTGAAGTCGATATCTTTACCGAGTCCAAACATAAACGATTTTGAAAATTGCAAACAGACGACTTTTTGTGTTTTTTTAACCGAAAAAGTATCTACACTCTTTTTTATCTAAAACAAAAGTTTCTTTGGCAACATATAATAATTTGCACTTTTCTGAAAGGTAACTTCACAGAGATGACTTTAACATGAAAAACAAGCCCAATAACTCAATTGGTCATGGTACACACCCTCCCGAATTCGACCGATTTAAGTTTTGATTTTAGACCATATTTTCTCAAATCCCAAAGCTCGAATCGACAAGCGGAATACATTCTAAGAATCTTCAATATGTTGTTAAAAATTTTAAATCAAAATATATGGGACTTCGGAAAAATAGCCAAAAATGTAAAAAATCCCATTTTTGGGAATTTTGACTAGTTTTTTGGGAATTCATTTATGCCACTAGATAATAAATATATAAATTTTCATCCATCACCAATAGATAAATACATTTGTTAAATTTATGTAAACACCATAAATGTAAACTAATAAAATACTTATTGATTAAGTTAAAATAGACATTTTTTTGTTTGTTTTCTTATTTTAAATTTATTAATAGAAATATATGAATGCTTAGAAAAGAATAAAGATTTACTTAAATTTGGGAAATGTGGCAACTCTATTAAAAATAAAAAATATTTATTAATTATTATTATAAAAATATTTTGTGTATAGATATTATTAAAATTATACAGAAATATTCATAATTTTCTAAGTAATTATTCACACAAAGCTAAAGGCAAAAGTTGCAAGTTTGTAAAAATATAGTCATATATATAGTAAATTGGAAATATAAAAGTTTAAAGGAGAATATTTCTGAAATGAGGCATGATATTGACTTGAATCTTTTTGCAAAAGATTGGAAATTATATATGCTAAAGGTTATGTTTAATTTGGAATACATATTTTTAAAATTTCTTTCGCTATTTAGAAATAAACCAAACAAAAGGCCCAATTTGGGGTTTTTGGAGAAAATACAAAGTTTTTAATTGTAATAACATATTTGTTTATAAAGATATCTTAACGAAATTTGCAGGAAATGTGGATCTTATTAATATAAATACAAGCGCTTTAACCAAATTTCAATCAGGGGTAGGGTTTTTCTGAATTCCCAAAAAAACTTATCAAAATTCCCAAAAATGGGATTTTTTACATTTTTGACTATGGAATCCACATTTTTCCGAAGTCCCGTAGATTTTGATTTAACACTTTTTACAGTATATTGAAGATTCTTGAAATATATTCCGCTTGTAGATTCGTACTTTGGGATTTGAGAAAATGTGGTCTAAAATCAAAACATTCATATAAAATGGGTTGAATTCGACAGAGTGTGTACCATGACCAATTGAGTTATTGAACTTGTTTTTTATCTTGAAGTCATCTCTGTGAAGTTACCTTTCAGAAAAGTGCAAAATTATTATATGTTGCTAAAGAAAATTTTATTTTAGGTAAAAAGAGTGTAGATACGTTTTCGGATAAAAAAAAAAAACACAAAAAGTCGTCTTTTTGCAATTTTCAAATTCAAAATCGTTGATTTTTTGACTCAGTAAAGATATCGACTTCAACTTTTTATTTAATAGATAATTTTGTTCTTTAACTAGTTAATAAAAAAAGTAATAAAATCGGTCGGACATAGTAGGATATATATGAATAAAACTGGGCCAAGAATATGCAAAATAATGGTGTTTAAATTTCAAACGCAAATAACTCGAAAACTATAAGAGATAAATACGACAAGTAAGCATGTTTGTCATAGGTCTTATCAGGGCCTACAACAATATATAAAAATATCGTATGAGAAACAAAAATTTGGCAAGCGATTAAAATTTTTTATGTCAGAGGTACCTAATTTTGAGCCCCCTTAGCTCCGCCCCTGAGTGGTTTGTTGTTCCCTCCCTTCCAAACTTAACATTGTACAGTCCTTTGCTACGCTTATACCAAATTTCATGAAAATCCAACCACCCGATCAGAAGTTGCAGATTTATTTCAAAAAAATTTCGTTTCTGCCCCACTTTGCAGCGCTAGAACTTTCTCACAAAATTCTCCCAACCCATTTCACTTTTTGATTAAGTATTAGAATATTCTTACATTTCTATTGATTTACATTGTTTACTTCATTGTCAGTTAAAATCGTAATGAGAAGTTTTAGAAACCTTCAGCTTTTATATGTACGAGAGATTGCTTTTTATTTTTAGCAAGATTAACAAAGTAAATAGCATTTTTAAAACTAAAAAAATAAAATATAAAAGTAACCAAAATGGAAAAAAGTCATAATCTCCACATTGGAAAATAAAATAACCAATTTTGGTTAAAAATATCCAAAACAATAATACTGCTATTAATTTATTATTCGAGTATTTGTGTATGTATTATGTACTGTTTTTTTTTTTTTTTTTAATGCAAAAAATGTATGTATATTATAGACACCAAGCACGCTTTTTTGTTAGTCCCTCTACTGATTTTCTTAATTACAGTTTTCTTTATTGAAGAAATTTCATCAATTCTACATGTCTTTCTTCAATTTGACACAAATAAATTAGTTTATTTTAAAGAAATTTCTTCAATTTTAGTCAGTTGGCTAATTTTTTTATTCATATTGAAGAATTTTTATTAAATTTAACTACTCTTTTTTACTTAATTCTACTAAATTTTAGTTAAAATAAATTCGTTTATTCGTTATTAAAATTGATCAACTTTTTATACGAGTAAGTATCGTTTACATACATATATTGTTAGGTCACCGTATAATACTATGTTAAATATGTGTTGTTAAATTCACTGTTTTATTTTATATTTATTTCTATTTTATTTTGCATTTTTTTATTGTATTTAAATTATTTTATTTTTGAGCCACTCATCCCACTGTAATTTGATGTAAATTTTGTTTCTATGGTCCACTATAACTTATTTTGATTATTAACCGTTAGGTTATATTTTATTTCTTATTCTGTTTTGTATTACCATCTCATAATGTGTTGTTGTAAACAAAAATTCAGTATGGGTACATATTTTATTTATTGTTTTGTTTTTTGCATATATGTACATTAGTAGTGGTGAATTTCTTTTATTTGTCTCTCAATATAGAATAATAACAACAATAACACAGTAGCCCTTATTTATTTACTTATGATCGTTTGTTTAGCTTTAGTTTAAGAATTTGAAAATAAAGAATTTATTGTTATAGTTGAAGTCAACAAGCATCTTGTCATTTCTTTTCACGGTTAACAGTGGCAAATCCTTTTAGTAAATTAAATTATTTTATAATTACTCGGCCCAACGAACATTTCAGCGGCAGTATAGATAATTAATCAAAAAACTGATTTGCTCTATATTGCTGCCGGTAAGGAAAAAGCTCCGTATCGTACATATATATTCAACACTGTCTAGTGAAAAATAGATTATTAAATAATCTCAACATAAATTAAATCTTTTACATGTCTTTTGTCAATTTTAAGATATTTTTTCAAATTGAAGAATTTAATTTTAATAAGATAAATTAGTTAATTTCTTCAAATTTATGCGTCTTTAATCAGTTTAAATATTTAAAGTCAAGAATTTTATTCTATTGATTTAAACATATATATATATATATATATATATATATATATATATATAGTTAAATTTACAGATAATATAGGTCAACGAAGAAAAAGTATCGTGAAAAATATGTTGCAGATATTGTAGGTATACTCGTTCCAATTACCAGAACCATTTTGGTTTTTTCCATCATGTTACATTTTTAATCTGTTGACTACCATCGTATTTATGCTTCTATGCGGAGTTTTTATGTTATATAATTTTCTGGGTAATTACTAATTTATGGTTTACAGGTGTTCAAATAGAAATTTAAGAATCTATATTGAAACATCTGAAATAATGTAATATTTTTAATATTTTATAACTAAATACGAATTTTTTGAACATTTTTTGATATTGAAATATGTATTTGCTAATATTTTTTAAACGTCTACTAGCCTTATAAGCTAGTAAAATTTTATTCACCTCATACTTATCAACATTTTACTAATAAACATACTTTTATATCGTTTCACCCAGCGCCTGTCAATAACAAAGTTAACAAAAATTAGAAAAAAATTATATCATGAATAATTTCGCTTAATTCTTACTCTTTAGAATAAATGTGGTAAAAAAGTTAAAGGAAACATTTCCATCACGTTACACTTTTAACCAATTGTTGACCAAAGGAAAGAAATTTTTTGGATTATATAATTTTCTGGGTAATATGTAGAGCAGTTTAAGGATACTTGTTTTAAAGAGAATAAATAGTGCAACAAAAGTGTAGAACATGACATGTCTCCAACTTGCCCTATATAGCCCCTAGAAGTCTTTAAAATTGTCAAAATCTCCGAAAATACGGGAGTAATAAGCGTTGAACAAGGGGAGCCTTTTCACTAAAACGCTGTTACTAGGAGATTATATGAAGTTATATGGAATCCTAAAATCTGGCAGACTATTGCTGCTTTTTAGTATAAAAAAATGAAAAACAGTACTTTCTTAATTCATAATAATATGATTATTAAAAATTATGCATACATTTTTCAATGAAATTGCAATAAAAACATTATATCTCTTAAAATTGTGACATGATAACTTGCTACACTACAGTTGATCTAAGGAGTAAGAATTGAGTGAAATTATTCACGATGTATTTTTTTCTAATTTTTTGTTGACTTTGTTATCTAAATTTGGATTTTTTTTAACGTTTAATGTCTACGCAGTTTTTGCCAGTACGATTTTAAAAAATTTGACCAATTTTGAGATCTACGGCCATTTATTAGTTATATCAAATATAAATTTTTCCTCTATACTCACTCATAATACTTAATTTTTCTATGGTTTTATGAGGGTTAATTTAGATATTCTTGATTTTTACAACCTTAAATTCTCTTAGGGCAAGTTGGAGAATCGACTTATACTACATTTTTGTAGCACTATTTCTTATCTATAAAACATGAGTAAATAATTTGCTTTACCTATTATTTAGAAAAAAAAACTCCATAGAGGAGCATATTTTTCTTGAACGCAATGGGTTAAAATTGTGACGTAATGGAAAAGTTCAATTTAATTTTCGACACTATATCAAGCCAAAGGAATAATAATTTTCCAGAATTATTCGCGATATAAATATTTTTTGCGATTTAATAAGATTGTGTGTTGTTTTACTTATGAAGAGTTACTGCCAATTTAACTAAATTTTCGTTGATTTAACAGGATTTTCGTTATTTTTTAAAGAAATTTTATTTAAACATATTTTATGAGAGGATATTTTTGTTGTAAACATGAAAAAAATTATTTGATTTTATCTGGATTGAAAAACTTACTAAAAGTATTCATGTACATACATATTTCTCATCATCAAATAAAATACTTTGTCTTAAACTATATGAAGAAGTTTTTGATATAGATTAGAAAATGTTTAATAATTCTGAGTTTTTATGCGATTTTAAAGTTTTAATATCTCGTTTTTATTATAAACGAAAAAGCATTTAAAACTTTATACGAATATCTTTAGTTTAAAAAATCCAGAAAATTTACATCGAATTGGAAATTTCGAAAAATAAGTTATTACTTATTTAGATATAAGAGATAGTCAAAAAGCTACGTTTTTGCTTTCTAAATTAATTGGAAAATCTAATATCAACTTAAAATTTAGGGGGATACTATATCTTTACTTCAGCAACTACCCTCAAATGTTTAGGGTATTTCGAAATTTTTTAAAATTGGTTTGGGATGCACTCAAGAAGATCTACTGCCCACATAACATAAAACAATTTCAATTCATTAGGTAAAAAAACGTCGTCTTTTATAAACTTCAGAAAATTGCAACAAAAAAAAAAAAAAAAAAAAATAAGAGGAAATTTAACACTAAAAAATCGTTCACAAGTAATTTGTTTTATTTAATTTTAAAAAATAGTAAAATCTGTTGGGAAGCCATTTGCAATTATATAAGGTACATTTAACACTTAAATTACAATCCCTTAAAGAAAATCGAAAAAAAGTTATACAGGAATATCGATCTCTTATCTATGAATAAGCTAGAAAAGTAATTCATTGAGAAAATTTATACTTGCTCCAACAAAACACTTCAATAAAATCGAAAATGGTGTTTGGCACACTGAGGAGTTCATATTCAAGGATGCGAAGCCATTAAAACATGATAGCATTTTATTGCGCATGATTGCATGAAATTTTAAAATAAAAGCAAATAATAAAGATACAGTCGGTCAAGCCCGAACATATGATACTTTACACCATTGTTTATATATTCCAAAATTCTGAAAATGGTCTTATATTAGACCTATGACCAATTGTGGACCGATACTTGTATTAAATGTAATGTACATTTTTATAAAGCATACATATACATTATATTGTATTGATAATAACATTTATTTGGGATGTATGTACTTAAAGGTGATTCCCGGAAATCGGACTTATATGGAAGATATTGTCAATTATGGTTCGATCTTCAGGAAATTTGGAACTGTAGTTTTTACTTATGTAAAACATATTTGTGTCAAATATTTACTTGATACTGACATTTGTGCGGGAATTATGCAAATTGTTGCTTTTCTGAAGCGAGCTTCATTAAATGCTAATAATGGATAGATCTTCACCCAATTTGGCGCAAAGATTTGTACTTATATAAAATGAACTTGCAACGAATTTCATCAAAATATCCCTATATTTAAGGGGGACATTTGTATGAAGGATAGCTGAATTAATGGACCGATCATAACCAATTTCAATAGGCTTTTTACTTGTAACAAAGTAATTATTCGTGTCATAAAGATATCTTAAATTAGCGACCTGTACTTTGTTCACTAGGTTTAAATGGACAGACAGACAGCTAGCCAGACAGACGGACGGTCGGACAAACATCGTTAAATTTACAGTGATTCTGAGTCGAACGGTATACTTTAATATATGGTGGTGAAAGTTATAATAAATTTCACTAGCATATGAAAGCATGCTTTCAGTCTTGTCCGATTATGCTATGCATTTTCTTATTATAATATTAGAACCCATAAAGATAAGGCAGCTAACTTTCTTGGTAACATAACGATATTCTGAATGAGTTTATTTTCTTCTAACTAACCTAAAAGTATTTTTAGCCTAATAAAATAAGCTTCAGTAAATAGTGGGTTAATAGGATAAACTGTTGTAAATTTGAAAGTAATTTCGTTCCTACTCTCTCTTATTTACTTTACCTCACACATACACATTTAAAGCAAATAAGTATGTACATTGTACGTGTTATAATATATACTAGACCGCACCAAAATTTACCGATTTTTGAATTCTGATCGTAACTCCTACTAAAATCATTCATTGGACTGTAAAAAGATATGCTGTGAAATATTAGTGAAATATCGTTATATATCGTTAACCCGTGCAGCATCGGGTACATAGAGTGCGTTTATATGGGAAAAATTTGGGATTTATACAGTTTTTAGACAAACTCAGCTATTAAATCCTTTGATTTGTAACTATATGTTAAAATCTACACATAATTATCTATCAAATAAGATGTAAATATATAAGATATAAAAATCGGTTTAAAAAATGTCAAGTTACTACGAATTCAATATTTTCGACCACTATAGTAAGGATTGTACAAACAGATTTTTAATTTTTTGAGAAATGTTTAAATATAATGATATTTTTAATGAAATTTGAACCATAATTACTGAAAAATTAGTTTTGGTCTTTAGTTCGGTTTAGTTTAGTTTTGGTTCAAAAATATTTAAAAAATTTTATATATAAGACTGCTTCAAAACTCCAATTTAAAACTTTTAAAATTTTTGTTAAACAAAGCTTCCGATTGTGTCTTTTTGTGTAATTAAAAAAAAAAATGTCTTTTAAAAATATTACTATTTCCTTCAAAAACTGCCCTCCTGCATTCGTTTTTGGCCGGCCGGGAAGTAGTTTAGCGCCAAATCGGTCTAAATATATTTCATAATTCAAAAGCATAAATAAGTTTAAAAAGAGCTAGCATCACATTCTTTTTATAGATCAATAAATATGAATTTTTTTTTTAAATTCACCATTTCCGAACAATGCTGTACGCAAGGTGCAAATCTAAATTAATTTAAAATTTCTTCATTAACTTTTAATGAAGCCTTGTCTTTTGAAATATGTAAAGAAAAAAACTTATTTTTTAACAAAGTTATTTCGGAATACATTGGAAGTTAGAGAATATTGAAAAAAAATCACTCATATACGGGAATTTTTCGCGAAAAACAGAATAAAGTCGAGGCAAAAAATCAAAATTTCTATAGTAAATATCTTTCTTTTTAACTATAAGAGATAACTTAAATTATATATAACATGAGTAAGCATATCTTTGTCTTACCAAGCACTTTACGGAAATATAAAAGTTTTTGAAATCGGACTTAATTTGTAGAAGTTAATATTTTTTAAAACTTACTCGAGATGGTCAAATTTGACATCCTGTAGTTTTATTACAGGGTAACTACAAGATAATTTTTCTGAAAGCTTGTATCTTCTTCTACAACTCTCCCATACATTTCAATTCCTTTCGAGCAGTAGTTAACGACATACAGATTTATTACCAGAATTTTTGCGATCGGTCCCACTGTGTGGTCTAAAACATAATAATTTCAAATTAAAGTATTTAATAGCAAATTTTTTTCTTAAAACTGTAAAAATACAAATTTTACCCATACAAATGCACCCTTCAAACTTCAGGTCCGATGAGTCAGAATATACAAGAAAGTGTTCCCGAACTCAAAATTTCCACACATTTTATTGTTGTTTTGTCAAATTCTGACTAAAACCAATAAATTTTAAAAATACTGAAACAACTCTAATAGGAATTACTCAGTGTTACTGGTTTAATAAAACTGTGAAACAAAAGGTACTAATTAACGACATTATGCAGACAAATTTCTAATTTTTAAATAATTTATGGTAGAAAAATTCTGAAATCTCTATGTTTCCTTCCAGCTTTAGTAATGCGATGCGCTACTTGGTATAATGAAGGTATATAAAAATGCTATGAAAAAATATAGATTTAGCAATATGCATCATTTTGGTTATTTGAAATTTATTTACTTGAAACGTTTCAAATTCAAAATAGTCATGTTATATATAATTTTAAAGGAAATTATATTTTCCTGAAAATTATTTATATTACATTTTATAATATTTTAAAATTTATAAAAGACTTTTGTTAGAATAAAACAGAACAAATTTTCGAAACGGTTATATGTATTAGAGTAATTTTTGAACACATTATAAAGAAATTAAAGAAGAATACAAATTTAAATACAAAGTTCAGATAAATATATATAATATTAAAGCATGCTTTTTAAGGTATTACTGAAAATATGGTTTTATTTCTGTAACTAAATTTAGCAGCGAGTTGTCACAGTTTTTACAAGAATATCGAAAATATATTTTTCTATCTAATTTAGTTCGAAAAAAGTGCCAAAACATATCAATAAAAATTTTTTATAGACCTAAGGCCTTGTTCTTTTGTTCAAAAAATTATTATTTTTGACTACTGCTGGATGAAGGTTGCACGTTAAAAAAAAAAAATTTTTACACATTCAGGTATATGAAAAACAATTAACATTTTTGTGCTTAATGATAAAACCAAGGGTTAAAAAAACACCTCTGCAAGAAGATCGATTTAGTTGTAAGTTTTTATGCATGAAACTTAAAGGTAAATCATCGCAAGAAATTTAGTTTAAGCATTTCTCTTTTTACATATTGAAAATAATGATAAAAATTTGCTTTTAGTAAGTCAAGTATGCTAACAAGCATTTAACAGAATATTTCAAAATAAATATGTAATTTTTCAAATCATTCTGATAAATCTAGCAGAAAAAATGCTAAAGTGGTAACACTGTGAACGATTCCAGGGGGATTTATGGTCCAAATTAAAAATTCGGTGAATTTTGGTGCAATCTAATAAAAACGACTTGGATAATTTAAATAATCTTTTATGTTAAATTACTTTAATGACTTTAATGTGTATGTACCCTGCTAAATTACTGGTAACACTCACTCATTCATTTGTTGTTAACAGAAGACATAAAAACAAGTGTAAATTGTATGCTTTTGTTTCGATTCAATAACAAGTATTTTGAAAGGTACACAGATGTTAACGAATTTTAATTGTTGTAATTAATTACGTCAATGTTGTGGATTTTGCTCCTTATTCAGGACGACAAAAGGGAAAAAGCTTTTTATATTCTTCCTGTGTGTATGAGTAAATATGAACGGATTTATATTCTTACATACATACATACATACATATAATAAATATTTGTTCTTTTATTCTTCAGAACTAAGGATGGTTGATTCTTTGCAAAATATAAAATAAAACAATATTGGGAAAATTTCAATTGAAATCAGTTAAAAAGCAAAATAATTTATAATAAAAACAAAAGCATAGCGGTTGTAATAATAATGATGCAGCAAACAATAAACGGAAAACCTAAAACTATTGTTTTTAATATAGTTTCTGCTTCATGTACACTTGCACCTCTTCAGAATTTTTTATTCCATTATACTCATTGTCGTGTTATAAACAGTTAAAAACAGTGATGCCAACTTAGCTCTTTTCGGGCAAGATTTAGCCCGTTTTTAGTAGTCCAAAACGCGAAAAAAAAATTTTAGCCCAAAACTAAAAAAGGCGCATATCTAGCACTTTTGACAATTTTCGTTTAGTCCTTTTACTTTTTTCTAAATATGACAAATTTTTTTGCCTATTACGATCGTTTTTTGTTTGAGTATTTTTTTTTTTTTTTTTTTTTAATGGGGTAATATTAACTTTACTCAGTTTATTTTTTATTTATTTATTATTATTATTTTTTGATAGTTTAAATATAAAAAAAAAAATAAACCATTTTTATTTCTTTTCTTGATTTCAAATATTTTTACGAACAACATTAAAAGTTCAGTCCCAATTTTTAAAATGATCTTAACAAATTTTAAAGAAATTTATTTTTTTAAAAACTATCTTCAACAAATAAAAATGTTTGAATGGAAATGTATTAAAAGAACTTAAAAATATTGGATTCATGTTCATAAAACAAAAACTTCATTACCCGTATTTTAATTTACTCAGTTTACTTTTAATATTTTAAGATGTAGCATATACGAACTGTTGATTTGTTTTACAAATGTATATATACAGTGCAAGATGGATTTTCCCGACTAATTAAAAAAACGCGAGAATTCAGTTTTCCAAAATTTTATGTAATTTTTAAAATTAGAATTTTTTTTATTGACATATTTACATTTTAAACATTTTTAAAAAAATTGGAGATTTTGAGTTGTTTTCTTGGCAAATTATTTTTTAAAATAACAGCTAAATCACGTAGTTCATACAGTGCTGTTGTCGGCTTAACCTATTGTATGCATATGTTTATCGATATTATACACTCTTCCACTTTAATTTTGTTTTCTTCATGACCACTTTCGTATAAATCCTCCGCTTCCGTATCTGATGATTCAATTTGCTCCTCATTATTTCCACATGAAATTCTTCTTGTTTTTGTCAGCATTTGTGAAAAGATGTTCCGTACCAATTTGAGCTACAAGTGTAGCAATAGTTAAAAGATCTTCGTTTTCTTCCTGAATTATATTTTGTAAAATATTTAAGAGCATGTTATCCTCTTCACTCTCTTCACCGAATTCGAGCAAGGCATTCCAGGATTTTCGGATATTGGACACTGAAATTTTATCTCACGACGTAGCTAGAAACTAAGCTACAGTTTTGAGATTGAAGTTTTTTAATTTGAACTCCAAATTTGTTCCCTTCTCGCCAAGCAAGTAGGTGAGCAGTTGTTTTTTATAATTTAATTTGACCAAGTTGTTAAGGTTTTGATCTAATGGTTGAGTAAGCGTAGTGCAATTGCTATAATTATACCGTCATCATATTTTAGTTCCTCAACTGGGTGACACATCGCGTTATCAAAAATCAAAACTGCTTTTTGTGGCAGACCTTTTGAAGCCAAAAATTCTCGGACCTAAAAATTTTTTACTTATGAAAGTAACTTACTTTTATTAATTGGTGAAAAATAACTTACGTGCGGAACAAATTCGTGATGGAACCAGTCCTTGAATATAAATGATATCACCCAGGCATTATTACTGGGGTTTTATATTACAAGATTATTGAAAAGGCATTTAAAGTCGCGTGGGTGATTCGATTTTCTAACAACTAACAATTTCAGTTCGTCTGTTCCATTCGCATTTGAACAGAGCAAAAAAGTTATTCGCTCTTTACATATTTTTCTTGCGGGAGCCATTTTCTCATTACATGTGAAAAGAGTGTGATTTGGAAGCATCCTATAACAGAAACCTCATTCGTCTGCATTGTAGATTTGGTGAAGAATCAACCCATGCTCATCTAAGTAATCCATAAAATCTTTCAGAAATGTATCAATTAGATGAGGTTTCGAAGACAATTTCTCGCCCGTAATTTTTAAATATCTAATTCCATGTCGAGGTTTAAATTTCTTCAACCATCATTCACTGACATTGAAACCTGAATTAGTTTGATAAATTTTGGAGTACAAATGACTGGTTTGATCGTAAAATCGCTGCTAATATTGGAAAATTTTTTCCATTTATTTTACAAACCATTTAAAAAGCATTTTTTTGCATTCTTGGGTACTCAGCTTTCTTTAAGGTGCAACGTTTGCCAGGACCGCTTTCGGTTGTACGTACGAGTTACGGAAGACTTATGCAACTTGTAATTCACGGAAATTAAATTTATGGAATCTCCACTTTTAAATTTTTTAATCTCTAATTTTTGAGAAATCGTTGGCTTTAAAATATGCTGAACTTTTCCCAAATGACACGAATAAATAAAGACAAAATTATGCACTGTACGTCAAATCATCCAAAAAGGTTAATATACCAAAAGACGGGGATTTCCCTTTTTTGGTTATAGACATTGTAATCAAATTAAAAAGAAAAAAAAAACAGATAAAAGTCGCGAAAATAGAACCCGTTTTTCGTAAATTGTCGCGATTATAGAATCTGCAATTTTAAAAATTAAGCCGCCGCGATAACCGGGCCATCACGATAATGGGTAGTCGCGAATACCGAGCTTGCATTGTATTTGTTTTTTACTTTTCAAAAAAACTTTAAATTTTAGCCCTTTTTTGCGCTTTTTCACAAAATATGCCTTAATTGTACCAGAAAACCGTTATGTTTTTAGCTTAGCCCTTTTTGGCATTTTTTCCAAATATTTATGCGCGTTTATGTTCTCAAGAGTTGGAAACACTGGTTAAAAGCTTGCAGTTCTTGAAATTCTATTGTCAACAAACCCTACGTTATTTAATTTTTTTTTAGCAATTTCCGTTTTAAACCGGAGTATATGATTAAGGTTAAAAAAGGTTTTGTTGTTTACATATGTATAGGTATTTCCGAAACATACAACATAAAAAATACATGTCAATTAAACCTATTTTGTAAAAATAGCCACATCATAGAATATTGTTCAGAACTCTTTCCACTATGCAATCAACACAGCTTTTATAAAAATGTATTTCGGCGTACATATTTATATTTATATATACAATAAAAAGCTGTATTGTATTATACTTTAGTTGTAATTAAGTTGCAAAACGTACAAGAATAATAAACACATCTATGATATATTACAATGCTATTATAATAAATCTTAGAAAGTACAATGAAAAAATTCATATTAAGGAAAACAAGTTATACTGCAATATTCGGCTGTATCGAATAATAAATAAAACAATTAAGACAGTTATAGTCGGTCAAGACCAACTATTATGTATTTGCATCAAGATTTTCAGAAAGGGCCTTATAGGGACACTTTGACAAATTGTGGATCGATCCTTATGAAACTTAGAGATGTGTTTTATACTTCAATAAATTTTATTTAACGTACATAAATTCCATATTAATATTAGTATAAAGATAAAATTTACTTGTTTTAAATTTGTTTCCATTTCTTCCTTAAATTTGTATTAGTTTTTTATGTTCATTTTGAGTTGATTTTCCAGACATTTTTACACAGAGCATCTTTTTAAACGACCTTGGTAACGTTATAATAAGAATAATGGTCCCCCATTTGAGTGATTTTAATCTGTACATACTACTTAAGTTGTACTATTTAATTCTTTGGAACTGGATAGGAAAGATATACAAATAAAAGAAATTTAGATTTATAAAAGCATTTTATCGACTAAAAAATTCGTTTTTTTTATCATTACGATATTGGCTATGTATTTAAAAGTCCAAATTTTATAATCTTAATACCCTGCAAGCATTTAGTGAATTCTTTTTCGAAATAGCTCACTAATTCGCCACTCTTAGAAGTGCAATAGAAGATTTCTCTCAATTTTCCAACAACAAAATATATTAGTATACGAATTGAATCTTCTAGACGTAACTTCTTTAATCACTATTGGAAGTTGTTTAGATAACAGTTACAGTTATCCAAAAACGAAAACACTACTTTTCAACACCTTTTCTAGCATTTGGAAGATTGTTGTTTACCAATCCACATAATCTGTCGAATTCGGCACTCTAAGATGATTAATAGTAGAATGTGCAAAACTTTACAAAAACAACACACATTAGGTTCGAAATTTTATCATAAAATCATGATTTTAGCGATTGTTTACATTTCATAATGGGAAAAAGAACAAGCAGAAACAATATAATTTTTCTTAGTAAAAATAAAAATTTTCAAGTGATTAGAGTGAAAAAATATTAACATTAAATAAAATTATTTATGTAAACTGATGTGAAACAAAAAATTCATAAGTTTTAAATAAAAATTAAGAAAATAAGGTAAGCGTTTATCATAATTTAAAAGATATTATTAAAATTTCAACTAGTTCTGGGCAAGCGAATAAATTTAGGAAAACATTTTCATTTTCTATAAAAATAAAAAAATATGTTGTTAGCAATTTGAGGGCCAGAAAATTAAGTTTTATATAAAATTCTTAATAACTAAAACAACATTTTTTAAAAGTGTGGGAGTTTGACTTATGTATGACATGCCCCCAGCAAAAGTCGCTAATACAGCAATTTTTGGCAATGCATCGCTTTGAGTATCAGAAAAATATTTTAGCAGAGCTGAATTTTTGCATTATAAATTTTAAAAGGAATTTATAATTTTCGAAATTTTATTTATAATTTTCAAAATTTTAAGTTTAAGTTAAGAATTCAAACATTGTTGTTATTAAATATTTTGAAGAAATTGTTTTGTTGTTGTAATGCTTGAAATGTGTGGAGTAGATTATTTAGAAAACGTATATTATATTACTGAAAAACATTGCGGAAATATTGAATTACACATTTTATAATGCGAACACAAGATTTTGAGCCATCTTTGGTAATATTTTTGAAATGAAAAATGTATATGAATTTTTCTTTTACTATCATAAATAAATGCCACACATTTCACATTTCAAATTTAATTTTTTTCAAATATTTTACAACAACATTTTATTACTTTTTCTAATGTTAAAAAAAAAATTATAAAAAGTGTATACGACTATGACTGTATAAAGTTTAATATCGTTATTTTAAAAAAAATAGTATGCCACTTTTTTATTACTCGAATTGGTGGTAATGATATTCCGACATTTTTGAAAATGGCTTTAAGAAGCATTATAAGTGATGAACTAGAAATTGGTTTGACGTGGCGTGAAACACCAGAAAAGCCAAGCATCCAACAATTCACAATATTTCAAGTAATAAGAGGTAAGTAAATAAAATTAAATAAATAAATAAATATGACAACATATTCTTAATTTTCCATAATCTTCTTAATAGATTCGTGCCTATTAAAACATACATCGTCAAATATTGTTGATATTAATAAAGTTGCTCAGCAACATTTCCTACATGCTCAGGACATTTAAACACGTATAAAATAAATTAGAATATTAATTAAATAATCTTATTTTACTTTATTAAATTTGAAATCATATTTCTTTTCTAATTTTGTATTTAAAATATTTCTTAGTATTCTTTTTTAATTTGTTCATTTATTTAATTGTTTTTTGTTAATTTGAATTGAAAATATTGTTGTGTAATTAATTTTATTACTTTCCATAATAAATATCAGAATGAATTAATTTTGTGATTTAAAAAATTTTAATATTTTTACTTTTGATAATTTTGTTCATTCCTAATTCTTCATTTTAAATTGTAAGTATTACTAGCATTATTATTTTAAAAATTTTATGCAAAATAGTTTTAAAATTCTGCAAATATTTTCTATCGAAAGTGTAACTACGTCGGCACACCGGGAAGTTGATATGTTTCGCTTTTACTATTGAATTCTCATATAGTTAGAAATAGCATCTTTTGAGTAACGCTTTAGTGGGGATTGGAAGATTCGAATTAGGATTTTTTATTAGACACTTTTTACTGCGGAATAGTAGATCTTAATACGTGACGTACAAAATTTACTAAAGCGTTACGAATTCTGATCTACTTAGTAACACCGTTCGTTAAGAAATGTGCCACTAAGCGATAGTTCCTTTTGAGTAACGCTTTAGTGGGGATTTGAAGATTCGAATTAGTGACACTCAAAGCTGACTAAAGCGTTACTCAAAAGGAACTATCGCTTAGTGGCACAGTTCTTCCCGAACGGTGTTACTAAGTAGATCAGAATTCGATAGTAAAAGCGACGCATATCAACTTCCTGGCGTGTCGATATAGTTACGATTTCGATAGATAATGTTTGCAGGGACATATTAATACCGATGTAAGAAAATACCGTTTCTAATTATAATTTTTAAAGTATTTGAAAACGGTTTTTGTGTGAAAAAATTTTCATTACGGTTTTAAAGTATAAAATCATTTGAAAAATGCAATTGTAATATTATAACATTTTTGCTGGAAAGCCATAGTTTTACATTCGAAAACGCTATTAAGATATCTCATACTTAAAATTTTAATATGAGTTTTACGTTCGCTTCTTTTGAATTGCACAATTTCTTCGTATTATATGGACAAAAATACAAAAAATTTAAAACGAACCGAATTAATGCTATAGTCATTTAGAACACGATTTTGTTTTTGTCAAAATATCTAATAACATTGTATTAGCAAGACTATAAGCAATCAAGTAGCAAAGTTTTGTGGTCAGCGATCTTTAGGGTTATTAGTTACAGTTCATAAAAGTTTAAAAATTAGAAAAATGTGATTGAAACAAACCAGGGTTTTTTATATTTTTGATTTTTTCCCACAGGTTAAAATTTTTGGTGTTAAAGTTATATAAGAGAACTGCACTCCGGACATAGAGGAACAATATCAGTTTATATGTTATGACTTTTAAAGGCCTTTTTAAAATTTAGCAAAATTTTCAGATTTTACTTCAGCATTATTGGATGCCAAAGAAAAAAAATTCTTAGAATTAATAAAGCACATTGGGAGACTTGCTGTAGTTTATTTTAATGATAATTTATATACCCTACACCACCATTAGTGGTTGGGGTATTATGCGTTTGTGCTGATATGTGTAACGCACAGAAAGGATTATCCAACACCCACTTAAAGTATACCAATCTACTGAGAATCACTTTTTAGCGATCTAACTATGTCTATTTGTCTGCCTGGCTGTCCATATAAACCTTGTACATAAAGTACAGGTGGCAATTTGAAAATAACTCAATGAAATTTGACACGTGGCACAGTGGGGTCAAACGCAAATTTTTTGGTAATAAATCTGAATCTCCTGAACTACTGGTCGGATCAAATTGAAATGTATGGAAGAGTTGTAGAGGAGGACCTAAGCTTTCAGAAAAATCATCTTGTAGTCACCCTATGATAACACGAGATAAGCTACAGGGTGTCAAAGTTGACTACCTCGAGTATGTAAAAGTTAAAAAAAATCGTAACTTGTACAAATGAAGTCCGATTTTAAAGATTTTTATATTTCTGGAAAGTGCTTGGCAAGATAAAGAAAAAATAAGCCTACTCATCTAAGTTATCTCTTACAGTTAAAAAGATATTTACGCTTGAATTTTGAATTTTTGATTTTTTGGCTCGACTTTATTTCGTTTTTCGGGAATAAGTCCGGAGATATATCAGGTAAAAATTTTTTAAAAATATTCTGTAATTTGCTACATATTTCAAAATAATATGCTGAAAGAATTTTTGGATTATCTCAATTCGTCTAGACGTGAAAAATATTCAAAGTCAGCACTCTGAAATTGGCATGAAAAATGGCTATTTTTTTACAAAAATATAGTACAATTCATTCACTTTTTTCTCAAAGTTCCGTTAATAAAAAAAAATTTTTCCTTATTAATTTCAAAAGATAAGGCTTCATAAATGGTTAATAAAGGAATTTTGAATTGATTTAAGTTTGCACCCTACATCCAGCATTGGCCGAAAATTGTCAATTTTAAAAAATAGTTTCATTTTTATCGATTAATAAAAAAAATGTCACGCGAGCTTTTTTAAATTTGGTACTCATATTTTTTATAAAAATAGATTTAGAATGATTTAACACTAAACTGCTTCCCGCCCGGCGAAAAACGAATGCGGGAGTGGAGATTTCATGTTAAAAGTCAGTTTTTTTAACGACTATTTTTAAAAGCATATTAAAAGCATATTATCATAATATTTTTAATATTATTTCTTATGTAATGTATAAAACACAAATCAAGCTTTCATTCCTAAAAAAATCAATAAAATAGCTCCAAGAACCTATTTTGGGTAATTTTTCAAAAATAAATTTTTTTTCAGAAAATAGCTGAAAATCCAAACAAATTTAATTTTTTTAATACAACTCCACTAATTTTGCAAATACTTTAAAAATGTTAAAAGAATATAAAAATAGACTTATTTACCAATTCAACGATATATAAAATGTTGATATAGGTCATTTAATAATAGTAATATAATGGCCTCAAAATTACCAAGTCACGTCAAAAGTTGCAAAATTCACTATTTTGTTCCGTATTTCCATATGTGTGTGTGCGTAACATTTCAGTTTTCTAATGTATTATGTAGGTATATATTTGTTATTATAAAATAGTAAATTCTTTATTTGAGTAATGTTTATTTAATTTGTTCTACATATGTACATACTTATTATACATATATCCCGTATATTTATTTTATTAAGAATATATTATCGAAGATATTATTAGAGATTTTCTTGAAAATAATCAGAAACATCAAACGTTAGCAAATTTTTAACTTCCTTAGCTTCGGAATCCTCTTTTTCTATTTCAAGAGTGATTTTTGGTAGTCATCGTGTTCTTATAGAATATATAACTGGATCTGATGATATTAATAAATATTCCATTAAGTCCATATTTTGCGCTATTTTCGAATATTTTCGGGTACTGAAGAGTCGGAAATGTTTAACATCTTTATTTCGGGCTTCCTGTGCGTCCTCTGTTAGCTCTCCCAATGGCAAATTACTATTTTCTATTATTTCTTTACCATGAGCCAATACTTTGTGAATTGTTGGAGTCATTGATTTCCAGTAGGTCTTTAGTTTCGTAAGCAAAATTTTTAAATTTGTCCGCATTAATTTGTTTTTTGCTATTAATAGCTGCCAATATAATCTTAAAACGCTTCAAAATATTTAAGTCAATTCCTGTGATTGAAGATGTGAGTTCCGGATTTTCAAAGAAACGTCTTGCTGTATTTCCATCATTTGAGCTTCCATAGCCATGTAGAGGTTTATCAATTATTAATCCGAGTTGTTCTTTGAATTCTAATTGAATTCTTTTCTTCTCCTCTTTTCGTAATTCGTGAAGTTCCAAATTGTTTTTTACTGTAGAATTTTCCAGCCCGGGAATATTTCTGTACTTCATATCATATGCAAGATGTAAGCAGAACTCCAAAAATCTTATCCTTGCGTGGAGTGGTGATATTCCAAATTTTAAAGAATTTTTATTAACAAGGACTTCAGAATTATCCTGAAATTGTGAACTTATTTTTCCACATATATTACATTTCCATGTAGATGTTGTATCTGTTATAGCGTTTGCAACTTTTCCATCAATCATCGTTAATTGTTGTTGAAATGTAACTTTAATAGTTCTGTTTGACACTTTAACATATATTGGGGGCAATGCTTTAATTTCTTCTTCCAATTGGTTGACAATGCTGTTTATTGTAAACCGTGGTTTCTTTTGTGTAATCAAAAAGGATTGGACGGCACAAAAATTTGGAACCTGGAGTTAAATTTATCCATATATCATCAAAAAGCCAGTCATTTCTTGTCGATAAGGAAGGCTTATTTAAGCGCATTCGAAGTGGTACCAGAGACGCTATAAACAGCGAGAAAAATTATTTCCAGAATTACTTCCATCCAGTTGTTTGTATTCCGAAAATCCTGATGTTCCATCGCAGCCCCATTTGAATATTGAAATAAGTTCAGAGTCTTTGCATTTTTCAATGTTATCATTGCTGAAGGTAGATATAATTCTAGAGGCAGTATTTTCAAGTAATTGCAATATATTAACTTTAGCACTTTTAACACAAGCATTAACCGGGTGTTCCATAGGCTGTAAAATATTACTTTTCGCTTCTCTCACTGATTTGCTACTGGGAAAGATATCATATCATATTACGCTAACAGATTTCCTCAAAATCTCGTATTGGTTTCTTGATAATCCTAAATTTAATATTAGAGCTAAAGCATCTTCAGAGGTAAAGGACGATGTTGATTTCGGTGTCACTATGCTTTCGATTATCCGATGTAATCGATTGGGAGAAGCTGTTGGTAACACATCTATAACTTTTTCTACTTCCTTTGGTTACGTACGTGTTACTAAAGCTTTAAATGTATCTTTTATTTCGGCATTCGTATGTGAATTTAGAATAGATTCCTGTTTGGTCCTCTTTGTTCTTAGCTGAACTTCATCGTAACTTCTTTTTGGTCGACCCTTTTTCTGCTTTCCGATGAAAATCGGTATTTCTCCCTCCAACCACTCTTCATTTTTCTTCTTGAACTTTGGTATTGACCAATCTGAAGTTTTCATCCTTTTTTCGTATGATTTCGTATGAAATTTTCGAGCTTTAAACTGTCTTCTGCAGTAAGAGTTAAACCAAAAGATACTACTGTATCAATGAGTTTTCTTATTTTTTCTGGACGATTTATAATATCAGATAGATTATCCCAGATTACTTTGCAAATAGAAAAGTGTTTTAATGTAATCTCCATAATGGCAAATTCACTAATAAATCTGCATATTTATAAGGATACTTATATATAGAAAAAGAATATTTATATCAGGTAAATGGTGACAGGCAAAAATGAATTAAAAAATTAAAATTTTTGCTCAAAACCCCCAATTTCATTCAGTTTATTTTTATGACCTGTAGTGTTAAACAGGTACGTCAAAAAATGTACCTATGCGATTGTAAAAAAAATCATTTTTGTTATAATACATTAATTAAGTAGCTAGGTAAATTATTTAAAAACTTAAAAAAATGTAATAAAAAACGAAGGAAAATATACTTATTTATGTACTTAGGTAATTTTAAAAACCTTTTCAGTAGAAAAAAATTATGAACACTTTAAATAAATTCATTAATAAATATTATTATCTCGTAACAAAAATAAGCAATGCAGTTGAGTGTTACGTATACTCACATATGGAAATACGGAACAAAATAGTGAATTTTGCAACTTTTGACGTGACTTGGTAGTTTTGAGGCCATTATATTACTATTATTAAATGACCTATATCAACATATTATATATCGTTGAATTGGTAAATAAGTCTATTTTTATATTCTTTTAACATTTTTAAAGTGTTTGCAAAATTAGTGGAGTTGTATTAAAAAAATTAAATTTGTTTGGATTTTCAGCTATTTTCTGAAAAAAAATTTATTTTTGAAAAATTACCAAAAATAGGTTATTGGAGCTATTTTATTGATTTTTTTAGGAATGAAAGCTTGATTTGTGTTTTATACATTACATAAGAAATAATATTAAAAATATTATGCTAATATGCTTTTAATATGCTTTAAAAATAGTCGTTAAAAAAACTGATTTTTAACATAAAATCTCCACTCCTGCATTCGTTTTTGGCCGGGCGGGAAGCAGTTTAGTGTTAAAGCATTCTAAATCTATTTTTATAAAAAATATGAGTACCAAATTTAAAAAAGCTCGCGTGACATTTTTTTTATTAATCGATAAAAATGGAACTATTTTTTAAAATTGACAATTTTCGGCCAATGCTGGATGTAGGGTGCAAACTTAAATCAATTCAAAATTTCTTTATTAACCATTTATGAAGCCTTATCTTTTGAAATTAATAAGGAAAAAATTTTTTTATTAACGGAACTTTGAGAAAAAAGTGAATGAATTGTACTATATTTTTGTAAAAAAATTGCCATTTTTCATGCCAATTTCAGAGTGCTGACTTTGAATGTTTTTCACGTCTAGACGAATTGAGATAATCCAAAAATTCTTTCAGCATATTATTTTGAAATATGTAGCAAATTACAGAATATTTTTAAAAAATTTTTACCTGATATATCTCCGGACTTATTCCCGAAAAACGAAATAAAGTCGAGCCAAAAAATCAAAAATTCAAAATTCAAGCGTAAATATCTTTTTAACTGTAAGAGATAACTTAGATGAGTAAGCTTGTTTTTTCTTTATCTTGCCAAGCACTTTCCAGAAATATAAAAATCTTTAAAATCGGACTTCATTTGTACAAGTTACGATTTTTTTTAACTTTTACATACTCGAGGTAGTAAACTTTGACACCCTGTAGCTTATCTCGTGTTATCACAGGGTGACTACAAGATGATTTTTCTGAAAGCTTAGGTCCTCCTCTACAACTCTTCCATACATTTCAATTTTACAATTTTACATTTTTAAGAATATTATAAAAAAGTTACGAAGACTTTATGGGTGCTAAATGAAAACTGCGAATCACTGTAACATAACATTACCTTTTATTTAAAAATTGCAGAAAAAAAAGGTTAAGAAAATGTATTTTTGAAATTTTAACCCTTTAATATTATATTTATTAGTTAATTATATGTATACCTCATATAAATGATAATTTCATAACATTTTGTTCTGTTACATTTAAATATAAACTTTTGTTATATTGCCGGGATTCTTAACTTACTTCTATATATTGAGTATATAATTTTGGTAAATAATTTTGGTAAATATTTTATAATTCTTTTTTTTTTAAGTAATGTATTTTTCGAAATTTTTTCGATTTGATAGAAAGTTTGACACGCTAGAGAAAAACTGACTACGTAGTTTCATTATGTATGGGCTCTAGTTTGATGCTTATATCGATTTTTGCGTATGTGAGAAAATTTTTTGGAAATGGTGTAAGCATACATTTGTTTGTGTTGATCGGTCCATAATTTGCAGCAGCTCCAATATAAACCCTACTTACGAAAATCACTTTAACGTCCATAAATCCTATACTAATATTAGTATCAAGTTAATAATTGACATAAATATATAATTTTTATATAAATAGAAATCACAGTCCCAAAATTTTATAAGGATTGGCCCATAATCGACTATAACTCCCATATAAGTCCCTATAAGTACACTATACTTTTTACAAGTATAGGTTCACAATTGACCCTACCCGAATTTTGATGCATATACACAATGGTGTAGAGTATCATATGGTCGGGCTTGACTGACTTTATCTTTCCTATTTGATACATTTATCTGAACGTATTTTCTTTGGGCGCATCCAAGAACCGGTGAAAAAACTATTAAAATGTGACTCAAGGATACCCTTAAAAATCATGAAATTTGCATAATTTATGGACAAAAATGCAATGATAACGTTATAAAATCTTCTTTAAAACAGATTATTGAGTGCTCAAAAAGGCATAAAATAATAATCGTATTTAAATTAATAAAATATACTTGAAAAAATTTTCAGTAAAAATTAACGGTTTGTATAGTTTAAATCTCTGTAAAGTTTAAACCATTTATGATATTAATTTATCTTTTTTAAGTTGCACCTGCTATATTTATTATTGTTTAAAAAATTGTTCAAAAATTATTAAAAAAAATAGTCTTTCTATGTAACTATTCTATGTGCTAATAATGATAATGTTCCAGGCATATGGCGATAGTTCTTCATAAGATTTATTAATGTGTGCATCTATATTGTAAATAAGCGAAATTTTGATATATTTTTTTAAAATCTCAACTTTAAACTTTTGGGCCCTTTGCGAATGTAATTTACGCCAGCGGATTTTAAACCCTGAAGTATTGCTTTTATTCGTTCAAAGCGCTGTCAATGTGCCAAAAACAAAAAAGAGTCCGAAAAAAGTTTTTTCGAATTTTAAAAGTTTTTGCCCATATATTTTTTATTTCACAGATTATATTTATTCATAATCTTTGTTCTTACAAAGTGTTTAAAATAATTAAAAAAAGAACATATCAAATATAATTTTCTAAAGTTGATTTAGTTACATTGATTTATGTTTATGTTGTATATGTGTTGAAGGAAATACATTTAATAAACTAATATCCTACTTGTGTCAATCTGGTCGTTATAGAAGTAATACATATTCTATTCTATTATATTATTTATTTAAATTATATTTATGTGTGTCTTTACTCATGTCTATCTTTCAAAGTACATAAATACAAATGTCTGCTAACATTCAGAGCTTATAAGTAATTAAATCGTTTGAAAAAATTGTTGTTATTTTGGTCCGTGGCGAAGTTGAAGTAAATCCCATGGTTCTGCACAGTTTTCCAAAATCGACTGCGCCACATATCAACACAACTCTTGCTTGGTGTGGTGTCGCCTCAGGAACTGTTCCGGTCATAATCATGAAAGGGAGTGGTCGGAAAATTATGTTGGCCCTTGCTTTCAAGTGCGACATAATTCATCGAAGTCATTGACAGCGTCATCAGTGACATCATCTCCATCTTCCACTCTGAAGTCACAACCAGAACAGCAGCATCAAAAATAGTCGCCGCTCACACCAATGATTACCGTCCGAAGAACTGGTGTGATATCCATTTTGCAGTTTAATTGTAATGGCTAGAGACCAATACTTACCTCGAAGTTCAAGGTATTATAGTCAAGCCGGGAGATACGTCCCGATAGCAGAACCCTTTTATACGGAGAAATGCGTCTGGTTCTTTGGGACTTTAATGCTCACCATCAGCTATATCACTCTAATTTAAGGGAGTTGAAACTGTGGATCGACCCAATGATTAAATGGTCTCTGAACGACATACATACAAACCAAAAGAGAGCAGACTGGCACGGCTTCAGAACAGACTGCTGGTCCCCTCAAAAATCTACGACGCAGACAGAAAATTCCGCGAAACCATCACAAAAGAAGCGGCTTCATCCCAACTTGCAGAGCATCCGTCGAATTTATGGACACAACTAGTAGAAGAATTTCTTGGACTTGACCTCCATGCAGAACTCCGACTGAAAATTGTTAAGAAGTTCTAGCTATTACAACAATAGAAAAAACAAATTGAAAATATCATTACTGATTAATATACATTTCAATTGCCAAAAAAGAATTTCTACATTACTTATATACTACACAAAGATGACTAAACCTCGGAATTTGATGGAATTAAGTAAAACTTGACATAAACTTTCGTCTTGATGTATTATACATTTGGTTGAAAGTCATTTTTAACCATGTGTTCTCTACGTGAGATATTTGCGATCAATTTTTTCAATATACATAACTCCCTCATTATGCACTTTACGTGTTTTTTTATTACGTTGAATCTGACACTGGAATAATAAATTTGATGTTTTTAAAGGTTTATGTTTTCAGAAGTTTTTTTTTTTTTTTTTGTTATTTCTGTTTCCTACACTGAAAAAAATAATTTCAACAAATGAAATACGCTGATTGAAATTCATTAATTTTTTGTTTCTAAATATTATTTTTTTGAACGTAGGAATTCATTGTTTTAAGAAAAATATAAATTGAAATTCAATGAAAACTTTAACGTACTTATGAACGGACGGTACGTTGGAATTCTTCGTTAAATTTGTTACTAATAATATAAGTAAATCAGTTCATTGATTGAACGCATTGGTTTGTTGATTTAAAGAACACGTTTATATTTTTAATTCTTTTAATTTCATGTTTAATAAACTTATACGTTGATTTAGAAGAACAAAAAGAAACAAAATATAGAATAAATTATACATAAAAACAGTGATTTGACGTAAAATTCAAAGTATTAATAATTTGACTTCAGAAAGAAAATACTTTATTAAATGAACAATAACTTTGAATAGTTTGTTAACTTATATTAAATTCATCGTAATCATTGTTTTACAACGAGAAATAAAGTAAAACAAAAATGGAAAAGAGTTAGGAAATAAATCAGTTAGTATTTATATTCAACAAGAAACATAGTATTTTAAACAAAAGATTTATGTTTATATCGTAATAAAAACAATGATAACAAATCAATAATTTAGAAAAAAATATGCCTAGAAACAATTGTGAATCCAAAACATTTCAGCAAAATTATTCAGAATTATTCAAAAACATACAAGTATATACAAACAGAACTCGAGCAGCAGTAATGATTACACAGAATTAAAAGAATTACTCAAAAGCTAGAATTTGGAACATTTTCTTTCTTTCTTAATAACTAAGTTAAATAGTGTTTATTTTTTTAAAACCATTAATCATTAGAATAATACATTCATTAAACATCCCATATTATCCATTTTTTATACTTACTCAAGGAAAGTTATTTGGGGCCCGATTCATGAAACCAATCAAATATTTTGAGAAATAAAATTTGTATGAAAATTAAAAATTTTGTCAAGTGATTTTTAAGTAGTTTCCAAACAAATTTTATTTGAAACAATTTGCTTATTTTTCTGAATCAGGCTCTAAATTATTTGAAAGTATTAATCAATTACTTTATGATCTGATAAAGCTTTAAGTTTAGTTGTTAAAAGTATCTAATTAGTGATTTGATTTATTAAAAAAATCTATTTAAAAAGTAAATTTTAGTTTTGACGATTATCACCAAAAATATGTCCCTACCCAAATCATGGTAAATAATTCAAAAAATACAAATTCTCAGCACAATCCTATAGCTGCAGAAGAGCCATATGACTTTTTGTTCTTATATTACTTATCATTACAAATGATATGCACTTTGAGCGTACTTTCTTTAGTCAACTTCTTAAACTTTTTAGCAATATTTGCATTTTTAATAAAAACCGGTTAACCGGGTTTTTTAGGTAAAATTGTATTCGAAATCGATTTTTTAAAAAAAGCTATTTTGCGAATAATTCGAAACCCCGCTTTATTACGGGCCTGAAATACGAGGTTTTCAAAAAATTTCCTGAGAATAAGAATCGAGTAGTTTTCCAGTAGTAAGTGTTCACATCTTAAATGTTTTAATTTAATACTTATAAAATAATGCATTACAGATTGACAAAGATTTCAGCCTTGCATTCGACTATCCTTAATGTGTTCTTAATAACTATCTGGAATATTTAATAAATATAAGTTTCCACATAATAATTTGGACTAATCTCTCAGCAACTATTATTATTTATTTATTTCTTGTTAATGAATACATTAAAATTATTTATTTATTCTTTATTTTTTATTTTTATTTTTTCTTTAAAGATAATTCCGACATCCAATTATATTAGAAGTGTTTTATTTATAATAAAAAAAAAAAACTTAATGGATCACCCTTTATAACTAATGGAAAACTATGTATTTTTTCGTGAAAAATATGTTGTAAATATTTTCCAATATTCAATCACTAGAAATATTTCTGTTTCTCTCTATGACCTGAAAAATTCTTCAGAGAAGCATATTTTCTTTGGTCGTCAATGGGTTAAAAGTGTGACGTGTTGGAAATATTTCGTGTAACTTTCTCGACTGTATATATATGTATCTAGTATAAGAAATAAGACTTTTACGAAATACTTTTTATGCTCTTTTGTTGACCTGTGTAATTTAAATATTTTGTATTTTCAATCATATAAAAAAGTGCTCCAAAATTAGAAATTAAAGAGCCCATAAAACAGAAATTCGAATTAACTTTGAAAAACCATGTGGAAGTTTTGTTATTAAAGATTAATAAGATTATCAAACCTTAGAATATTTACAAAAAATATCCAGATGTCGCTATGACAAAAGTGTTTTTCATTTGTAAGTGTTTTCCCTCTATAGACCTTAAAGTAACATCACTATCATTTCTACATATTAATTATTGTTTTGTATTAAATGAATACATTCTTTTATAATAATAAAATTTGTATTTTAAGTCAAACAATCTACGACTGACAAGTGTATTTATATAGAGTTTTAGATACTAGTAAGTAATTGTGTGTTGTTATACATATGTGTATTATGGATGTGGAATTATATTCGAAAAAGTAAAATGGTTTGATTTAAATGATAAAGTAACATGTGTCAGAACCGTAACCAAATTTATGTATGTGTATCAACAGAATAACAAATCACACAGTTCCCTATGCATTCATTTCAATACATAATACAACCGATGAGTGCCGTTCTATATAGAGAGATTTTCCAACCAAAATCTTTCAACCATCCATCCGTCTAATCATTTACACACTTTGAGTGAAAATATCTGTTTGTTGGCTCTTAGAGAAGATGAAAGGAGGTATGTAGATATGTATAGGTAAGGACTGTGCACGAAAAAAAATTCGTGCAGGCATTAGGTCTCATAACTTTTATTGTACGTGAAAAAATTAGTACCGTTAACTAATTTACATTTGTTATTATTCTCAGTAACTTAGTACTAAATTATATTGTAATAGAATAATTAGTTTTTCCTAAAATGAAAATTTAACAAAATTCGTGCAAATGAATAATTCAACTTTATAATCATGTCGCATGTCGACCATGATGGGAAATTCAGTTTTTTGACTCAAAAATACCCCTGATAACCGAAAAAGAAAATGATTTACAGACTTTAGGATCGTAGACAAAATAATGCACATTTCGAGATAAAATATTTACATCTCTGAATGGAATGTGACTCATTCTTTAAATTGCTCTGTATCATTTTATCTGAAAAGCAAAAAAAAAAAAAAAAAAAACAAAAGCTTGCCTGAAGACCTACGAATTAAAAAAAAAGTTCTTAGTAGGAACTCTAGAAAAAAATATGAAGACAAAAATTACTGAGACTATTTTTTTTATTTTTTTTTTTTTTTTTTGAAAAGTATATTTTTTGAAATATAAAGAGTGATAGAAAGTTCGTAATGGAGGACTTTTTACAACATCCTGGTTATGAATTCCATATCACAGATGTTATGGCAAATGTATCAGATAAATATCATGTAAAAAAATCTAAATCGTGGAATAAACTTTTAGTATGGCAACACTTACACTTGTACACTTCTAACAGCGAAATGTACGTAAATTTGGCCTTGGTAAAAATTCCTTTCTATCATTACAAAACTCAACAATGAGATTGAACCATTTCATTTTTATAAGCTGAATTGTATGCACTAAATTTGTGCTCAGTCCTTACTTTGCATACAAAAAGATAAAAAGAGAAACTAACACCAAGTTAGCTTCTTCATTGGTTTGTTTATGATGCGGTGAGTGGTAGTGTGAGTTGCCAAAAGTATTTGGGATTCCAAGTCAATTATAAATAATGGCGTTAAAACACATACTCATATATAAATATATTATATTGTCCCCATACACAATCACATTCGTACAAACATAATTATAAATAGACATCTTTATAATTTGATATTTATGTATGTTTGTCTTGCTGTATTAGCGTGCTCGTAATTTTATTCCTTTTTGTCTTTGATCTTGATAAATGATATTTTCGTTTTCATCTATTTTTCAAACATTTACTTTTATTTTAAGCATACAAAAATAACAGAGTGATCAATCTATTTTCGTCCAAATTTGTAATTTTTAGAAATTTTAATAATCAAAACTTTTTAGAGAAAGACATGTATATAGTATATATGGTTGACTCATTTTCCTTGATGACATAGTGTATGTAATAAGCCTTCTTGAGAAAGTTATAAAGCAGCCTTAAAAAATTATGATATATTCTCAAAATACTTTTTTGTGGTTGGATCTAGTTTTTAATGTTTAAAATGTTTTGGGAAGTAGAAACATTTAATTATGTCTTGGTCGATTATTAAAAGCAAATTTTTAAACAAGATTTACTTTCTTCCAATTGCACTAAAACTGTATAACTTATTCGATTTTATTTCTAATAACTTACCTAAACTTTCCATACATGTTTTAATTTTTTTCCAAATTTGCTCCAAATGAAATAAAATACTTTGTCCTAAAATAAGTAATTATCAGGGATGTTCTGAAAACCACTTTTTGTCAAAGTGATTTCAATTCACGTAAAAGGTGTTCTGCGAACAAAAACACATTGAAATCACGCGATTTGAAACCGGTCAGCTAAATGACTGACGATTTGAAATCACTTGTCTATTTTTTCTATGTTATCTATAGAGAATTCACTTTAAATGTTATTTTGCATTTAATATGATGTGTCCTCTATTTATTTTTGCAATAAAATTAAGTTTTATTTACACAAAAACAGAAATATTAACAAATTTCTAAGGACATTGCTTGTTCTGTAAAAAAAATGTTTTGTTCGTGATTTACTTTTTCTCTTTAGCAGTCAGCTGGTTTGTTTTTTCGAAGATACTGTTAAGGTTGCCAATGTGACAGTCGTAAAATGTCATGTAAATACATTGAATTTATGCCATCCTGTTTCTTATTTAAGATAAAATTTAATTGTTGTTGCAAAAAAATTTAATAATATTCAATAATTGAGTAGTTTTTGTGCAAATTTAGAAATAAGTAAGTGCAACATGAAGGCAAATTTCATCAATGAAAACAGTGGCAACTTAATTTTTTTTCTATTAATTTTTGTATCCCTAGGATTCGATAAGTCCCGTAAATGACGTTTTTTAACACGTTCATTCTTTAAATGCTGTTTTCTTAAATTAATTACTGAAAATAAGTTAGCTCCCGGCATTTCTTTTTTTTTTTTTTGTTTTCTCTTTTTTCACTTTTTATTTTTAATAATAATATAAACAAACGAGGCACAAAACTAAAAAGTCAGCTGTTTTCTCGTATTTTCGAAAAATTAAAACCACGCCGAAAACCGTAAAATCACGTGATTTGAAGAACAGCATGAAATCGTATACGTGATTTCAAAACGGTGCGTGATTTGAAATCTCGCGATTTTCAGAACAGACCTGTATATTTTGATATTTTAACTGATTTTAAAGACGGATGTCTTGTTCTATTATATATATATCACTTAAAACATAATGTCAAAACCAGAGGCTATGTGATATCTTCAAGAAGATCTGCCATACTGCCCACACTAGGTCACTTTTCGGGCGAAAATAAAAAGTGTCATTTTATAACTAGAAAATATGAATTCTGGCAACCGTTTTTTTTGTCTTGTTAAAATAATTAATAATAATAATTGCTTTACGGAAGCGAAAAAATGCTTAGGCATTGAAATAAATAGTAGACATTTATGTATTTAGATACTTATTTAATAAAAAGAAAATCGATTACCGACAAAAACACGTGTTTCTTTTTGTTGTATATGTGGTCTGGTTTAAATAGAATTTAAAAAAAATATTTATAATAAATAAAATATTTCATAAGCAGTTATTTTTTATATAAATACATATGATGGAATCAAATTAAATATACCGATATTAATTTTTTATAACATTATATCAGACTTAAACCGAACATAAAAAAATCTAATTAAAATTGGATTCACTTTATTCAGAAAAGATTGTTTAAGGAAAAATAATGGTAGAGTACAGTTAGTACAATAGTTAAATTCAAATGGCATATTTATTATAAAGATTCAGTCAAATTAAATGTTCCTTTTTAATTTTCATTTTTTTTTTTTAACCTACTGGGAGAGAATTATGTTATTTGATATCGATCGAGATTTAATAAAGTTTAAAGAAAAATTTCGATTCTTCTCTGTGTACTAGTTGTTTTCTCAAGTTACGAGAAAACAAGTTTACAATTGTAGATTTTCTTGTTGTCTCTATTTGGCGGCATCAAAGCAGAGTTTACAGACTATAATTAGACACCAGTGTTGCTAGCAGCGTCATAAGAAAAGGCTAGATTGGACCTTAAAAAAGATAAAAAAGATTAAATGCCCTTAAAAATAGAGCCAGCAAATAGTTAACATTAATTTCAATTAAAAAACTTATTTTTTTCTCGGGCTCATTAGATTTTGATATCTTTGAATCTTTGACATAGCAAAATCGCCCCAAAATTTCCCATAAATATTTGGACCATATTTCATATGAAAAAATACCCGATGTTTTAAAATAATTTTTCGCCATTTTTAGGCTGTAGTTAATTTTTGATTAAGCATTTCCAAGTTTATGGGTGATTCGCCTTAATATTTTTAATTATATTCTTAAATAGTTTCCATGGTTAGTGTAGTATATTAAAAATAATTATAATCGATTTAGTAGTTCCATAAAATTAGTTTAGTTTCGTTTCATTTAGAGAGAAGCGCCACAGGAAATTCTTGTTAAATATAAAAAAATGGTGCGAATAAAAATAAAAATGCCTAAGTGGATGATTCTGTGAAAATAAAGTTAGTAATAGCAAATAAGAAACTGCTGCTGTACACTTCAACAATATTCGTGGTATCTTATTCATTTTGTTTTCGGTGAAACTTAACAGCCCGTCTAGACGTAACATAATATTTAAGATTTTAGTTTCAGATAATGTTAAATTCGCTCTCTGAGAGAATTATTCCTTGTGTAGATTCAAATATTAGTATTATAAGATGTATTATGAGACTGTTGTGATGAGATTTCTCTACACAACCATCTTATAAGATGAACTGTAAGAAAAATACACATATACGAAAGTTTGTTTGTGTGTGTATATGTGTATTTTAGAAATTTTGTTTTACATGTTAAAAACATTTTTATAAAAATTGTGCTAAAAGAGTTCGAATTGCTTAAATAAAAAGCATATGTTTACTCTATGACTGATTGAAAATAATGGTATCTTATAGGATTTATTAGAATACGTGTACTCCTTATTTAAAATTTAATATAATATAAACAAAATGGTTACTCTCCTCTGGCGGCGTTATCTCTTATATTATATTAGCGTTAATCTCAGTCGTAGACCTGGGGTAAACAACGAGACAAATACTTTTGGAACAATTGACACAAACAGGTAACTCAGTAATACATATTATACTTATGTACGATAACGTTATATTTTTCCTTTAATTTGGACATCAAAATTATCCTGCTTAATTTCTGATCTATATTGTGAATTTTTGCAAGATGATTTAAACTAGTTGATAAACCTTTGTCCCTAGAATCAGATTAAAATGAACCATTAAAATCGTCCTTTTGTAAAATAATTTCATACAAAAGATTTCTCTATGGTCGATGTAACGATATTTAATAAAATATAGTAGAAAAAAATCATACTTTTTTTGAATGTTTAATTCCCGAGAATCGGGAAGAAAATCGCTTATTTTTACCGGAAATTTCCTCCCGACCCTTCTGGGGAACGAAATCTTAATATTTTACGTTTCAGCTGATGTTTGTAACACACAAAAGCAATGGTCTAAATTTGACCTTAAACATAAATAGCAATCGATTATTTTTGTTGTTTGGCGGAACGAAAGCCGAGTATGTGGAAAATAATTAGACACCAGCAGAATGGAATACTTACTTTTATGCCGCAACGCACTTCATCAACATTTTAGTGTTATTTCCATTTGGGTTTCTTTGAAACATAAATATGACACCTTGCACTGGGTGCAAATTTTAGGCCTTTAGAGAACCTGGTGTTCTAAACGATGAGGTTATATACCGTCGGTTCAAGATTTGCGTTACACTAAAACTCGTATTATTTTCAATATAATGAATAAAGTTATACTTTTTTCACCTTAATTTGTAAAATCGTGAATTCTAAGATATTTATTAAAGAAAATGCAACTAATAATTAAGTAATAATTTCAACGGATGTTTTCTAACAAATGTATTGATTAAGAAAATGAATAGGTTCATTAAGAACAAATATTGTAAGTAAGTTTTTAAGAAATTCTATTGATTCTGCGTCAAAAATTAAACAAAAAGCAGATATTAAAGCAAATGTTTTTACTCTAAAGTGTGCTTTTCGAAATGCAGGTTATCTAAAAAGGACTAAAAATTAAAAAGAAACCACCTCTAAACGCCATTCGGTAAGCAAAACGACTTCAGTTCGTCCGTGAACTGCATTCCGTGCTAAAAAAAAGGAATGCAACATATTATTTTTCGGGATGGATCCAAAGTCAAAATGTTACCATTTTGGAGTGGCCACTGTGCTCCCCAGACTTAAATATAATAGCAAATATATGGTTATTGCTTTCACGGAATATTTATGAGTGGGACATATAATACGAGGGCAAAAATTTATTATTTGAAGAGATTAGAAAAGGTAGAAGCAAACTTTCTTTGTCAAAAATTTAAATTAAAATTCCCTTCCAAATAGAATTTTTGATGTTATATCGAATAAGGAATGCTAATTTCCTAATAATATAAATAAATAAAGTACCATATTAATTATCATATCATGTTGTTTTATGGACTAAATAATGTTGAACCTATTCAGATGACTCAAAAAAAAAAAATATCCTAAAAAATACATTTGTTGCAAAAATCCGTTATTTTATTTTATTAGTAAATATCTTAGAATTCAATATCTTACAAATTAAGATAAAGAAAAATATAACTTTCTTTATTATATTAAAAATAATTAAATTAATTAGTTAACGGACAATATAGATGCGGTTGCAACGATGTGTAATCAATCGAAATCCGTTTTAAAAAATCATAAACAAATTTAATTACTTTTATTTATTTATTTTTATTTATTTAGGTTTTGGGAATTTCAGATTTTTAAACCTCCCGGGAAACGGGAATGAAAAAACTACTTGTTTGTTAAAGAATAAAAACAGTATTATTATAGTGTTATATAAAAAATAGTGCAAAATGAATATAACTAATAAATAACAAAATTAAAATTTCATTCAAGCGTTTTGATTGAAGTATTTAACATAAATATCAGCGTTGCCAGGAGATGAGAAAAAAAGAGGCTAAATTGAACTTTAAAAAGGCCAAAAGAAGATAAGTAACATAAAAAATAAAATATATATATATATATATATATATATATATATATATATATATAAAAGGCAAAACTGGCAACACTGTTAAATTTGATGAAATCATAAAAACTATTTATAAATACGTATCGTGCTATGATTAAAAGTTCTATTTTCAAAATAGCAAAAACATGTTGATTTTTGGATAAAATCTTTATATTTTAAATGAATTCTTTTGATAACACTTAGGATTAATACAGGTATTTAAAAACAAATAATAAAAAAGTGGACTTTTCGTCAGTTCAGCGGCGGAATGTATTATTTGCTTAAAAAATATTACCATATATTTTCAATTAACACAGTTGTTTCATTTTGCATCTAAATTTAATAAATATATTCAAGTAAATATAAAATAAAAATAAAATTTAAATAAAATGTTACTTTTCACTTAAATTTTTAATTCATTCAATCATCTAATTGATTGATTTGATAAATTTTTTAATTGGAAACAATTTTCTTTTTTTCATTTCTTACAGAAACTTTTTTCTGCGTACCGTCTGTTCTTGTGTGGAATTGAACAATTGCTCTGGATAAACTTTGCGATTTTAAATAATTATATATTTTGTTTTATATGTAGATCGTTTTAAGTAATGAATACTTAATATTGCCACTAATAAGATTAAGTTTCGACGATTTAAAATATTAACTTTTCAAGACAAACTGCCAGAACGACGTCTTTTCTTAAATATTTTTACCATTTCTGACATGTATTTCTACTTCTTTATAATTATCTATAAATATTTATTATTTGGTTGCTAAATGAAAATTTCTTTCATTGGAAATACATGTACGTATAAATACATGAAATTATGTAAAATTATTAATTTCTGATAATAATCAGATTAAAAATATGTGTATTATATTTCAATATTTTTTGTGCTGTTTCTTGTCTTGTGTAAAAATATTAACATTACTGGTACACTTTATTAAAATTTTAATAAACTAGTTTTTTAGTAATAACGAAATAAAATTTCAAACTAAAATACATACTGTATCTATAGGTTTATAATTTTAATTTCCCGTTTTCCCGGGAATATAATAGAATTTTTCCTGGAAACTCTAGTTGATCCTTTCTCAGGAATTCCCGTTTCCCAAACCCTAATTGAAACATAAAGAATTGTCTTACATATTAAATTCAGCATAGAAAACACAGGGCGACAAAACTATTTTTTTTCGCATTACGGGATTCCATGAAGTGCTCTTTTTTAAATTGACTCTAGTTCTTGAGATAAGCTGTTATATTGAAAATTAATGTAGTTGACCATACTGCAACATATGCATCCCAAGAACGAAATGAATAAAATGCAATAAAATTCCAATTCTCATTTATGAGCGTTAAATGTGAAATAACTATATATAAAACAACTATATATATATTGAACTATATATGAAACATTTCATCAAGATAACTTCAAAATTGCGACCTGCACTTTGTTTACAATGTTTACATGAACAGCTAGTCAGGCGGACGGACATCGTTAAGCGACTTAGGAAATGATTCTGAGTTAAACGTTATACTTTAATGTGAGGGTCCGAAGATTTTTTTTGTGTTACAAATATCAGCACAAATCAATTTGTGATAATTTTGTGTTCGCTTACAAAATACGTTATTTCGTAGGCGAAGTTTTTGCTGAATATAACGAAAATAATAAATATCAATTCTAAATGCTTCCAGATTTGTCATATGCTGAAAAGCTTGTATACACTTTTCAACAAATACCACATTTTTCAGCAAACTGATAACACTGGTTCGGAAAAGAATCCTGCTTTAAACAAAAATGGGTAAACTAAATGGAATTAGACGTGCCCCAAGTGTATGCCTTTAGCTTTTTCTATTACGTACTGATTTTTTTATGGACTATATTAATATGACCAGCTCAATAAGGCGGTCGCACTAGTATAACTGGAGAATTTAGATAAACAAAAGTCCAATAAATGCCTAAAATTTCCTTCAAGTTATCGTATTTGTTTTATCCACTCAATAGCTTCGGAGTGTTTCAAAAGTTAGAGGTATAAAAATCAATTTTTTTTATTTATTCAATGGCCAATGAAATTACATATACGTCTCATAGGATCAAAGTTGGCATAATTGGTTCAAAAATATTTGACTTTTAACGGAGTATAATTTCTAGTTGGACAATTTGGGATTACGAATTCGATCTTACGAAGCAGGAACTCAGAATTAATTGAACCGTTTACTAAATTAATTACAAATGAAACATTCATATTTTTTATCCTACTTTCAAGAGTAGGGAGATCAATAAGCTGTAATTGACTTTCATATGATGGTAAATTAATATTGCGATTCCATGGAAGATTATTAAGGCAAAATAAGAGAAATTGTTTCTGAACCGATTCAATTTTCTTTATATGAACTTCATATTGAGGATCCCAGACCACAGAAGCGTATTCAATGATTGGCTTTACAAGAGATGTGAATAATTACTTGGAAACGTAAGGATCATTAAACTCTCTTCCCCAGCTTAAGGAAATCTAGAACTCCCTTTGCCTTATTAACGATTTGTGAAACGTGGGAATTAAAGGATAGTTCACAATCAAGCGGCACATCCTGATCAAGAAATTCTTCGACTAGATCAAGTTGATATTCAGTTATTGGTATCTACAGAGTACTGGACTTCTTCTGTAGAACATTATATGTTTACACTTTCTTAAATTCAGATCCATTAGATTCATCATAAAGATTGTCAAGATCTAATTGGAGTAAGGAACATTGATAGGAATAGTTAAAGCTATGGAACAGCTTCACATCATCAGCATACATTAATATTCTTGAATTCTTAATGCAAACTGGTAAATTATTTATAAATATTAGGAATAATAAGGGGCCGAGATGACTACTTTGCGGAAGATCGGATAAAACAGGAATGGTTTTTGATATACATTCTTTAAACAATACACTTTTAAGATATGTAGAAATCCATTTAAGGAAAACAGGAGAAAATCCGAGTTTATTCAATTTGCACAATAGGAGATCGTAATTTACTTTATCGAAAGCTTTACTGAAATCTGTATATATTGTGTCTGTCTACAAACCGGAATCAAATGCAGTTATAGCTGAGGTTGTGAACTCTAAAAGGTTACTAGTAGAGGAACATCCTTTTTTAAATCCATGCTGAAATGGCGAAAGATAACTCAGTAACTATCTTTTCTAAAAGTTTTGGAATAACACTTAATTTAGCAATACCTCTATAATTAGAAATGTTGGATCTGCTTCCGGATTTAAACAAAGGTATAATATAAGATTTCCTTCAAACTTCAGGAAAATAACCATTAAATATCAATATGTAGAATAAGTAGGTTAATGGACATATAAGAATGTAAACACAGCTTGGAACACCGTCAGGTCCACATTTATCAGAATATTTTAGATTCTATACAGCTGTCAGTGCCATCGATTTATCTAATGTTGGAAAATTTATTAGGATTGCAGCAGGAATTGGGTATGGATAATTGAAAGTTGATGTAATTCTTTATCAGAATAGGCTGATGAGAAGAAAGTAGCAAACATATCGCAAATATCTTTATCGTTTGAGGATTCTTTATCTCCAAACTTCATCATGAATGGACTCGACGTTTAGAATTTACAAACTGATAAAAATATTTTGGATTATTTTTAAAGTTTCTTTTCATATTAAAAAGATAATTATTGTAACATTGGATATTTTCTGAATTGTAAACTGATCTCGATATGGAGTATCTCATCTAATCAATAGATAAACAGGGACATTTTATATTTTGTTTTTCAAAATTTTCAAGCCATTGAGCTGCTTTGTATTCTAACGCGGTCTATGTCAATTTTTTTCTTCTTCATTGGTATTGATTTCTTAAAATATTCAAATAAGCCATCAATATGCCTAAGTCGAACTTATTGATTTGTTACTGAACCGAACCACTTGGATGCAATAAAGGAAAGTCTCAGCTTCAATTTGATATACATTTTATTTAGCGCTATAGTTTTTGCTTGAACAAAGTTTTCAAAAAAATTTTTTTATATTTCACTCAAGGGATATTTTGGACCCTAAGTCAAATTGAGTGATTTCTCCTTGGACCGGACCCCTTGGCGGTGATAGAGGAAGGTCTCAGCTTCCTCTGATATACATTTTATTCATCGCTATAGTTTTTGCTTGAACAAATTTTTCAAAAATTTTTTTTATATTTCATTTTAGACCCTAAGTGGAATTGAGTAATTTTTTCCTGAACCGGACCACCTGCAGGTGATATATATATATATTTCTTTTTTCTTCTTTTTTAATAGTTTTTCTGTGTTCTGCTCATGTTTTAGTACATTCATCATAATCGCAAAAAGACCGTTTCTCGGGACACTCTAATGTGTAATTAAAAAGCATTAATGTGTAGTTTGTATTACATTTCACAGTGGGGCAGAATCAAAATTTTTTAGAAATAAATCTTTAACTTCTGATTGGCTGGTTGGATTTTCATGAAATTTGGTACAGGCGTAGCAGAGGAGTGTACAATATTAAGTTTGGAAGAGGGGCACAACATACCCCTCAGGGGCGGAGCTAAGGGGGCTCAAATTTAGGTACCTCTGACACAACAAACCCCTCACGGGCGGCGCTAAGGGGGTTTAAAGTTAGGTACCTCTGACATAAAAAATTTTAATCACTTGCCAAATTTTTGTTTTCAGAGGTACCTAACTTTAAACCCCCTTAGCGCCGCCCGTGAGGGGTTTGTTGTAGCCCCCTTCCGAACTTAACATTGTACGCTCCTCTGCTACGCCTACACCAAATTTCATGAAAATCCAATCAGCCAATCAGAAGTTAAAGATTTGTTTCCAAAAAATTTTGATTCTGCCCCACTGTGCATTTGAGGGCAATACTGTTGTTAGCCATGAAATTAAATTTGTGTTCTTAAACAAACAGTTTATATAGTGTCTTCCCTTTATGGACTTAATTAGTTTCGATTCTGTGAAATACATTCAACTTGGAAATTATTTGTAATAACAGTTTCAATATCAAACATTATTCTCATGATCCCTGTCGTTTGAAATGTAAATTTGATTGGGTTTAAGTGACACAACAACGAAAGTGTGCCTTGTTGTTCAAAGACTAAACAACGCAATGCTGTAGACAGATAGACAAATACAGAATGCAATTTTATTTCTGTATATTAGACTGAAACAAAAAAAGCAAAAATAACTGAATTGAAAATGAAATGAGATAGTAGCCCCCCTAGAATTGTTCCTTGCTATTAAAAAACATATTGTGCAAAATATTGTTAAATATTTAAATATACATATGTATGTATAGAAATTAAATAATCGTTTTTGTAGATCAATGAAAATTAATCATAATCTATACACAATCTCTCAATCAAACCAAATATATATTAAAATCGGTTAAAAAATATTTAATTCTCCCGACCATTAAAGTGTTTTAGACCACTTGTACATGTGTGAGAAATGTTAGAATAAAATGCTGTTATTACTGAAAAATAAATTAATATAATATTAATGTTAAAATAATATTTTTGCTGATGTTATGATAATGTTTCATCTTCACTCTGATATACATTTTATTCACCGCTACAGTTTTTGCTTGAACGAAGTTTTCAAAAAAAAATTTATACTTCAGTCAAGGGATATTTTGGACCCTAAGTCGAAGTGAGTGATTTGTTCCTAGACTGGACCTCCCGAAGGTGATAGAGGAAGGTCTCAGCTTCATCTGGACATACATTTTATGTTCTGCTTGATCAAATTATTCAAAAAAAAAAAAAAAAAAATATGTTTTAAATTTTACTTAAGAGACATTTTTTACCTAGGTCGAACTAAGTGATTTGTTCCTGGACCGGACAACTTGGAGGTAATAGAGGAAGATCTCGCCTTCAGTCTGATATACATTTTATTCACCGCTATAGTTTTTGCTTGAACTTAGTCGAACTGAGTGATTTGTTTCTAGACTGGAAAGGTCTCAGCTTCATCTATACCTTTTATGTTCTGCTTGAACAAAGTATTGAAAAAAAAAAAATTAATTTTACTTGGGGTATATTTTTTACCTAGTTCGAACTGAGTGATTTGTTCCTAGACCGGACTACTTGGAGGTGATAGAGGAAGGTTTCAGCTTCAGTCCGATATACATTTTATTCACTGCTATGGTTTCTGCTTGAACAAAGTATTCAAAACAAAAAAAAAAAAAAGATTTTTTTAAATTTAACTTAAGGGACATTTTGGACCCTGCGTCGAACTGAGTAATTTTTTCCTGGACCGGACCACTTGGAGGTGATAAAGGAAGGCCTTAGTCTTCATTTTATTCAAAAAAATTGTTTTAAAATTAAATAGAGGGACATATTGGACCCTAGGTCGAATTGAGTGATTTGTACCTGAACCGGACCACTTGGGGTGATAGAGAAGGGTCTCACCTTCAATGTTAAGTACATTTTATTCACCGCTATAGTTTCTGTTCGAACAAAGTATTAAAAAAATGTTTTAAAATTAAATTGAGGGACATTTTGGAACATAGGTCGAACTGAGTAATTTGTTCCTGGACCGGACCGTTTGAAGGTGATAAAGGAAGGCCTCAACTTTAATCTGATATACCTTTTTTTCACCGCTATAGTTTTTGCTTGAACAAAGTTTTCAAAAAAAGATTTTTTTATATTTCACTCAAGTGACTTTTTGGATGCTAAGTCAAATTAAGTGATTTATTTCTAGACCGGACCACATGGAGGTGATAGAGAAAAGTCTCAGCTTCAATCTGATATACATTTTATTCACCGCTATAGTTTCTGCTTGAAGAAAGTATTCAAAAAAATTTGAACTGTCTGATTTGTTCCTGGACCGGTACACTATGAGGTAATGGAGTAAGGTCTCAGCTTCACTGTAATATATATTTTATTTACCGCTATGGTTTCTGTTCTGAACAAAGTATTAAACATTTTTTTTTTTAATTTAACTTAAGGGATATTTTGGACCGTAGATCGAACTGTTCCTGATTTGTTCCTGGACCGGACCACTTGGAGGTCATAGATAAAGGTCTCAGCTTTAATGCGATATACATTTTATTCATCGCTATAGTTTCTGCCTGAAGAAAGTATTAAACAATTTTTTTTTTAAATTTCACTTAAGGGACATTTTGGAACCTAGGTCGAACTGAGTAATTTACTCCTGGACCGGACCATATGGAGGTGATAGAGAACGGTCTCAGCTTCAATATGATATACATTTTATTCACCAATATAGTTTTTGCTTAAACAAAGTTTACACAAAAAAAATTATTTTTCACTTAAGGGACATTTTGGACCCTAAGTCGAATTGAGTGATTTGTTCCTAGACCAGACCACTTCGAGGTGATAGAGGAAGGTCTCTGCTTCATCTTGGTATTCAATTTATTCAAAATGATGTCAATGTTACGAGGGCATACTTTATTGTAAGGAATATATTCAAACCAATTTTCGGAATAATCAGCTTTGCTAATATCAAAAACCATCTTATCATTTACATTGGATTGTACTGACAGCTTTGTTTTGACTTATGCTTATTTCAAGAGAGGAGTGATAAGCATCTTCAGGTGTTAATAATGGATTAATACGAGGAATATTAAAATTGTCAGGTTGATCAACAAATGCAAGATCAAGTAATTTTCCAAGCTTGTTTACTATGTTATTTATTTGGAATATTCCTAATGAGCAATAGTATCCATTAATTCATTAGGTGTTTCCCACCTTATTGATTTGCTTAAAAAGCATGAATTAGGAGTTTCGCACTATTTAATGTTTGGAATATTAAAGTCACCAAGAACAACTGTGGAGTCATCAGGTTTAGATTGATTAGCTACAACTTTTATCGCGTTTGCATGTTGTTCATAAATTTGAATGTTTGACACAGGAGGAATATAAGAGAAAGTTATAAAAATTGCTCTAAATTTGGCCTTAACACATACGGCGATAAACTCAATATTTTGATCAGTGGTAAGAATTACTTCTTCCTAAGGAAAAAGAGTTGAGACAGAAATCATGCAAAATTTGAAAAATTTTCTCCTTAAAAGTTATTAGAAAGTAAAAACGACAATATTTTCTGCTTTAAATCTTTTATTATAAATCTATATATACTACGAATAAAATAAGCCATATATCTTTAAAATGTGTGAACAAATAATCATTTTATTCAGAATTAACTAAAGACGTCTGTAGTAAAAGTTCAATGAAATTATGTAATTTAATACAAGTGTTTTTACTTAATTGTGAATGGAATCCAGATTTTTGCATCAATTTTGATAATTCATGGCTTACTTTATTTGCAGCATTACTAGCTTTATGATTAAGAATAAAAAATTCAAATTTTTAAGAAAAAATCAATTCTTTAATTTAGCATGAATTATTGAATAGATAAAAAGATAGTCTGAAGATAACTTGAAGGCAGTCTTAGTTTGCAACTCTTGGTATTTCATGTATCTAAATCGGACAAACTGAAAAATCCTTGTTTTTGTTAAATATATGCTGATTTTTCATACTCATACTTACTCCGAGTATTATGCGTTTGTGCCGATATTTGTAACGTACAGTAAAAAATCTTCAGATCCCCACCATAAAGTATACCGTCCGACTCATAATCACCCTCTGAGTCGATTTAACGATGTCCATTGTATGCCTGTCCATATAAACCTTATGAACGAAGTACATTTCACAATTTTAAAGATACTTTCAACCAAAAAAGTGTAGTAAATATGGTAAAAAATGGGTTAAAATTGAAGAAAATTATGTCAAATATCAACCAACAAAATCATTAATCAATTCTATAGACATTTTTGTTAATTTTTCGTAAATTAGTTAAATTGATCAAAATCGTTAATATAACTAATTGAATTAGCTAAGTAAAAGGTAGTTAAGTCGACAAATTTTTACTCAAGTTGAATAAAATATTATTCAAATTAACTAAAATTTGTCTTCATATTTAAGAATTTTTTCCAATTTAAAAAAAAAAAACTATTTTATTTAATTCTACCAAATTTTAGTTGAATTTTTCAGAATTGAAGAATGTTTATTCTTCTGAGCTTTCGAAATTTATTGAACTTGACAAAATTTTGCAAATTTTAAAAGGAGTATTTGCTATCATCTAAAATATTAATAACTTTGATAATATTTATTGTATAATATATATATATATATATATATATATATATATAATTTATATATATATATATATATAAATAATAAGAAATTATTTTTTTTAAATAAATAAATAACACCAATTCTTATAAAAAAGTATTATAAAATTAAATATATCTAAGTAATTAGTATAAGATGCTATATCTGTATCAGGGCTATCAGATGTGGCGATTATTAATTGCTTTTGACGACTAAATTTTCCGTTTAACAACATGTCGAATTTTTTGTCGATTTACAAAAAAGGTGGCGATAATATATTTGACTATTTTTAAAAATTTTATAAAATAGATATTTGCGGAGAAAAACGATTACGAGTTCTTACTAGCAGTCTACTATTTTCAGTATTAGCCTATCTAATGAAAAGTAGGGTCTTAATTTATAAACACAAAATATACTTTACAATACTTATGTTCTAAATGTATTAAGAATATCAACGATTTTATCGGTCACAATAAAATGAAAATGTTCATGAAAAAATTAATTCCTTGCAATATAAGAGAACAAATGTCTAATATATCTGCTAACATTGTATAGAATTATTGTTTTTAATAAATGTTTCAAGTTACTGCCTTAGAATCATATTCTTACAATAAGAAAAGTTAAAAAAACCTAAATTTCTGCACTTATTTATAAAAAAAAAAAAATTAACACAAATCTATTCTTTCACTTTTGCACTTAGTCGGTTATTTTTCTTTACACTTTTTATGCGCTTGGAATACTCATCACTAAGTTTTCTGTAGTTTGATTTGGTGAAAAATCACTTCTTCCTTCGGGTACGCAAACGTTTCAATGGCAATTATGGCAATTTGGTTTGCATGATATTAAGATAATACCATCTATTCTTACTAAATATCCAACATTCCACCAAGTAAAACATTCCTAAACCATGAAACCATGTTTCACTGTTTGTTTTACCTGATGCTTGTGAAGCTTCTCATGTGACGATGCTAATAATATTCACTTCCATCTAACTGAAAACGGTTCATTTTTATTCTGATCAAATGACTCGCTTCAATTCATGAAATGTCCATGTTGTGTTGATCGTGAATTTTGAGAGACAAAATAAAGTTTACTAAATTTTTTAATTTGGCTTCCGATTTTGTTAAAAAACGAATAGTATATGCTTTAAAAATACTTAATTTTAATATGCTATTCATTAAATTCAATTCAAGTTATTATTACATTTGAGAAATAAGAATAGATCCATCCATATTATTATAAAGTCATCGACCACAATAAAAAAAAAAAGATGTCTTGATTCCAGACCGAGAAAATTAAGTCATGTTAATATATTTGGCATGAAAATTCAAAATTTTGAGAATTTAAATCTAAAAGAGTGATTTCGTTACGAAAAATAACAAACTTGAACGAAAATTAGAGGATACTGAATGTCAGAAACCGTATTACCACGAAGTCAAATGGTAGCGATATCGCGGTTTTTGCCAAAAAAAGAAAAAAAGAATTAGTTACATCATCGGAAGATATAAAGAAATATCTATTTTTACTCTTACCGTCAAGAGAAAGCTCAAACATATGAGTTATAAAAGTACCTATTCTAAGCAAAAGTCACTTCGACATCCTGCTAATATAATAATACGTGAGTTATTCGCGGTTAAAAGTTTTAAAAATATTTTTTTGCTTGTATCTCGCTTACTATGGCATCGATCGTATTTTTATACCGTTACGACATTTATAGAATACAACATTTCGTATATCACATGTAGGCAAAAAACATCCCAGTTGGACTGGATGAATTTAAATGTGTTAAACACGGATCTGCTTTTTTTGTATCAGGTCTGAATTGTTTTTATGTACGTGTCTAATATTTCGCTCATAATAAGCCAGTTACATGAATATATTTCACCATAACAAAAGAACGGTGTGTACGAATTATATTAATGGTACACTAAAAAATGCGAACTAAAAAAAAGCCACCCAAACATTGTTTTTTATATGCCCAATATTTTTGGAGTTGTTTGGAAATTATATTTTTTTTCTTGAAAAAGTGAAGATTTTTTTAAAAAGTGAAAACGCCAAAAATACAATGGGGGACAAACAAATTTTTTTCTTCTAAAAATAGGTGGACTATAATTTATAACACTCTTTTCTATAACGTTTGTTAAATATTTTAGGAAAAAATTCTTCAATTTTGCATTAAAATTTTCTTTTTCCTACACTAATTTCTGAATAACTCCGAAACTCTTTGGCATATTGGCATGAATTTTGTTTTTATATACCATAATTTTTGGAGTTATAACCTGTGTTGCCAGATTAGCCTTTTGAAGGAAAATTTAGCGTTTTTATTTGATTTTAGCCTCAAAATTTTCGTTTTAGCTTCTAGCTTTTTTTCTAGCCTTTTTTGATTGTTAAAATTGCCACAAAAAGGGTAACATTTTAATATTTCAACAAAGAGGAGTACAATTTCTTATTTGCTTTTACTAATTTTATTTTTACAGAATCATCCATTTAAATATTTTTGTGTATTAATTCGTACAAAAAAAATTGATATTATTTACATTTAACAAAAATTTTCGAAATTTCTCCAAATCAAGTATAAATTACCTCATTTTATGAACTTACTTAATCAATTATTATTATCGAGCCATATAAAAGCGAAAAATCACCCAAAATTTTGGAAGTTATTAATCAGAAATTAATTATAATTAAAAAAAATCAATTCAATTCAAAATATTAAATAACTTTTTATATGAATATAACCCAAATTTCTATGAAAAATTTGTGGACGATTTCAAATTGGATCATTTTGTTGACAGCCATTCTATGTTTTATTTATCCTATAAGTCAAATTTATTTCACATGAAACTTTTTAGTTTTTTAATCATATTTCATGTTTAAAATATTTCTATATTTGAATTCATGTCAGATTCCAGTAAAATGTTCCAAGGCTTGATTTTTTTAAATTCGTGTACTTATTTGGTATAAATTATTATAATAACTTTAAAAAAAATATCAAAAACTAATAAGAAAAAAATAGTTTCTAAATAAAATTATATTAACTTTTTTTCTAGGTTTATTTTTTAGGCCATTTAATCTTTTCTGACTTTTTTAAAATCTAATTTAGCCTCTTTTTTCTCACCTCCTAGCAACACTGATTATAACGTATCTTTTGTTGGATTTAATATTTAAAAGCTAATTTAGTTATTAAAATTTAAAAAACAGTTGGAAGATACGATTATGTTCAAGGCAGATTTAACGAGGTAATATCATTAGCCCAGCAGATTATTTGTTGTGATATGTTGAACTCTTAAACTGTATATGAAATGATAAATTTCGCTCTGGCAGTAATTTATTTTAACGTCAAAACTCCATATATAAATATATATATATATATATATATATTTATATATATAGATCCTCTAGGATCTGCTGTTACCTTGTTTAATCTGTCTTGAATATGTTATATTAAAATTTTTAGTAAGAAATTATTTATATTTACTTTTTGAAAAGGTATTTTTGAAGTGGTGAGAAATTTAATTTATAAAAAGTGCGGGATGTTATTTGACCATAATCTGAAATTTTTATTAAGGACGTTTTGCATTAGTTTGCATAATATTGATCGGATTTAATAGAATGTTAATTGCTACCTAAACATGTACATATAAAGTTTTCAAATATAATTTTTATCTTTCACAATTTGTTTTAGTTAATTTCCCAAAACAAAAATATATGTTAGTAGATTTTGATCGTTTTTAAAGAAATTTTCGGTAGGAAAAATATTTTGTATGTAACAACGCTACCAACAACCCATATTTTATTCGTACTAAAGAAAAAATAAGACTAATTCAAGTGTTACGCTTTTTCCTAATTAATAAGAAATTGATTTTGCAAAAGTATAAAAAAAATTGTTAGAGATTTCTTCTTAAATTCTTAATTCTTAAATGATTATTTAGTTTGACTTTCAAAGAAACGTAGTTTAGTTGACTTTTTTGAAGCAAATTGACTTTTAAATTTGAAGTTTCCAAAACATCCAGAAAATGTACAGAACAAGAGAAAGAACAGAATTAAAAAGATGCGAATATTAATGCCTTTTTTTCGTTCATTATCTCCATTCATTTTTTATTTTTTATGCCTTTTTATAGTAAACGCGTTGTTAACAAAGTGACAACAAAGTTCGTAAGATCTTAGTGGAACAACGGCCAAAACATTTTATCAAAAGTCAAATGGCAACAATGAAGTATCACTGTCACTCACACAGTTGTGCACGATAACATAGCATTCAAATAAGAAAACTTGGTTTAGATTTCGACGTGGAAGCAAAACATTTAATTTAGATTTCTTATCTTGATGTGCGTGATTTCTGTCTGTTAAAAACTTTCTTAAAATTTCGTTTGCAGGCAAATCCATTGCTTCCCTCAAAGAATGAGAATTTAATAAGTTATTAAATAATAAGTAGGAATATTTTTGCAATAATAATGTTTCAAATCACTTAAAAGTGTTTTTTCCTAATGTCTTCTAAAGTCAGTACATAAATCACGAATAGAAAACTTTATAAAAAGAAAATTATATATATATATAATTTTTTTTTTTTTTTTGGTACATTTTTATATCTGTTGGTACCGTGGTACAGCCATAATTAATTTGCTACAATCTAACAAGATCTTATTTATTTTTATTTAACCAATTTCCGACCACTACCCGATTCTTTTGATTAAACTTTACGAAATTTGGCACAAAGTTTGCCAAATTTCGTAAAGTAGATTTTGAAATCTGGATACTTTTGGTTCTTAAATACAATGTCTTGAAATTTTTAGAAATCGTACCGTTTTTGGATCTGAAAAATTTTTCTAAATAACGTTTCGAAAAAATTTTTTCTTAAATGTACAGCTAATTTCTTTTATGCACCCATAATATAAAAACACTTTTTCAAAAATATCGCCGAAATGATGCGATTTCGCAAAACTAACTTTTTACGTGATCCGAGTAGATTTAACACCCAATTTTAAGAAAATTATTTTTAAGAAAATATATTCATCTAATAATAATTGTGAAAAACAAAAAACACCATTCAGTGCATAACTATTTAAAAAGGTGATTTTAAACTTACTAATGCGAAAACGCAACACCGGTCAAAAACGGGTTAAGTAGTAACATCAACTTTTTTATTTATTGAACAGTAATTTTGAGGCTCAATTCAAAAGTGAAAAATAAAAAATCTATTCAAAATCCACCTTATAGGTTAACCTTAATATTGTTTTAAACACATTCATTTAGAAATCTAATCTTATGGTGTACAAATACATGTATTTCTACCAAGATAAACCTTTTTATTTTACCAAATAACTTTTCACGTCCAGAACAAGAATATTCTAGAAAAATGCGATGTTTCACCATAAATCTTTTGGGAAATACTGTATATTGATGAAATTTTTATGGTATGAATATAGTTATATATTAGATTGTACCAACTTTGATCCCCCTAGAATCGTTCATTGGATTATAAAAATATATTATGAGTAAGTGAATTTATATGGGAAAAATATGATTTTTTGACAGTTCAAAAAATAGGTATTAAATACTTTGCTGTATGAATGTTAATGTGAGGAGTGTACAGACAAATTATTATTATTTTTTGAGAAATGTTTAAATAAAATGCAGTTTTTAATTAAATTTAACCCATATTTACTGAAGAATAAGTTTTCGTTTCTGCTGGAAATTTCAAATACCCTTCTATGCTTGTTTAAAAATTTTGATTTTTTAGATCTGTTTTAAAACTCCAATTTCAAAGTAATAAAAAATTTGTTAAACAAATTTCAGAAAAATTAAAATAAAACTGTATAGGTTTATACATAGGTCAAATTTCATAATTTGAAATATCTCAAACTTTTAAGGAGATTATTATTTTTTATCTGGATTTGGATGCATTGATTTCTGTGACGATTATTTGCCAGAATGAGGTAATGGTCATTTTATTTGTCCAGAATATTCATTAATAAAATTTTCTTTACAATATTTAGGAATACGTACGTTTATAAAAATGCTGACCTTAAGCTTAGTTGAGAGTTAAATTTGTATTATTTACTGGTTATATCAACGAGAGTCTTTCAGTTTTATTTCTATAAAATATTATCGAAATCCAAAATAAATAAGTTTCTGTTATATCTTCACAAAAAAAAAAATAAAAAAAAAAAAATAAAAAAATAAAAATGGATTTCAATTAAGAAATTGCTTATATTAATTAAAATAATATTTAATTTTGGTCCAATCATCAAAATGATAATATTAATTAACTAAAAATAAAAAAATATTACTTTATATATATGCAAATTAATTTTTAATTATATAAATTATACTCATAATAGATAATTTTTAAAAAATTAATTAAAATTGTAATTAATGGAAGTGGAAAACTAGTTGAATTTTTACATTTGCATAAAAATTTTTAGAAATGCAAAGTTTGGATTAAAATTATTTATTGCAAAATTATACACATTTGTATACTAATAATAATAATTATAATAATAATAATAATTTGGAATTAACTTAGATATATCTTACTTATTTCACCAGAACAAAGCATCAAACCGGTCACTTTAGAGGGACATTAAAACATAGAGAAAGGTATAGTCTAGAAACAAGAAATCAATTAAAAATTAATACTTGAGGTTGGTTCCTTGAAAATCGTAAAAAATTTCATACTTACCTTTTATATTGAAATAGTTTTCCAATAAAATTTCGAATGTAATGGCAAGATTTAATTTAGTTGGCGGGAACATCTATAATAACAGGGAAATTATTAATACCAATACCAAACATAGAAAAGCGTATTTATGGAAGGATTTACAGAATTATTGTATTTAGTATCTCATTTGAGATGTAAAGAGATCACATCAGCATCCAACTAGCCAAAAATTTCGGAATACGTTTCATTTTTATAAAAAAAATTTTGTGGTTTTCAAAATGTTTGTCTTTCTTGTTTGATATTTATTTTTAGTTGTCAGTTTTTGTAAAAATATATATATAAATTTAAATATTGGTTATATTAGGATTATTTCCGTACTTTTTGGATAAAGTTCGGAAAAATGAGAATAAATTAAAGTTGCTCTCACAAAAGTACTGGAATACCATAAACTAAATTAATTACCTATAATGAAAACGTCAAAGCAATTTGAAAATTCTTAAAGAACTTACATTCAATTTTAGGATATTTTAAATGTTTTTAATTTATTTTCTTTTGTTTTAAATTTTTAAATAAAATTTTCTCAAACAAAAATTTGTTTTAGTTTCTTCGCTTTTTTTTTATTGTTTATCAATTTACCTAGTCTGTCCGAAGAATAAGTTGGGGCTGTTTCGTGCAAGAAGAAGAATATTATTCTCTCAAAATTGCTCTCATTTACCCAATTTTCGAGTACGGGAACGCTTTTCAGTAAAATTGTTATCCTGCGTGTTCCCAATTCAATGTACGGGAACAGAGCCATTATTTAACAAAATTACTAAATTTCAACAAAAAAATCAAAAAACCAAATAATTGAGAACTTTTATTAAATCAAAATTTTTTTCTGTGTTCGTTAAAACTTTTAAATATTCCAAATTTCGACTTTTGTTTTAAAGGTTATCCTTGTCCAATATTCTTAAAAATTTTAGGGTATATTTTCGGAGATATTTTTTATCTTATTGTTGTATAATAATTTTGTTTAGTTCGAATATCAGAAAAAAATTGACTTTATAACTAAAAAACTGCAAAAAATATTCCGCAAAATTCAAATCGCAGGTACGGCTTAGTCGTACAAGGTATTGACCTAATTCTTAAATGTATTTGCTATGGTGTTGTCTACAAATCTGCATAGTTTTTTTGAACTTCTTGTAACAAATTTTTTTAAAGTTTGAAATTGGAACTTTGAAGCAGCCTTAAAAAAATCAAAATTGTTTAAACAAGCATGAAAAGAGATTTGAATTATGCTGCGGAAACAAAACTTACTTTTCAGTAAATATAAGTCAAATCTAATTAAAAATAGCATTTTATTTACACATTTATAAAAAAATTAAAGATTTGATTGTACACTCTACATACAAGTGATCTAAAACACATTAATAGTCTGGGAAATTCGTAATAACTTTAACATTTTTAAACCGGTATATCCTTTTTATATATTGGTAGATAAATATGTAATAGATTCTTTGACACTTGGCTACAAATCAAAGAAAGAAAATTTTATAGCTAAATTTAAAAAAAATACTGTAAAAAGGTCATATATTCCCCATATAAACTCACCCTACGTACTTCAGGTCCGATATCCGACTTCACTAATATTTCACAAAATATTTTTTTAAAATCCAGTGAACAATTCTAGAGGGAGTTATGATTACAATTCAAAGGTAGGTAAATTTTCGTACAGTCTAATATACATACATTCATTTTTTTCAACAATTAAAATTGATAGCAATTTAAAAAAAAATCTAAAAAATTTTAGAAACAATTTTGCAAAGTATTAAAATCGAGTGTGAACTTTGATAACATATACTTAAATGACTCCATAGTTAGCTTCAAAATTTTTCAAAAAAAAAAAAAAAAACATATTTTATTGTTAAAAATTTAACTTCATGTAAACATTTTAAATTCATTTTGTTTTGTAGCAATTTTAGAGTTATTTTTTCTAATTTAAGCTGTTTTTATTTTTATTTTTGTATTGTATTACATATTAAGTAGAAATTTGTCACCGATTATGGCCTAAAGGCCAGGTTACTGTTATAAATAAAATAAAAAAAAAAAAAAAAATGAAAATACTCAATAAAGAGCATTTGACTATTCCGATGGTTTAAAGTACCGCTGATGAAGAATGGACTACTTGAGCTTTTGTTACCAGGCATTTGCAGAAGCATTGTAGAAATTCTGCTATTTTACATTTGATTGCGAAAATTTAACATCAAAATAAAATTATAACAAAACAAAGAATTATATGTACTTAATTCCTCTGCTGAGGCAAGTTATATTCAAACAAAATTTTTTTCAACTCTCTAATTTGTTTCTGCAAATTTGAAACTACAGATTGTATTTGTACCAAAATTATTTAATAATAAAGTTATGTTTAAAATCTATTAAATTTCATGTAATTAAAGAATATTGACAAAACTGGTAGTCTTATGATCGAAAAAGTACATTTTATTTTAGTGATTGGTACAAAATAAAATAATCTATTTTCAATCCCTGATATAAATCTATTAATCATGTTATATTATTTTAATCATCTTATATATGAAGGGAATGTGAAAGGAACATTAAAGTAAAATTTTTTAAAAAAATGTAGGTATTTAAAAAAAATTGGAGTTATGAAAGTAAAAAGGAACAGAATTACTTATTCTATTTAATACTTACCAAAAGAAGAACTATTTCTCTCTCCGAATTTAATGATATTTAATACAAGAATTACATATCCTTATCAAAATTAATACTGGAACAAAATTTTAAATAATTTTATCCTATGGTTTTGGGAATATAGCATTTTAAAAATTTCGAAAAACGTAGTTGGAATTCAGTTTCCAATTATAAAATATACTGCCATATTATTTTCTACATCTGTTAATTCATAGAAAAAGAAACGCAGTGGAAGGTTTAAAATTGTTGACTAATTTTAGACCGTCTTTTCTTATTCCCTTAAAAACTATTTTTCTTTTGTGCATGTTTGTAGGTTATTTTTTTTTTTTCATTTTTTGCAAATATTGCCATTCGTTTCATGTAGTGATTAAATACTGCAGCACTTAAAAGCAGTTTTCTAACTTATAAAGAAAAGAATTGATACACGTTGCACAAAAAATTTTTTCTTCAATACAAAACATGTGAGAATATTATACTCGACTTGTCCGAATCTGTTGTACCCAATATTTGCAACATTTTGTGCCACTCTAAGTTAAAATGTAAACTTATATGGGAGGAGGGCGGTAAAGTGGGCAGCTCACGACCATTTTTGTTTTTCGAGTTTACAGAACTATTTGTACAAAATTAAGATGTTTTGTTAAAGAAAAAAATAGTTAGATTCACTCAGAATCTTAGAGGACCTAGAATATATATACCTTATGGGGTCTTATATGATTTTTTCAATATAAACGTTACACATGGAGTGAAAAACCGAAGATACCCTTCATCTTTTTTGATGATTAAAAAAGGTCAGTAGCATAGATTAACATAGATATGAAGAAAAAAATCCAATTGAAAATATAGGCGTTCAACCCCGACCATATGATATCCTACACCATTGTGTATGTGCAGCAAAATTCAGAGAGGGGTATTATATTTGACCTGTGGTTAATTGTGGACCGATATATGTATTAAGTGTAAAATAAAACATACGAATACAGAATATTACGTTGATGCTAATATTTATATGAATTTATGCAATTTAGGGTGATTCCCGAAAGAGGATCTTTTATTGGAGCTACGGTAAATTATGAACTGATCTTCATAAAATTTAGCATGTGATTTCTACTTACACAAAATTTATTTGTGTCGAGTATAAACTTGATACTAACATTTTTATGGAATTTACACACGTTTAAGTGATTTTCGGAAGAGGGGTTTATATGGGAGATTTGGTCAATTATGGACCAATCTTAATGAAGTTTGGCATGAATGAATAATAACCAGTTTCATTAGGCTTCGTCTTTGAGCTAAAATAGTTATTCGTGCAAAATTTCATAAAGATATCTTTAAAATTGTGTCCTGTACTTTGTTCGGACGGACATTGTAAAATCGACTCAGAAAACGATTCTGAGTCGAACTTTTAAAGTGGAGCTCCGAAGATTTTTTTTTGCGCCTTGCAATCCAATCACCTATGGTCGCGTAGGGTATAAATATAAGTTTTTTATGTTTCACAAGAATAGAGTCACATTCAGTTTTTTTTTTTCATAAATCAATTGTCGATTATGAAAGATCTTTACAAATGCTACATAAAATTGAAATTTAGGTCTGTTACAGCAATTTCAGTAGCAAAAATGACATATTTCGTGTGCTTACTTAAATGTACCTCTTAGATTTTGTGGATGCAGTTCGCTACCCTCGAGAGTATATCATTGGATAATACGCCAAACTATTTAGAATCTCAACTTAACGTTTTCGGCAATTTGTTTTTGTGATATGCAATTTTTGCAATGCGTAGAAACAAATTCACGCTTTTCTATAGATATTGGACGACCTATGTTAAAAATGCGAATTTACAACTTCTAAACACCATTAATAAATTTTCTATTACTCCATTCTATGCAATTTTTAATTTTTACAATAAAAGACTTTATTTCCAATAGCGCTAAAAATTTAAATACGAAATAAGCTGTGATGCTTTCTTTTCTTTACATTATCATTGTGACACTACTTACAAAAAATATATATTTCGTTCTCAAATTGGAAATTCAAAATACAAAATTAGCTGTGAGCCACTAAAAGTATTAGTAATGAAGAAATGGATTTGCATTGGAGAAATTGTTCTCAATATAGATTTCAACAAATCAAAGAATCAAATTTTACTTAAAACTTTTTTCGTCTTTAAATTGAAGTTTTCTAAGAAGTCCGATTTATAGTGCAAGTTCATACTGCGTTTTATATGCACTTTATTTAGACAAAAAAGGTTATAAATGAAATTTTTAATTTAAAATTGTAGTAAGAAATATTATAGATTATATTTGAGTATAATTTACTTAAAATCTATAAATATAAATTATATTTTATAACTTAAATATGATTTTTAAAATGAATAAATAATGTTCCTTAAGTAATGTGTTTGGGTATGTTCTAGGCCACTTATTTTCTTCGCTATGGGATTCTGACAAGAAGGAATTTTTAAGAGAAATTTTGTGAAGACGAATTTGTTTTATGAAATTGAAAACCAATGAATTTATTCATTTTTATAATATTTGACTGTATATAAATAATTGCAATTTGAGAGTTTTTGGTTAGAGGGTTTTTTTTTATTATTATTTTTTATTTATTATTATTCTATTTTGTACAAAGTAATTGTAATATGTGAAAACGTAGATGTTTTTTCGTTTTAGTGATTTTTATGAAAATTTTTGCAATCCCATGTAAAAAATTGTTTTTCTTTAATATGTTGTAATAAGATACATGTTTGCTTTTTCGTGTACTTAATAACATTTATTTTAAACTGAATGATGGCTGACAGGAATATTTTTGCATTTTTTTTATGAAATTCAAAACCAAGGAATTTATTTTGAATAACTTTTAACAAACTTTCGTCATTTTTCTTATGTTTAAGTATTGCTAAGTATGAAGATGGAAATTAGAAGTTTTTTAATGAACTTGAGAATTGCTATTTTTAATATGCATAAAATAATCTTGTATAAGTTTTTTGACTTTAATTTAAAAATATGTTTGATTTTCGTCACATATAATTCGTTCTTAATTTTATATTATAAGGTAATGATGTACTATATATTTGTATTTTATGTTTTAATATTAATTAATATGGTTTTTGAGCTTAACGGTGAAATACGTTGTCTTAGGTATGCTCATATATAGTTATTTTTAATTAACTACGTAAGTAGTCATAGTATATCTTTCCACTTTTCTCTCGAAGAGCAGACAGGGACTCCTTATTCGTTACGATAACCATCCTCCTGCATGCTCCGTCGGATGCGGAGACTCTGGTCACCTTCTAATGATTGGTTTGATTCATTGATGTTTAATTATTTCGTAAATTTGTGAAAATTATTTTATATATCAGAAATTCCAAGATCGATTCTATTATTATATATATATATAATTGAAATGTAAAGTTTAAGTTGACTTAAAATTTTTTATTTTTATTTTTTCATTTAGTTATTTTTTTTCATAATTTTTAACTGAATATAAAGAAACGCAATGAATTTCATTTGGGTTTGCCATTAATGCAGTGATGAATTATTTTCAATTTTCACACGTTATTTTTCTATTTTTTTCATATATTGATTTTTATTGTTTTATGAAATTTAGTAATTTGTTCTTAATGAAATTTTTCTTGAATTTTTGTTTAACAAATTGTGTATTTGTGAAAATAATTGCAGATAATTTAGTGAGTAAGGGGACTGTCTCTACAAGTTTATATGTAAAAAATTGTCGTTTAAATAAATAATTTTTCTACGTTTTCGTTATACTACTTGTATGGGTCCTAGTTGAAAGTTCGATTTTTGTGACCCTTAATCGCAAATAATTCGCGTAGAATACACCTTATTATCAGTGACTTTTAACAGCATGTGTAAGATTCCAAGACGAAACCATATGTCGAAATTCGCATCCCCCCATCAAATTCCGATGTTCAAATTTCTATTTAAATTCTTTTGAAAGTTTGATCGATATCGAATATCACACTTTATCTCCAAATCTTTTTCATCGCCTGTTATACTTATCAAATGCATTTTAGGTAACGATGATTATATTTCAAGATAAATTGCATAGATTTCAAAGCTGATGCAAATGTATAAATATCATCGAATTAAACGCCTAAGAATTTTAAAACTATTCGCCTGTCCTTGGGAAATTTTAGTTTGGAGTAGTCTATTTAAATATTAAAAAAAAAAAAAAAAAAAAAAATTAAATTAAATTAAGTTTGTTCTATATTATACTATAGGTATATTTTATATACATATATTAACTATTATAAATACCTATGACGTATGCGTACGAAGTTCGGATAAAGTTTTTAATGTAGATGTCTCCACTTAATTGTGAATAAAATCATTATTTCCCATCAAAATATGTTATAAATTGTTCAAATCCTGAATATATATATATATATATATATATATATATATATATATATTTCAAAAGAATTTAAACAGAAATTAAACCTCGGAATTTGATAGAGGGATGCGAATTTCGACATATAATTTATTCTTGGAGTCTGACATATGCTGTTAAAAGTCACTAATAGTAACGTGTACTCTACGCGAATTATTTGCGGTTAAGAGTCACAAAAATCGGACTTTCAACTAGCACCCATACAAGTAGTATAACGAAAACGTAGAAAAATTATTATTTTAGGCGATAATTATTTACATATAAACTTGTAGGAACACTCCCTTTACTTCCTAAATTATTCGCCCGAGGTGTTTTTGGTTTGCGATTGTAATTTTAGCCTATAACCTCATTGAAAAATGGATGATAAAATTATCCTTACAATTTTAATATGTTGTCCTGAAGTACAAAGGATACGAGAGATACCTTTCGTATTTTGGGAAAAACATATAAAACAATAATATTTATTTTAAAATAATACAGTTTTTTTATCTACAGCAGTATTCATGACCGTGAGTATAATTTCTGTTACGTTTGAACCAAATATTAACATAATTGTTTCATATTGATCGAAGCACCTCAAAAACATGTATTTTTATTACAATAACCTTGATAATGGTTGGCCACAAATTGGCCACGCAATTTATTTTGATATATAGTAGTGCAATAAAGTTATAAGATAACAAAGCAGGGTTGTATAGCTAATAATTCAACAATTCAATGTTGGGGGGTTTTTTTAAGCAATGCACATAAGAGCGAAAATTTGGAGACCATTTGCAGTAAATCAAAAATCAAAAATTCGTTTTATGATTCAAATGTTATGTAACTTTAAAGATAACATTTTTATACCCATTGCTTGTTCACAACGTTTGTCGTCAATTCTCTGTATGGTCAAAACTGAAAGAAAAGTTATATTTTTTAATGAATACAACTTTTTATTTTCCCGACATTTTTCAACTCACGGGAATCGGGATTTTATTTAAGGTATTCCCGGGTATTCAGAAAAAATGCAATATTATTTAAAAACATGAAAACTAAACAGGAAAAGCTGTATTTTACATATAATTTGCATGCATACATACATACATAAATACATACATATAGTCAATATTTTCAAAATACTTATTTAGAATTTCATTGCTATATTAAAAAATATATCCATATCTACATCTATTAAAAAAAAAACTAAAAATTTTTTATTATTTAAGTGTCTGGTTATTCATCATCGACCATAAAAACTTAAAGAAAGAATCCTGGATATCGTTCGTCACAGCCGCAGAACATTTTTAAGAAACCATAAATAAGCACATCTTCGAGAATAATTTGTCTGAAATCTTATTTGGACCCCGATCTATTTCTCCAAAACATAAAAATAATATTTCTTTTTGACTAATATGTAAAAATTGTTGAAGTTCAAAGGTCAAAATAAAAAATCTTACAAAAGTGTACTATTATTATTATTATTATTATTGTTATTTTTTTTTTTCAAAGTCTAAGTTCACACACGGCAATTTTTCTTTCTGAATTTTATTTTTTTTTTTCCTTCTTTGGAACTTGCATTTATGTTCACAATTCAATTTTACTTCAGCAATTTTTGCATTAACTGTACGAAAATGGAAAACAAAGCGAATTTCGAAGCACAGGCATGTTTGTATCCTCTCGCTCGCACTCACATGAAATCAGAATTTCAGCAAGAAAAATTGCCTTGTGTAGACTTAGACAATGTTTTAAAATATTTAAAAGCAAAAAACTAGCAGATGTATCCAGTATTATCCATAACTTTTATATATTATATTTTAACATTTTGCGAAATTCAATTTTAAACCAGTTTAAAAATTTTAATATATTTTTGAATTTGTTTGTCTTACATGTCATAATTTTGCAAATAATTGAATGAAATTTGATATTTATAGTTTTTTTTTTTTTTTTTTTTTTTTTGATACAAAAATCTAGCTTTCGTACAATGGTTTTTACAGAATAGAGATTTAATAAATATAATAATAAATAATAATAATAAATATAAATAACAAATGACATAAATATTTAGCAATACCAAAAATTACTCTACCAAATTTCATAGGTATTGGTCCACATTTGACCGCAATATATATAGCACTTCCCGAAATGAACTTAAAAGTGCATAAATCACATAATAATTTAAATTTGACGTAATTAATTTTTATTTATAAGATTATAAATATTTAGGGATATCGGAAACAGTATATTTTCCCAAATTTATAATTTCCTAATTTTTGATGAATAAATTTCAGAATAGTATAATTTATGACATTTATTTATACCTTTTTTTAATTATTGAATAACATCGTACATTCAATTCAGCTTATAAAAATGAAGCAAACGGGTTAATGCTTTTGAAATTTTGTCTTGTTATTCTACTTTTAAATTAAAAAAAAATATATATATATATTATTAGTATTACTTTTTATTTTAATATATTATTTTTGTTTTTGCTTTTAATGCTTAATATTTTCTGGAATATTCCAAATAAAAGTTTTATTGTAATTTCGGTTACTTTTTTGCTGGAATGGGTCCACTTTTTTTACTCGGTTTATATATAGATATATAATTTATTTATCCTTTATTTACGATTTATTTGCAATATATAGAAATCTTATCGACTAGATATTACAACAATTGAATAGAGAGAATTTTTATTTTAATTTTCAATATATTTAAGAAAAAATAGGGAAAAAAATCTTACATAATTGACGGTAATTCAAATATAGTTATAAAAAGTTTGTATTTGAAGAAAATTATTTAAATCATTAAATTTAACAATTTGGTGATTTTATAATTTTGTATTATAAACGTCTACATTCTCTTACCAAGGGATAAGAATAATTTTCAATTTTTTAAAAATAGTTTTTGTTTATTTTTTTTTTTTATAAAATCAGTAATTTTTTCATATTCCGTTTTCATATGTAAAAGGATTGTAGGATATCTAAAATTTTTATTTGGTATAATTTTTAGGCATTTATTTTGTATGATTTGTAACTTTTTCAGATAGCTGTTAGCAGCAGTATACCAAATAGGATATCCATAAGTTATAATTGGTCTGACTGAACTTTTAAATATCAGTTGTTTATTTATAATAATTAATAAAGATCGTTTGCTTATAAGAGGCCAAAATATTGCTAATGATTTTGATGAACTTTTCGTCAATATGATTATTATAACATAAGTTTTTTGTCCAAAATAAATCCAAGATATTTAACATCATCACTTATATTTATACAAGTATTTCCAAATAATATTGGTCGATTAGGGATTTTTTTTCTTTTTTTGGTGACCTGCTGTAGGGAATCATAATTGCTGGGGCTTATTTTTATTTTCCATTTAGGGAAAATTACAAGAATAGAGACTGTTTTCCATTTTTTTAATTAGAGCACTCGTGAGTTTACTAGATGTGATTAAAGTCGTATCGTCGGAACGGGAAAGTCAGATGTATAAATAGAATAGAGCAGAAGTGATAAAACAGATCCTTGGGGCAAACCTGTTGTTATACCCTTTTCAGATGATAATTCATTATTTAGAGATACCATAAATGATAAATTCTTTAGAAAATCAGTTTTTCGGTTAAAATGGCGTTTATGAAGCCTATCGATGATCGGAAACCTTTTAGAGAATTTTGCTATTGAAATTTAGCAACATCATAAATAAATGTCGGAGATATGTCTCAAAAAAAGTTTTCGATTTTCTGACCTTCTATATAAGATAAGGACTTTTGCAAGACAATTTTTTTCCTGAATTTTTATACTGAAGAAATGAATCAGTCTATTAATAACCGAGATATCGGCCAAAACGTATTTTTGATTTTTTGAAGCTCCTATTTAAGTTACGTTTTTATATAGATTGGTGACAAATATTTTTATAAAATTTTGTTTTTTTGAATCAACTAAATTGACTCATAAACAGCCGAGTTATGGGCCAAAAACTGAAAAAATCTGTTGAAAATATATACACATACATATTTATGCTCATCCATTGAAACGACTATTAGCTTTGCTGTTTTTTGTGTAAGCAAAAAATTTAGTTGACAACAGTGTTGAAGAGGTGAGAAAAAAGGGGATATATTGGTCTTTAAAAAAGGTCAGAAAAGGCTAATTTAATTTGTTATTTAAAAACTTTTTTTTTGCTTTTATTAGTTTTTGATATTTTTTAAAAAGATATTGTAATAAGTTTATAAGTAAAACATAGAACGGCTGTCAACAAAATGATCCAATGAAAAATCAAATTTTGATTATATTTCATATATCGTTGATTTTGATTTTTCGCTTTTATAAGAATTTTTTTAATTATATTTATAAAGAGCTTCTATGATTAATAAAGATTATTAAAAAAAAATAATTATAATAATTGATTAAGTCCATAAAAAGTGTTAAATTATATTTGATTTTTATAATGAAGCTCTGCAGGTGAAAATTTTTTTTAAATCTAAATAATCTCGATTTTTTGTGCGAATTAATGGCTGCAAAATGACTTAAAGCTCAAAGCGAATATAGAAAAATCGCCCAAAAATTTCCCTACAAATTTGGGTTATATTTCATATGAAAAATAACCCTAAAGTTTGCCGTGATTTTTCGTTATTTTTAGACTATAATTCGTTTTTGATAATATATTTTTGATATTTTGGGTGATTTTTTTTTTTAATTTTACAACATGCATGAGAAAGTAAAGTAATAAGTCATCCTATTCAGAAAAGTTTGATTTAGCGAACCCGGAGTTTGAAATATGCCAGAGTTATAAACCTTTGCGTCCGGCCGAAGGCCGGATGTCTAGAAATCCACCTTAATCCAGACCAGAATTTTACCCAGGCCAAAGTTAAAACTATTTTCATTCTGAATGTGACTGATTTTGTTCAGGAATTTTATCACATAATAGATTAATTTTCATACCAGAAAGTGTCATATTGGACTTGGATCAGGGTGATTTTTCGTAAATATTTGGGTAATTTTTCACATTTTTAGCCAATTTTTCAATTTTTTATTTTTGGTAAATTTTTCATTTCTTCTGGGTAAATTTTCATTTGGTCAATTTTGCTTTGGGTCATTATGTTGGCAGCCCGAATTAATACACAAAAATGCTTAATCCATTCTGTAAAAATAAAATTATTAAAAGCAAATAAAATATTATTTTATTTTTTGTCGAAATATTAAAATTTTAGCCTTTTTATGGCAATTTTAACAATCAAAAAAAAGCTATAAAAAACTAAAATTTTGAAGCTAAGAGCTAAATAAAAAGGCTAGATTTAGCCTTAAAAAGGCTAAACTAGCAACACTGGTTGACAACAGGAATATTAGAATGATTATCAGTGTTGTTGTTTTTTGTGTATGCAGTCACTTAGTTCGTATTTATCTAAACCCGTCTGACCTGAGTTTCGATATTAGCGAATGTTCCCTAAAAACGAAGAATTTTCGAAACAAATATGTTTGAGAAAATATCGAGAATTATATTAATTATTAATGTTTGTAGCATCGATATTAAACATTCGCGTAACTTTCGAGAATTTTAAAAATATCGATATCTCAATATATAACTTTTCTAAATATAATATTAAAACTAAATGTTTCAAGAAATATTCTAATGTTCTTAATTTCTCGAGGAATTCTTATGTAAATAAAGGCAACGTATGTATTTTCTTGTTTGTGCATGCAAAAAACTAAAACAAAGAGAATGTTGTGTCATTCTTGCGTCATAGTTCATAACGGCCGGTTGTAAAATATTGCTCTTTAAAATTTAAGATGTTTGTTAAATTTTCAGAAATTCTTAATAAAAAAATAATATAATAAAATTTTAGAAAAAATGGTAAGCAATGTCGCTACTTGTCTAACTAGATTTACAAAATAGCATATTTTTCTAAATATCTATCATGTTTTCTTGCAAATTAATTTTGAAAATTTATCACTAAAATATGTGGACTTGAACAACAGAAAAATAATAATATTGAAAGGAAAACATTGATGATTCCTCTGGGCGAAGTGGAAATTTGGACAAAATGCTTCAAATATTACCACCCTTATGTAAATGACTTTATTCATTTTATTGTTTATTATGTAAATTATTTTAGAATATTTAATATATTGTGTTAAGTTTGAAATAAAACATGGCTTTAAAAATTTTAGATTAAAAATAAAATGGAAACGAAACAAAATAGAAAGCTATCGTATTCGAACTATTGCCAAAGATAATAATCACATGTCATTAGTAATATCAATATCAAATAATCTTCATCTCTTTTTGATATCGAAAACGAATATTTTTGCGTTTTGCAATTGATATAGCTAAAGGTTTACTATTAATACGATAGACGAACCTTCAACAGGTGAGCTCAAGGAACTCATATTCGGATAGCCAAGATATCAACATTGATGTTTGTGTCAATTGGGAATATTCTTAAGTTTTTTTTTTTTTTTTTTAACCACGCTTGTGGAACAAATGTCACTGTTTTTCGTTAATTTTGTCGGGTGGGTTATAATTAGGCTGAACGACTCGGTTTTCCAACTGTTTTTTTTTTCAGTTTAAGTGCTGTCTGTTTTTTTCAAAATGTTCATTTTTGGAATGTATAACAGATAGGTTTTTAAACATAAAAAATCGGTTTTGAAAATAGCATTTTATACATATGCTTTAAATAGTAATTGAATAGCAAATTTAGGAATAATTTTTACAATTATTAATATTCATGTGGTCTAACTTCTTCTTATGTTTTATTAATATAGTTTATGGTTAAATTCAAATTAATTCTGTAAGTTTAAACAAATAGTTAAGTAATAATTATCTTGAATGAAATAAGCATATTCATGGAATTGTAACATTATGACAAAAACTTTAAATATATATTTTTTTATTCAATACTACTCGTACCTGATTGCCCCTGCGTTACATGGAATCTAAAAGTTAAGTAAAAAAAGAAAAACAAATTAAAGAAAACGTAAAAATACAGATTTGTCTGGTATTTAAAAAAGCGATGTTTCCGTAATGCTTCTTCTATTAAAACTTGCCATTTTCGCAATATTCAATTAAGTTATATCCTATTGTTCTTTACACCTTAAAGTTCATCTATATTTAAAATTTCATTACAATCGGTTTAGCGAGTTAGGCGTAATAGCGTCACAAACAAAAACCATCTTGATTTTATAATATTAATATGGATGTATTTGTAATAATAACTTACTTCGTTTTTTAAAGCAATTGTACTCGAAAGAGGTTTACCTGAAAAATTTATTTTCAAAAAAATTGAGACATTGTTTTTCCATATTAAGCTACAGCTTCCAGTGGCAGTGGGATATCGCACCACTGCGTAACCCTTTATCAGTTCCTCATTAAATAATACAGGTTATGTTTTTTATTTTACAAAATTTATTAGGGTCCAATAAAGTACCAATTCTTTACATCCAAACGTTCGATGGTTATTTCTATTATTATTTATAGTAGAAGAGAATATTACTAAAATGGCTTGTGGATTTTTACCCATATATAATCATAGTTCCATATTTCTAGTTAGTTAAAAAGTACCACAAGTCCCCTCTTATGGATTCTATTTCACATGTTTTTAGCTTCAATATTATGGAAAGTCAAAAAGTCTGTTCAAGAGACTGTGTGCTCGCTCTTATAACCCACATAGGGCCATGTGTCTTTAATTTAATGCTTCTTGGTTAATCATCTAAAAAAAGTACCTTTAGAAAAACACAAAAGTAACAAATAGTTTCTCTCTTATTGATTGTTACCAACATAGTACCATGTATCTTTAATGTTTCTAGGTTCAATATTATGGAAAAAGTACCATAAAAAAACAAGAAAGTACTACAAATTCCCCTTTAATGTTTCTAGGTTCAATATTATAGAAAAAATACCATAAAAAAACCAAAAAGTACCACAAATTCCCCCTTGTGAATTATTACCCACATAGGGCCATATATCTTTGTTTCATGTTTTTAAGTTCAATATTATCGAAAATTTAAAAAATACTTTAAGAAGAACAAAAAAAAAAAAATACCACAGTCACCCCTTGTGACTTTGTGTCTTCAGTTTCGTGTTTCTAGATTAGTTATTACAAAAAATTCAAAATTACAATTAGAATAATGGACAAAAGTCCCCCTTGTGAATTCTCACTCACTGAGGACCACATATACTTAAGTTCACGTTTCTAGGTTTAATATTGCAGAAAATTCATCACTGAGTTTGAATAAAATATAATATCTCGCTTTTAGCCCTTTTTGGTACTTTTCCTCCTCGTGGATGTCGCAAAAGTTGTATTCCAATGAATTTCTGCATTGTAATGGTATCCCATATTAAAAGAGTATCAAAAATAAATACGATTTTTACTTTCGAATTTTCAGAAAGTACCAAATTTGTATTTGTAATCTTTCGATAAGTTATGAATACGATGTATATGTTTTTTGTATGATTACTGGTTTAGAAGATACATATGATGCCCAAAATACAGTTCTTACTTATAAAGCGGTTCATTATATTTTATAAATATTTATTTATATTTATCAAATAAATTTAACAAATAAAAATAAAAAATAAATGCTTTTTTTCAATATTTACATCTTGGAGCCGCTATTTTTTAAGTCAAAAAATAATCCGAATTCATTCAGTTTTAACTTTGATTGGAAGATAATTTAATGTGTTTGAATATATCTGTATATCATTAAAACTACGTTGCTGAACAAGAAAAAATTACAAATATCAATAGAAAGTTGCATTTATCAACACTCTTTTTTTGGGGAAAAAAGTTTCACTTACAAACCGTGTAATGTAAAAAAGTACTGGTTGGGCAAATCAGTGTATTGAGTTGCGCAAATCGAGCTCATACTGTACTGTTCGTCGTTTTCAAAATATGAGGACTGATTATGACAACAACTGAAAATGCCTCAAAATTAGTACTTTTTCAAAGTTATTACCTTTTCTACCAATTATATAAAATATGGAACAGGCAATTTACGTTCGTTATAATTTATGTATTCTATAATTAATATAACAAAAAGAGAAGGTTTTCCATATTTTTACGAAGCTTGATTGATGTACTGGGGATTGATAGTATACAGTGGTTAAGTCAAATGTCGCTGCAGTTATTGGGAAAATCTGGACAGTAAATGTTTCTTTTTTAATTGCGTTTAGGATATTTTGTGAATAATATATTAATAAAATCTATGTTTAGTGCAATAAAGATATTGGTGAGTTGCCAGCGGTTAGTCTTGCGTCTTGCTTTAGTATATTGTACTGTATATTTGGTCGAATATATCTAACACGTCCTTAGTTTTATTGTAGAACTCACAAGATGAAGGGGATTTAGAATCATTAATATTTTATTCTGTAGACGTATTCAGCCTTTAGCATGATTTAATAACCTTGTTCATAAAATCTTTGTGAAGATGAAAGCCCTTAAAAGCATGATATTTTATGATCCCGATTTTGCTACAAGGGTTGTCTAAAAAGCATTAAATCTAACATAAAATATAATACATAAACGTGTACTTCAGCAAAATTGTAGGAAATTTTATACTTTATAAATGTTGTAATGATATCAAAACACGTTCGATGCATAATAAGCGAAATATATGCAAAAAAAAAAAACTCATTTCTGTGACTTTTAACCGTGAATAACTCGCGTAGTGTACACATCATTATCTGTGACGTTTAACGGCATGTATAAGACGTCAAGACGAAATTATATGGTAAAATTTGTTTGTCTTCATGAAATTTCGAGCTGAAGTCTTTATTTTTCCGGACTTTATTGATATATAAAAATTATTGAATCAATGAACTAATGTCACCTGAAAAATTTACACTTGCATTTTAAGTAACGATATGATTTAAATTTGCAAAAATATGACAAATAATTATGTAAAAAATATGGTTTAAATTCGATGCAGGGTTATAGCAATAGGCATTATACGAATGTATTATACATTCTAATGAATAGAATGAAAGACTTAGAAAATTTAGTCTGTTTTGAGAAGTTTTAATAATAACAACCTAAAGTATACAGCTAAGCTAACATTTTTATTAGAAAGTAATTATATGCTCAATTTTGTGTGTATTTGTTTTTAAATTTACTACTTTAAGTAAATATGTATTTATTTATCTACTTATAAATAATTTTGTAGTATTTGAGAAATAATTAATTCATTAAATTAATTACAGTTTACGGAGAAAATAAGAGCATGCAATTATTTACCGAACACATGTAAAAACATTTAACTTAATTGATTACTACATATGTCCGCAAGCAGTTTTGGAAATATTCACTTATTTATAAATTTGTTCAAGTATATCAATGCTAAATATTTTAAACAAATAGCAAATAAATAATTAATTAATATAATAAGTAAAAATCACATTACAAAATTTTATCAGGAAATTAAAAATAAATATGTATGTATGGAGTTTGTCAAAACTAATTAATATGGGGATGTGACATTTCCATTATTAGAATAACAAATAAAATCCAACCTTGAAAATAGAAAGATGTAACACATGCCATAGTTAACGAAGCTCTTGTTATTTACTTCCCAGTTGGCCAAATGGTAATAGACGATTTTGTCGTCGATGTTGGATCCAGAAAATTTTGTAATTTGTCGTCTACAGAATTTTACCGAAGACAAGTTAAGTAACTATTTCAATGCATTTCCTGTTTTAAGCCACATTGATGACTATATTAGCGACAATGTGCTAATCCTGTGACATTTAGACGTTACTGAGGACAGAATAGGTAACAATTTCATGTTACCTTGGGTTTATTATCAAATAATTTTTATTTCTAAAAAATAAACATATTCGTATTTTGTTAGAGAAAATTTTTGAAAATAGAGATAGAGATTGAGAAGAGATTGAAAAATAATGGAGTGAGGAGGAAATTAAAACCTACAAAAGTTTATAGTCATACCCGATCATATGATACCCTACATTATTAATGTTCATCACATAAGAGGATATTATATAGAACCTGTGGTCAATTATGCACTGAATTTTGTGAAGTTTTAAAGTGGTATTTATATATATATATATATATATATATATATATATATATATATATACGTTTGTAAATTATTGTTATTTGATACTAATATTTATATAGGATTAATGCATATTTATATGGGTCATTTAGATTTGTGAATACTTTTTATTTGAGCCTAATTTTATTAAAATATTGATATATTTAAGATATGACCAATAAAATCCCATTCCGGGAGAAAATTTGAATTTGGGCTATGTCAGATAATGAACCGATTATAACTGATAATTAATCAAGATATCTTAGAAACCACGATTTGTACTTTGGTCATAAGCTTCACATGGAAAGATTTACAGATAGGTAAGACGTTTTCTTTCTGTACAATAATTATTTTATTTTTTTTTTTTTTTTGTAGAATTTATTAAGAGGAGTGACACTCTTTCAAAAATCTTTGTTCTTCTTTGCATCGATTCGAAAACAGTAATTAATCAAATTCTATAAAATATAAAGTGAAGAAAAGTCAATAAGACATGTATTATCCATTAGATAATTTGTATTTCTGTGCAATTAATTAATCTCATCTATTTTCCAAAACTTGAATGTCCATTTAAACGTCAATTTAAATTATTTCAATATATGTAATACTAGAAATATAGAATAAATTAAAAACTTGACAAAAATGCAAATGCGAAACTTTCTTCTGCTATTATTTTACATTACGTATATTAATCATATAAATTGTCATCAATGACAAGTGAAATATATTGTTATTAATACAGTCGTCAACGATTGAATGTCCCCAATATATTCATTGACGATATGTTAAATACTGTTGTCATCCACATAATCGTCAACGATAAATTGCACGATATTGTCGTTTACAATACCATGACCGATTTAGCAGGCACTTGTTTGAAAAACTCGTTGACGATTTGTATGTCGTCAAGATTTTACTCGTCGCACTATAGTTTCAAATGGCTCATAAAATGGAGATTAATTCAAATTTGAAAATTATGCTTTTATAATAATGTTTGGTGATTAGTGAGACTAGATAAATTTTGCTAATTTTTAAAATCGATCATCTGTGTTATTTAGTTTTCTGTAGTGAGGTGTCAAAGTTGGCAAAATATTGGCGTTTTCGTGTACAGTCGAAAAAATCGAAATTTTGTTGAAATCGACTGCATATATTTTCATTTAAGCCTTCTAAAAATTAAACTCTTATGATGGAATCGCCAAGCTTAGGTATTTTGTTATCCAAATTTCTGAATATTTTATAAAAATATTTTGAAATATTTTTTTTAAAAAATGTTCAAATTGGATATTTTTTATATTTGATGACTCATATATTGGGTGGTATTGGACTTAGATATATATTTAAAAAAGTACGCATTCTAACCTTGGATTTAAAAAAATAAACAGCTGGCCGAATGTTGCGTAATTTTTAAATATTCACTTTATTTATAAAAAATTCAAGTCTTCTGAAAACAATTATTTTTTGATTTGAATTTTCTACAGAATTGTTTTTTTATAGGGTATTAAAAATATATTTTGCAAAATACCAAAGTGATCGGGTATCTCGAAACCATTCTGAATCGGATCTGAAATTTTTAAATGAATTTATATGAGCAAATTTTGCTTTTTACAGTTTCTTCAAAAATCTATTTACTAAATAATTTTCAGTAATGTCCAATGGACGCTGAGGCACTTATTTTTTTTGTAACGAATATTTAATTTCAATAAATAATTAATAAAAAAAAAATACTAATTTTTGCACTTTATTATAACAAAATCGCAATAATCGCATAATTATCTATAAGTAAACTGAAAAAATATAAAAGTCCGTTAAAAAATGGTAAAGGTTTTACAAATTCCCCCTACCATTAATGTGTCTGAGACCACTAGTGAGGGTAACGTACAAAAAAAAAAAAAAAAAATCGTTGGAAATATTTAAATAAAATAACATTTTGTTTATAGTTATTCAAGTAAACATTTTTGTTTGAAAATCCACATCTATCAATATGGAAAAGCACTTAAGAGTTTTTGTATGGGAGCTATATAAAATAATGAAACGATAAATAATTTTTGTTCAAATTGCTATTATATTTACACGGCAGATAATTCAAAATTGTATAACTATGACTTTTTATTTCAATTTAAGATCTAAAAATGGTCTCCTAAAAAGTAATAAAAATTAATTATGTTTTTTATTATGTTTTTCCTTTTTACAACAGATGTATACAAAATTTGGATAAGTTATCTTAAAAACTGTCATATATACTTTAACCAAAAATGTGGTCAATTAACAACAGACAGACATGACGGACGATACCTAAAGGGTAAGAAAATCTTAAAATAGCCAAATTTACTGCACCTAAATTAATAAAATAAAATATAAAGTAAGTTAATTTTATCATTAAGCACCAGTGAAACAATTGTGTGTCGATGTGGTCTTGAAGACATTGCCAACATGAGGAATTTCAGAAATTTTCGAAACTCTTTTAAACCGACTTTACGTGTCTTGTATTTCTAAAGTTTGTTTTAAAAACAGTAAAACTGTTGATGGAATTTGAAATCCAGAATATTCATTCCTCTAAAATCTCCAAGAACTATAGCCATTTGAAGCTAAAAAAATAATAAAAAAACTAGGTTGCTTTCGAGGAACTTTTGATTCATTTTAGTTTTGTACTTACAATTTAAATTTTTTTAGAATGAAAGCATTTACCAGTCTAAAAACAAAATTTAGAAATTGTGTATGTTGTATAACTATTTACGTTATTACTATCTGGTGAAGAGATATGCGGTAATAAAAAAATTAAACAAATTTAAATTTAAAGAATAGAGTTTAAAAGACGAAGTAATTTTATAAAGTTTGAGGTATATTTAGTAAATAATAGAAAACCAGTCAATGGATAGCATCATCACAAACTTCCATATAATTAGCATAAGTTTTAATACAATGTGTTTTTCGCGACTGGAAACTACAGATTTTATTGAAATTGTTTGAAATGTCCACAGAATGTATGTATGTGTATGTATAGTGAATTTCTTAAATGTGGATTTAATAAGCATGCTAGAAATTGACTCTCAAGTAGGATTTTTATTTCTAGATTTCTCGGAAATTTTGACAATTTTGCACTTCCCGATTCCCGAGATTTTTTGTCGGGAATCCTGGAGTTAAAAACTACTGAAAACTTGCATTTTAAAAATCATTCAGAATTTCTATAAAAAACATTGATTAATCATAATCAAGCAAATATAGAATTAGATGATTACAATGCTTTGCATCCAGCTCGATAGTTAACTCTTAAGATCTTAATAAAATACTAGCAAAAACTAATTTTCGAACTAAAAAACTAATTAAATATTTGAAAATCTGTATTAATTAAATATTTGAAATCCGAATTTGGCATTCTCTACGTGTGAAACCACTGTTATTAGAATATGAAACTTAGAAAGATTCGACAATGTTAGATAAATGCATCACAACAGTTTTGTAATAAAACGATTTTTAATTTTGACCTTTCATTTTCAAGTGAGATTAAAATATTTTTAAAGACATATTTTTTATTTTATTTTATTTTATTTATTTTTCTTAAAAAGTGTTCTGTAACTGTGATAAACGTTTTCTTCTTTAAGTTTTTATTGTCGATGCTGAATTGCCTGATATTGAAATGACAAAAAATGTTTACATTTTTGAAAATAGTTAGATATATTAGAATACAATGAATTTGAAATAAGCATGATATAAAAAAGAAGGCAGTTTCTCTTTTAGTAGCCATGGTTAGCCTTTTGACTTTTATGGGGATTACAACATTTCATGCTACCATACTTCTACTCATAATCCAATATTTTGTTAAAGTTTTTGATATATTTAAAATTTAAAAAAGGAAAAATAAAGGAAAATAACTTACAATTAAAATGTGAAATATAAAGGAAATTATATTAAAATCAAAAAGCGTTATATCATAATTCGACTGCGAAGAATCTGTATATATGTGTATCAGGTAAATTTTTTTCTGGTTCATAAATATTTAAAAAGTAGTATATACATTTTTAGGGAAAAGTCGATCTTCTCAATCTATAGGCCAAAGAGTTCAGAACACGAGGCAATCGATTTCAATCATTGCTTATTTTTGGTTTGTTCCATGTCTTAATTTTTTTCATTTGTATTATTGTATTCCCGGAAACGTTTTTAAAAAATGTAAAATAAAAATTTTAGCCCTTGTGCATTAAAAATTTATTTTAATTACCACATTTTCTATTCATATATATAACACAATTTTAGCTTATAAATTCAAATTACATATTATATGTAATAATATGTAAAATGTTTTTTTCTTTTTTTTTTTTTTGAATGTGGCAACGATTTTCTTAATTTTTTACAAAAATCAAACTTCAGAAAATCGCCATATATATGGTATAATTAACTAGTAAAGAAACTGGCTCTCTATTTTACAACTACAACCAGGGCTGTCAGATGTGGCGATTTTTCGTCAAACGTGGAGATTTTTAATTGCTTTTGGCGACAAAAATTTTCCGTTTGGCGACATGGCGAATTTTTTTGCGATATATAACATGGTGGCGATTTGTTTGACTAATTGTTTAAATTTAATTAAATAGGCAATTGTGGAGAAAAACTATTAAATTTTCGTACTAGAAGTCGACTATTTTTAGTATTTGCCTATATGAAGAGCTTTAATTTGTAAATAGCTTCAACCTAATTTACGAAATTTTATCCCTAGAAAATATATTTTAGAATAATTATGCATTAAATGTTTGATAATTTGTTTTCCATTATTTTTCAAATATATTAAGGATATTAATGATTTCGGTCAGAATGATATGACAATTTACAACAATTTATAAATTTATTAGGACCATTGTTGGTATATAATGCACAGTGGGGCAGAATTGAAATTTTTTGGAAATAAATCTGAAACTTCTGATCGGCCGATTTTCATGAAATTCGGTGTAGGCGTAGCAGAGGAGTGTACAATATTTAGTTTGGAAGGGGGGCACATTAAACCCCTCAGGGGCGGAACTAAGGGGGCTCAAAGTTAGGTACCTCTGACATAAAAAATTTTAATCGCTTGCCAAATTTTTGTTTCTCGTCCGATTTCAAATATTTTTATATATTGTTGTAGACCGTGATAAGATCTATAAAAAATATGCTAACGTGTTCTATTTATCTCTTATACTTTTCGAGTTATATGCGTTTGAATTTTTAAGCACCATAATTTTGCATGTTCTTGGTTCAGTTTTTTTCATATATATCCTAGTATTTCCGACCAATTTTATTAGTTTTTTTCTTAATTAGTTAAAGAATAAAATATTGTATGGAATAAAAAAAATTTAAGTCGATATCTTTACCGAGTCCAAAAACAAACGATTTTGAATTTCAAAAATGCAAAAAAGATGACTTTTTGTGTTTTTCTAGCCGAAAAAGTATCTACACTCTTTTTTATCTAAATTAAAATTTTCTTTAGCAACATATAATAATTTTGCACTTTTCTGAAAGGTAACTTCACAAAAATGGCTTTAAATAAAAAACAAGCCCAATAACTCAATTGGTCATGGTACATACCCTCCCGAATTCGACCCATTTTATATGAAAGTTTTAATTTTAGACCATATTTCCTCAAACGGTCAAGAATCTTCAATATGTTGTTAAAAGTTTTAAATCCAAATCTGCGGGACTTCGGAAAAATGTGGATTCTATAGCCAAAAATGTAAAAAATCCCATTTTTGGGAAGTTTCATTAGTTTTTTTGGGAATTCAGGAAAACCCTACCCCCAATTGATAAGATCCACATTTTCTGCAAATTTCAGTAAGATATCTTTATAAACAAATATGTTATTACAATTAAAAAATTTGTATTTTCTCAAAAAACTCCAAATTGGGCCTTTTGTTTGGTAAGATAATAAAGGTCCTTTAAGTCTTCAGTATTTTGAGTTGATAAAGGCTCATAATAAATCCAACGTCTCCAAGTGGAAAAATATTTCGTTTAATTATAATTTCGCCATGACACAATACTTTACTGTTGGTGTCATTTCTTTCTATTGATATAGAGAAACAAGTAGTTTAGATATTTCTGTTGCATATTCTCCAAATCGAGCAGAGTTAATTTTGTGCTTACTATTAATTGCCATTAATAGTATGTTAGTCCTTTCAAGTAAGTCTTTATTAATACCAGTTATTTTTGATGTAGCTTCGAAATTTCCGAAAAATCTTCTTGCTGTGTTTCCATCATTTGTACTACCACCTGTCGGCAGAGGTTTGTCGATGTTTAATCGCGTCTCTTCTCTGAATTCATCCTGTATTCTACTTTTCTCAGATATTCTAAATGTTTTTAAATCCGTTGTTTTTAGTAGGTTTTGTTGAATTTTCTGGCACACTTCTATACTTTAAATCATATGCTATGTGCAGAAAATACTCCATGAACCGTATTCTGGCGTGAAGCGGAGATATTCCGAAAGACAGAAACTCTTCATTAATACTCCTTGCTTTACCAATATCCAAAAATTGTGATTTCGTCTCATCACATAGTGAGCATTTCCAAAAAGAAGATGTTTCCGTAATGGCATTACTAACGTTTCCATTAATCATTGTTAGACTAAGTTGAAAGGATATGTCGAATGCGTATTGGTTTATGGTTATTGAAAGAAGTTGTAAATCATTTATTTCATCTTTAATATATTCCAATAAATCTTTTGTTGTTGTCTTCGACTCTCTTATGTATTCGAATCAAATAGGTCTGCAAAAATGTTTTGATCCTGGAGTGGTGTTAAGCCATATATCTTCAAATGAGTTTTTACACTTTGATGAAAATTGCTTTAACGAATAAAATCGCATTCTTAGTGGCACCAAAGATGCTATAAATACGCTTTTATAATCCGCCATGTTTGTATTCAGGAAGGGCTGATAGTCCGTCACATCCTCACAAATTAATACAACGTCGCTGTTATTTACTTTTCCCAACTGATCTGCAGAAAAATCTGCAACTATCCTGGTAGCTGTATTCTCAAGCAAAGAAAATAGCTACATATGCTTCCTTTTCGGTAACCAAAATAGATGGTATGATGGTAGAATTGAGTGTCCCTTTTCAAGCAGAGCTTTTCTTAAAATTTGATATTTGTTTCGGCTGAGGTCCAGTTCAAGCATTAAAGCAATTGCTTCTTCCTCTTTAAAATTGGATTGTGATGTTGGAGTAGGTACACTTTCGGCAATCCGTTTAAGAGGTTTTGGTGATGCAGTTGACAGTATTTCAGCAATATTAATTGCACTCTTAGCTTGGTTCTAATTTTTTAATATTTCTTTCAGAAACTTCTTCAATCGAAATTATCGAAAGCTTATAGGCCAGTCTTTTCTTCTTAGATCTTGTACTTAAATCATCATATGTCTTTCAGGGTGCTCCAGTTGATATTTTGCACGCCGATATTTCTATATCCATATCCATCCAATAGGAGTGTTTAATTTTTAATCTGTTAGTACCTTTTTTTATGTAAACTATAGCTTCTAAACGATTAAGATCATTTTTAGATAAACTCCACAGAAAACAACACAATTGTTCATGTTTCAATGTAATCACCATGGTAATCAACTTCGTTATGATGTTGATAAGGATTAGCTGCGCATTTATATATATCTATTACATATATCGCACAGGTATATATATTTACAGGTATTCTGTGAATTTTCAGTAGGTAAAATATCTGAAAGAGTCAATTTGGAAGAGTACCTGTACCGAATTCATTGATATTATATGTTGCTGTTAGGTATCACCGGAAAGGATATTACCTGTGCATTATCACTAACTCATAAAAATATAGATTTTGAACCATCAGTATGAGATAAATGCTGCAGCTAGTTATTACCGAAAAGGATACCTGTAGATTGCCACTAGATCATAAATATATAAATTTTTAACCATCACCAATAGATAAATACATTTGTTAAATTTAGGTAAACACCATAAATGTAAAATAATAAAATACTTATTTATTAAGTTAAAATAGACATTTTCTGTTTGTTTTGTTATTTTAAATTCATTAATAGAAATATATGAATGTTTAGAAAAGGATAAAGATTTACATAAATTTGGGAAATGTGGCAACGCTATTAAAAATAAAAAATATTTATTAATTATTTTTATAAAAATATTTTGTATATAGATATTATTAAAAGTATACAGAAATATTCATAATTTGCTAAGTAATTATTCACGCAAAGCTAAAGGCAAAACTTGCAAGTTTGTAAAAATATAGTCATATATAAAATAAATTGGAAATATAAAAGTTTAAAGGCGCATATGTCTGAAATGAGGCATGATATTGACTTGAATGTTCCTGTAGAACATCGGAAATTATATATGCTAAAGGATAAGCTTAATTTGGAATACATATTTTTAAAATTTTTTTTCGCTATTTAGAAATAAAGCAAACAAAGGGCCCAATTTGGGGTTTTTGGAGAAAATACAACTTTTTTAATTATAATAACATATTTGTTTACAAAGATATTTTAATGAAATTTTCAGGAAATGTAGATCTTATTAATATAAATAAAAGCGCGTTAACCAAATTTGAATCAGGGGTAGGGTTTTCCTGAATTCCCAAAAAAACTAATCAAAATTCCCAAAAATGAGATTTTTTACATTTATGGCTATAGAATCCACATTTTTCCGAAGTCCCGTAGATTTTGATTTAAAACTTTTAACAACATATTGAAGATTCTTAAAATATATTCCGCTTGTCGATTTGTGGTTTGGCATTTGAGAAAAAATGGACTAAAATCAAAACTTTCATATAAAATGGGTCGAATTCGGGAGGATTTGTACCACGACCAATTGAGTTATTGGGCTTGTTTTTTATCTTAAAGTCATCCTTGTGAAGTTACCTTTCAGAAAAGTGCAAATTATTATATATTGCTAAAGAAAATTTTATTTTAGATAAAAAAGAGTGTAGATACTTTTTCGGCTAAAAAAACGCAAAAAGTCGTCTTTTTTGCAATATTCAAATTCAAAATCGTTTATTTTTGGACTCGTAAAGATGTCGACTTCAATTTTTTTTATTCACTAGATAATTTTGTTCTTTAACTAGTTAAGAAAAAAACTAATAAAATCGGTCGGAAATACTAAGATATATATGAAAAAACTTTACCAAGAACATGCAAAATTATGGTGCTTAAAAATTCAAACGCAAATAATTCGAAAACTATAAGAGATAAATAGGACATGTAAGTATGTCTTTTATAGGTCTTATCATCGCCTAGAACAATATATAAAAATATTTGAAATATTTAATGTCAGAGGTACCTAACTTTGAGCCGCCTTAGCTCCGCCCCTGAGGGGTTTGTTCTGCCCTCTTCCAAACTTAACATTGTACACTCCTCTGCTACGCCCATACCAAATTTCATGAAAATCCAACCATCCGATCAGAAGTTACAGATTTATTTCCAAAACGTTTCGATTCTGCCCCACTGTGTAATGTTTGAATTATTTTTTTAAAAAATATAATAAAGTTCAATAAATTTTAAAAGTTGATGACGTAGAAAGGGGCTATACATCATTGAAATTGTATTTTTTTATTATTATTATTTTTTTTTATTCAATTACACTGTGCTCGATGAGACTAATTTTTTAACAACATGTGCACCCATTAAGTTATACTAAATCGACGACGCTGAATTTAGTGGTGTTAACCATTTTTAAAAAGCGCTCGTTTTAAATTTAAAATTTCTTTGTGATTCATTTCTGAATTTAAAAAATATAAACAATTAAGATTCCATTGAAGTGTATAATAATGAATTCTTATTATCATATATATTTTAAACACTAATAAACAAAACTTTAAACTGGCAAAAAATTTCACTATAATTCTGTGAACATGCTAACTAGTGTTACCATTGAGAAAAAACAAACAAAAATATAAAAACATTTAAAATCGTCTAAAACTGATTTAATTAATGATTGGAGTATATATTCAATCGATTTATTCTTTAATATACATAAATAATGTCCCTTTTATTTCTAATTTTCAACTGATTCGCTACTTCCATAATTAAGTATAAAATCAAATATTGCGAATACGAGCGCTAATTTCTAAAACGGTGATGAATTCAGCGTACTCGAATTAGCTTTACCAATAGAGTGCCCAATTTGTTAAAATTTGCAACTAGCACAGTGTTATTTTTATAGCAATTATTGTTGGCTTTGATAAATCTGAATTTACATTTACAAATTATAAAGTACTAAAAATTGTAAATTTAAAGTACTAAAAATTGTACGACACTAAATATTTTAGTTAATTTTTTAGTATTTCTTTAAAAAAAAAAAAAAACAAATAAAATTCGAATTTGGCGATTTCTGATCAGGAAGTTTGAGACAGAGGCTCAGGGTTGTCAGCTGTCCACAACAATTTGCCACTCTTCACATACAAGTACTGTGTGAATGCAACACACTTGTGAGAGATATAAACAAAAAAAAAGTTATCAAAATTATCCTTTCAAATAACAATCCTTGCACATTTTTTTTACACACACATAATATTTAGTTACTTTCTTAAACACTTTTATCACATTTTAATTTCCGAAACGTATTTATTTCTTTCTTATTTTTTTAATCTTTTTAAGGCTTCATTTTTGGTTGTTGAATATAATTACAAAAAAAATAATAATTTTCAAACACAATTTTCTGAAACTATGTGTGCATATGAAGTGTGGGGAATGTGGTTTTTACACCGAACAAATAAATAAAATTTTGCTAGCACATTCCTAGCGTTACGTACTTTTGATAGATGCTTTAGGTACCAAATGAGAGAGTTTATTTACTAATTCTCTTATACTACTATTCACTTTTTGAGAGAGAGAGAGAAATGGAAATATCTTTCTTACTTATACCATGCAAATAAGCGTTATGGAAATAATTGGTACTCAACTGACGTTTTGCAACCGCGAAGCCACCAGTTTTATTACACCATTTTCCAACAATTTCGAACAGGTAAAAAAAAACTTTTATGCAAATTTTAAAACTTTCACATAATTTCCAAATTTGTTTCGAATTTTTTTTAATAAAAGATATGATTAGTTCTTTAAAAAAGGGAAAAAGTGAATTTTCTTAATGGCTAAAATTGGAAATAAAAAAAAAAATTAAAGAAACATTTTTTTACTGTTACCAGTGTTGCCAGGAGGTGAGGAAAAATTAGCCTCTTTTTTCTCACCTCCTGAACTTTCAAAATGGTCAAAAAAGGCTAAATGCTCCCAAAATAAGGTCAGAAAAAAGTTAATACTTTTTTTCTCAGTTTAAAAACGTATTTCTTCTTCTTTTCATTAGTTTTTGATTCTTTTTTTAAAGATATTACAATAAATTTATAAATAAAACAAGAATGTCGCAAATCGCCCAAAAAATTAAATATAAATTGGGTTATATCAAGTTTTAGAAGTTTCTTCATATGATAAATTTTTAAATTTTTATTTTTGATTAAGAATTTACAAATAAGATTGCTTAAATGAATGATTCTGTAAAAATAAAAACGGTTACAATAAATAAGAAATTATTTTCTTCGTTTTTGAAATACTGACATTTGAGACTTTTTAGGACAATTTTAAAAATCAGAAAAGGCTAGGAAAAAGCTAAAAGCTAAAACGAAAATTTTAAGGCTAAAAGCAAAATAAAAGGCTAGATTTAACCTTAAAATATCTAAACTGGCCGAGATCTACAAAAACAAAATAGAACGCATATCTCATCTCTTTTAGTTTAAAAGATATTAGTCTTCAAAGATTAAAACTTTTACTTTTTAGTTGTAAAGATTTTTCGCTAGAGAGGGTCCAAATTTCATCCGGTTTTTCGGATTTTTTTCATTTCATTAAACACAACAAACAAAATTGCGTAAAGGAAGAATTTTGAAAAAATATTTATGGAGTCAAAAGTTATAGGCATTTAAATTTGAACTTTGAAAAAAGTCGATATTTCCCGCTTTTTTTTTTTAAAAAAGTTGTCACATTCTTTTTCTAAACTAACATATATAATATTCATATTTTTCTGAAAGATAACTAAACTCAAAATATTTCAAAGGAAAAAAATCTTAAAATTGGTTTTTGCGAGAACTAGGATTTCCCAGAATTGACCTACTTTTCCAACAAGTTTCGAATTTTCGTCCTAATTTGTCATATCGCAAAGCTGGAATAAAAAAAAGTTATACTTTTTATATAGTTTAATGTGTTTTTAATTTTTTGTAATAGACATTTTTGCCCCCCGATATCAGTTAGGAAGATATGGCAAAAAAAAGTAAAAATTTCGTTTTTGGAAATTTTGGAAAGTTTTTTGAGAATTGCGGGATTCCTGTTGATAAATATAAAAAATAACTTTAGCTTCAAATTAAGCATCAAAAAATCTAAATAGCTTTAAAATTTCATTAAAAGATAAACATTAATAAAAATTTCATTGCATTGTTCAAAATAAATAATAGCACAAAATCTCGACTCAAGCCTTTTTCGACATATTTTTGCCAAATGTCTTCAACAAATCGCATTATAAAAATTCTTATATACATTTAAAAAGAAGCCAAATTTTCCTAAATAATGATATATAATTTGTATTTGTCTCTCTGACGGATCTAAATAAAGGATATGAATTTAGCAATATGCTGAAAAAAAATAAAATCTTGAGGTTTATTAATATATTATTTGTTACGGCATTATCAAATTTGGAATCGCTATAGTGAAAAAAAATCTTCAGCAAGGCAGGCTATAAAGTAAAAATTTTAATTTTTGAAGCCTAATATCTCTTAAACTAAAAGAGATAAAATATCCATATAAGGAATAAGAATCGTTTTTAAAAAATTTTTTACCCGAGATATCTAACTTTGGAAGCCTGTGGATCTGTCCCCTATAGGTCAATGTGGTCCGAGCTCAAAAATTAAACTCGCCTGAACCTCTGCTATAAATATGTGAAATTTTATTAAAATCGAGGCAGACGTTCCTAAATTCCGTAATTATTTCCATTTAATTTTTTGAATCGCACACTGTGCATCGGCATTCGTCTCCAAACACGTTACGCTTGCTGACAACTACCGCGAAGTATAAATCATGTTAATATTGATGTCAAATGAAGGACTCTTATTTGCCTATTACTAAAATCCATCCAAAATATTTTAACGACTCATCATTTTGTGGACCAAAAAGTAAGTTTAAACCCTCAAAATTCATTCTTACATTTTTCGCATTATAGTTGAATTTTTGAAATAATAAAAACCGTTTTCGAAGTAAATCCTTTCATTAAGAAAGATAAATGTTTAATATTTTGCAAAAGTTCATTATTTAAAATACTAAAATCAAGCTTTTTGTAAGGAATATTATCATGAGTAATAATGTTAAGCGATTATATTTTTTGAACCAGTACTAATATTCATTTAATATTTTCCGCAAAATTTCGTAAGTTGTGTCTATTGTTGCTCAATTTTTTTTTTAAGATTTTAAATCAATAGCAATTTTTTGCCGTTTACAAAATATCATAATCATAAACATTTACAATAACGTTAAAGTTGAATGGGTGGAGTATTTTAGCTAGAAATCTATTATTTAACTGCATTTGCCACGTGTCACAGTGGGGTCAAACGCAAATTTTTTGGTAATAAATCTGAATCTCCTAAACTACTGGTCGGATCAAATTGAAATGTATGAAAGAGTTGTAGAGGAGGACCTAAGCTTTCAGAAAAATCATCTTGTAGTCACCCTGTGATAACACGAGATAAGCTAAAGGGTGTCAAATTTGACTACCTGGAGTATGTAAAATTTAAAAAAAATCGTAACTTGTACAAATGAAGTCCGATTTTAAAGATTTTCATATTTCTGTAAAGTGCTTGGCAAGATAAAGAAAAAATAAGCTCACTCATCTAAGTTATCTCTTACACTTAAAAAGATATTTACGCTTGAATTTTGAATTTTTGATTTTTTGGCTCGACTTTCTTTCGTTTTTCGGGAATAAGTCCGGAGATATATGAGGTAAAAATTTTTTAAAAATACTCTGTAATTTGCTACATATTTCAAAATAAGATACTGAAAGAATTTTTGGATTATCTCAATTCGTCTAGACGTGAAAAATATTCAAAGTCAGCACTCTGAAATTGGCATGAAAAATGGCTATTTTTTTACAAAAATATAGTACAATTCATTTACTTTTTTCTCAAAGTTCTGTTAATAAAAAAATTTTTTCCTTATTAATTTCAAAAGATAAGGCTTCTTAAATGGTTAATAAAGAAATTTTGAATTGATTTAAGTTTGCACCCTACATCCAGCATTGGCCGAAAATTGTCAATTTTAAAAAATAGTTTCATTTTTATTGATTAATAAAAAAAATGTCACGCGAGCTTTTTTAAATTTGGTACCCATATTTTTTATAGAAATATATTTAGAATGATTTAACACTAAACTGCTTCCCGCCCGGCCAAAAACGAATGCAGGAGTGGAGATTTTATGTTAAAAGTCAGTTTTTTTAACGACTATTTTTAAAAGCATATTAAAAGCATATTAGCATAATATTTTTAATATTATTTCTTATGTAATGTATAAAACACAAATCAAGCTTTCATTCCTAAAAGAATCAATAAAATAGCTCCAATAACCTATTTTTGGTAATTTTTCAAAAATAATTTTTTTTTCCAAAAATAGCTGAAAATCCAAAAAAATTTAATTTTTTTAATACAACTCCACTAATTTTGCAAATACTTTAAAAATGTTAAAAGAATATAAAGATAGACTTATTTACCAATTCAACGATATATAAAATGTTGATTTAGGTCATTTAATAATAGTAATATAATGGCCTCAAAACTACCAAGTCACGTCAAAAGTTGCAAAATTCACTATTTTGTTCCGTATTTCCATATGTGAGTATACGTAACACTCAACTGCATTGCTTATTTTTGTTACGAGATAATAATATTTATTAATGAATTTATTTAAAGTGTTAATAATTTTGTTCTACTGAAAAGGTTTTTAAAATTACCTAAGTACATAAATAAGTATATTTTCCTTCGTTTTTTATTACATTTTTTTAAGTTTTTAAATAATTTACCTAGCTACTTAATTAATGTATTATAACAAAAATGATTTTTTTACAATCGCATAGGTACATTTTTTGACGTACCTGTTTAACACTACAGGTCATAAAAATAAACTGAATGAAATTGGGGGTTTTGAGCAAAAATTTTAATTTTTTAATTCATTTTTGCCTGTCACCATTTACCTGATATAAATATTCTTTTTCTATATATAAGTATCCTTATAAATATGCAGATTTATTAGTGAATTTGTCATTATGGAGATTACATTAAAACACTTTTCTATTTGCAAAGTAATCTGGGATAATCTATCTGATATTATAAATCGTCCAGAAAAAATAAGAAAACTCATTGATACAGTAGTATCTTTTGGTTTAACTCTTACTGCAGAAGACAGTTTAAAGCTCGAAAATTTTTATAAATCATACGAAAAAAGGATGCAAGCTTCAGGTTGGTCAATACCAAAGTTCAAGAAGAAAAATGAAGAGTGGTTGGAGGGAGAAATACCAATTTTCATCGGAAAGCAGAAAAAGGGTCGACCAAAAAGAAGTTACGATGAAGTTCAGCTAAGAACAAAGAGGACCAAACAGGAATCTATTCTAAATTCACATACGAATGCCGAAATAAAAGATACATTTAAAGCTTTAGTAACACGTACGTAACCAAAGGAAGTAGAAAAAGTTATAGATGTGTTACCAACAGCTTCTCCCAATCGATTACATCGGATAATCGAAAGCATAGTGACACCGAAATCAACATCGTCCTTTACCTCTGAAGATGCTTTAGCTCTAATATTAAATTTAGGATTATCAAGAAACCAATACGAGATTTTGAGGAAATCTGTTAGCGTAATATGATATGATATCTTTCCCAGTAGCAAATCAGTGAGAGAAGCGAAAAGTAATATTTTACAGCCTATGGAACACCCGGTTAATGCTTGTGTTAAAAGTGCTAAAGTTAATATATTGCAATTACTTGAAAATACTGCCTCTAGAATTATATCTACCTTCAGCAATAATAACATTGAAAAATGCAAAGACTCTGAACTTATTTTAATATTCAAATGGGGCTGCGATGGAACATCAGGATTTTCGGAATACAAACAACTGGATGGAAGTAATTCTGGAAATAATTTTTCTCGCTGTTTATAGCGTCTCTGGTACCACTTCGAATGCGCTTAAATAAGCCTTCCTTATCGACAAGAAATGACTGGCTTTTTGATGATATATGGATAAATTTAACTCCAGGTTCCAAATTTTTGTGCCGTCCAATCCTTTTTGATTACACAAAAGAAACCACGGTTACAATAAACAGCATTGTCAACCAATTGGAAGAAGAAATTAAAGCATTGCCCCCAATATATGTAAAAGTATCAAACAGAACTATTAAAGTTACATTTCAACAACAATTAACGATGATTGATGGAAAAGTTGCAAACACTATAACAGATACAACATCTACATGGAAATGTAATATATGTGGAAAAATAAGTTCACAATTTCAGGATAATTCTGAAGTCCTTGTTAATAAAAATTCTTTAAAATTTGTAATATCACCACTCCACGCAAGGATAAGATTTTTGGAGTTCTGCTTACATCTTGCATATGATATGAAGTACAGAAATATTCCCGGGCAGGAAAATGCTACAGTAAAAAACAATTTGGAACTTCACGAATTACGAAAAGAGGAGAAGAAAAGAATTCAATTAGAATTCAAAGAACAACTCGGATTAATAATTGATAAACCTCTACATGGCTATGGAAGCTCAAATGATGGAAATACAGCAAGACGTTTCTTTGAAAATCCGGAACTCACATCTTCAATCACAGGAATTGACTTAAATATTTTGAAGCGTTTTAAGATTATATTGGCAGCTATTAATAGCAAAAAACAAATTAATGCGGACAAATTTAAAATTTTTCCTTACGAAACTAAAGAACTACTTAACATTACATACCCCTGGAAATCAATGACTCCAACAATTCACAAAGTATTGGCTCATGGTAAAGAAATAATAGAAAATAGTATTTTGCCATTGGGAGAGCTAACAGAGGAAGCACAGGAAGCCCGAAATAAAGATGTTAAACATTTCCGACTCTTCAATACCCGAAAATGTTCGAAAATAGCGCAAAATATGGACTTAATGGAATATTTATTAATATCATCAGATCCAGTTATATATTCTATAAGAACACGATGGCTACCAAAAATCACTCTTGAAATAAAAAAAGAGGATTCCGAAGCTAAGGAAGTTAAAAATTTGCTAACGTTTGATGTTTCTGATTATTTTCAAGAAAATCTCTAATAATATCTTCGATAATATATTCTTAATAAAATAAATATACGGGATTTATGTATAATAAGTATGTAAATCTGTAGAACAAATTAAATAAACATTATTCAAATAAAGAATTTACTACTTTATAATAACAAATATATACCTACATAATACATTAGAAAACTAAAATGTTACGTATACACACATATGACTTGGTAGTTTTGAGGCCATTATATTACTATTATTAAATGACCTATATCAACATTTTATATATGGTTGAATTGGTAAATAAGTCTGTTTTTATATTCTTTTAACATTTTTAAAGTATTTGCAAAATTAGTGGAGTTGTATTAAAAAAATTAAATTTTTTTGGATTTTCAGCTATTTTTTGAAAAAAAAATTATTTTTGAAAAATGACCAAAAATAGGTTATTGGAGCTATTTTGTTGATTTTTTTAGGAATGAAAGCTCGATTTGTGTTTTATACATTAAATAAGAAATAATATTAAAAATATTGTGCTAATATGCTTTTAATATGCTTTTAAAAATAGTCGTTAAAAAAACTTACTTTTAACATAAAATCTCCACTCCTGCATTCGTTTTTGGCCGGGCGGGAAGCAGTTTAGTGTTAAATCATTCTAAATCTATTTCTATAAAAAATATGGGTACCAAATTTAAAAAAGCTCGCGTGACATTTTTTTTATTAATCGATAAAAATGAAACTATTTTTTAAAATTGACAATTTTCGGCCAATGCTGGATGTAGGGTGCAAACTTAAATCAATTCAAAATTTCTTTATTAACCATTTAAGAAGCCTTATCTTTTGAAATTAATAAGGAAACAATTTTTTTATTAACGGAACTTTGAGAAAAAAGTGAATGAATTGTACTATATTTTTGTAAAAAAATAGCCATTTTTCATGCCAATTTCACAGTGCTAACTTTGAATATTTTTCACGTCTAGAGGAATTGAGATAATCCAAAAATTCTTTCAGTATGTTATTTTGAAATATGTAGCAAATTACAGAATATTTTTGAAAAATTTTTACCTCATATATCTCCGGAGTTATTCCCGAAAAACGAAAGAAAGTCGAGTCAAAAAATCAAAAATTCAAAATTCAAGCGTAAATATCTTTTTAAGTGTAAGAGATAACTTAGATGAGTAAGCTTATTTTTTCTTTATCTTGCCAAGCACTTTCCAGAAATATAAAAATCTTTAAAATCGGACTTCATTTGTACAAGTTACGATTTTTTTTAACTTTTACATACTCGAGGTAGTCAACTTTGACACCCTGTAGCTTATCTCGTGTTATCACAGGGTGACTACAAGATGATTTTTCTGAAAGCTTAGGTCCTCCTCTACAACTCTTCCATACATTTCAATTTGATCCGACCAGTAGTTTAGGAGATTCAGATTTATTACCAAAAAATTTGCGTTTGACCCCACTGTGCGTGTGTAGTTGCATTATCATGTTGATAAATCGATTGCATGGAATCAAAGGTATATTTAATCTTCGAAAAAACTTGTTGCAGCGTTTTTTATAAAGATTTTTGATCATACGGGAACAACTTTACTAGATAAGGTCAACAGTTCTTAATGTGTTATTAATTCTTATACCCAAAACCCGACTTTTTTCAACAATGAAGGGTAAAACAATTATTCTAATTTTTGATATGGTAAAAATGAAAATCATAACCAGTTTTGCCAGGAGATGAGAAAAAAAGAGGTTAAATTGTACTTTAAAAAATGTCAGAAAAAAGGTAATATTTTTAAACTTGTTTTTTTTCTCATTAGTTGCTGATTTTTTTATAGATATATTGTGGTAAATTCATAAATAAAATATAGAGCAGCTGTTAGCAAAATGACACAGTGAAAAATAGCCCACTAAATTTCTGTACAAATTTGGGTTATATATCATACAAAAAATGATCAAATGTTTTGAAATGATTTGCCATTTTTGAATTATAATTCCTTTTTGATTAATAGTTTCCACGTTTTTGGTTGATTTTCGCTTTTATAAGAATTTTTATAATTATACTTATTTTTTTATCATAAAGTGATATACTGAATTTAAATCTCAACTACAATTTTAATTAATTAAATTGTAATATATTTATATTAAAAATAAAATAAAAATTATGTTATTGTGATTTGCCTTCATAAAATTTTCGGTCCATTTTCTTATACTCCCACATTAGTTTTGTGCGGAACTGCTATCAACATTAGAGCAGACTCTTCGTCACTTATTATTAAAATATTGGCAGCTTCGTGCTATCTATTTGTTCTTCTTTAATGATCTTTTCATCAGCACAGAAACATTGTGTTGTTGAATAAAAGTTTCAGACTTCTATTAACAGTTTTTCATATAAATTTTGACGTTTATTAGTCATTTTTTAACCATCTCTTTGTGTCCTAGATAGTACAACCACTAATAGACAACTAAATTTCTCAAAACCTGGCGTGGCATTTTTCATACTAATTTCATAGTGCTAACTTTGAACATTTTTCAGGTCTAGACGAATTGAGATATTCAGAAATTTTTTTCAGCATATTATTTCGGATATATTACAAATTACAGAATATATTTAAAAAAAAATTAACTAATACACCTCAGGACTTGTTCCCGAAAAACGAAATAAAAATCTAAAATTCAAGAGTACATATTTTTTTAATTGTAAGAGATAACTTAGATAAGTAAGTTACTATAAGTTAGATAAGGAAGTTACGATCAAATTTAAGACCCTGTAGCTTATCTCGTGTTATCATAAGGCGACATCAAGATTATTTTTCTGAAAACTTAGGTCCACATATACAACTCTTCGATATATTTCAATTCGATCTGATCATTAGTTTAGGAGGTAAAGATTTATTACCAAAAATTTTGCGTTTGGCCCCACTGTGTCACATAGGAAGATTTCACATTTCATGTCCTCTAATACTATGCAAAATAAATGAGTTGGGAGTTAAATTTATTCTAGAAATGCATCTTTTTTTTAAGCGGACATTATTATTCAAACATTAAAATTATTTTTTATCGTTCAATTGGTTGGTTAATACAAATAAAATAAGCCATATTTCATGCAAGATAATGTGAAGATAATATGAAGGTAACTAATAAGGGGAAGTATTAGATATTCCCATAAAATTTTTGGTTAAGAGAGAAATATTTCCCCCCGACCAGTGTAATTTAACTTAATTATAAATTAATAAAATACACATGTATATTGTTTAAGTGATGTATAAGCATCAGATCTATTACTAAGTTTATATGTCCGTCTTTCTTGCAATTCAAAATATTGCAAAATTCAAATATTTTTAGTTAATATTTTATTTGCAAAAAAGTGACTCACGAATACAAATCGTGTTTAGTGAAACTATTTAAAAATAAAGCATACGACGCACAGTGTATTGAGCCTATAGAAAAATGGAAAAAATAAGATGTCCTACAATAATGAAAATTAGTATTTATATTTAAATTTGTCCGCTAATTATTAAAATTTAATCCGATATGTGGAAAATTAATTTTCAAAATCTCCACATAAGTTAAATAATTAATATATTCTAACTTTTTGTTTAATTAATAATAACTAAAGGCTTTTTAAATAATTAACAATAGTCACATATATCAGTGTTGCCATATAAGCGAAATAAATTAAGTTTGTGTTATTACTACTTTTAATATTATTTATTGGAAAGGAATTTTTATTGAAATAAGTCACATAATAGGCGAAAAATTCTTACTTTGACGTCTAAGAGCTTTCGCAATAATGATATCTTCAGTTACGCTGGAATCTTTATAAATTCTGAACCAAGGATTTGAAAATATGCTTGCAATTCTAGCAATTGACGGCAGTAGATTGTAAATTACATTGAAATTTGAAGAAATATATCATTAGAAATAAAGGCAAAAAATAGTAGATTTTGGTATTTTTTACCAAAAATTTTTTAAATTTATTTAGATATATACAAATTTATATTATTTGTATTAGTTTTCCGAATGATTAAGCTATTAAAAACCATCTTTTAATACGAAATTACTGGTTTAGTAATAATTGTTAATACTGTTGTTTTAATTTGGGATGTTTCGATGAACTATAAATACTAGATTTGGTGGAATTAGTAGCCTCTTTCTCTATGTCGAACGAACATTATTTTTCGATTTCTAAGAAAATTAGCATCGCCAAAATGATGAGTAATTTTATCATATTTTTGATAATTTGATGATTTTTTTCACAAAATAATCCTTTATATAAAGTCTCTTAAAGAACCAATAGTTCGTTAGAAGATTTTAAATAACTTTAATACAACTTATTACAAAATATATACAATTTGCGTATCATTTCATTTAATCTGTACAATACTCATACAGAAAACATGGAAAAGTGTTAATTGGAGTGTCGCAAGAAACTGCCTTTTTGATATTCTGATGTAGGAAGACCCCTTAAAGTATGCGTACTGCTGAATTGAATACTAAAAGAATTTATAAATGGTTTTCAGCTCCCCACCAACGATTAAAAAATCATGGAACTCATACATTTACTCACAAATTTTAGATCGCTGCTAGGACACTGAAGCTGAATTTTTAATTTTTTTTTCCTATAATTTACCAAATTGACCACTTTGGACCGAAATTTTTGTGAATAGATTCTTTTGATATTTTTTTCATAACGAGCTCAAAATTATGAATTTTTTCACAACCATTTCGGAAGAAAACTTTAAATATTTTTGTTCAAAATGTACCGTGGGCCTATGGTTTTTAATCGCTAGTAGAGAACTGAGGATGAACTTAAATTTTTTTCTTATTTTTCCTACATTCATCATCAATACGCATTGTTTGAGTGGTCTTCCTACAAATGTTTTTCCAACGGAACACTGTTGGTTTTATATAGCTATCCTCCAGTATCTACAATATATTGTTATACATACTGTTGACTATTAGTCCATATATAGCAATCTTCAATTGCCAAAGGAAAATAATTTAATGGTCATACAAAAGCACGCAGGATTGTAATCCGAAGGATACAGTCTTACCTCATTCATCGTTTTTTTGCCACTTTTGTATCTTATAGAAATGTGAGTAAAATTTTACCAATGTTCATTTATGAATATTGTTTTTGTAGAGGTCTTTGAAAATAATGCATTGATATATTTCTGCTTTTTATTCAATGTTAGCTAACATCATCACTCCGTTTGAGTGCTGAAGAATTATTCCACATTAAAAATATTTTTATCTTTAAATAGGATGTAATTCAAATCCACACAAAATAGCTCGAACTTGCACGCTTTATACATTGAAAAGTTTTGATTTGTTTCAATTTATTATTTTTATTTTTATCAACGCCTTTCATAACATTATTTAAGAACGTCCCTACCTCCCTGAAGCTCGTTCTATTTAGAGCTATGCATCTTATCTGAGGCCGTGCAAGTCCTTCAGTCATGAGTTCTGTCTCCACAGATCTGGACCATGTCATAGGTGGGCGGCCTCTATTTCTGCTACACTGGAAGCAAACCTTCGCTATATCCCTGTTGTCTTTCAGAAGAGTGTTGTCGACCCATCACCACTTTCGCCCCATAATTTCGGTGCATAATGGTTCCGCCTTACAAATACGTAGCAGTTCGTGGTTGCTAATCCATACCAATGAATCTTAAGGATGCGCATTAAGCAGTTATTGAAGATCACCTGAAGTCTGCTGAAGATAATTTTGATTACTTTCCAGGTTTCACTGCCGTATAATAACACCGATTTTATGCTAGAGCTCAATATCCTTAACTAGTTTTTCTTATATAGTTGCGATGATCTCCATATTCGTACCAGTGAGGCATATGAATGTCGGGCTTTATTGATGTGGTTAGCAACGTCGTCTGCGCCTCCATCTTTGCTGATGATGCTTCCGAGATAAAGAAATTTTTTTACAAAGTTATGGAATTGTAGTTGGTAGTTGCGATTGTCATAAGCTTTGTTTTCCGAAGATTTGTTTTCTTACTCTCTTACTGTTCTCTATTAATTTCTTCTGTATGCCACTTATTATGTGTGAAATTAGATATATGTCGTTTACATAGTTCATGCCGTGGAGTAGTTGGTTTTAGCCTCAGCGTTGGTCGTGTTCATTTTGCTGCCTGGACTAACAAGGAAGAGTAGTGGTGAGAGAACTCATCCCTGTTTTACTCCGTTGTGGATAAAAGAATTCCTCTCTTTCGAATACCCTGAAATAGACGCTGTATACAACGTCCAGGTACAGAATACGAATGAGTGTTATTATTTTCTCGGGGATACCGATATTACTTAAGCTTGCCTATATTGAGGAACTATCAATTATGACAAAAGTCCTCTCGATATCCACGAGTACAAAGTACAGTGGAGTAGATTGTTCTACGATTATCCCTAGTAAGTTTATATGCGCACTGCTGGTGAAATGCGTTTATGTATTACGAAAGCCATTATATTTTGGATTATGTTGAGGAGAGTTATACCCCTCCAATTTATGTATTCGCTTAGGTCTCCTTTTTCCGGGATTGTAACGATGATACCAATTTCCCAATCAGGTGTAATATTACTCGCGTTTCAAGCTGATTTGTTTAGTGACCATATATAACTGGCCAGTGCCGGTGGTAAGTTATCTGGGAATGGTGCTTTGTTGCTCTTGAGTTTAGCTAACGCGTTTTTCATTTCCAGCAGTGACGGCTCAGTTGTCAACATATCTCGCATGGGATTGCTGTGGATATGCAGTGGATAGTTTCCTAAGTTAATAATTGGTTACCATTGAACTTCAAAAAATTCCTTCCATCTCTTCAGCTGCTCTTTCTTGGCTGTTAGTAGAGCTCAATCGGTATCTTGGGTGTCCGATACCAAGCGTAGCTTTTCATGCTATTCTTACGCATTGCACTGTAAACTGTTCGAGTGTCACCCCTTGCTTGCGAGTTCCGCTTCTTTTGCGATTGCGATTTGGTCGTGATAGTTGCGCTTATCGTTTCACGTAGATCTTTTAATTATTTTCTGAATATGCGTGTTTCTCCTTTGCTAATCGCCTGTCGGTTATGGATGTTGCCTTTTGTGACTCAGTTTGATTATTTTCCGTTCCTCAATGAGACTCCCAGTGTAGTCACTTATCGACGGTTTCACGATATGTTTGCTGTAGCCAAGTGAAGAGTATTGCGATGATAGCGTTATGCATAGGTGTTTGGAAAGAGCATTTACCGTTTCCGGGTTTTGTAGTCTTTGAACGTTGAAGTTAGGACGGACTTTCTTTTTGTGATAGCAAGCAATGGGTAGTTTCACTTTTTCAATTAGAAGTTGATGGTCGCTATAAATATCAGTTTTCATAGTAGATAATGAAAAATTAAGTGATGACATTAAAGTATTATATATTTAAAAAAAAATATTAAATCTAATAATACACTTTTTGCAAGACTGCAAAAATTTACAAAATGTTTGAGAAAACTCTACTTTTAATCCCAAATTTTAAGTTATTATCCCTGATCCATTTTTGTTAATAAAAAAGGCAAAACTATATAATTGATTTTTTATTACTTTTCAGGAGACCATTTTTAAATAAAAGGTCGTAGGTATAAATTTTTGAATTATTATATGCAACTCATACGGAAATTATTTGGTATATTCTTTAAACTGATATGTATAATTACTATCGACAAAAATAGCAAAAAAAAATGGTGTTATTTTTCTCTTTATTAAATTAATATTTCATTTAAATATCTCAAGTTATATATTTTTTTAAATTAAAATTAAAACTATATCTTGAATGTTGAATTATGTACCTATTCCTTTTCCAAAATACTATGAAAATAATATTTATGACTGAAAAAACTACATACTTCAAATAAGTATATTAAATTCAATTTTAATATAGGAAATATGAAAAATGAGGATATGTCTATATTTCGAAAAAAAAAATAATAATAAAATAATAATAATAATAATAATAATAATAATAAAATCAAACGAATTATGTTGTTATGCAGACCATTATCTGCTAAAGTAATAAACAGATTTATTAAAAAACAAACAGGAAAGATATATTCGCTCAAGCCCGACCATATGGTACCCTACACCATTGATTTTGTGCACAAAAATTCGGGAAAGGGTCTTATATTACACCTGTGGTCAATACTCGTATTAAGTGTATATTACGTTGATACTAATATTTATATGAATTTATGCACTTTAGAATGATTCCCGAAAGTGGGCTTTATATAGAAGCCATGGTAAACTATATATATCCTCATAAAATTTGACACTGCGATTTATACTTATGAGTATTTCCATTTTAAATTTAAAAAAATTTACCCTTAATTACCGATTTGAATAAAATTTGGTGCATGTATAAAGGAGGATACACAAGCATATAAAATGAATTTTATTCATTTTTATTTCGAAAACTTTGAAAGTGATTAATATATTTTTTACAATTTGTTTGCAGTGGAATTGTTAGAGCTTGCATTTTAAAATTTTGTATTTAAATTAAAGAAAATGATTTTTTAAACATATATTATATATATATATATATGTTTATTCAAAAAATGCCATCTTTAATTTTTTATAATTTTTTTCATAGGAAGCTTTGTTAGTATATTTCCCATACAGAGATATAAGCAAAAATGTTAATGTATATACAAGAAAAAAAAATATATTTATTTTTTTTTCTAGTTTTTAATTTCCATTTCCTTTTTAATGAAATTACTGACTAAATTCTAATAGTCGCATTATAGCAGTCATTTACATATTTTTTAAGTAACCAAAATATCAATTTAAATAAAAATTCGAATAAAAAATATATTTGCGCTAATTAGTATTTCGGAACTAACCAAAATGCCAGTAAAAAGTTTTGCTGCAATCCTTTTAAAAAACTAAATCACAGGATGTGAAAAACATCTATTCGAAAAATATCGAAAAACTTCAGGAGACGTTTTTCCAAGTACTTGTCTGGCCAGTACATCTGTATGCAATGAAGATTAAATTTAATTGACTACGAAAAGCTGAGGAAAGAGATAATGATTATTTGTTTTCTGATGAAGAAGAGGTATGCAGTTTTGAGAAATCGGATGCATTATATCATTTAAATAAGTGTTTAGAAGCTCTGGAAGAACCACCAATTAAATTAAAGAAGTTTTCCAATGTTAAAAAGGAAGAAATTTTAAACACCTTAATTTCGGTATCGAGAGGAAAACTTTTTAATATAGAAAAATTGCCAAGTGATGAGATTTTAACACGCTTAAAGGAATTATTTAACCTTTTGGGAAGTGATAAAGGTAAACAGATGCAAATACTAATAACATTGCCACAAAATTGGAGCGTTAGTAAAATAAAAGAACACTTCCCAACTACATTTTATATGGCCAGTAAAGCCAAAAAATTTATAGAAAGTGACAAATATATTAGCTCGATGCCTCCAAAAAATCGATTGAGTTTATCAACTGAGACAAAAGATCTAGTTCAAGACTTCTATAAAAATGACAAAAATAGTCGCATCATGCCTGGAAAAAAAGATTATAAATCTATTAGAAACAGTAGTGGTGAAAGAATCCAAACTCAGAAAAGATTAATATTATGTCATCTTAAAGAATTGTATAGCCCATTTAAGGAAACGTATCCTATGGAGAAAATAGGTTTTTCAAAATTTTCAGGATTAAGACGAAAAGAATGTATTTTAACTGGTGGAAGTGGCACTCATTCCGTTTGCGTATGTACTATACACCAGAACTTAAAGCTTATGTATAGCGCAGGAAAAATTTAAGAATTAAATGATAATGGCTTTGTGACATTTCCTACATATAAGCATTGGATTACGCAATCGATATGCAATCCTCCAACTGTGGAGTGCTATATTAGGAATTGTAGATTTTGTCCAGGAGATGCACACCTCAAAGCTACTCTAATAAATTCTTATTCTGACTGGGGCATAGAAAATATTCAATATAAACAATGGATACAGGTTGATAGATCAAATCTTTTCACTTTAAAAACTCCCACCGAAGAATTTGTGGAAATACTTGCTAACAAATTAGAACAATTAATATTACATAGCTTTATAGTAAAAGACTAACAGACTAAGTTTTTGGATGAACAAAAGCCAATTTAAAGAAAGGAGAATTGTTGGTTATTTGTGATTTTGTAGAAAACTACACATTTCTTATTCAAGATAGTATACAAAGCTATCGTTGGACAAATTCACAAGCTACTATTCACCCGTTTGTAACATACTTTCGAAATATACATGGTGAAATAAATCATGTGAGTTTTGTTGTGATTTCCGATATTTTAGAGCATAACACAGTATCATTTCATTTATTCCAAGTAAAATTCATTAAATTCTTGAGGGAAATTATTAATCAAAATATTGAACAAATTTTTTACTTTTCCGATGGGTGTAAAAATAAAAAAAATCGTAAATTTGATTTACCACAAAAAGGATTTTCAAAGTAATGCCGAGTGGCATTTTTTTACTACATTACATGAAAAAGGTCTTTGTGACAGAGTTGGTGGTTCGCTAAAGAGAGCAGCAGCACGTGCAAACCTGCAGCGACCAACTAAAAACCAAATTGTTGATCCAGGCGATTTATATGAATACGCAAAATCTCTGACTAATATAAATGCAGCTTTCTGCTCCAAAGAAGAATACCAAGAGCAAGAAAAGAAATTAAATCTCAGTTTTAAAAACTCTTGTCTTTTTAAAGGAACTCATAGACTTCACTCATTCATACCATTTTCAAAAACATAAGTTATTGCAAAAATTTTTTCAAATTCAAATGAAATCCCAACTCCTATTAGTGTGATTAAATAGAATTAATGTACTATATATATATATATATATATATATATATATATATATATATATATATATATATATATATATATATAACATATTTTTTTTAATATATATACATTTACATTTTTCCTTATATCTCAGTAACTACTTTCCGGACCGCTATGAAATTTTCTGTATAGTGAGTATACTAACAAAACTTCCTATGAGAGAAAAAATATAAAAAATTAAAGATGGACTTTTTTGAATATACGTCTCTAAACAAAAATTTGTAAAAAAATATTTTTAAAAAAACATTTTCTTTAATTTACAATAAAAAATACAAGTTCTGACAATTCCACTGCAGAAAAAATTATTTTTATATCTTTCGTACAACAAAAGTTATGGCCATTTAAAAAAATATATTAATCACTTTCAAAGCTACAGAGCTGCCACAGTTTTCAAAATAAAATTTAATAAAATTAATTTTATATGCTTGTGTATTCTTCTCTACATATGCACCAAATTTTATCCAAATCCGTAATTAAGAGTAAATTTTTTTAAAATTTAAAATGGAAATACTCTTATATAAAACTTATTTGTGTCGAATATTAACTTGACACTAACATTTGTGAGGAATTTATGCACGTTGAGATGATTTTCGGAAGAGGGATTCATAATGGAGCTATGATCAATTACGAACCGATATTCATGAAATTTGGCACAAAGATTGATACTTATACAAAACTTCTTTGCACCGAATTTCATTAAAATATAGATTACTCAGGTTATTTACATATATATTTTAACTAAATTATGAAATTATGAAATTTATTTCACATATTTGTTCACCGAAAGTGTTTTATAAACTTGCAAACACTGTCGGACAGGAATTAACGATTCGGGACCGAAATATAATAAATTCTCACAAAAATATAAAATTGTTCAATGAAAATGGTAACATAGTGAAAAGAATTAATCTACTGTTATAAATATATTTAAACAATAAAACGAATAGAAAACAAACTGCGAAGAGAAATCTCTCCATTACTGATTGCAAGGGAAAACAAAAATAGAAGAAAATTTAAGGAATAATCCATTTAAAATTATTTCTATGATAGCTATTGAGTTTAAGGAGTGTTTTAATAACAGTTTTTTCTTCAGATATTATGCTTAGATCCATAAAAGCAGCTAGATTTAATATATTTGTAACACGAAAGAATCAATTTGTCAACGATCTTTATAGATAGAAATGACAAGAATTCACCAATGGCTACGTATCGAAACCAAATGTGTTTTGAAGTAATTATTATTATTATTATTATTTTTTTTTTGGGCGAATCTAAATTTAACATTTTCGGACCAGAAGAGCGACTTTCAGTATATAAAAAAATGGTTGAAGAGTTGAATCGCAAGCATATACTTAAAAATGTTAAACATGGTAGTAGCAGTGGCATGGTGTGGGGCTATATATCGGCAGGCGGTGTTCAATATTTTTAAAGAAAGTGAAATTCGTATTACATTCTACAGGACAATGATCCGAAGCACAACTGATGGAAAAACGAAGAATGCATATAATACGTCTTATAAGCTACAAACATTTCTAGATGTCCAAATATGAATCTCATTAAATCTTGTAGGAATATTTAAAAAAACCGATTGTAAAATCATCAATTTTTCAAATTACTTTCCTGAGAATGTCACAAGAAAAAAAAAAAAATAATAATACTTTATACCGAAACGTTTATAAGAAATAAAAGCATCTTAAGAAATATCCTACAAAATTCTAAATAACACCTAAAGGATAAACAATTCATTAAATCTTTATATAATATTCAAGCGTTTAACAAGGTACTAAGACTTTTGCTGCGCAAATTTATTCAGTTCATTTCTTTCTTTATAGTTTATGAATAAACACATGAGATACTATTAAATAAATGCTCCCTGGGGTACCAAGACTATACCGGGAGAAGATTTGTATGGCGGCTAGGTGAAATAATGGACCGATCATAACCAATTTCAATAGACTCCGTCCTTGGGCCAAAATAATTATTCGTACGTCAAAGCCAGCCAGCCGACCAGACGGACGGAATGGAGGATGGACATCGTTAAATCGACTTAGAAAGTGATTCTGAGTCGAACGTTATACTTTAAGGTGGGTGTTAGATAACCTCTTCTGTTCCGTTACAAATACCAGCACAAACGCATAATGCCACCTATGGTGGTGTAGAGTACAATTATGCCATATGTAATGAAATATTAAAATTCTAAAAAGTTTTTTTCTTTTGGCTACGGATATATCAAACTATGCTTTTATATTGCATCAATAAACCAGAACTACGTACAAAGGCGTAATTTTGGAGAATTTTTTTCGTGAGAATATGTAAAACAATACAAATTTATTTTAAAAGAATTTTAATTTCGTAAATTAGTAATTACTAATAGTATATATATATATATATATATATATATATATATATATATATAAAACTTCTTAAGGTAAAAATGATATATTACTCTGTGCAATTCACTGTGAATTTTCAATGATAATATATGTGGCAAAAAAGGAAAACCTACATAGTTAATTTTTATTATTCTTTATAATACCGTTTTTAGGTTTTAAATAGAAATGAAGGCATACAATTTGTATTATTTATCATGTAAGTATATCCTCAATTTGTTCGAAAATTAGTTGGTATATTCTGGAAACCGATATGTATATTGACTATCGAAAATATTGCAAAAAAGCAATAGAGTTGTTTTTCCATCTATAAAATTAATATTTTGTTTAAATATGTTGAGTTATGTACTTATTATTATAATTATTTTTATAACAAAAATTTATGTCTTAGAAACTACATATTTCAAATAAGAATATTAAATGAAATCATGAATTTTCATATAAAAATTGTGGAAAAAAACATGTTAATTTATACATTTCCTAAAGTAATGAACAGATTTTTTTACAATTTTACACAATATGTAATGAAATACAACATTTCTAAAAATTAAGGAAATGGAAAAGAGCATAATTTTCCTTTTGGCCACAGATATTAGATGTATTTTTCCCATATGGCAGGACAAATAACAATGGTATTCACCTCAAAATTTTGCAACCCTAGGAATTTTTCACTGTTTCAACTTGACGTGAACAACCACTTTTGAAAAATTAGATAAAGTTAGCAAAAAAGGGCAGCGAAAAAAGTGACGTTTCATTTCTAATATATTTTTTATTTATATAAATCATATTAATACGTTTTTTTATTGATATTTTTCTTTTTATGTGTTTTAATTTATTTTAAATTTTTTGTTTTATTGTTGTCGTTAAATTCCAAAAAAATTTTTACGTTGAGTTTGATTTTTCAGTGATGTTTTCAAATTTAGAGTTGAATTCTGCAAGATATTATTATAGATGGTTGTTGTTGTGTTTACAAAAATCGATGTAACTTTTCTACTTTGAATTTGTCTAGGAAAATTGCATCTTTTTAAGTGAATACCTTTAATAAGAAATAAGTGAAGATATTTATTTCTTTATGCAAACAGTGAATTGATTATTTGTAAATTAGTTTTATATGCAAGAAAACCGGTCATATAAAAAAAGTATATATTCCAACATGGCAAATTTATTGGATCTTTGTGTAATTAATTATTGATTATAATTTCATATACAAAGTACAAAATTCCTGTTCATTTTATGTAAATTTATGTTTGGTATTTAAAAATTTACTAGATATGTACAAAATCATAGCGAAAGGATGCTCTTTTGTTATATAAGATATTCCTTCTCTTTTTTAATTTCAATATGTTTATGTTACTTAACTGATAATTGCTCTTAATCACTATTGCTTTATTGCCTTAATCTAATTGTTAAGGCAATTAGAGTTAAGAAGACCGCCTTAAGTGTGATAACTTTTGTTATCATACAAATTGCTGAAAAGAATTTAAAGTAAATAAGATATTATAAGTTTATTTTTGTACTTGAAGGTTTCAATTTATGTTTCAAAAGGCAGCTTGTTACACTTAAATAAACGAGAACTGGAATTGCAGTATTTATTTAATCGATTTAATCTTTTCCAACAAAGTATTAGCACTTTAAAAATAATAAAACTTTTTTACTTTTACCAATGGGTTGTATACATTGTGTCAAGAGTTTTAAAAATAAACTGTAGAGGATTTTTTTTTTTTTTTTTGAAACCGTCAAAAGAATGTTACACAGCAATTCTTAAGTAGAAGTATCCATCTGTAAAACGGTTTTTTTTTTTTGTTTTTTCATTTAAGCTCATACAGCCAAATTTTTGTGTTTTCTTCGTTCTGTTTTCTTTTTTATTTCGAATGTACAATTGCAAATCAAGAAAATGAAATAAAAAGTTATTCAGCACTTTTTGTTTGAATGACAATTTGTAAAAAAAGTAACACTTGTTCGTATAGGGTGTCAGACATAGGACTCCGTAAATTTTTCTTCTTATTCATTTCTTGTATCTTTATCTTTGTATGAGAAAGAAAGACCAACATGACCAAATATTATACATTTATCCGTTAGTTCGATTGGGAATGAAGTTCAAAATTTAAGTAAAAACGCATACAGTTTTCGTAATAGATGGTCACGTTTCTTACAACGAAATGGAATGTAGTGATGACAATCTTTGTAGGTATATGTATGTCAGTTGGAGTGATGGAAACAATGGAGCGTGTGATGTCATTGTTAAAATTGTGCTTAAATGTAATACTTAAATTTAACAGAAATATATGTATCTGTGGAACATATTTTACACTTGTTGTATTTGCTTTTGCTTTTGTTATTTTTTTTTTTTTGTTTTATCAAATAAAAGGCAGCGGATTTTATTTTTTTTTTCTTTTTTTGTTATTTTTTGTTTTAAAATATTCATTTGCAAAAGTAAAAACTTTATATAGACAAATTTTGGTAACATACCACCATTATTAGTTTTATTACAAATATAGTATAATGAGGAACAATTTATAAAATTGCAAATATAATTTATTCATATTATCTGATTTGTTTAAAAATCATTCTTTGTTATATTGTTATTTGAAATTTAATATAGCATATTTACGTTTTTAATAGTTCGTCTCAGGCAAAAGTACCATGTTATAATAATATAAATTCAAAAATCTGGCTCCATTATTTTCATAAGTTAGCAAATTTTTAATCTTTCTACATTATTTAGGTGCTTCAGAAAAAGAAATAAAGGATAATGTATGACGACCTACATTATTTCGCATTATTATTCCGTTTAATGAATTGTGCTTGTCATTACTCGTATGAATATGACAATAATTGCATACATTTTAGCCACTCTTACGTCTTTCAATTTTTGCTGTGGTTTGATGGATTTCAACAGAGAACGTTATTGAAGTGTATGACGCCTATGTACTCCGAACCAAATCAAGTAGGTAATATTGATGAAAATTGTTTTGGAATTTTAACGAAGAAAATATTTAAATAAACAGATTTTTTTTTCATCAAATTAATATAATTTTTCATCAAGTCAACAAATTTTCTCCTTTTTTTCGTTTTCTATTTACAAAAATATTTAAATACACATGAGATCAAGTTTATGAGATTTTATCTACTTTTTAGATATTACTACAAATAATAATGTAGTATTACCATACAATTCTTAATGTTTTAATAATATAATTTTTTAAGGGAAAATTTTGGGATTAATATATCAAATAATAAAGAAAGAATAAGTCTAAGGAATAATTAAAAATTTAATAATTTTTAGAAAAAAATACTTTTAGATTTGGTGATTGTTTTCTTTTTGTTCACTTATAATTATAATTCTCTGCACTTTCTTATTATGGAATATGTTATAGTTAGTCTTCTGATATGCTCCATTATGTGTTCATATCCTGTTTCTTAATGAAGATGATGAGTTGAATACCACCAGTGCCTCTTGAATATCATTTTGTGACACTTATTCTGAATTACTTGTAGTTTTTTAAGATGACCAGGCAGGGCAACGATATGTTAAAATTGTTCTTATTACGCTTTTGTAAATAAGATTTTTGTTTTTAATATTTAAATGCTATCGTTTATTAAGTATTGGCCATAAAGCTCTAAAAGACTTGTTGGCTTTTCTAAAAATAGGTAGTTTATTTTTGTTCCCAATTATACCTGCTAGCTTACCAGGAAAGCAAAGTTTTTGCTGGGTAGTTATAAACGAGAAGATAATTGGTCTGTAGTCAGATAGTATCTGGCAATCAAGTGTTTTTATATTTAAATTGTATGATGAGTTGCTTAAAATATCTAAAGTAGATGAGTTGCGATTGTTTTTGGTGAGGAACATATGTTGGAGTGTCTGGATAATATATAAAAAAGTTACCATTTTCATGTAAATAGTTAAGGGTATTTCCAGCAGAATTATGAGAATGACAATTCCATGATGAATGTTTTTCATTTAGGTCACCTAAGATTATGAATTCTTTGTTTATTGACGTTATTTTGTGGATGTCATTAGCAAAGTTCGAAGAATAAAGGGGAGAATATACGGATGATATGGCAAGAGTTTTATTGTTTGCTGAGGAACGTTTCATTTAAATATACAATGTGTATTTTTTCATTTTCTAGAACATATTATAATTGCTTTAATTTGGTAAAAATTGAAATGTCATTCACATTCCAATGAAGTATTTTAAAATTATTTCTATTTTTACAGTTCATAAGCATATTTCACTATCGACATTACAACTTTAATTTGTTGGACTTTAGATGTGAATTATCGTAGATCTTCTGTTGCTCTTAAAATGGGCTCTTAATTAGCAAAATTTTTCAAGCTTTCTAAAGTCACGTAGAACTGAATAAATTTTGTTAAAATTAATTAATTCATTTAAGTAAAATTTAATAAAATTTTTCAATTTGACTAAATATCTTGAAATTGACTAAAGGCATATAGAATTAAAGAAATTTCCTTAAAATTAACTCATTTATTTTAGTCAAATTGAAGAATAACATGCGGAATTGAAGAAATTTCTTCAATATAGAAAATAATTATTATTTTGGTGTGAATAATATATACATTTATTTATTTTGTGCTTAAAAATCAGTATTAAAAGTACTCAAATAATAAATTAACTGTGAAATATATGTGTGAATTGATGTTGTATCACCAATAAATCAATATGCGTCTAGGAATAATAGTCGTGCAGAAAATATTAATTTATGTGCAAACACTTGGATGACAAAAACTGCAATCAGAAAACAGAAGCAACTGTTAGATGTACGGAAAATTTAGAAGGATTTTTTCTATATTTCTCGGTAATGTTAAAAATTTATATTTATTAATATGTGTATATTAATGTTATAACTTTTTTAGACCTCAAAATATCATAACCAGTATTGTCCTCATAATAAAAACTGAGCCTTTTAGTCGATCTGGATAAAAAATTTCACGCACTGAATGCGATTTCTAAAACGTCTTTGTAAATTTGTTTAATATTTTTATTTTAAACATTTTGTATGGGGTAAGTGTTCCTAAGTTCGGCATATACCAGTGGTCAGCTTTTTATTTTTATTTTATTAAAACTACTAGTCTAAGGGATCCCGAAATATTTTGGAATACGTAAAGATTTTGTAATATTTATATCATTCACTTTTTACCTAACTTTAATGTCATTGTTACAATAGCGTATGCTGAAAAAATGAAAGCTACCTACTAGAAAAATATTCTAAAAATATTAAAAAATGTCTTCATTTACTTGGCAGCGATTGAGTATTGTACATGTGGCAAATATTTTTCACATTTTCTTCTCAAGAATAAATTGTTTATTCAATTCAACTAAATTTTAACTTAAATAATTAAATTTAAATAAAATTTAACTTGACTAAAATTTTGTCAAATTAACCACTTTTTAATGAACTAATTCATTTAGTGATGTTGACTATTCTTCGTCAATTTAACTAATTAAAAAAAAAATAACTACAATTTCTGTTAAATTGGCTAATGATTTTGTTGGTTGATATTTAACCTACTTTTCTTCAATTCTACACCTCTTTTTATAATCTTTACTACACCTTCTTGGTTCAATATACCAATTTTCATCCAATTATCTTAAAAATTGAGACCTGTGGTTTTACTACAAAGTTTACATGGACAGACGTACATAGTGGACATACTCAAACTTGTTCTGCATGTATTTATTTAATGGTTCGCTTTTTGTTTTATTACTAACTAAATAATAAATAACACTGGTCGGCAAAAAAAAATTTTCTTTCCTTAAAAAAAAGGTGAATTATATAGAATCTGATATGCGAAACACGAATCTGATTTCAGTTATTTTATCACGTCCCGATTTATTTTATGGGCTTGTCTAATATTTTCGTCTTAATAGAGTGATTACAAGAGTATATTTTGTCACAACTCGATGGGTTTGTCCCATTTAAATAGCTGAAACATCAGAAAATGTGGAACAAAATTGCCTTTAAGGCGTCTTTACATTATTTTTTATCCCCTCAATAGTTTTGGAGTTATTCACAAAATAGTGTCGGAAACAAATTTGTTCATACAAAATTAAAATTTTTTTCTTTGATAGTTCTTTGAAGAAGTAAAAGCGGCAAAAGTTTCCAATTGTCTCTCCTTCTTCATAAAGTTATTTACACTACGAATAAAATAAGCCATGTATCATCAAAATTGATTTACAAATCTTGATTTAATTGATAATTAAAAAAAAATACCCATATATACCTCTAATTAAGTGGATACACATGTATTACACTGATGGGCAAAAAAAAATGTTTTTTCCTAAAATAGGTGGAATGGATAGAATTTAACGTACTAAATAAGAATATGCTTTTGAAAGCTTTAAAATTGCAAGTTAAGTTTTTGCAGGGATGTGCTTCTAATTGTCGGTATATATGAGTACTTTCACTTAATAATGAATAAAATCAAGATTTGTACATAAATTTTGATGATACATAGCTTATATTGTTCGTACAATTACCAACTTTATGATAAGGGATAAAAAACTGTACATTTTTGCCTTTTTCAATTTTAAAAAGGACTTTTAATAAAAAATTTCCTCAATTTTGCATAATTTTTTCACTTATTTCTGAATAATTTCGAAACGAAAGAAATAATGTAGACTATTTAAATCGGACAAACCATTCTCGAGTTACGTGTAATCGGCTTATTAAGGCAAAAATATTAGACGTGTCCATAAAGAAATCAGGACCTGATAAAAAAAAAAAAAAAACACAAAATGGGGGAAAAAATATTTTTTTTCCGACCAGTGATATTTTTTAAAATTATTTAATTAGTGATATATTTCGCCTTTTCTAAGCCCCTATATATGCTAGAGACTTCCTTTTTGTACAAAAACATCGGAATTTTGTTGGAATGTTTTATCGAAAGAAATGAACAAAATTGGTTCATTAGTAACTGAAATGTCCGTCAAAATTAATTTTTGGACTTTATGAAGTTTCTATATAAACTTCAGAATTCGTTTTTGTACAAATTTGTTGTAAATATTTTTTTGAATTTTCAATTTTTTGAATATCAGTTGAACCGAGTTATAGGCAAAAATCTGAAAAATTGTTAAAAATATACACACACAAACATATATAAAAGGTTTTGCAATGACTTTCAATGTTGTTGTTGTTTTTTATATAAACAGGGAGTAGTTGTTGTTTGTATATATCCACTTGACCATAAACTTCGATGGTGATATTGTCTTCGAATAATTCAAGAATATTTCTCTAGCAAAACTTTCGGAAACGACTATCGAAGTCGTTTTGAAAATGAACTCGTAGAGCACATCTGTCGTTCAGTGTGTGGCAGCAAATAGGTATCGAAGGTTCGTTTGTGGTATCTATATCGAATCATTAGCGATATCGATAGAAATTTCGTTAGGGATTCGTTTTCGATACCGTTTATCCATAGCGATATTGCTAACGAATCGTTGGCAATAGTTCGAAAACGAAAGTATTCTAGTTTGTTTCAATTTCATTTTCTTCTCAATTTAGAATTAAAAGCTGATTTCATTTTTAAAGGTTTTTTTATTTTGAACTTAACTATATACCAAATATTCAAAAAACAAAATTAACTTAAATTACATTTTAAGACAATTAAAAACTTCAACTTACTACTACAATTAGAGCATAGCGCTACATTTTGACGATTGATCATCAAAAATGTCTCCTCTCGATAATATTAGTTTGTTTGTTGTTCAAATCCACATTTTTTAAGCCAAACTTTACTAAATTAATCTGAAGGAAAATAAATTAATCATTTAGATAAATATTTTTAGAAAAGTAGAAAAGTTGCTTAAAACTAGAATAATATTTTATACAAAAAAAAAAGTTATTGAAATTAAACAATAGCATAAACTTTAAAGAACAATAATTTCCAACCGATCGATATGAACTATGACTCAAGAATGACATACACAAACAAGAAAAAAGAAAATATGTTTATTGTTTAATAAAGTAACAAAATATCGAAAAATTAAAACGAATTGATAATTTCTAGAAATATTTACTTTCGATATTTGCATTTTATTTAATATTCAACATTTTCTGGAATATATTTGTTTCGAAAATTACTCGTTTTTACGAACATTCAATAATTTCTTATCTCAGGTCAAGCGGGAACACACATTCATTTTTTATGTTTGTTTGGATGTTTTTTAGTTTGAAATAGAAGCATTGCAATGATTTAGTGTTGTTTTTTGTGCATATAAACATACAGTTTGTCAAAAAAATCTTTGCACAAAGATAAAACACTAACAAATGTTAAAAGAAATAATAATTTGTAATGTAAATAATTTTTTTATATTATTTTTTTCCAATATTGTTTATAAACATATTATAAATTTTAATAAGTAAACAAAAACTAATAATTCAATAAAAACAGTCTAGTGTTTAATAAAAAAGAAAAACAATTCATTATTTGTACTGTCAAAAAAATGTTTGCACACTAAATAAAAAATTCAGTTTAATGTCTGTATTATGGTTTTTTGATGCTGATATTTTGTGTGTCCACCTTGAGCATCAATTACTGCTTGTAAGCGCCTGCGCATTGATTTGATTAGCTTTGGAATGTCGTATTCTAATGGTATTTTTTCCCACTCTTCTTTAATGAACCTTATCAGATCGTTTTTATTGGTTGGTGCTCCTTTTGCTACCTTTTTCTTCAGATGAACCCACAAATTTTCTATAGGATTAAGGTCAGGACTTTGGGCAGGAGTATCAATAACCTTAGTGCAGTTGTACAACAACCATAACTTACATAAATGGGATTTATGTTTGGGGTCATTATCTTGATAATATTTGTATTTTAACTTATTGGAGTTTTCCGGGTCAATAAAACTGAATTTGTGAATGCTGGCAGTCAGTTCATTTTTTAAAATATTTAAATAAATTTCTTTGGTCATTATTTCATCCAAAATTCTGATTTTACCAACTCCCTGGCTTGATATACAACCCCATACCATTACTGACAGTTTTCCAAACTTCACTGTAGGAATTAAATTTTTATTTTCTAGTGCTGTCAGCGGTTTCCGCCAAACTTTTGGAGGTCCATCATGATAGTACAGCATCATTTTCGTCTCATCAGAGAAAACAACATCATCCCAGTACTCTAAAGGAAGTGAAATGTGTTCTGTAGCAAATCTTAATCTTTTCTCAATATTTTGCACTGACAGCAATGGTTTTTTCCTAGCCGCTCGTGAGGAATATTTGTGTTTTTGCAGCACATTTCGAATAGTTTCATGTGATACTCTTACTCCATAATCAATTTCCACTTGACGAGCTAGCCCTCTTGTACTTGATTGCGGTTTATCGTAAATAGTTTTAATAATTTTGCTTTCAATTCGCCTTGTATTTTTTTTTTTTTTTTTTGGCCTGCCTGTTGATCCTTTTAATTCGAGTCTTTCCTCTTTCTCTGCACGGGATAGGATGTTGTATACAGTGCGGACTTTAAGGGAGAACATATCAGCGATTTCTCTTTTTACAGTATAAATATGAAAATATGAAATATAAAAACATGAATACTTTAAGGTTTTATTATTGTATAAAAAATTAGGATATAAATCGCTACATAAATTAGTTTGGTACATAAAAGTTCACTATTTTTAATTAATTTCTAAGGATTAGGCTAATAATTTGCTAAAATCAATTGATATGTAGCAGGTGTGGGCGTCCTAAAAATTTGGGATTTTAATTTTAACGTAAAAATTTCATACTTTTGAAATATGTAAAAAAAAAAATAATAAAAAAATTTAAATGGTATATTTAATGCAAAAATGCATATACCAAATGCAATCGCATTTAAATGCATTTAAAAAAACTTTTTTGTATTTTGAAATATTTTTAAAATTATTTAGGTTTTTTAAAAAGCAATTTCGCGAAACTGAAAATGATAAACGGATCATTTGAATAAAAAAAAAAAAATGAAAAACCGAATGTTTATGAATTTTTTTCCTGAAGTTAAATAGGATAACAATATGGTTTGATCTGATCTTGTGTAATAATAAGTGCTAACAATAATCCTGTGTTGTAAATGTAAAAAAGAAAACTAAAAAGCCAATAGATTAATTCTGTAAGCAATTTAGAAAAAAAATAATTTTGTTAAAAATAAAAGATATTAAAACTAAACTATTTGCATATATATATATATATATATATATATATATATATATATATATATATATATATATCAAAAATAAGATTAAGAAATTTAAGAAGTTGTGAAAAAAGTCATAATGAAAAAAAACCATATAAGGTTAAATATATATATATTTTTTTTAATTAAACTAATAATATTCATTTTAAAGAACCATAGTACTTCGATTTAATAAAAGATAAATATTTAAATACAAAATATAATAAACAGAACCTGAGGGACTCTGCAGTTCTACGATTTGAATATATTAGAAATAAGTATTTATGTACTACTTATTTATTGAAATTTTAAAACTGGAAAAATATGAAATATTTTTATTTTATTTTTTATAAATTATTAATAAATTCTGTAATAAAATTTACATAAACAATAGATAAAACTATATAGTTTATAAAACTATATAAAGAAATATAATATCAAACCCTAGTAATGAACCTTAGGCACAAAATAAAACAATAAATATAATAAACATTATTTCGTTTATTATCATCTAATAAATAAAATTGCTTCCCAATTGTTGAGGTAGCTTGCACCACCTTTGATGCTAATCTAAATACGGTCCAAAGTCAGTCCATTAATGACGAATATTAGAATAACCTAGCGGATCTTGATAAAATTTCTGATATTGCAAAAACTTTGCATGAATTCTCAGGAAAACAGGACGCATTTAATTCGTGGAAGAAGAGTATTAAGCGTATTCTACAAATCTACTTACACACAAAAGGAACACTTAGTACCAACCCTTGAGCAACCCTTGAGTACCAAATGACTTCACTTATTCAAGGCAAACTATCTGTGCAAGAATTCTACCAACGGGTATATAGACATTTATATTTAATATTGAATGAAATTGTATGTTTTGCTTACACAAACAAAATTAAAAAACTAAAGCTCTAAATTGGGATTTGCCTAAGCTTCTCAGAATTAGAGAGGCAGCAGGTCTTCCACAAGCTGTCTGAAACTAGAAAATCAAACATATATGCTCAAAATAATTCAATTAGATGAAAAAATTGTTTTCAAATGTAATTACCTCCATTACTACAGCGTAATCTTACACGTTTTAATTATCCCCAAAGCAATTACCTTAATTTACCTTAACAAAATACTCAAAGTAATTACCCTAATTTCCCTCAACATCATTCCACTAGTAATTTTCAATCATCTCCTCATCCACAACCGATGATATTTTATCCTCAATTCGCTCATATACCACAAGTCTCACGTTTTCTCAAAGTTGTTTAATCTTGAAAATAAAATAAAATATTATTTAATGCCAGAATTAAAATCTTTTAACGGTATTTTAGGTAATAAGACATTGAAAAACTCGATGATGTTACTCATACAAAAAGGAACATTTTGGCAAATAAAAAATGGACTAAAAATCAAAATAAAAAAACTTATGTAGCAGTCTCCTATAAATTCAATAGAAAATATGTTCATTTGACTACGTCACAGTAAGAAAAATTAAAAATTATAGTAGCTAAATTTTCAAAACTTTTTCTGAGATTCTCACATTCAGCACAAAGGTAAAAGTCTGATTTCAAGTCGAGAACTTGTGATGGTATTATAAAACTTTAACGCTCCCCAGTAAAAAAAAAAACTGATTCATAATGTGAGTGGACACCTTCCTAAGTCCATTCCCATTATGATATTTCCGACGCACTCACATTATGATATTTCCGACGCATTCCATGTTCCAATGATAGAACAATTGAAACAAGACATAATTTTATTGAATAATTTTCAAGGCTTAATAAATAATCAATCTATAACAGGAACATATTCACAAATTTTTCATAACGATTCAATAAATATCAATAATAAAATTTATATAGATTTGCAAGCACCTATTCTTGTTTCTTCCTAAATTGTTCAGCAAAAGCATCTTTCGAAAAACAATATATCAAATTACTTTCATTAGAAATGTTAAATCAACTTCACCTGAATAATAAAAATAAGATGGAATATCTAGAGACCGATGGAATTATTATTAAGTCTTTTCTCATTGTCTTTATTATTCTCCTATTAGCTATAACTGTATTTAAATTTTTATTCAAATCTAAAGAGAGAATTATATTTTATGGTACTTCTCCAGAAATTAAAGATTGTATTAATTCCAAGAATAATAACTGTGTTTTGTTGCTAACGTTCATAGGCAATTTTATAAAAAATTTAAATTTATATACGTTAGGAGTTAACGTGTACACTTATATACGTTAACTTTAACGTCGATAAAAATGCTCCCAATTTATGAATAAAAAAAATACAATTATGAATATAAGAATAATTGGAAATGAAAAAATATAAAAATAAAATTATTATTTTTTTTGCTAACAATCAACGTTAACACTCACCATGAGCGATAAAATACCGCTAATTTTGAAGTAAAATTGTTTTAACTTTCACTATAAGTAATTTGGGGAAGTCTCCACATTACCCCCTTTTAGTATAGTTACATTAATGAAGATTTAATTTTTTTTATAATAGTTTTATTATTATTATTATTATTATTATTGGTTAATAGTTAAATTGAAATACAAACTTGAAATACAAAATAAACTTGATGTAGGGACAGTCTTACAAATTACTTCGGACGATGTAATGAAACTTCACAAAATTTCCCACAATTAACTTAAACTATTAATATTTTGACCAGTGTTGTGGAATGACAGGCTAATTTCAATGCTTATAGTGAAAAGTCATCAGGATCACAATTTAAAAAATCTACCCAAAATTTAAAATTTTCATTTTTTGCTCACTTTATTTAAATGATTTAATTTAAACTTGCCCAATTTTCATACGACAGGGTATAAAATATCGACTACAAGTAAAAAGATAAGAAATTTTCTAATAAATTTACCAAAATAATAAAAAAATTTACATTTATCTGATGAAAGGTAACAAAATTTCATGCTGTGTTTGCTTGAGAACCTTTTTAACACCGTTTTTTTATCTTTCATCGCAAGTTCTTCTTCTCAAAGAAAATGTTTAATATTTGAATGAAATCACATGACAAAAGTTTTAAACAAACAAAATAAATCATATTTTTTGTAACTTTTTTTGTTTAGGGAAAAAAGAATATAATTAAAAAGAAACGAGAAAAAACTCTCACCCAAATTGTTGGGTTTTTTTTTTTAATAAAAATCCTAAATTGATAAAGAAAAATGTTTCAGGTCGTTTAAAAAAAATTTTTGTAGGTAATCTTATTGTTCTTTCTTAATTAAATTTAACGAAAGATTTTCGAGTTTCTATTCCAGCATACCAACAAAAAAAAAAAAAAAAAATGAAATTTCTTTAAAATTTCAAAGTTTCCACTCTAAATGTTGTTGTTTTTTATGTTGTGATATAAATAGTTTTTGTTATTTCATTTGATGTTATTTACAAAACAATAGTTTCACAAGAGTAAAAATCATAGAGTAGGAAAATACTTTTATACCTTTTAGATCCATTTAGTTATTTTTATTTTATATTTTTAATAAACTACAATATGAATGCATTTTCTTCTCAATGGGACTCTTAACAGTTTGAAGCAGCTTCACTTACTGTTTTATTTTACCTGAATCAAATAATGGAAATACAAATGGAAAATAAACAACAAATAAGAAAATTTAAGACAATCATTACTAATAACTTTTTACCCTATATTTCAATATTAGCTATTGTTATGCAATTAAATAGAAACATATCGCTCATTTATTTACTTCAAGAACGTCATAACTCAAAAAAAGATATTTTATCGCCTTTAAAAATATCGTGTTCATGAGAAGAGTATATGTCATTAATTTTTCTACTAAAGCTATTAGGCATTTGAAAACTTTAAATTTAATAATAATTTAATTAAAAATTAATGATGTAAATAAATGAGCGTAAATGGCTTTTTTTCGAAAATTTTTAATTCGTATAAAATTGACTTTAACTGGTTAACTGATTTTTGTTTTTTAAAAAACCGACCGATTTCGAATAATTCGACATGAAGGTTTTTTTTTCAGTCGGTTAACAGGTTTTTTATTAAATATTCTTTTTTATATTTTTACTAAATCAACTCATATTTGTTTGGGAACCTCATTTAGGGGCCTGATGCATTAAAAAATCAAATTGTTTTAAAATAAAATTGTTTTAAAATAAAATTTTTATAAAAATTAAAATTTTTTGAGTAATTTGCATACTAAATTGTTTTAAATAATTCGCTTATTGTATTGAATCAGGCATATTATTATTTAAAAGTATTTATCATTTACATTATGATCTAATAAAGTTTTAAGTTAAGTTTTTTCTAAATTTCTAATTTGAGACTTAAATAACACCAATTTACTGAGAACTAAGAAGTGTATATTTTTTAATTGATTAAAACAAATATTTATTAACAAAATCTAGGTAAAAAGTAAATTTTAGTTTTATCGTTTGCCTCAAGAAATCTTTCCCCCACCCAAAATAAGGCGAATTTCTGTAAATAGGCACATATGTAGGTATAGTTGGATCAGAAGCAGTATTATTAGAATTCAATAAAAGAATATAAATTATTTATTTTTATATTACTTGTCATTACAAATGACATCTGTTATTTGAGCACTTTCTTTAGCAAAAATACTGAAAATTTTTAAAGTATTTGTATTTAAAAAAAAAACCCATTAACAGTTTTTTTTTAGTAAAACCGCATACGAAAATGGTTTTTTTATAAAAGCTATTTTTCGAATAAATTGAAAACCGGTTTTTGAAAATGTTGGTTTTTTGAATACACTACTTCAATTCTTAATAATTTTGTTTTAGTAAACGGGCTATGGATTTGAACTCACAATACTTTAGCTAAAAGGGAGTAAAATTGTAATACCATTGGCTTAATTTTCTAATTTCATTCATTTTCAATGTTCAAAAACTCACATAATTTTTGGTTAAACTTTTGGATCTTATTCAATATTATGTAAAGTAATCTCACCTTAGGAATACATTCAACTTCTACTTTATTTCAATGCAACCATCAGACACTTAACTGCAAGGCAGAGATGTCAAAATTTGAAAAAGTTTTTACAAATTTAAATTACAAATTTTCCCAATTTCAGTTTTTAATAAATTTTTTATGAAAAAATATTTTTATTTGGAAACCAAATTTGAAACTTCATAATGCGAAATGGTATTAAGTTATGATTTTGATATTCAGTCTCAGCTTTGAATACATTAAAATAACGATTCGTTCCACTAGCCTTACATGCGTTCTCACAGACCCCTAAGTATTCGGGGACACATTGACATCAACTAAATATTATATTACATATTGATAAACATATAAAAATTATAAAGGGGGTTGAATACACACAGAAAGAAGAATGGTTGGAAAACAGTTACAACAATAAATTTTTTATTAAAATAAAAAATAAAAAATTTGCAAATCTAATAAATTTTTTGTATTGATAATGTTTTTAAGCATATTTATAATTGAATGATGATTACTAAAAAATATAAATATAAAATACATTTGTGATATAAAAGTTACTAATTTCGGGTATTTCAACCGAATATTTGGTAAATTTTTTTTTGACATCCATTACATAAAGTATTGAAAATAAATTTCTTTTTCATAGTTTTAAAAAATATTAAATGCTAATGAAATTAGTATTGAAAAACGTTTCCAGTATTTGCAGTTATCTGTGTGCAAAATATAAAGATGCTTTGGTAGGACAAAAAGCTGGGAAATTCCAAAGAACAGTGCACAGCAGTTAAAGATTTAACTTCTACATATTCGAGAATTCTAGATGCTCGTCATTTTTCAGGTGCGTATGTACCCGTAAATACAAACATTTGTCGTAAAGTCGTCGTTGTATTAACATTCTCATCATCTAGCTCAAATTCCAAGAGGTATCATAATTCATATTTTATTTGTTTATTTAATATTATTTATATATTTATGTATATGCTTTTTAATATGCTAAAAATCATTTTTGATTTTGCAATTCATTTCCAATCAAATAAAAACATATTAGTTCCTATTACTAAAAGTTTGGACTATTTTCACTGAAATATATTTTCCATACAGTTGCATGTAGCAATATTTTCAGTATTTACAATCGAACTGTGAGATAGTACACAGTACTGACTTAATTTATTTGTTAACAAATTCGTTTGCCACCACGAATCTGTTTTCTTTTTGTTTCTAAGGAATTCTTGCTTTACAACCCACTCGAGACTTGAGAACGACCCAAAGCATGGTAGCAGAAGAAAATGGAAATTTAGAAAAAATTGACCAAGGGCACGTAGGTAAAATCGACAACTTCAGGAAAAACATTATTTTATGCAACTCGAAATATTATATACGAAAATTTATATGATTTTTTCACAAATCGGAGGAATGAAACAATGTAAATTGTTATATATGAAAAAAAAAACATTAATATTTTTGATACTTTAAATTTAATGCTACCCAGCAAAAACTTTGTGGTTTTCGGTAATGTCAACTACTTATTAAAATAGTTTCTAGGTAATGAATCATCATTATTATTTGCCTACACTGTATTACATAAATAAGTATAACAGCACACTAATATTCAATCACATGGATGAAATATTAGAGCGCTGGATTAGCAACCAGAAGATTGTTGGTTCAATCCCATTCTGATGCTGTTAGTTTTTTATAATAACATGTCTAAAAAGATGTTTTTAACTAAAAAAAGTTTTTGTCACTTAGCAAATTAAATGCGAGATGGTGTACTGAGTAAGACGTTAGTCATGAAAAATGAATGGTTCAAATTTCACTGACGGCCAATTTTTTTTTTTTGTTTGTTTTTATTTTCCTTTAGGTACATATTTTTCAGTATCCCTAGAGTCTAAAAATTCATATGTGGACAACTCGAATAAAAATAACTAGTTATTCAGGCAAAAAATAAGTAGTTTAGTTTTGTTTCCAAATATATATACAATTATGTCGTATTTAGAATCGTACTGCGTAGGTTCGTTGTCAAATTAGAACTTATACATTTTTATTGAAAATCACACAACAACCGGCATATACGTTGAACCTTATGAACGTCGTGCGTTCAAGTAGATTAAATTCTAATTTTTACAAAAATTACGACCGTATTTGATACTTGAAAAACAAAAATGAGGAAAAACAATTAAACTATTTTTTATTTATTTATTTTTTTTATTAATATTTTTACTTTTTGAGAAGAAAACATAAACTGTGAAATTCACAGTTTCTTAAGTTTTTCCAATATTTATTTCAAAGAAAAAGGCATATTAAGTAGATAATTATGTGTGAGAAAAAAACTTGATTCAATTGTCAAAAAATAATTCGTGCAATAACAAAATGCATGTAGTCATATATATTTTGTTTTTGTGTTTTGAAAGAAATTATTAATTTTTTGTAAAATTTAGTTCAAAGTTCCTCTCACATAAACTTCTAGTTGTATTCTATGCAAAAAGTTATACAATTTTGGGTAAAATGAACGTAAATTTAATACAAATGCGCTCGTAGTACGTCCCTACTACTCAATTGTGTTCCTAGCATAAATTCAAAATATATTATTAAAGATATAATATTTTTAATAAAACTATTAATACAATTACACTGGTCGACAGAAGAATCTTCCCTTCAACAAGAATAGGTGGACTATATGGAATTTGACATGCTAAACACTGAAATTGCATTCAGTTTTTTCTATCCTGTCCCTATTAAAGGGGAAATATTAAATATGCCCACAAAAAAATTTATGCAAAATTGAAGAAATTTGCCATGTGTCATAAAAATTGATAAACAAATTTTTATTTTATCCATTGAAAATTCACATACTTATACTAATTTTTATTCATAGCAAACTTATAAAGCATATTTTTTATTATTTTTTCCTAATACTATATTCAATTAAGAGCTAAATAAGCTATCATTTGATAAAATGGGAATAGATACATTTTTTTCGATGTTGTAAAACTCATGAAAATCTGTTATTTTACGTGAATTTTGTTTCAGCGACAAAATTTTATGAATTTATAACTTTCTACAATTCTCATATGATTTTATTAAGTGATTTATTCCTAATAAAATATAGTATTTTAATAAAATATGAAAAAAATAAGTTTCTTAATAAAGTGTTGACCAAAAATTGATATAAACTCAAAAAATATGAATTAAAAGAAATAGAATTTGTGTCCTTAATATCTTACGCAGTTTTACTATGAATATAAATGTATTTATACTTTTTTAAAAGATCAAGGCCTTTTCTTTCTAATGCCGTTTAAAAAACTTTAATTGTATAACAGGTATTTGAGATAAACTTCTTTTTATTTTATTCTGGCTTTATTTAGCCAAGTTCTTTTTTTAAGTATTCCTTCCAAAATTTTCTTATTTCTAAATAGGCTGTATTGTAATTTGAATTATTGAGCCAAATATCAAATATGTGTCAAATTTGTACCTGAATGTGATAAAACTTATGGAAAATTCAGGACGCTGCAATAGAAACTTATATATATTTTTTGAAAATTCAGACTTGTGATAATAATATTCTAAAATATAAAAAATATATTTTCTTTAGTTGCTTTTTATCCTTTTTAAATTGAAAGTTGTATAAAGTTTTAATTTATTTCTCGTGTTTACATTTATAATAATGGTAAATTTATTATATATTATTAAATAAATCATAAAAAAAATCATGTTACCATACTTTAATAATATCACACTATGAAATTTATATAAAAATTAAACAGTTTTTCTACTTGCATTTTTGAATGTTTTTCCATTGCATTTTCCATACTTACCAAAAACTCTAAACTTTCACGGTCTATAATTTTTTACAAAAATTGTTTTTGAATATTGTTACTTATAATGTCCCTAATAGAATTGCATTAAACAATTTTCAAAATCATTTTTTACATTTTTGGCCGCATTCACCACACAGTGCGACCCACAGCAATTTTGGAGTAATAAATTAACTGTATCCTAATCTCAAACTTTTAAAATATGATTATTTAACGTGTTCCTCAAAATATCTTCAAACTTAATCCAAGTTTAATTTTATGTTTGAGTTCAAATTGATATTCATTTAAGAAAACGTGATACTTTTTCAATATTATATCAAATATTATTCTTAAACAATTCTTAAAACTAAAAAGAAATTGATACTCAGCACGAAAAAAAATAATACAACAATTTAAATTTTAGAAAATGCTAAACATAGAATTTATATTATTCAGAATTTACTGAAGCTTTTTTAAGAAATTTCAGATTTAAATACTTTTTATTATTTATTTATATATTTCTATTCTTTCGGGAGATGCATTTTTACTTTTTAAGTTATTATATATTTCTTAAAAATTTTGAATGAAAATAATATTGTAGTGAAATTTAATAACTTTTCTAGGAAACTAAGTAACACGTTGTTGCAGGAAATATGCAATAGATTATGAAACTTGGACAAAATGCTTTTATCGCGATACTGCGTGAAATATATAAAAAAAACTCGTATACAAGACTTTGTCATATAATAAAACACATTACTTACCACGCACTAGTGATGTTAACTTGAATCTTATGAAACTTTAGTTATGACGTTGTTCCAGCTTTTATTCTCCAATTGCTTAAAATTCATTGCCAAGCATTTGACATTACCCTAGTGAGCATTCACCAGGCTGCTGGTATGCCGGACCCGACATATCCTGAAGGAACGTGGAAATCAGCTACGAGATACTTAATATTTTTCACTCCCTGTAGCATTTTTACAGTTTTTAGAAAAATTTTGCTAATAAATACTGTGTTTTTTAACTAAATGTTAAAAAATTAAAAATTGTATCCTTGTTCAATTTTTCTAAAATTTCAGAATATATTTTCTGATATATTGTTTATCTTATTGTGTAATAATTTTGCTTAGTCTGAATATTAGTTAAAAAAAAATTGATTTTATAACTAAAAAGTCGCAAAAAATACTTTTTTGCCGAAATCCGCAAAATTCAAATTGCAGGTACGGCCTAGTTAGTTATACAAGAGATTTTTTAGTTTTATTTCTTGCGGCGTTGTCTATAAAAGTGCATCGTTCAATAAGAACTTTTTAAAAGTTTGAAATTAGAGTTTTGAAACAGCCTTAAAAAAAGAAACATTTTTTTAAATGGGTTTGAATTGTCATCCAGATACAAAACCTTATTTTTCCGATTATTGTGGTTCATCTTTAATTAAAAATAGCATTTTATTTAAACATTTCTTAAAAAAGTAAAAATTTGATTTACACTCCTTACACAAGTGCTCTAAAACATGTTAATGATCTGGGGAATGCATAATAACTTTAACATTTTTCTTTTTATATCTTGTTTAATCGATAATTATTTGTCGATTGTGATTTTTTAACATTTAGTTACAAAGCACAGTATTTAATAACTATTTTTTAAAAAAAGGCCACATTTTTCCCATATAAACGCACCCTATGACGACGTGGGTTAACGATTATCCGATTTCATTAATACTTCGCACAATATCTTTTTATAACCCAAAGAATGATGAACATTCCTTGAGTACTAATTTTTTTAATGAATTTTACCATTTTTTGAATATCAATTTAAATTTTTTATAACTTTATTTTATATTATTTTGGTAAAATTTGAATTAAAAAAATGAAATGTTAAGAGATGTTTGATGCAATTTACTCGAAATTCGACATATTTTTTATCTTCATTATTTCCTCTTAATTTTTTTTTTTTTTTTGTCTTGCATCCCTCAGTGAAATGTGGAAAGAAGGATTAATAATTGTTTACTATATATCCTATTGACATAATCTTAGTAGTAAATTCCTTCTTGAAGTTTATTAGCAGTTATGTATAAACTTCGTAGATTTATGTTTTTTGTTATTTAACACTATAAAAAACATTTATATTATAGACTTTTGATTAAGAAAAATCGGATTTTTTTTTTGTATGTAGTTTGACTGATTAGAAACGTACACTTGAGATTGGTGAAAAAGTTTAAAAGTTTAATATTAAAGCGCTATAACTTTGGTGTGCCACTGAAAAGTTTTTTTATCAAAAAAATTTGATAATAAACCATATCGAGAGGTTATATTCAAAAACTCTTTAGTTTTGTGTTTTTTATCTATGGTAAGCCAAAAGTTAATTAATTCTAACTCTATGCTTTTCACTTTTTATTTTAGTCAAAACGGGCTATCTACAAATTTGTTTGATTTTCAAAGCATTGTAAAATTAAAAACTGGCAAATAATAATAACTTTCTTCGAAGTTTGAATTTGTTTTCCACATTTCGAATAGAAATCTTAAAATAGTTCATCAAAATTGTGTTACCTTATATTATGGTTCTCTAAGACAAAACCAGTTCGAAAAATAATATCTTCGACATGCTTTAAAAAAAGTGTATAGGAAAACAAGTCGAAAACAACTCGTTTTGCTTAAAACAACATGCTCAGCCATAAACTTGTCAATGAAAAAGATTTCCATTAACGTTAGATTTTTAACCCTATTTAGAAGTTTATAGACCACAAACGTATACCAATCAACATTTTATGAGGCTAAATGAGAGCATTATATTTTGAATTTCAAGGAACGAATAAAATAAATTCGTGATTATAAATAAAATATTTTAAACACTAAAATCAAAAACCTCAAACTTGGTTAATTTTTTTTTTAAAGATGTAAAACTTATAAACCCAACAAAAAAAGAACTGAAAAAGTCATGATTTAAACATTATATTGTCATTGGAAGAAAGTACTTAGTGCTGAAGAAAACTGCAGAAGTTCTTTTTTAACCATCGTTGCATTGGAAGGATGTTCTCCTTTTATGCTTCTTGTTCATAGCTTTTAAAGTAATTCTCTTAAACTTTTTTTTATTAAAAATAAGAAAAATTCTTTAAAATTTGCGAAATTTTAATCAAAATTTTTCTTGCGAAAAATACATTTATTTTCACTTTCAAAATATGCATTTAGTTATACATTTGAAGTGATGAAAATGTTCTTTTTTGAAAGCGCTTGACTATTTTTTGCTGGGAAGGTAATGCAAAATATTAATTATTGACATTTTCTATATCACTTTATTATTATTTCATAAACAGCAAAATAATGTTATTTGTTCAGCATTCACATTTAAATATACCGCTTGACTTAGAACTTCATTTCCGAGATGGTATAAGGTTTTTATATAATGATTCTTATATTTTTCACTCTTAAAAAAAATTGAGAACTAGATTTATTTCTTTAAAAGTCCACAGATATAGAAAAAAATTTTAAATCATTAACTAATTTTTAAACAGCGTCATTGAAGGTTTTAATCGCAATTGAGTTGCTGATATGAAATTTAGTACAATTTTTATTACAATTTTTATTATTATTTTCATCATGAACATATTTCGTTTTTTTTTTTTTTTAGTAACCTACTAACCACTAAATTTCACTTTATCATAAATTTAATACTTTGTCAAATACACTAAAAATAAATTAAGCATAATTTCGCGAATAATGGGGTTAAAAGATTTATTTTTAAGTGTCACGTTTAGTAGACGTAATATTAATAAATCGTAGAAGACCGTATTACAAAATCTTGAAAAATTAGCGAAAGAATCTGTTTTTGTGCTCTCCTTAACAATTGTGTTTTTGCAGATGGCCCTTTTTGAATATAAGACCTCGATATACATTTTTCACTATTAAAGTTGCATAAGTTAAGATTAAACATTACATAATAAATCGGTAGAACTTAATTTAACTGATAAAAATTTTAAAAAATACAAATTTCATTTGTTGAAAGCTCAGACACTTGCAACATTTATACTTTGCTTTAAATATTTTAAATATTTTGACAGTAATTTGTTAACTACAAGCTAAAAACCATTAAAACAATTTTTACTAGAAAATTTCTTTAATCATTTCGAGTTTAAACCTTTAATATGAATTGACCGAATTACTTTCAATCTTTTCAATGACCGACCAATGTTTGGACAAAGCTAAACCATTGAAAGCAAACCTCAGTATAGTGTAGAGCAGAATAGAGTAAAATAAGAAAATAAATACATCATTTGCTTCAACATTTCAAGCAAAATTTTAAATATAATCATACTTTTAATATAGGTAAATATAAGCAATATGAAAAAAAAAAAAAAAACTAAAACATGAAAATAAAACTCAGATAAAACCCTCCTTGCTTAAACACAATACCTGACTCATTGATTTTTTTCCATTTTATTAACAGCAAGAACAAGAAAATAAGAAAACGAAAAGAAAATAAATGAAAATAATAAAAATATGTTGAAAACAAAATAAAGAAAATTCTTATATTTAAGTATATGTTTGTGCATGTGACTAACTAAGTATTTAGGGCTTTGTGCCTGTGAATGGATTTGAATGTACATAAATGAAAGAATGGATGGTTTGCTGAGCGCTATTAGATGTTTAGAATGAAATCACTAACAAAGCTTTGGCAAATCATTTCATAAAGGATCTGAAAATATTTTGGGTAAATTTCCTTTTAACATGCATCAACGAACCTAAACCTAAATAAACTGAATCGAAATGAAATCGTGCTCAACGCCAAAAAAAAAAGTGCCACTGATAATTTGGCTCTTGTGCATATTCATACACTTTGTTTCTGTTGAAGGTGTATGTCTGCTATTGGATTCCCTTCTTCCAGTTTGTAACTGTATTTCATCTCGTTGGTCTGTTTATATCAGGGATGTCAATTGAAATTTGAATTGTACTTTTCTTTGTATAAAATTATCACATGAAGCTAAGAAAAGCCGTATAACTCCTAACAAAAACTCCCTCAAGTTATTTTCATCGACATAAAGACAATAGTAGCAGTGTTTTGTTACTAACGTTCATAGGTAATATCATTTAAAAATTTAAATATATATTTAAATATATATAGAAGTTAACGTGTAGAATTATATATATTAACTTTAACTTCGATAAAAGTGCTCCCAATCTATTAATAAAAATACGATTGTATATATAAGAATGATTAGAAATGAAAAAAAAAATATATATATATATATAAAAATGAAATTAAAATCAAATAAAAAATTTTTTAATTTTATAAATAGCAACGTGTAAATTTAGTAATGCAATTTACAAATAAATATAAAGTACTCCTAAATCGAGTTAGTGTATTTTTTTTAACACTCAGCCAATAACGCTTTTTATTTCTTCTTTAATCCTATCGTAAATATCATTCTTAATTTCTTCATAGTTTTTATTGAAAACTTAATATTAATAATACAAATTATTGATGATAATATGTCCCCGAATATTAAAAAGTTTATGAGACCCTGATACGATAATTTTATTTTAAAATAAAAAGCTGAGACTGGGTATCAAGTATAATCTTTGTCTTAACTAATTTGATATTTTTAAACTCATTTTTTGCAATTAAAGTTAAAATTTGGTTTCTAAATGAGTTGATTTTCTATAGCAACTTTATAGAAAATTGAAATTAGAAACAAATTTAAATTGCACCAAATTGGTCATTGGTATAATTGCACTTTTCAGTCTCTAATTTTACCAAAAGAATTACAAGTGTACTAATTTTAACATCTCTGGTTTATATACATATGTATGTAGGTGTGCTTTATTTACATCAATCCTTGCTTTCAAAAAAACTTAAAACTGTATAAATACATATGTATAATATATGTATGCGTTGTAGATGTGTATATTGGTTGTAATGAAAATATTGATGTTCTTATCGATGTTCATATGTATTAGTCGGTGGTTATTTGTAAATTATATGAACATTAGAATGTACCAATAAACAACTTTTTTAAGAATCGGATGTAGGATTATGACACAAATGCATGTATGTATATTAGGGTGGCCTTTCTTGTGACCTAAATTTTTGAAAGAGGATATGCATAACATCTTGTTCGAATTTCAACTTCCTCTGATGATTTAAACAGGATGTTATATGTCATTTATATTCAGGATTCCAAGACATATCCTAAAAATTTTTCCCATAATTATAATAATGATATATGGGCCATTATAAAAATTATTTACCTGTCTGAAACTGATTTTAATCCTCACTAAGTTTTGTGGTAAAACTATTTTAAACAAACGGGTTACATATCTGAACACACAAGACTTGAAATTAATGGAGTGAAAAATTTTAGCACCATAGGTTTCACTTTATATTCATGATTGTAGTTCAAAGTTTAAAAACTTAGAAAAAAGGCTTAAAATTGTTAACTTTTTCCCATTCTTCTACACTTTTTTCTCGCGCGTTTACACATTTTGATCTAATTCGATCTTATATAAACTAATCGGACTTTGTGGATAAACATCTTCTTTTTTGTTTGCAGATTTTCAACGCTTCCATACAGGGTTTTTTATGAGAAAATTTCTAAATTTTTTTTTAGGCGGGGTGTGTGCGCTCCTCAACGGAATACAAATTTTGAAACAGGAATTGATATTTGTTGTAGTTATGCTTTTTTTGCTCTAGATCTTGTTGGTGTGCCCCATAATGTCAATGCAATAGATAGTCTCGAAATTTGTAAAACAAGAGCGAAAGCACATTCAGAGTTGCTAATGCAAAAGTAAGAATTATTGCGTGAACTTAGTTTTTTTGTTATATTACACAATAAAATTTAGTATTAAAAATAAATTTAAAAAATACGCTTTTTTATCGCACCATTTGTGGAACCGGAAAAAATTTTTGATTAACCTTTTGACAATTTGTTAGCTCAAATTTAAAGTTATTTACCTTTAGAGTTCATCTATAGCATGAATACACTATTTCGGGACATTTTTTTTCTTATAAAAAATTACCGTTAACCGCATAATTAGTAAATTAGGCTATTCTAAAGTTACTAATGTGAAAACGCAAAGCGGTCAAAAATGGGTTAATTAGAAGTATGTATTTATTATATACGGAGGGCTTATCCCACTGCGACCCAATCGTGTCTTTTGTGCAACCTTAGAAGTTTACCATAGTAGACCTAAACCTTGAATGAAGCTGACTGCTTAATAGATGAGAAACCGAAAACTTGGGGAAAAATATAGTTTCCAAGAGAATTTTTCCTCCGAATATCCAAAGTCGGGCAATCGCAGAAAACGGTCTCATCTTGCATTTCGCAAAATCTACATTGTTTAGTTACCACAATATCCGGTGAATAATCCCGATAGTACCCTTATAGTTTCATTGAGCGTTAGTAACTGTTGGGATTTACATCTATTTAGCGTGATGAACCGCTTAGTTTGCCTGAGTCTGGATCCCAATGTGTGAATTGCGATTTCATCCATGATCCAATCCTTTCCCTGGTATCCCCGCGGAAATACCGAAAAGGGTTCAGGCTCAATGTATGGGTGGCACTCACCGCTGTTGGCCAAACAATCTTCACGTTCGTTACTTGCATGTCCCTCGTGGGAAGGGAACCAACATTTAGTAAATTTGTTGTGCTCACCGAGTTTATTGAGAACCGCGACACAGTCCTTAACCAACAAAGAACTGATCTCACAAGAGAATATGGCCTCTAAATTTAAATGCTTAGAACCATCAACACTCTCCTTAGGCGGGTTTTAGCACAAACAAAAATGATATAGATCTCTGCCTTGAAGATTTACGGGTATTTTCCCATTAGTAGTGCGCTTTGAAAATTTGAGCTAAACACACCAGCCCCGATGTCACCATCCGTTTGTTTGGAAGCATGAGTGGATCAAACTTGATCTACATTTCCATAGGTTTCTATCTGGTATTTGGACATCGAATGTCCTGTGTAATACCAGAGATGGCAACATAAAGTCGGTTACTTTAATTGAAGGGTCATTTTTCAATATCTGAAATGCTCGTATATGCCCTACTAGGTCTCTAGCTATCCCTGGTAGTTTTATCACACATCTATAGGCTTCCTCTTTAACTAAAATGTGTAAAGGGGGAATAAGTAGAATAGCCCCCAGTGCATATGTGGGACAGATTTTCATGGCATCAGTAATCGAAATTCATATTAGGCGATAGATCTTATCTAGTAATGATCTTCCATTGACCTGATCTTTTTCCACCACACTATTGCAATATAGGTCAGAGTCATTTTAATTATGTTTTTGACAGAAAACTATATCATTTTAGGATTCAGTTCCCACGTTTTACCAATTAGCCATTGACAGGGATATAATACCATTATTGCTTTTGTGCTAATATAGGACAAATAATTCAAGTTAGTGTCCAAGATACAAAGATATTTTACATTGTCTTAGTATCAGAATCTTACGTTTAGTAAAAGGTACAATAATTGTTTTTATCGGGTTAATGGTAAGCCCTCCATCCTTTCAACAATTTAAGATTATATTTATGGCTTGCTGCATCCGTTCCGATATCGCTGCTTCCTCCCATTCAGTCACAGTTATGACCAGATCGTCAGTGCAACCATCTGTACGGAATCCTAACCTGTTAAGAACCCTGGAAGCTAGAATTTCCCTCGTCTAGTTCCCAATAACAGAAGAAAGATGTTTCCATGTTTGAGAACACAATCAATTACATAATAGGACGTATTACACAGGTATACACAGTCAAATCGGATGTACGTTATTACGAAGCACTAAACTTCTAGAATTAACGAGGTTGCACCATATATTGAAGAATATCTCGAAAATGACTTCTCCGATTTGGTTAAATATATTATCAAAAAATTCGACCTAAACATTTTATTCAAGTAATACTCACATAATTGTTTAATACCTTCATAATTACGGAGATATTAAGAGTACTTTCTTAAAGAAACTTAAATTTTGTACGAAATTTCAAAACAAAAAAATGTTTCCAAAAAAAAAAAACATAAAAATGCCTAAATGTCAACAATGCAAATTTTTATTCTTTAATCATAAAGAAAAATTTGTTGCAGATAAAACAAGATACATTTCATTCAAATTATTTACAAATTACATAGAAATATTACAAAAAAAATATTTTGTGATTTTTATATTCTGATATACGACACACAGTGTCCCATTCAAAAAATTAAATAGAAATAAATTTGAAGTTTCGAACGGCTGGTCCGATTTCAATAGAATAGAATTTATCTTTTTATCTTGCAAAATATAGATACAACGGGGCGGGTCCACAGGGTCCCAAAATTTGCCACCTTGGGTGTGAGAATTATTTCATTATATCCAAACCGATTTAAAAAATTTTTATTTAATATTTAAGTGTATTCTACTAGACGAGCTGTACAAAAAACTTTCTCGGACATAAAAATTATCCCTTTTAGTTTACGACCATTGGGAAACTTCTCGCAGTTCAGATTGCATGACCTCGCTGATCGTGACTAGAAATTTACCCGCGACTAATATTACCACATTGTCAGCGTATGCTACGATCTTCCTCCCATGGCATCGAACTCTTTCAGTATGACGTTAATTGCCAAAAGCTACAATAATCTCGAAAGTACCCCCCACTTGCGGTGTGCCTTGTCACATGCTTCCTTGTGCTGCTTAGAATCAGGATGATACACTCGATTAGGAATACACGAAGCGAGTGATTCCTCAATCGCCTCTATCCTAATGTTGTTAAAGGTCCCTTCTTTATCGAGGAACGCTGCCAAGTTGTATACCCCGTTCAATATAACTCACCACATCATGCAGAGCGCTCTCAACAGACTTACACTTAAGATAGGCGTGTTGAGCGTTGCTGATGACCTGGATTTCCATACCCCTCCTTAGGTATAGATCGATCAGTCTTTCTATTGTCTTGAGTTTCACAAAGTCAAGACTGAAGGATATCAGGCTATGATAATGGAAAAATTCATAGCCACCGTCCAGTCATTGACAAATTCACCCCCTTGGTTTGCTAGTATTATATCTATAACTGTTTCCCTATCTTTCATTCTTTATGTAAGATCATTACCGCTAAGATCATAACTAGTTATAAATTCAAATACTAACTCACCCCTCTTGTTGATGTCCCTGCTTCCACATTGTTAGTGGTGAGCATTCGCATTACATCCTAAAAATTCCTCTCCGCCAGCCGTGCTACGCCAAATGCTGCAGAGTGATGCCCGGTGGATCGGCCGCCTCGTATGATTTGAACATGAATGCCAGTATAAGCCTTCTGCCTCGTATGGTATGAACATGAATGCCAGTATAAGCCTTCTGCCTCCAGTGACTTCCCATTGGACATCCGTAAGGTCTCTGTTGCTAAAAAAATGAAGAAGATTAATATTAAGATCACTCCTAGTTAATATACATGTCTGTACCTTCTCCAATGTGGGCGGTATGAACATATTATAAACAGTGGTCCTTAAACCACATACCCTGGTGTTGTTAATCCAGGGTTCGTGGATGAGGGCTATGTCCACTTTGGAGTCAATGAGGAGGAGCTTTGTCAATTCGGTTAAGGCTGCTTCAAAGTGATGCAAGTTAATTTGCACTACTGACAGTGTCTTTGGGTTTACCAGATCTAGCATACCTAAATCTAATAACCCCAAAACTAAAATTGACAACTCCTCCCAGTGACTCCAGCTTCTTCAGAGACTCCTGATCCACTACATATCCGAAATCTCTGCCTTGGTTCTCCTTACAGGTCATGGAGTTCACAATCTTCCATTGACCTGTAACAAGACCTACATTCTGATTTTTCAATACTGTCAGAATGGTTGGAAGAAACTATGCCATCACTATTGGACGCAGGGGCAACTCAGATGCCAGTATCACATCAAGTTTCGCCACCGGATAAAGGGAATTGAATGGAACAGGTCAAAATTTCACCCGATTTTTTTAAAATAATTTTAATTTTATTAACAACAAAAAAATGTGCAAGGAAAGAATTTTGAAAAAAAAAATTACGGAATCAAAAGCTATACGTATTTTAATTGGAATTTTAGTTACGAGTTTCAAATATTAAAAATTTTATTCTTTTTTTTCAGTATAGCGGGTCCAAAATAAAAAAAAAATAATATTAAAAATAAAAAAATTGTGTAAAGAAAGAATTTTGAAATAATCTTCAGAGAATCAAAGACTATATGCATTTAAAATGGAATTTAAAAAATCGATTTTCCAGTTTTTTGAAAAAAAATGTAGTCACATTCTTTTTAGTTATATACAATTTTTTTAAATAATATATGCAGTATTTATTTTTTCTGAAAAATAACTTTATGCAAAATATTTTGAGGGAAATAAGGTTTTAAAAAATGTATTTATGTAAAGACCAGGATCTCCTGAATTGGATCTATTTTTCCATAAATTTCCAATGTTCACCTTAATTTCTCAAATCGTAAAGCTGGAATCATAAAATGTTAACATTTTTTATATGATTTGAAATGTTTTTAATTTTTTGGTAATACAAATATTTGCTTCCCGATATCGGTTGGGAAGATATAGCAAAAAAAGTAAAAAATTACATTTTTAGAAATTTTAGAAAGTTTTTTGAGAATTCCGGGATTTTTATTGATAAATCTAGAAAAATAAAATAACTTTAGTTTCGATTTAAGAATCAAAGTCTGTAAAATTTTTTTAAAACCTATCTATTAATAAACATTTTTTTGCTTTATTAAAAATAAATAATATACACAAATTCTCAAAAAAAATCATTTTCGTTATGAATTAATTTTCCTCTTAATATTTTTATATACATTTAAAAGAAGACAAAATTTCCTAAATATTGGTGTATAAAACGTCTATATCGTCATATGTATTTAAAGAATTCAAATTTAAAAATTATAAGTAATTTGATTATTTTTTTTTTTCTTAATTTGTATATTATTGGTAATCTCGTTCCTAATAATGCAACAAGAATTATTTTAATAAAGCTCAAGATTTTCTTTTTTTCAGCATATTGCTAAACTCATATCCTTTAGTTAGATATGTCAGACAGATGAGAAATACATATCATATTATATTATATATCACTCATTAGGGAAATTTGCCTTCTTTAATATATAAAATATAAACATTTTATTTATTTTTTTAGATTTATTAACAGAAATCCGGCAATTCTCAAAAAATTTAAAAGATGGTATATTTTACCAAAAATTTCTATAAGCAAAAAAATTAAATCATATACAAGATAATAAAATTTTCTCAATCTAGTTTTGCGATTCGAGAAATTAAGATGAAAATTGGAAATTTATGCAAAAAGTATGTCTTGTTCGGGTGACCGAATCCTTGCAGGAATAAATTTTGTTAATTGCTTTTCCTTCACACATTGAATTATCATTTAGAAAAAAAAAAATATTATATATGATATTAAAAACAAGTTAGCGTGCTATATTTGGCTGTGTTGAATCTTATATATTCTTCACACGTGTTGAGATATTATATGAAAAATTAATATATTTTAAAGTAGATGAAACAACAACAATATCAAACAAGTTAGAGTGCTATATTCGGTTGTGCCGAATCTTATGTACCCTTCACCCGTGTTGTAATGTGTTATATAAAAATGAAATATATTATATTGGATGTAATTAAAAATATATTTACCTATATCATATCTATGTGAGCACTAAAAACTTTAAATAATTTGTATTTTCATATAAAGTTGAAATAGAACCAAGAATTTATAAATATTTATGTCCTTACATATATTATAAAAATGAGGTGAATCGATTTTCACGAAATTTGATGTACAGATAGTACCAGTGGTAGAGGTAGTTATTAGATCTCGATTGAACACCAAACCCACATTTTACGCCTACTTTTAAAAAAATCTATTTTTTTTCAATTTATAGGTTATGTTAGATCTAGATATTGATCGACCACGTCTAAAAAGACTCAAAAACCGGTTTTAGCACATATCTCCGCCATTTATGAACCGAACCGTATGAATTTTAATAGCTAAATTCTCGGCAGAATGTCAGATCGTTTGATATATATATTATATATGGCAGTAATCGGTGGGACACACGGACATCATCCTACCGACATTATTTCTTATAAGGATCTATAAAATATAAACTTTTTTGCTCTCCGGCGAAAATTATGGAAATTACAAACCGAATGACAAACTTATATATACCCTTTTCACCTGCTGTGAAGGGTATTTTGAAAATTTATGGATCGATTAGATTAATTCGAAATGCCAGAAAACTATTTGTGACAGATCTACGCAAAAGCGAAGTCCGTAGTTTATATAGAGGCTCCAAAGTCCAAAAACGCGTTTAGACCGATATCTCGGATACGAATGGACCGATTAGGTTCATTTCTTCAGCACAAAAATTGTGAAAAATTTTGAATTTTCTGTGAAAGAACGAAAGGTCTAGCTTCTATAGGGGCATCAAAAATCAAGTATTATTGTTTTTGTTGTTTTTCAGTACTCATAAAAGCAACAACTATATGTAAAGCAGCCACTAAATAAATAAAAAAAAAGATTTGCAAATAATTCGGCTGTTCATAGACCGATATAGTTGGTTCAAAAAACCGACATTTTAGAAAGATATTTATGACTGTTTAATGTACCCATAAAGCCCATAGCTTCCGCTTAGAAAAGTCGAAGACATAAATGGTTTTTAAGGTATTTTCGTTGTTTTGCGATATCTCGGCTATTTATTAGGGTCATTGGGTTATCTGATTAATTTTGGTCGATTAACTGTTCGAATAATTTAAAATTGTCTATTTTCGAATAACGAATATACCAAATAATTCGTTTCTTATAACAGATTAACCGAAATTTAATTTTCTAAATTTAAAAATTTAGAATCTTTTATTTGTAAGATACATTTATGTTGACTTCATCTTTTTTTTAATGTCTATTATATAACAGCAAAAATATATAAAAGTGATTTATAGGGAAGTACTTTTTATTATTTTCAAAGTATCAAAAAATGTACGTTTCTTTGTGTTCAAGCAGTAATACAAATATCATTCAAATATATTTGCAAAAAGAGATTCAAATTAATTGTTCTGCTATAAAACGTTGATATTCGGTTGTTATTTTTGCAAATACTTGTTACTAATAATTACTGTTTTAAACAACTGAAAAATTACGTTATGCATACTTTTTAATAAAAATGTTGGTTTATAATAAAATTAAACCTAATTTCCTTGCACCGATATAAACGTATTCGGATGTTCATTGCAGTTTTGCATGAAATCATGAACATGACTTCCTTCTCACTGAATAGGTATTAAAAAAGAGCACATCTTCTAATGACAAACCTATATTAAATTTATTGGAAATGATCAGAATTTGCATTACTTCTGGTTTACAAGTTGAGGATCTTATGGACTTTTTGGATGCTTTTTTTGTTGGGACATAATGTTTAATAAAATGTGACATGAAAAGATTATAGTATTATAGCTTGTGAAAACAGTAATTCTAAAAAATAGTTTTGTGTAAACTAAATTCAAAATTATAAAAGTAATAAAAGAATTAGTTTTCATCAACAAAATATATTTCTACATTTATGACAAAAAATTATTATCATGCAGAAAAAAATTAAAAAGACTGATTTATAAATTAAACTAGAATATATTTGGTAGTATTAGGTCAAAAGATGTAATTTTTTTATACAATTGGGCAAAAAAACTAGTAGGATGAACACTTTATGAAAGAATTTTATCTACATTATGTTTCTAAATAACTATTTCAACATATTAGTAGTAAATTTAGGGTTATGTATATATTTGACATGTATTACTAAGACTATTCGGTTAGTTGAATAATTTGCCATTAATCGATCACCTTTTAACCTCGAATAATTATTCGCCGAATTAACCGATTAATATGAAACACTGAATAATTGTCTACTTTACTATTTATGGATCGATTTTGCTCATTTATTAGCGTTCATCTAAGGGAAATTCTTTCCGTAAAGGTTTTTAAAAAATTCTTTTTCTACGCGATTTTGTTATTTAACGGATCTTTTTCAACATTTGTCATATCTGAGGTGTCCAACTTTGGGCTGCTATGAACCCGTCTCCGCCTATATAGTCCAAGGACGAAGTTCTACTGCATCTCTACTATCACTCAGTGAAATTCTATTGCATTTGGACCAACTGTTAAAATTTATTTCCGTTTAGTATTTTGTATGGGACACTGTGTGGTATGGTAATTGTGAGGCTGTCTTGGCATGGTGTAGATTCTCCAGGAAGCACTTTAAGTACTACCTTGAACGCGATGTCTTTCAAGGCTTGATGGTAGGAACATAGATCCTACCCTAGTTAGGTAAGGTAATGCTTGTTCGATCAATCGAAAAATCAATAGGTTTCAGTAAAAATTTATTCGAGTAAATTATGCCGATTAATAAAATAATAAATTAAGGCAAGTACAAAATAGAATTGATTTAAAAATCAAGTGCGTAATTTTTGCCAAATGAAATGAAATATTTAAATTAAGTAGGGAAATTCCAATACTAAGTACACATTTTACTTAAATCGAGTAACTACTTCTTGAAAATGAAATTAAATCTAATCTCCTTAGAATTAACAAAAAAAAAAAAAAAAATCTTATATTAATCTGTGAGAGAATATGAGATGTAATTAAATAAATGTATAATAAATAATAACAAACTGCATTTAGTATGTAAACTTATTTCCAAAAGTATTTTATTTATTACGTATGTAAGTCCATATAGAAAACATTTCACTTTTCCAAAATGCGCAAAAAAATAAAAGTTCTTCCTTAGAAACAAATTACTACCTTTTTTTGTATTTTTTGAAATTATGTCTTGATTTAAGTGCAATTTATACTTACATATTTATATGTACATTTATATTTACAAACGTATAGTCTTTTATTGCTTTAAAAAGGTATGTCTACTTTTGTGGTATATTAGTATGGTGATTTTTTATTTAAGAATTTTTTTTCGCGAGAAGCTTCTGAGTGGAAAAAGCTAGACGAAAAACAGTTTGATTATAACAAATTAATTGTATTTATTTGTTAAAAATTTCTTAATTTCATAATACACCAGTCGACCATTTCGGTCGACTCCAAAGTTGAAAATTGGTTGAAGGACTTCAGTGGAAAACATTTTTTGAATAAAGCAAATACAGATATTAAATTCAATATAAACTTTTTATAATAAATGCACGATGACCTTTGTTTGTAACTTTCTATTTATTTCCGTTTTCAGGATTTCAATAAAAAATTGTCCTATTCACAACTTCGTTATTGTTTTATTTTTTTAAAAATATTATATGGAAAAAATAACACTTTTAAAAAAAGCAATACACTTTGTGAATAAGTGTGTTATTTTCAAATGAATTAAAATATTATAAATGTCAATTTTTTTATTATTTTATTTTTTTGCTTTTTCTAAATACTTAGGTTTTTAATGAAAAATATTGATGAAATATTGATGAATTTTTCGAAAATTCTTATTTTTATATATTGCAACACCAACCTTAAATAAATAGTTAATTAATAATGCCTGTCCGTCTGGTAGGTTGTCTGAATATCCGGCTGATAGTCAGTCCATTGGCTGGTAGCACAAAGTGAAAGTTGTAATTTTAAAGATAATTTGATGAAATTTGGAACATAAGAATATTTTAGTATAACGACACAGCCTATTGAAATTGGTTATTATCGGCTAGGTGAAATTTTCCCCCGCAATAGGGTCTTAATACTCATAAAAGCCTTATTATCAGCGTTACCGTTTGGCGACTTTAATCGCCAATTGTCCCTTTTTCCTCTACCTGGCTACTTTATTGGCTCCTTTTTCAAAAGGGAACTAAATGGCGCCTTTTCAAGACTATGTGATAAATGGCGAGAAATCTCGAACCATTGAATTTTAATACTTTTTGAGATTGATTCACAGTAAAAAGAACTAGAAGAATTTATAAATGAACTCAAACTCCTAAAAATTATAGCTAATGATATAGTTTACCTTTATCGGATGACACATCCACATTTTGCGCCCATTTTTTAAAAACTTTCTAAGGATCTGTTACAGCGAGAACCCCTAAATTTTTATCCTATCATATCGCATTGATGAAATGCAAATAGGGCAGATAGTTTTAGGAGGAGGGGTAGCCCCCATACAAAGTATAAATTTTCTCATCAAAGGACTATTACAGTAAAAGCCTTAAAAAAATTAAAAGTAATTTTCATATCAAATATCGAATAGGGTGAATAGGTCCAGTGATTAGTACCTCCCATATTATGTAAATATTGGTTATCGCATCAAATGGGGGCGAAGTGCAAGGTAAAAGCCAATAAATAATAAATTTAATACTTTTGAATTTTACAAAAGTTCGCACATACTTAAGGAAGATATAATCACTTCGGCGCACAACAAATATTTTATAAATGTAAGACAATATTAAATTAAAAGAGGATGTGGTTCAAAATTTATGGACCGATTTTACTGATTTAAAAAACTGAAATTCGAAAAAAAAATTTGTGATAGTTTCATGGATGTATGAGGCCCATAGCTTATATAGGAGCTTCAAAAAATCTAATATCGCATTTTGGCCTATAACTCAGTTAATACTGGATCAATTTATCTCATTTTTTCGTATCAATTTTTCGTATGTGAAAGAACAAAGTTTCTAGCTAACATAGGTTCTTCAAAAAGTTGAAAAAACCAAATATGCCTTAATTTATTTTTGTTATTTTTCAACATCCATAAAAACAACAACTCAAAAGAAAGCGGACGTTAAACAAAAAAAAAAAAAAAACAGATTGCCTATAACTCGCTTGTTTACGAACCGATTTGCTTGATTCAAAAAATTGAAATTCAAGAAAAATATTTGTGATCGATCTATGTAAGAACCAAGTCCGGAGCTTATTTGAAACTAGATATCAGTCAAAAATGCACTTTGGCCGACATCTCTGTAACTTATGCACTGACTGAGTTCATTTCTTCAGCGGAAAAATTCAGAAGATACAATAGAAAATTTCTGGAAAATTTTCTCATTTTTTAATTCATATATCTGTGTTATCGGGAGGCTTGCCAAACGCCATTTAAACCATTTTTAAGTCGAAAAAACCTCAAAAAGAAAAACGTTGTTTTCACATATCTCCGCCATTTAAGAACCGATCTTGCTGAATTTCAATAGAAAAATTCTCGAAAGGATTTCCGATCATCTGATATATTCATATTACAGACGGATATTTCTTATAAGGATCCGACGAAAATTGTGGAAATTACGAGTGAAAAGACAAACTTTTCACTTGTGGTGAAGGCTTTTTATTTCAATATAGGTTTACATTATATAAAGTAAATATGAAAATTCTGGAAACAAGCGATTTGCGGATCAATTTAAAATAAGTTTTAAGTTCCTGAAACAATCGCAATCGGGATTAATTCAGGATTTATATTTCTTAAATAAAATATTTTTTTTTTTTTAATAATTCTTGAATCAAGTATTTCGCACTTGGTTCAAGAAAATCCGTTTTTATCGTACTTTTGAGACTGCTCCGGATTAATTTAAGTGCGGATTACTCAATTTGTTTCTAAAGTTTCTAGTATACCGCCAAGTGATACCACGATTTGAATATTAAGTAAATATAGAAAAACAATAGCTTTAAGACAACGAAAAAGAGAAAAATATATTCAAATTTTAACTATCGTTTTTCAAAAACTATTTCAGAAAGGGAATTTAACCCTTTTTTGTAAATTAAGTGATATCAATTAATGTAGACACATTTTTAATATTCTAAAGAATTTTTATATTTTATTAAAATTAATTGTTAACATTGTATTTGTTTTAGTTTTTATGAAAACTCTAAGACAACACAGAATTATAACGTATTCGAATAACGCGAGTAATTTGAAAACTCGATTAATTTAAAACAGCATTTTTAAGTTATTAGTTAATCGAATAATGAAAAAGTCGTGTAAAATGAATACCCTAACTCATTTTGACGAATTGCTGCCTTTGCAGTTGAAAATCAGCCATCGCTGCTTGAAGGTGCAGCCCGAAAATTATGGTTTTAAGCTTTTGTTTTTTAGCTCTACAATTTTATCCAGTTCTGCTGTTTGGATAAGATTCAGCTTTTCATCACACCATAATATGGTCGGAAGGAGGAGGGTTTTCACACTGCATCGACAAAATTGTATTTGCACAATTCCGTGTGACCACGGAATGCCATCTATCTTTAAGCAGGCTATCCTTTTTAGATGATTCGGCATCTCTGGTGTAGAACCGTTTGCTTGGAATTTTGAGGTTGCGAAGTTCATTGCGAGCCTCTTTCATCGGTATTAGGTATAAAGCACGTACCTCCTCGATGTTCATTCCTTGCTCCACATAGAGCAGGCTTTTGCGTGCATCCCCGCATAATTTTGATCTATCAAGTTAATGTGGAAAGTTCCGTGTCAGGCTCTGAGCTTAATAACGCATTCCCTTCATCTGTTGAGATAGGTATCTCAGTAGACTCAAATCCACCAGCACTAGAGTATCAGCCATAGCTTCGCAAGAAACTTTTGGTTCCGAGAGAGTGTTAGGATTCTGAGATACTCAAGCAGTATCAGTGAGATTCATGTGGATCTGTTCTGATCTGTAAGGAAAGTAATTAATTGGGAATAGACAAAACATCATGCCACAGCTAAAATTACAACCTTACATTGCTAGTATCCGGAGGCCGCCGTTAAAATACTCGTAGTGCCATTCACCCTATGGGCACTTTCCGGATGACAGGGTTTTTATCGAACGTCCACTCTAGACCTGATATTTTTGTTCAGTGGCACCTCTAGCACTCCAAAACCACACATTTGGTCTCCGAAGAGATAGTCGCATTGTCAAATTAGCTATGTTGAGCATTCAGAACTATGCAGCACTGATTCGCCATGGATAAAAACGTAATTTTAATAGAAAAAAAAGAACTCATATAAAAATTATGTAGAAAAAAATTAAAACTTCATTAACTAATTTAAAATAAAATGTAATTTTTTCGTTCACATAAACTTTATGGTTTTATTTATTTTAGCTATCGCCTCATATATAAATTAATAATATTGGTGGCACAAATGACAGTGTGGCACCTTGTTCCAATCATCGCAAGAAATTCAAATTTGGCCGAGATATTATAAATGATATCCCCCTTCGTAAATTTAGATACGCTTAAATGAATTATGCTCTGGTTTCTTTCAAACAATTTTGAACACCCTAATGTGTATTGACAAACTTGAAAATTTTTTCTATTTGATTTAAAAACAAACATTGTTTGCTCCTTTTTCATTTTTATGTTGGTTGTAGTGGTATTGTTGTTGGTATTAAATGTAAATAAAACAATGACAAAATCATGAACTACTGATAAAATCTGTTGTATTTATGCTAAGCTTTTTGTGTAATTCGATTAGAAATAGTCACTTCCGAAATACTGTCATATATTGCGCTATACAAAGAAGATTTCGCTATTCATGGGTTTGAAATGCACGCAGTTGAATTTCTACCAAAATTTTCGAAAAATGGAATGTATTTAATACTGGTTTAATATCTACATCAAATTTTTATTTTCTCAGGATACAATCGTTTCTCGCCAATCACTTGCAGATATTTAAGTCCCTAGATATGACAATTTCGTCGTATTTACTTCTAAAATATGTTTGCAATACATATGTATATTTTAACTTTATATAACTGAAAAGTGGAGATATGACAATTTCGCCGTATTTACTTCTAAAATATGTTTGCAATACATGTGTATATTTTAACTTTATATAACTGAAAAGTGGAGGTATGAGACGGATTAAGAGTAAAGATTTCTTAGCAAAGAAAAATTTTGATCTCTATAATATTCATTAAAAAGCTATATATATATTGGTTATTTAATATTTGTAATAACTAGAGTGAAATTAGCAATTCTATATATTTTAGCTAATACACCTAATGTATTAAGGCGATTTACTCCCAAAGGTATTCAAAAGGCGCATTCATCGATTTCAGAAACATATCCAAAAGTGACCTCAATATTTCAGTATTCCACAAAATATCTGATTTTTCTAGGTTTTTTTCAAAATATTGTGTGTTATTTTAAATAAAAATTCAAAATTTAAAATTTTTAATTGCTTTAAGATATTTAAATATATTTAAATTCAAACGGATAGTCCCTATTAAAAAAAAAAAATAAAATAGTTTAATACTATGTTTATGTAAAATTTTCAATTAGATTGACTATCTGATAAACAGCGAAATTGAAAGAATATTAACATAAACATTTAACAGACACTAGAAAGTCATATCTGAAAGTAATTAGAATATTGCTAAAAAACCTCGAAAACTAAAATATTTCGTGGAATATCTAAATATTGAGGTCACTAAAAAAAACTTTTTTAAAAACGATCCACTTCATGAACGGTCAGCAGTAGAACAGAAATATTTTGGAAAATTTCATAAAACATATAAAGCTTAATTTTCAGGGGAGGTAATAGAAACACTTTTTCGCGTGAGGTGCCTTAATATATTGGACTATCTACAAATAAAAAATTTTTGATTTTGCTTACTCATCCGGTAGTTTCTTGTAGATGGGGCAAAGAAAAAAAAATGTGTCTGTAAAAATTGGGTCGATCGGTCGTAAACCGGTAAGTCGATTTTGACTTTTGTGCTAAAAGAAGTCAACTGTAATTTTTGGTTAGTCGGCAACACCTAAATTTCGAGTAACTATTTGATCTAACAATAATTTGAAAGTACTCGCTATAATGGTCCAAAAAATTATGCTATACCCTGGATTTTATGCCAATATTTGCGTTACAAGTACAAAATCGATACCTCAATAAAAATTTTAGTCACTTTTAAGACCTTTTTTCAGGGCAAAAGTCAAAGTCGATTACGATCGTCCCAATTTTTACACACATATTGGAAGTCGCCGATGGAGCAATCAAAATCAAAACTTTTGTAAATCAAATACATTTAATGTGTGGTATAATAAATATGCATTGTTATTTTTGACATATATGTTTATTAAGTATTTTAACATTAAATTATTATTGTGAGTGTCTTGAACAGAAAATGTAATAGTAGAATAATAATAGAAATGCAGTAATATAATAAAAGTTATGCGAAGTTTCTGAGTAAGTCGCAGAATACATAATTAAACACTACTCACGATTACAACATCATTTGCTTAGATGGTTAGGTATATATCTTAGAGTTGTCCGAAATGCTTATCAAAAATTATGAAAGGGGACACTATCCCGGCTAGGATGTTACACGGCCTTTTATGTTGATGATCCCGGAACAAATCTCACCGATACTTTTATTAAGTGTAAAATAAAATATACGAATACAGAATACTACGTTAATACTAACACTTTAGGGTGATTCCTGAAAGTGGGTTTATATGGGAGCTATGGTAAATTAGTGAGCGAACCTCACAAAAATTTGTCACTGTGATTTAAGCTTATATGAAACTTATTTCTGTCAATTATAATCTTGATACTAACATGTGCGTGTAATTTATGCGCGTTAAAGTGATTTTCGGAAGAGGGTTTTATATGGGAGCTATAGTCAATTATGGACCATTCTTCATGAAATTTAGAACAAAGATTGATACTTATACAAAACTTCCTTACAACAAATTTAATTAAAATATTGCTATATTTAAGGCATTTATAATCGGTAAACCCCTATTCCGGGAGGACATTTGTATGGGGGCTAGGTGAAGTAATGAACCGATCATAACCGATTTCAATAAGCTTCGTCATTGTGTCACGGCAATCCTACATGCCAAATATCATTGAATTATCTTTAAAATTGCGACCTGTACTTTGTGCACAACTTTTACATGGATAGCCAGGCAGCCGCCCAGCCGGATGGAAAGACATCGTTAAATCGATTCAAAAAGTGATTATGAGTAGATTGGTATACTTTAAGGTGGGTGTTGGATGATTTTTTTTCTGTGCGTTGCAAACATCGGAATAAACGCATAATTTTATACCCTACAACATGTGGTGGTGTAGGGTATAAAAACAACTTAAAACCTACTAATTCTTTGTAATATACTTTATGTGTGTCAAATATAAAAACAAAAAATAAAATAAAATTACGAGTAACAATTATTTTGAAAATATATAAATAGACATTAGCTTGTGTTAATACAAAAAATAAATACATATGTGTATTTAAGGAAATTACTTAAAATATTTACTTTTTAAAGAATAGCATTTAAATGACTTGACTTAAACCGATTCCGTTCTTTAGTTTTTATAAAATTTATGTATAATTTTTAATGATTTTTAACAATATAATGGGAACAAATCAATGATTTTAATGCTTTTTATGAAAGTTATGTGTGCCCCAGAATATCTGCGAAATTACGAAAATTTTTATTTATTATTTTTTACAGATTTTTCTTGGAAAATTACCAATTTAGGGCATTTCGTGTTAACATTTAATATATGATATGAAATATAAAATATACTCGTATATAAATAACTAAGCTAAAATTTTTGCGAAAATTCTTAATAAATGCTTAAAATTATCATTGTGTTTTACAGCTTAATAATACCTATGAAAAAAATTTTATTTTTTATGAGAGAAGTTTAGAAAAAAAGTCATGTTACATAATATTATATAAAAAAAATAATTACGAATTTTTTCTCTATGCTCGTTAATCTCATATTGTTAAATTTTGGTATATAATAAAAATTACTATTAAAATAATGAACGGCTTAGGATTTGAATTGCTGTGGTTTTAATTCACTTGTTTCGTGGGCAGATTGAGTTATAAGTTGATGTGGTCGTTTTTGGTGTAGGTGGTATTGGACAGATATTTTTCTTTTTTAAATACTGCTTCTGTTTAAAAGCAAAAATAAATTTTCACGCGCTTCCAATAGTGTCCGTGATCAAATACTTAATAAAAAACTAAACTGTCACCAGTTCAGAAAACATTTTACTTTAATTAAGCTCTCAAAAACTTAATAATATCAGCATCGTTATAATATTTCATAATTAATTAAATGTAATATATCATTCGCTCCGTGAAAGAACACCTAAAAATTTTCTTTTGGTCTTCAGATTTTGTTAATATTAGGCATACGCATACCCTATGGAACGATTTTAAGAACCCAAAAAAATCGAAAAAAGAGTGTGAATTGAAAAACCAATCTCTATATGTTGTAAACGGATATTAATGATATAACCTACATATAGGAGATGAATATATCCTTTTTAAATGCAGTAATTTAAAAATAGCATTATCTCTTAAAAATGCATTCATAATGCAGATGCAATCTTAGGATGCATTTTTTAAAAATTTCTACCCTTTTAATTTTTGTCTCACTTTGATGTTATAAAAATTGTAATGTTTGCTAAAAATTACAATATAAATTGTTTTGGGGCAAAATGTTCCACTATTTTAAAAACATTTTTTTAATATTTGTTTAATTTTTTTTTTTTTTTTTGTGAGTTTATTTTAAAATTAATTTTAGTTATAACATTTCATAATTTGTTATTTGTGGTATAATACCTTTTTGCCCCAGAATAATTGCTATTGTACTGTGTAATAAATATGTTTGTCTTCAATATTAAGTAAAAATATTTAAAATAAAAAAGGTACAAATTTCTTAAAAATACATCTGAAAATTGCATTCTTACTATAAGGGCATCTTTAGCAAACACATCATTTTTGAATTATACAATAACATTGACCATATTAATTGTAATAAAAATTGTAATAAATTTTTAAAACAATAAAATCCGACTTATATTTAAAGAGTTATTAAAATTACACTTTACTAAATGAGAATAACTAAAAAAAATATAAAATAAGAAATTATGAAAAAAATAAAATTAATACAATTATTATTGCATGTTGTAGTAAAAATATTGCTTATAAACATGTTGAAAGAAAGTTAAAATCGAAGGAGTAGAAAATTTTCAAAAGTGCATTGTAAAACTGCAATTGTATTACGAGTGCATTTTTTTTAATAATGAAAAAGACTAAATAGCACCATGCTTAGCAAATATTAATAAAATCTGATTACCCTCTGTCAAGAAATTGCTATTTTTTTTTTAAATCTCTCGTGGAATGAACGATATATATTTTTAATTTATCACGATTAATTTTTGTATTAAGAAGAAAAAATGTGCTTTCAGAAAGTTCTAAATCAGAAAAGAAAGAATTTTTAGAAAACCGTAATATGCACTTTTTGATTCAAACAATTTCAAAATTACATTCCGAGTTTTTAATTATTGGTTATAATTCAGTTAGGGTTCACAGGGTAAGATAATACCCCAACAACCTAAGATAGTGCTGAATATAATTGTTGTGGTTATTAAATAAATTCAAACGGATTAGTAACTACAATAAAGTATGAGTTCGATTAAAACATAACACACAATTTTTACATTAACTCTTACTTTTATTTACGCAAAATGCAACAAGATATGAGATTATTTTGCTTCTTTAGTCTGAATAAACTCGAATAATCATAAAATAGAGTTTCATAAAATGACACTCGTGAAATGCAATAGTGTTTTTGACATTTTATGGCCAGATTTAGAATTTCGTAGTTGCAGTAGAAGCACCCAGAATTGTTATTTTAGTCCCTCCGAGTATTGGTTATTTAAAATACCCAGAATTTTGGCAATTATAAAGGAATTGAAAACAAGTCAAAGTAAGTTTAAGAAAGCCCCAGCAGTGCTCAATTGTTATTATTAATTTCGAATTCTTATAGAGAGATACCGCGAAAAATTTCATAAAAGCACTTTAATTTTTTTTCAGAAGTTATACCTAAAAAAGTTAAAAATAATCTAATTAGCCATTAATTTTTATATAAAGTGGTATATCAGAAAAATCTGGAGAATAAATGCTACAAGTACTTGATTTAGTTTTAATCCTATCTTATTTCGTACATCTTTTATTAAAAAAGAAATGTTATTTTTTATTTAAACTCAAACCTCAAATAGGGTATTCATTTTACTCGACCTTTTCATTATTCGATTAATCAAATAACTCAACAATGCTGTTTTAAACTACTCGAATAATCGATTAAATTTATAAAATTATTCGATTTATTCAAGTAAATTTTACATTAAAATTTGACTCGTTTTTTTTAATGCTTATCAAAAAGTAAAACAAGTGTTCTGTGTAATCTAAGTGTTTTATTAAGAAAAAAAAAAAAAAAAAAAAAAAAAAAAAACAAAAGCCATACTTTAAAACATAGAAAATATTCTCATATTAATTCAGATCACTTAAAAGTAGTCTTTCCAAAATAGTATGTAATTAAAATTTGGGTATAGCTGCAAAGTAGCTCTGGGTGAGGAACAACTCTCGCGTCGTTGTAAATATATCTTAAATACTGCAAGTAGGGTTTTTGTTGCTTGGCCTTCGAGAATTTTGCATCTCGTTCTCATGTTGTAGTGTGTGGATGTCGCCTAACTATACCGCGAAAAAGGTTGGATTTTTGGTCTAGTACCATATAAAACTCAGGATTTATATTGATGTAGACACGAAGGTGTAGATCGAGTGGAAATTTTGCTGAAAAGGCTTCTTTTAGAATAAACAACCTGGCATTATGTTAACTCATGTAGCTAAACCATTTCAATTTTTTAGAGTCCATTGTTTCTATATAATTACTCAATTCTTTGATAGTTAAATAAATAGGCCAAACAAATATGATTTATGAATTCGAACAAAATTCTGCATTATTTCAGATAAAGAAATTCACCTATTCTTAACATAAAGTGTAAGTCTACTTGCTTTACTTTAAAGTGTAAGCTTTAAGTCTAAATCCCTTCTATATTACATCATATGCCTTACACCAGGCTGATAACATTGGTCGGCAAAAAAATCCTCCTTTTTGAAGTACTAAGCATGAATCCGCTTACAGTTTTTTTTTTCTATCAGGTACTGATATTTTTATGGGTATGTCTAATATTTTCCCCTTAACATGGGTATATACTATGTATTCCATAACTCGGGAGCGGTTATCGAACAAGATTTAGATAGATGGAACACCAAAAAAAAAAAAAAAAAAAAAATTAGGACCTTCTTCATTATTATTACACTACTTTTTTATCTGCTAAAGAGTTTCGGAGTTAGTTAAAAATTATTGTCGATAAAAATTTTTTCCATGAAAAATTTAAAACATTTTTCCTCTAAAAGTTCTTTTAAGTAACGAAGACTGAGAAAATATTCAGTTTTTTATCCTTCGACATAAGGTTGGTAATGCTGCGAATAAAATAAGCCATGTATTGTCAAAATTGATGTACAAATATTGATTTGATTCGTAATTAGGTGAAAATACACATAAATACCCACTATTAAGTTAACCCACTGATGAGCATTTGTTTGCCGACCAATGCCTTAGGTAATTTTTAGCATTTTTTCTATGTGTATTATGTAAACAGATCACAAGCAGCAGGCAAAAAATTAGAGAAAAATTCGTTTCGACCTAAATGTATGAAACTAAAAAAGATAATCTACATATGTGAGCACATTTTTTGTCGAGGTCTATCATAAATGAATTTTTGGCGATCAAAAAAAAAAAAAAAAAAAAAATACATACCCGAGGTTACCAATTATGGAGGTCCGTTTACTATCGCCCTGAGCCACTAGGATTCTGTGCTGTTGCAAAACAACTGGAAAATAGCTTAGCTCTGGCCATGTCAAATTTTAATGAGATACCTCTAACGGATCAAAACAGAATTATTTCCAAAAAAAGCGTTTTAGAATCACTGTACGGTATAATAAATATATTACAATATATTGGTATATCAGTTTCATATTTTTCACATATCGGCTGAATTATCATTCGTAGAACTAACAATATGTATTTCCAAATCAAGCTTGTTTCTTACGAAAATTTTAATATAATAAGGTAAATATTTTGTTTTTATCATCTCCAAATCCAAATTAAAAAAATCGTGTTTTAAAGTAAGGTTTGTATATTTGTTTGACTTTTGTGATTATTAAAATTCGTATAACTACGCGTTGTAATTTGAACATATATTCGGTTTTTTTTATTAAGCAGAATTTTTTTAATATAATTTCAAATTATGGTATCACTTTAGGATTCTACATATTCTATAAATATTTCGCAATAGTTGTTTTCAAGCAAATTTTTTTAGAAATACTAAAATTAAAACATCTTTATAACTACTTAGTTAAGAATGGAAACATTAAAAATATTGTTTTACTCGAATTATTTGATTGATCATATTAATTTACTCGAATAAAACAATTATTTGATTTTAATTTGTCGATTAATCCAACAAACATTATTCGAGCGAATACCCTAATAAATGCTCAAAAATTTACAATTATTTTTCTTTTAACCACTCAATGTGATGGCGAATGCGTAAAATCATATATCACTGATATATCACTTTTGTGGAAATGTAACTTTTCACTATTTCAATAGGGTTTATCTAAATGACTTTATGTGCCCAAAACTACTATGCTGTGACCGACTATATTTTGTGCTTTACACACTAATGGAAGCATGTGTTTTTGAGGGTAATACTTTGCAAATACGAGTAGTATATAATATTAAAACTTCAACCGTTTTGTGGTTTAACAATGTATTACGTCGACGGCAACACAGATGAAAACTGATACAAATGTGTTGCTGTTTTTTTTTTTTTTTTTTTTTTTAGTAAATTTTAACCACTTTTACATGCCACACGTCCACATTAAATAGAGTTGAAATTGCACAAATCAAAAAAAAAAAAAAAAAAAAAAAGAAAGTAATTTAAGTTTGACATTTTGTCATTTACAATGATCTATTGACCCACTAAGAGAATCTGTGCGAATACCGCAATCGAGAAAAAAATATATATAAAATAATTTTAAAACCACAATGACGAACATTTGCTCCCATAATAACACAATAAATACATGAGGCAGCGCACTTTTATTCGTAATTGTGGGATCGTGTGGAGTTCTGAACACTTGCGATGCGTACCAGCAGTGTGTGGTCTTTAACCACGACTTTCATAAAAATATTTGAGGCACCTTTGGGTTCTACTATTAAATATTACAAGAAAGTGTAATTTTCTTCACAATATGGGGTCACTTTGAAATACTTGATATCTCCGGAGCAGCCATAAGTCTCATTAAAAGATATTTATTAGAAAAAATATAATACGAGTAATATTGTTCATTGATTCATTAGGAAAGTTTATTCAGTTTTTTTTCTTGATGTGTTTATAAATTGTATACATATACAAACCATATTCTATATATGTGTGTGTATGTTTTGTGTTTGTATTTTGCTTGTATTTTGTGTACTACATATGTCAAGTAAAATTATCTGATATCTACATTGTATTGCATAAAAAGGTATGGTGGATTCTTTTTGTCAATGCTTAGATGGTTGCAAAGATAAATCATGTTCTTTTGGTGTGTAAGGTTCACACATATTAAGTCACATACAGATGTTCATACACACTATACGTAAACTCACAATTCAGATCATATACTTACAAAACATGTAAAACTGGCGTCTAAATTAGATCAAGAGCAAAAACGTTTGTCTAGAAAAGTGTGAGTGCAGACATGAATGTATGTGTGTCAATGTTAATGTGTTTGTATAGGTTCATAAGTTTAAATTTACATACATAAATCCAAAACTAGAAAATTTTAAAAATATCCATCACATACATAAAAACAAACGCCAACAACACTAACATGCTAACAAAATGTGTTAAAAAATCTCCTCAACAAATTTCGATTAAAGTTGTAGTTTTCCTTCTTTATTTGTTTTTCGTTTATTTGCTAATAGCCGCATTGATAATTTGGTTTTACTGTTTTTTTTTGGTTTTTTTGGTGACGTTAAAAGACACACTCAACAGACCAACATTCATTCGCACATACATAAATACAAAAATATTCTGCAACAGTGATTCCTTATTCCACACAGCCATACAAACCTTTATACATGGGCGCAATCATAAAACGATAAACTTGAATTATGAGTTGTATCCAGTTTTACTTTACAACCGAATATTTTACGGAACAAGTTACAATGGCAAATGTCAAACCGCATAGTTCAATGTTGTCATTTCTGTTGCTTCTTCTTCTACTGCTGCTGCTGGTGTTGTCTTCAACCCCACCGTCATCACTCTTGCATAGTTTTTGTATAAATTCTGAACGTAAGCAAAAACTAAATAACTATTCAAACACCATTTATCAAATGTTAGAGAACCAAAACGAACTGAAGATGTAAGAAAAGTTTAATTTAACAATGTTGGTTTAGAAACTTCTACCGTACAATTTTGAATGTTTGTTATCATTACAACACTATTTATACAATATACTTCTTACTACATACTACGTACATACACACATATATTTGTATATATTTTTGTATATGGACTGCGCACCAAAAATTTAAGGCATACAATTCTGCTTATAAAAATAAATCCTATGGGTCAAGCCTATTATATTCAAGATTTAAATTGAAAATAAAAATTTTTTTTATTATTTTTTAGTAAAATATTTAATATTTTCTGGAATACCCCTCATAAGATCTTTATTGTGTTTTCTGTTATTTTTTTTTTTTTTTTTTTTTTTTTGACTCTATTTTATTTTATAATATTCTTTAAATATTTTTTTACTATGACCCAATTCATCTAAAATTTGGTACATAGCAGCATTATTTCTTTGACACCACTCACTTAGTTTTTTGTGATAATAATAAATAAAGAGATCAGACCAGAAAAATTCGAATTTCTTGTGTTTTCTAATGATAGGAAGGAATATTTTCTGACGGCACTCATTTGCGTACATTTCTCTGTTAAAAGCAGTGTGACCAGTTTAGCCTTTTTAAGGCTAAATCTAACCTTTTTATTTTGCTTTTAACCTCAAAAATTTCTTTTTAGCTTCAAGCATTTTTTCCTTTTGATACTTAAAATTGTCTTAAAAGGACTAAAATGTTAGTATTTCAGCAACGATGAAAATAGCTTCTTATTTGTCAATACTAATTTTATCTCTACAGATTCATTCATTTTCGTGTATTTATTCACACAAAAAATCTAGATTATTTTCATTTGACAAAAAATTTCGCCTTCATTTCCCAAATGAAAAATAACTATAACTATTTCTATAGACTTACTATAGCGATTATTATAATTATTTTTTAATATACTTCATTAAACATATAAACTATTTACGAATATAATTAGAAAAATCTTATAAATGTGAAAAATCATACAAAAAATTGGAAATGCTTAATCAAAAAGGAAAATTTATTTATTTTGCGTGCAGCCATTTTATGGTTTATTTATAATAATAATAATAATAATAATATTTATTTTTATTACTATTATTATTATTATTATTATTATTATTGACTTTATTGAAACCTTTATAAAATAATTACTTAATTACGTTGTTATGAGGATTTACTTAAAAGTTTTACAACAATTAACATCTAAATAATTAAATAAGGAAACTGTTTCAAAAAAAGGAAAAGTTTAAAAAAAAAAAAATTATACATTCTTAAACATTATAAGAAGTTTTAGAAACGACCATCAATTATTACTCTTTTAGTAAAAAAGAGTCTTAGTGATTGTTTGGCAAATTTATTATTATTTCACACGCAGACGTTCTGTATTTTTCATTAAATGACAGTCAGTTCCTTTGCAAATGTATTAAACATTTTATGGTTAAAGCTTCTATGCAGTAGATCAGTAAAATATCTTATATAGAAATTTAATGTTTTACTAAGATTAATTTTTATCTTTCACTTATCAAACTATTTGTGGGTAGATTTTAAACTATCTTCCGTTCTTTTTTTTTTATTACTTCATTTGATACCTTACCGCAGCAAACAAAAGCGAAGAGTAAAATCGGAAATATATATAAAAGTAGGTGATAATACCGATCCTTGAGGCAGAGCACAGAGATTTGTCTATCACTAGATAGCGTTTTTTCTGTGGTTACAAGAAATGAGTGTTGAACTAAGAAATTCTTTATTATCTTTTACAGGTACGTTGGATAATTGAAGGAATTTAATTTAAAAACCAGGCCTTCATGCCATATTGAATCGAAGGCTTTTTCAATATCAAAAAAAAAAAAATTCCAGTGCTCTTACGATTTCTTTTGTTTGTTTGAAGAAAATTAATTAACTAACGATATTAATAAAATTTCTTAGAGCCCGGAGGCAAATTTAAGTTAAATTTTAATCAGGATTCATTTCAGTTTTTATTAAGGTGGAAAACAATAAATTTATTAATAGCTTCAAAATAGTTTTATATTTTAAATCCCTACATCTTTGAAACTTATGTTTGCATTGATTTCTCTGACTAATGAACATTTTACTAACATTAGAGATTTTTCGCTGCCAGGAATTTTTATAACCGACGGGTATTTTCTTAAAAGCTTCATTAACTATAGATATTAATTTATTAAATTAAAAACCTAGATTACCCGAATTAGAAACAGGTTGATCAATGTTCTGGCTTCTAATTTAATTTTCCACGCAGTTTCTGATTTCTTTCCAGTCTGCACGATAATACAAGGGAACTGAATATGTTATATTTTTAATATCTCCAGAAATGACACAAGTTATTGGTACATGGTCCGACAGTAAAGCATTTGGATGTGTCTCAAGGTATGAAAAAAGGAGACAAAAGTTTATTTATAAATTTATTACAATATCTTTAAAAAAGTATAAAAAACTAATGAGAACAAGAAAAAGTTATTTTTCTAAATTAAAAAAATATTTGTTTCAGGCCTTGTTTTTGAACCTTTTAGTCTCTTTTTTCTCACCTCTCGCCAAAACTGGTTAAAAGTGTCATTTGTCATGTATGAAGTGCTTTTTTATCCACATGAAAAATACCTTGCCGGATCAAACGCTTATTCGACAGTTTCGATTTTTTACACGATATTTATCTAATGCACTTCCCATAACAGCTGTGATGTGGAATTCATGACTATGATGTTGTAAAAAGTCCGTCAGTACGTATCACCCTTTATGCAGTATTCACATTACAAAAAGAAAAATAATAATAAACTCAATAATTTTCGTCATCTCTTTTGACTTCACATTTTTTTCTAGCGATCCTTTTTCTACTTCGTGGGTCTTTAGGCCGGGTTTTTTTTTAACTTTTCTGGTAAAAGATACATTCTGAGATGTAGAGATATTCGTTTAATATTTGTACTTTTTTTTTTTTTTTTTTGTCTGCGATCCTACAATCTTTTTTTACTGTTCTTACGGTTATCAGTATTCTTTTCGGTGCTCGTGAACACTTTGTATTTTTTATGACTTCCAATTCACCTGCGTTCCTATCAAATGTTTTATATATTCAACATGTGTTTTGATAACACAGTGCAACAAGAAAAAATTGCTACAATAATTCCAACGTCAAATGAAATTGCATCAGTAGTCCAGACAAACACTAAAAGGGTTTTTCAAAGTTAGTTCGAATTTCCATTTTTGTCATAATATTTTCTACTTTATTTGACTAGATCTTATGTTTAACCTACTGAACCGATTAAAATTTTACTTAACACATATACATATTAAAGTGCATCGATTTGTATGAAGACGAAAAATGTCTCAAAAGATTTGTATGTTATAAACTAATTCCCAAAATATTTTGGTTCAATTATTTCCTGACCTAGACCATTTTTATAATACGCCTAAAATATGGTTTTCGATCAACAGTGAACACAGTTTTTAACTTTTGATCAAAAAAAAAAAAATAAAATAAAATGAACGCATCATGTCCAAACATTTTTTAAAATTAGCTTTCATGAAATTTAGATTTTAGTAAAATTTTCTATGAATTTTTCTAAATTGTACTTTATTAAAGTTTGAATATTTCAGGCATTTTATATCATAATTTATATTTTAGTGCACTACTGGAAAGATTTTATTCAGTAATATTGATACATTAATTTAACTCTTTAGTAACAAAACTAATATTTAAAGATCGATCTCCGGTCCATAAAAAGTTAAGTTAATTTTTATGGCAAATAAATGGTTAGTTAAGAAAATAATTGTCACCAGAAGCATCAATCTAAAAAAATAAATAAATAAATAAAATAAAACATAAATTCGTGTAAAGTTCGATTATTTGCGCGATTTTAAAAGAATTAACTATGTTTTTCATAAATTCATTGCTGTTTCAGTATAATAAATATTTATTTATTTTAATATTTGCAATATTAAGCCTCAAGGCCAAATAACAATACTACACGGTAATAATAATGTATAATAATAATAATAATAATAATAATAATAATAATAATAATAATAATCAGGTAATAATAATGTAAAAAAAATTATAGCACTTCTATAATTAAAAAATTAATATAAATTCGGTACAAATTATTAAATAAAAATTATTTCTAACAATTAGCTTGTGGTTCCCCAGCTGCTAAAATAAGCAAACAAAAAATCGTATCAGCAGAAAAATGAAATATACAGGATAAAAGGAATATAAAATGTGTTCAGTTGAGTTTTAAACGAGAAACATTGTTAGAATGTGAAAAAAAAATACGGAGGTAATAAGATAAAATATTCCACAGTCTGGCAATTCGCACAACAAAGGATCTATCAAAAATAGATGTAAAGATTCTAGGTATGTAAATTTCAGGATTTCTACTAGAAAGCGAGAACACGAAAGACCTGTATAGTTCAAGTGGTATTTCTAAAAATTTTATAAAATAAAATTCCTACACTTAACAAAATTGCTAAATGTACACCCAAGAATATGTTGACTTAAACTTGATATATGGTCACGACGCTTAAGATTATAAACAAAACTAACTACATTATTAAATATACTGTTAATCTTCATAAGGCGTGTAGAACAAGTACCAGTATAAACCTCAAGACTATATAAAATCTGTGACAGCAATGCATGAACCAAATTGTACCTAGCACGAAATGATAAGTATAATTTAGTAGAATACATTTTTCGAAGAATACCAAAAATTTTACAATTCTTAGTACCAATATTGTAATCAAAAAAGAACTACGATAAGTCTTACATTATTCAAAACAATATCGGTATTAGAGTTGGTCCAAAAAAATAGTCTTACACTTTGATTGGTCCAGGGTTAACAAATTAGCATTCTGCAACCTGGTTCAAGCAAAAATTACTATTATTCTACAAGACATCAGTGTTGTCGAAACAGCTTATAAAAAGTAGAAAAATATCATCAGCAAAAATGAAGGTTTCACATAAAGATGTGTTTAAAGAAGTATGGATATTATTGATATAAAGTATGAACGAAAGCAGCCCCAAGACAGAACCTTGAAAAACACCAGCTGATAAAGTACACGAAGCAGAAGTAGAAACATTATAGTCAACAAATTGTGATCTACCAGTAAGATAACTATATAAAAGTTTACAAGTAGATTTATAAAAACGGTTTTCATTCCTAAGTTTATTAATCATCACAAAATGACTAATTGTACCAAAAGCATAAGAAAAATCAAGTGAAATGAGTACACTAAAACATTATCGAATATGATCAGTGAGAATAAGAAGCATCAGCGTTGAATTGCGAAACGCATACTGTCCATCATAAATATTCAAATAAGTGGATTCCAGCATTTATTGCGTAATTAAATGTTCTAGAACTTTTGATAATGCCGGAAGAATTGAAATAGGGCGAAGGTTCTCTAGGACATGAATAATCCTCGATTTAGAAATTGGACTAATAGGAGCTAACTTCCAAAACGACGGAATAACATCAAATAAATCCAGTAGTATATAACATAATACAAATGGATACACCATTCTGATCAAACAAATAGAAATATTGTCAATATCTAATGAATTGGACTTAACTTTTGCAAGAGCTTTAGCCACCTAGAAGTCAGAAATATCGCGAAAAGAAAACCCATTAGTAGAGTCAGCAAAATCATTAAAAGAATAACTATCAGAAATTACAACACTCTCAGCAAAAAAATTATTTAGGATATCAATACTACCAACGTAAATCACTGATCCATAACCAAAGCACATAGCACCTCTTAAAGTTCGCCACATATTACGTATGTCTAAACCAGCAAAAATTTTAGAAAAATACTCTATCTTAAATTTCCGACAGGCGCTCTTAGCTCTATTACGATATTTACAGAGAGTCAGTTTCAGAGTTAGATTCAGAATGAAATATGTTTATCTTTAAAAATATTTTTCTAACAAGAAGAACATACGTCAGCAAGGAATTGAAAAATTATGTCAAACAAGGACACATTTCATCATCAAAGTCGCAATATTCAATTAACTCAGTTGTTCTATTAAAAAAAATATATCAAAAGAAGCAAAATTAATGGACATTGAAATTGTTCCATAGTACAAATAATTGTTACTGTCAAGACAAAAACCAATGAATGATAAGTTAAAATCCCCAACCACAATAATAATAGAGTACTTTAGAAACAACTGATTGTGAGAATTTTTAAACGAGGCTATATCGCTAGACGGTAAATAAACAACGGTAACAAGAATTTTAGATACATTATATAAAAGCTCTAAGAAAAGAAATAGAACCAATTCAGAATGCCGAAAAACGGCAAAAAAACTTAATCCCTTCAGAGATGTCTCTGAACATATCAACACCACTACCTCCAGAATTTAAACGATCATTACGACAAAATGCATATCGTAAGATCTTAACAGCACAATTAGATATATTAGGCTTCAAAATATCTCTGTAACGGCAAAAATATCAATAAATGATTTAGAAAGTATAGAACTGAGTTCATCTGCCTTATAATAATTAGCAAAAGGTCTAATGCTTTGGCAGTTAAGATGAGCTACATTAAACTTAAGATTACGCAGACGCAAAACTGTATTCAAATTACGAGTATTACTACTGATTGATGGACCAATATTATTGTTAAGAGACGTTAAAGAAATTTAAAGATATTATCGTGGGGAACCAAAACCAAAGAAAACTTAAATAAATATTAATAATATTCACCAAACAAATTTTCGTTAACTGAAACAGCTAATCATAAGTTTAAGTAAGAGATCAAAATACTATTTAATCATAAAGTATGAAATCAAAGTAATATTTAACTACAATATAGTGTTAACATAATTAATTGTATTTAAGATAATTATGAAAAAAGATAAAATTTATGGTACTAGGCCAACAAGTAAAGAAAATTTAAAAACTGAAGTGAAAACTGAAAAGAAAGATAAATAAATAACTCAGATAATAAATAAGCATTTGATAAAATATAGAGTCTAAGACACTGTTCTTTCTTTTTCTTTAAATTTGTTGCTCTAATAAGAGTTAATAAATTTATGAAAGAAAAAAAAAAAATAATAACATATACATAAATAAATGGTAATTAAAATCATTGCTTAAATAAACAAGTACATTTAGCAAAATCACATATGAGCTCTTTTCCATCAGCCATGGTTACTTTAGTACCACTTTATCAGTATTTAGAATTTTAAATTTCTTAATATTTTTTTTCAATAGTTTTCTACACAAGGCATTCAATCTATCAGAAAAAGAGGAATAAAGGGATGGAAAAGTTGATACGATAGTATTTTTAATTCTCTGGTAGTGCTGTGCAAGTATTGAGTGTTAAGTATCAAGTACCGAATATTTGCTCTTTTTTTTGTTACTCAATACTGTAAAGTAGTTACTCAATATTTTTCAGAGTTTAGTTTTTTAATATAAAATATAACAGCTAAACTACAACTCTGTATAAAGATATAAAATTAATTTTTAAATATATGAAGATAATTTTATTAATTTTCGTTAACGTTGAATATAAATTTAACATTTTTGTTTATTTTATGTTCTATAAACATAAGTTTATACAATTTTTTTATTTTTTTAATAACAGGGTCTTAATTAGAAATTATATTTCAAATTAAATAAAATCTATTAAGTTTCGAGTAGTAACGAGTACCCAAATGAAAAGTATTGAGTAGTATCCAATATTCAAAAGTAGTAGAATTTACCTGCACTACTTTCTGGTTTGTCCAAAAGCGGTTTCGCTTACAAAATTTTTCCTTTTTAACAAATTTTTTTAAAACAACAACTTTTTTAAAATGAGTTTCTTAAGAAAGTACGTTTTTCAATGCCCTGTAACTCCAAACTATTCATTATTTTCTGCGTTAAAAATACTATCAATGACATTTAATTTAATCCCCGTATTTACCTCATTTCAGATAAACAAATTACATTCTTTGAGTTTTGCATCAAATAAAATGTAAATTTTGACTTAGAGAGTGAAAAAGTACCATTTTAAATTTATTTTAATACCGAAAAATATTTTCATTTTCCATCCCTGGTCTCCACATTTAAATACTTTAGCAGAAGGCATTTTAAAGTTGTCTTATTCAATTTTGTCTTACGAAAAGAACACAGCAAATATGGCGACAAAGCAAAAGAGAAACAACAACAGCAGCAACAGCAAATAACAGCGGAAGAAACAGAACATCCAATAAGGTATTAAATCTCGTAAAATAGTATTTACTTTCAGCAAAATTAATTTTATATCAAGAAGTACGTTGATTAATAGCACAATTAATAAGTTTTTTAGTTTAAAGCAAAAAGTTTATAGATTAAAAAATAAAAAAGATTGATCAGCAGTTGCCAATTATTTTCAAATATTACCATGCAACTTATTTCAAAACATTTCTGATTTAATCCTTTGGAATCCAAATGCATAAAATTTACCCTTTTGCTGTTAAAGGGTTAATTTCCTATAATCTTCAATAGTTTCAGGATAGAACTTTCTGATGATACCCAATATACGTTGAAAAATGTCCGAAATATATAAAATTACGTGCTTAAATAAAGAAAATACAGCAAAACATTTTATTAAAATTTTTATATTTCACGAATGAAAAGAAATGTCACAATTATTTTAATTGATATTTAAGGCGTCATTTTGATAATTTTCGTTATATTGCATTATTATGTAATATCTTCGAAAGTATATAAGAACATACTAATCAACATTCCTAGATTGGTACAATAGCAACTTTTTTTCGCGATGCTCTTTAATGCATATACTTGAGGGAAAAAAATGTTGCCTAGCTTCTTAATAAGCAAATTTCAATCCGTTGGAGTCTTTGCTACATTTACTCCTATCGGACGCGTCCCCAGGTGGCGGATCGGGGGGATTGGTTGTAAGGCACATGATATACACACTCTACTGAATGGTGCATTCTGGCTCATCGCATGGGGGTATATATCATGTGTATTATCTCCGATCTTAGAGCTTTTACAGCTTCTCGCGGACCAAATAAATGTAGTGCACTTTAAGGTCAAGGTGGTAGGCAGCAGTGCTGAGGACCTGAATGGTTAGTTGGTGCCTAAACAAACTAACAGCTAACAGCTCCCCTCCAACGCCCATGGCACGGGTTGGTTGTAATTCTAGCCTAGTCCGCGCACGCCGTCACTGCGCGAGATGGTCCTTTTCCTTTACTGGCATACTCGTGGGACAAAATAGAAAATTCAAATATTCCTAAAAATCGGACACAAGATGACGGACAGTCGCAGGGCGACAGGACTGAAATGGACGGGAGTACGGACGACGATAATGAGATGATAGGGGTCCAACGTGACATTCTTCTTCAGGAAAGTCAACTGTTGGGCCAGCTATCAGAGACGGATGAGATTCTAGGTATCTCGAGGGATTCCTTCACTGGGACCAGCGCCACTGAGAAACTTGAGAATCTTACTCTCGGCTCTGAAGATGAACATGAGATCACTGTAATCTCAGTTCGCGCTCAGAGTCTGGAGAAGAACTCGAGTGTTGAGGCGGGGTCTGAGCGGGGGGATGGCTCGACGAACTCAGAGGGTCATTCGTCTGGCAGTGGTTTAGTTCGGCAAGACGCGGTAATGCTTGATGCGACAACCGGCGATATAAACCGATCTAAAGAGGAGCATGCTCGTAGCGGCGCAAGAGCCTCTCTTGGTTATCTGCACAAGATAGCCAAGAGAGGCCCTTTGCCACTTACAGGTAAGGATAAGTACCTTATCAGGAAGCACAGGAGGAACGTCAAAAGATTCGAACGAATCTACGGCCCTGTCTGTGTCTCTTTGGGAATGTCTTATCCTGAAGGATTGTATGTGGATGCTGGCAACACTCCAGAAGTGTCTCGTGAGAGCACAGGAGAAAAGCCAACCTCTTCATCAATCCCTACCGGAGCGAACTATTCTGGTAGTGGCAACCCGGGCAAACCTGCAGTCCTAGTGAAACAGCAGGCAACGTCTGGTAAGCCAACAACTGCCATTGAAATGGTTGGTCATACACCATCCAGCAAACCTGGCAACCAACAAAAAGTTGTCAGAGATGCTAGGCCTGGAGATGATCAGCCATCAACTAGTAAGAGGACTTTACTTTCGAAGCCTGCCAGCTCCAGTAGTGGGGCTGTACGAGCTTCGATTGGGAAGCCCTCTACATCGAAGAACGCTGGTCAAAACCCATCCGGCTCTCTTAAAGGCCCTCATAGGGGGGTTGTTAAGAGGGCCAGGTCTGGGGATGACCAGCAACCTTCGATGGCCAAGAAGGTTGTTCACACGCCAAACAGCTCTAGTAAGGGCCTCCATAAGGAGGTTATTGAGAGAGCTGTATCGGGAAGTGAACAACCCTCAACATCGAAAAGAGCGAAGGAATCAGTGTTGCAGAATTGTATTCAAGCTGCTGTCATTGACAGGGTTGATCCAGATGGGAGGATCAGCGTTGAGCAATGGCGACAAATTGAACACAAGCTCATTGAGGAAATCGCTCTTGTTAAAGGAAGGCCGGATGAGGTATCCTTCAAAGGCGCAGACTGGATGAAGGGTGTCAAGACTATTAACTGCGGGAACGAGAAATCATTTGAATTTCTCAGGAACGCAGTTGCTAGGTGCGACACTCTCTATCCAGGAGCGAAGCTTGAGGTGATACTCGCATCTGAGCTGCCCCTGCGTCCAATAGTGACAGCATGGTTCCCTCCACCCATTTTAGAGGTTGGAACCATTCTGACAGTATTGGAAAATCAGAATAAGGGTCTTCTTACAGGTCAATGGAAGTTGGTTAACACCATGACTTGTAAGGAGAACCAAGGCAGAGACTTCAGATTCGCAGTGGATCAGGAGTCTCTGAAGAAGCTGGAGTCACTGGGGGGAGTTGTCAATTTCGGATTTGGGGTGATCAGGTTTAGGTTCAACAAATCTGATAAACCCAAAGAGGCTGTCAGTGGTGCAAATTAACTTGCATCACTGTGAGGCAGCCTCAACCGAACTGACAAGACTCCTCATTGACTCCAACGTGGACGTGGCCCTCATACAGGAACCCTGGATTAAGAACACCAGGGTATGTGGTCTGAGGGTCACGGGGTACAACCTGTTCATACCATCCACAACGGAAAAGGTACTGACATGTATACTGGCTAGGAATAATCTAAATATTAATTTTCTTCATTCCTTTAGCAGTGGGGACCTTACAGTCGTCCAACAGGAAGCCGCAGGATGTAGCGGGCTTATAATGGCGGCTGTGTACATGCCGTATGAGGCAGCCGATCCACCAGGTATCGCTCTGCAGCAGTTGGCGGAGCACGCTAGGAGGAAAGGCGCGTACATGGTCTTGGGATGTGATGCGAATGCTCACCACTATCAATGGGGAAGCAGGGACATCAACAAAAGAGGTGAGTTGGTATACGATTTTATAACTTGTTATGATCTGCATATCTGTAATAGGGGTACTACTCCTACGTTCAGAGCGAAAGATAGGGAAACAGTTATAGACGTAACGCTGGCTAACCGTGGGGGAAATTATGTTAGGGATTGGAGAGTAGTTCTGGATTACTCTTTTTCTGACCATAGCATGATATCTTTTGGTCTCGACTTTGAGAAGGCGAGGGAACAGCCCTATAGGAACTCGAGAAGGACAGATTGGAAGTCCTTCAGGAGGTCAGTCTGTAGGGACCTTAGGGATACTGAGGACTGGAGAGATTCAGTTGAGGGTATCGAGTTGGCGGTGAATAATTTCACGAATGTTATTAGGAATAGTTTTGCGCTCAATTGTCCAGTGATTTATCCTGGGAAAAGGAAACAGCCGAAATGGTGGACTAGGGAACTTAGGGACCAGCGGTCTACAGTCAGGAAGCTGTTTAATAGAGCCAAACTAACGAGGAGTGATGAGGATTGGAATAGCTATAGGGATAGTTTCTCTAAGTATAAGAAGGACATTAGACGAGCGAAACGGACTTCATGGGTAAATTTCTGTGAATCGGTGGACTCTGTTAACGAGTTGTCTAGGTTTAGGCGTGTATTATCCAAGGAACCAGTGGCACCTGGATACATACAACGTGAGGATAACTCGTGGACAGAGTCTAGCTCAGAGTCCCTCAGTTTACTTATGGAGACTCATTTTCCAGGCTGTAGGGATATAGAATCTGTTGGAGGGACAGGTAGCGTCAGTGATAACCTACAACCCGAATCAGATGCTGGGGATACCGATGTGATAAGGGAGATGATCACTAGAGACAAAGTATTATGGGCGGTAAATTCATTCGAGCCATACAAATCTCCTGGCCCGGATGGAATATTTCCGGCCATGCTACAGAATGTCGATGAAAGAGCCATCTCTCTATTGACGGAGGTTTTTAGGGAATGTCTTAGAATGAAATACATTCCCAGGGGGTGGAGAGAGGTAAGGGTCATTTTCATACCCAAAGCGGGTAAGACGACTCACTCGAAGCCCAGGGATTACAGACCGATCAGCCTATCGTCTTTTCTATTGAAGACAATAGAAAGACTGATCGATCTTTATCTTAGGACTAGTATGGGAACTCAGGTCATTAGCGAGTCTCAACATGCTTATCTCAAGGGTAAGTCCGTTGAGAGTGCTCTGCATGACGTTGTGAGTTACATTGAGCGAGGTCTGCTGCAGAGGGAATATACCATGGCGGCTTTTCTCGATATAGAGGGGGCCTTTAATAATATCACGATAGAGGCTATCGAGGAATCACTTGTTTCGCTGAATATAAGTAAGCTCCTTGTTGAGTGGATAATTCTGATGCTTAACAGTAGAGTTATCAACTCAAACATGGGAGGCACTTATATGAGGAAACTCGTGACTAGGGGCACACCGCAAGGGGGGGTCCTTTCTCCATTACTGTGGCTCTTGGCCGTGAACGTCATTTTAAGACAGTTTGATGCTAAGGGACGGAAGATTGTGGCCTACGCCGATGACGTTGTTTTACTGGTCTCTGGTAAGTTTTTATCTACGATCAGTGAGGTCATGCAGACAGGTTTACGTGATCTGTCCCTTTGGGCCAACAGTAAGGGATTAGGGGTAAACCCCGAGAAAACGGAGCTAGTTTTGTTTACTAGGAAATACAAGGTTGAGCATTTTAGCTTGCCAGTATTGAACGGGATTGAGCTTGTATTGTCAAGTGAGGCCAAATACCTGGGTGTGTACTTGGACAGTAAATTGTCTTGGAGGAGAAACACTCAGGAGAGGGTCAAGAGGGGACTCAATGCCTATTACACCTGCAGGAACTCTATAGGCAAGAATTGGGGTCTTAAGCCGCAAGTTGTATACTGGATTTACACTTCGGTTGTTAGACCTATTCTTACTTATGGCTGTACAGTCTGGTGGAAGGTATTGAGTAGGGAAACGTACAGGAAACTTCTCTCTAAAGTTCAGAGGTGTGCGTCAATTGGCATCTCAGGTGCTAGGAGAAGTACACCTCAGGCGGCGCTGGACATAATCCTCCACCTTCTTCCAATTGAGGAATTCGTGAGGGGTATGGCTGTCCGTGGCCTATTTAGATTGAAGGAACTGGGTTTATTAGGTTCCACTAGAGCGGGGCATGTCAGCATACTAGATGAAGTCAAATTCAACGGTCGGACACTATCCTTGGCTGAGCCTACGGATTATGTCGGGACCACGATTGACTTCGGGGCTACTCCCGCTTTGGTGTTACCTAGTAGGAATCTTTGGGATGGAGTAGAAAAGCTCTATGAGGGGTGCGCGGTCTTCACGGACGGTTCGAAAATGGAAGTTGGCACTGGTGCGGGTGTATACTTTATGGGAACTGATATCAGACGATCCTACAAATTGTCTGACAGTTGTAGTGTCTTTCAAGCAGAGATTCTTGGCATTTATAAGTCTCTCGGCTTGATTGAAGGGAATGTTGAACGGGGGTCTGAGATTACTATCTATGTTGATAGTCAGGCGGCGTTATTGGCTCTGACTAGTCATTTTGTTAGGTCCAGATTGGTACTTGAGTGCAGAAGGGAATTGAGAAGGTTAATGGGTTCCTATATGATAAGACTATGTTGGGTTCCTGGTCATTGTGACATTCTTGGCAACGAAATAGCCGATGAGCTAGCTCGCAGTGGCACGGAGCTAGATAGGTCTTTCATAGAGTCATCTGTTAAGATTCCAATTGGGTCCTTTTTTAGGGCCATAGGGGAGTGGACTCTGGACAACACGAATCGAGCCTGGAATGACAGATCGGACTGCAATGTTTCTAGGGCATTATGGCCTAGCTTAAAACTGGCAGATTCCAAGCATCTTCTAGGTATGAGTCGTGGTAGTCTTAGAGTCATAGTAGGTATGGTTACGGGTCATTTCTCAATAGGGAATATGATGAGTAAGTGGGACATTGGCACATCAGACTTCTGTAGAACGTGCGATGATGTTGAGGAGCTAGAGACAGTGGAGCACATACTCTGTCACTGCGTAGGGCTTCAGCGTAATAGGTTGAAGTGGTTTGGAAGCCATACACTACATGAACTAGGTGAGGTTAATGGCAAAGGACTTATCAACCTCATAGGGTTTGTTATGGGGATAAAATGGCTTAGGAACAATCATAACTGATTGATTGGGTATAGGTTCCACTTTTCTCTTTTTCTTTTTCTTCTTTTCATAAAGGGATCACAATGGGCCGTTTGGCCTCTGGGTGTAGGCGTGAATGCGCCGCCCTTTCCAACCTAACCTAACCTAAGCAAATTTCAAAATTCATTAAAGTTTTAATGATAGTGATAAAAAAAGAAAAAAAAAAAATATCACAGTATAATAAAAGTACTGAAAGTCGGATAAAAATTGGGCGTGGTATCCAACTTATATTATAGCCCATATTTTTCTACACAATATACTTGATGTATTTTCCAAATATAATTTGAATTTTCAAAGAAAGAAGTGTTTATAAAAAGTGGGTGTGGCATTTTTTGCTTCCTTTCGGAGGATTCAAAATATATAAATGTTTAAAATATCAGTTAAATCAGATGAATAATATGACTACTCATATATTGCAAACAATCTTATTATGAGAAGTAGCCGTAAAAATCTTACATAATATCTAATAAAAGCTTTGTACTCCATAAAACAATAAATATCCATAAATACATTGAAATTTACTAATTTAAATATTTTTTATTTACACACATAATGGAAAACATGTTCCAAAATATTCGAATTTTAAGACTCCATGAAGACGAAATTCGAACTAACCCTTCAGAGATTTTATAAATCTGATGGTATACTTTCATTCCGCATTAGAATCATTGAGACAGTTTATAAATTTAAATTACATATTTGAACAAATTTTGTTCAATATTCATTTTAAGAAAAACTAATTACGCTATTAGGACAATACTTAGCACATAGTTACTAAGATTAATAGAAAATTTAAATTAGTTAAGGGTAATAATCTTTTTCGAGTATAGTAAAAGTTATAATCCTCAAAGTGTGCACAGATTGTTTCGTGCGCAGTCCTTAACTGTAGTAGTGATGGTGATGAGGACATAAAATTCTATGTATTTTGCAATAAGTTAGAAATCGCACTAAATCATCGGCCTTTATAAATCGTTAGTGTCCTCTATTTTATATTAAATTACTAAATATGTATTTATGTATATGTAACATCTTTAAATTTTATTAAAGAGTATTTTAATATCCCAGTCCGGGAAAAACTTGTTTCAAAAATTTACTTTTTTCATTAAAATGATCATCCCGCCGTTATGAAAAGCGTACCTCAGAAAAGTGCCTCCGATTTCTCTTTATACGCATTCTTTTGAAAACCTTACAACAATTTAATATTCCGGGACAAAAAAAAAAAATATTTTAGAAGTGAAAGAATATTACTAACATTTATGGAAAATAACCCCAAAATCTGAATTTTTTTTTTAAATTTTAACTTCAGAGTGATATAACTTTTTATCGGATAGATATATTTCTATGATTCTTGCAGCAATGTTATTTAAAATTTTCTGAGAAATCTAGTAAATATTTTCAAAAAATTTTAGAGTCCGGATAGATATATTTCTTGCAGCAATGTTATTTAGAATTTAGTGAGAAATCTAGTGGCGTCCAATTTTAGAAAAGTTAAAAACGATACCAAAAGTTAGAGTAAAAATAGCTTCGATCGAAATATCTCTTAAACTAAAAGAGAACATACATATAAGCATGTTTTTGTGTAGAGATTTACAATGACTACCTAGGTTTATTTTTTTTTTATATTCAAGCCATAAATGAAGTTTTGGAAAAAAAAACAATACATGACCACCATTAGAGGAGCTGTGACCATATGAAATTTTATTTGTATATCTCTTACGGTTCACAACCCAGCAAAAACTTTGCTTTCCTGGTAAGCTAGCAGGTATAATTGGAAACCAAAATAAACTAATTTTTTGCCTGAATAACTAGTTATTTTTGTTCGACTTGTCCACAAATTCATGTAGTTATTTTTGACTTTAGGGGTATTCAAAAATATGTAACTAAACGAAAACAAAACTAAAAAAAAAAACAAAAAAAATCTGCCGCCAGTGAGACTCGAACTTGGACACACACTAACCATTCGTTTTTACTGACTAACGTCTTACTCAGTACACCATCTCGCACATAGCATCCTAAGCGACGATAACTTTATTTAGTTTAAAATATCTTTTTAGACATTTTGTTATAAAAAAAACTAACAGCTTCAGAATAGGGTTGAACCAACAACCTTCTGGTTGTTAATCCGGCGCTCTAGCCAACTCTGATCCACGTGATTGCAATGTTACTGTGCTATTATACTATTGAGTACTCATTAATGTAATACAGAGAAGGCAAATAATAATGACGCCTCATTACCAAGAAATTACTTTAATAAGTAGTTGTTATTACCGAAAACCAAAAAGCTTTTGGTGGGAAGTTACAGAATTATATAAAAGAGGTGATTTTAGGACCACTGTGATGCTGGTTAATAGAAATAGGTGATATAAACACTTTTTAAGTACATTTTTTTAATCATAATATAATAAACCAAATAGTATTTAAGTATTGTAGTGGTGTCGATACCATCATTGTCATATCTGGAGCAAGAACTGATTGAATCTTCGGTAAAATAAAAACCTTCGTTTGGTCATTTTTGGCACCTCCTTTGGTAAGATAATTGGCATGCGTTATCTTTTCAAATAAATCTCACAATAATTCATTACTTCATTCTGCATAAGAGAACCGAATATGGTGAAGAATAAATATGAATGACTTTTAAATGATTTAAAAATGAGATTTTTGAGTTAATGATGTAGAAATACTTGACATATCAAGCTTTATATATCTTTTATGGACACCGTTTTTGAAGGAAATTCAATGTTAATTTTTGTATTCAGATAATGATATTTGAAAACTTTGAATGTGATTTCCACAAAACTAGTTTCTTGAGTTATTACGTCCTTGAAGTAAATGAGCGATATGTGTTTGTGTAAAAATATTCATCCAAAAATTATCTCTACAAAGTGAAAGCATAAATGTTTGTCAAAAGCAAAAAAATAACAATTATTTTGAATGATAAAAAGTCTTTTTTGGTTAAGTAGGGATTTTTTCGGGATTTTTTTTAATTTTGGGGTTGGCAAATAAAAAATAAAAAATAATTCATACAATAAAAAAAAATTTAATTTGCACTTCTAACCAAAATATTTATATCAATTGATACACAGAAAAGAACAATTTCGAAAAAAAAATGTCAATTAAAATATTAACCAGAATTTTAAAATGATTTCAAATATTTTTATAATAAAATAAATTAATCAAAGTCAAATTATTCTAACAAATCAAAAACAAAAAAATGAAAAATAAAAAAAAAACAAATAAATAAATAAAAAATCAAAAATAAGAAATCGAATTTCAATTATGAATAATACATATTCAGTTATTCCATTAATTGAAATTCAACCCGTGAAAAAATTGTTTATTCAGTTATTCAAATTATCACTTACTTTTATTTATATTTTATTAATTTATTGATACAATAAAAAAAAATAACTGAATTTAAATATTAAAAAAAATTTAATTTGATCAAAAGAATAATCGATAGAATTAAAAAATTAATAGTTTTTATTTTCTTTGATAAAACGTTCCCTCTGTGCAATAATTATAAAAAAATTAAAAACAAAAAAAAATCAAATTAAAAGTCTTTCGAATTTTAATTAAAAAATAACACAAATCCTAAGCAATGTCTTAAATGAATGAATTAATATTATTAAAAACAAAAAAATATTTTAATTTAATCAATTAGACGAATTTTAAGTTTTTCTTCTTATATTTTTTCATAAGGTTCGTCCACTCTAATCCAAAAAAAAAACTCTCCATAAAATTGTTGCATACCCTACAATAATAGTCACTATTAGAATACATGATATATATTCATATATATTTTTAGCATATAGTAGCAGGGGTATCTAATTACAATTATGCAAGTCTTCTTTTCCTTAAGTTCTGTTAGCCGTCAATTAATGTACATAAAGTCATCAAAACATTTAAAAATAAATATTGGAATTGTGTATATGTATACAGACCTACGAATTGAAGATGTTGTAACTGTCAACAATTTCTTCCGCACTTAAAGCCCCTTTACATCTAAAAAAAAGACATCACAATAATATGTATTTTACAAATAAATATGTATGTATTTATTGTTCAAAAGAAATTTATATTTATTTTTTAAATTTCCTTTTTATATGTATATTATTTTTTATTTATTATTTGAAAAAATGTCAAGTGTTATTTGTTTTACGAAAACATATTAAGGCAAATAACAAATGATTCCCAAAAATTATTCTTTCAATTAAAATTTAATATAAATTCAAAAAACAGTGTTCATTAAAAAATTTAAAGCAATAATTTTTTCTGTGTAATCAAAATAAATAAAGGACAAAAAAGCAATTTCCTGTAATTACCTTAGGATGCACAGCGAAGCAGAACCGACATTTTTTTTTTTAAATAAATCTGTAACTTCTAATCGGCTGGTTAGATTAACATAAAATTTCACATAGGCGTAGCAGAAGAGTGTATAATTTAAGCTTGGAAAGGGGCTCCACAGAAAATATAGGAAAATTTTAACCGCTTGCCAAATCTTTCTTTCTTATCCAATTTCAAATATTTTTACATCTTCTTAAAGCTCTCCATAATGCCCATGAAAAACATGTTATGTTAATCCAACCAACCGATTAGAAGTTGCTGATTTATTTCAAACAATTTGGTTCTGTCCCAATATGCAATGTTGCACATTTTAAGAGGCCAATTATTAAAAGCCTTCTCTAACTTTACATAAATCCATATTTATCACAAATCCACTTTACACAACATCCATAATTTTTATTTTATTTCCTTGAAAAATGTTTCCTTGAGAATGTATCCTAGTATCTGTTTATCCCAGATTTATTTGTTTTATGTGGTTGAAAATCAGTATCAGTATTTCCAGGAACGTGATACAAAAAAAAGATTAATATATACATATATATATGTATATATATATATATATATATATATATATATATATATATATATATATATATATATATAATTAATTTATGGGATCTTAGAAGATTATTTCGACATGTTACACACGGAATGGTAAACCCAATTTTTTGATGGTGAGTGTAATAAACACATAAATATTCTTCCATCATCTATTTAGAAAATAAAAGTTACTGAATAAAATAAAAAAAAAAAAAAAATAATTGAAAAAGAAACATCTCAAATCCATGTCGAACTTTTGGGTTGTTGAATCTTTTTTTATGCTGTTGCTCCTATAGGTGCTGTTTTTTCTTGATGTTGGTGTTAGTATAATACTTACTAAAGCAACAAAAATGTTTACAATTTTGTTCTTGTTGATGTACTTTATCCACTCGTCCATATAGCATAACGGAAATTACAATTTTGAAATTGTTTTCCTGATGATGGACAGAACAATAATAAATTTTCTGTTTGTGTTTTTAAAAAATTCAAACACTCAAATGTATATAATCACACACATACATATAGATAGATGATATTCATTCATAGTTTCTAAAAACAAAGAAATGAAAAGTACAACAAACATTCACAAAATTTATAAGAAAAACCAACATGAGAAGCAAAAGTTTAAAAATAGAACGCTAAAAACGTGTTTGTGGTCAATGATCATCTGAAAATTCATTTAAAAATATAACAATTTTATGATGTTGATGTTGGGATGCAATGCGGCGAAGATTTTGAATACGGTTATCCTAATATTTTGAGAAGAACATTGGAAAATTTACAATTTAGGGACAAAATAGTTTTGATATATTTTATGTTAATTCAATAACACCTGTTAAAACTATAATTACTAAGTTGTTGCATAAAGTGCATAAAAATGGTCTTTTAACTTCAAGGAGGGAAGAAGTTAACTAAATATATATACGATAAAAAAAAACATTTAAATGCAAAACCAGAGAAACATACTGACATATTAAGTGATAAAGTCTAAATTTTCCAATTATTTACTATGATTTCTTATTTCCTTATTCTTAATATTGCACAACATTTGATAAGGGGGTTCATGAAGCATGTCGTGCAAATATGCACAGTTGCAAAAAACTTAAGCGTTTAAATATGTACCTTAAATCTTTCTTGTAGCAAAGTAACTTCACCACCTTCTTTCGTATATACTGACGTCCTTATGTTTGCTACGAGTTGTTTATGTATGTTTTATTATATTATTTTAAAATACTTTGTATAAAAACCAATCAGTCCGTCTGTTTAAATTATATTTTTAAGTGTGTTTGTGACCAGAAAAGTAATACATTTATATATGTTGTACAAGTTACTTACTACCAGCAAATGTTTGTTATTCATATTTTCTGTTGTACCAAAAAAGCTCTAGACGAAGAAAAAACTAATTTTCAAAAGTTTATCAAGGATCTTATAATTTTCTTTTTTACTTAAAATTATTTTATCCTACATTATATAGTCGCATAAGACATAAAACATTTCTTAATTTTATTTATAAATTGTGAAAGTTTTTTTCTTTAAGAAATAATGAAATGTCGATCAGCTTTTTGTAGATTTTTGTTTTTTTTTTTTTTTTTTAGTACAAACTCAATTGTACAATATTTGAACTTTTTTCCTTTGCCAAGAGATTAAATTTGTAATCTTGTTGATGCTTTTCATTAGATTGAGGATTTATGTTTTATTTATATTTTTAATGTTTTTTTAGTCTTTTTACAAAGACAAAGACCGGAAATAGTAAAAAAAATTAAGAGATATATATTCGGCTATGCCGAATCTTCACCCGTTTTGAAATGTGTATTTGAAAAAGAAATACCTTATATTGAATGCAATTACAAATGCTATATCTATGTAAACGCTAGTAACTTTATATATTTTGCATTTTCATATAAAGTTGAAATAGAAACAAGATTTTATATATATTATAAAAATGAGATTTGAGTTCCTTTGTTTGCTTGTGTATCAATCACGTCTAAACGGTTCAACCGATTTCAAGAATTCTAGCACAAAGATAGTACCAGTGTTAGAGGCGGTTATAGGTTATACTAAGTGGAAATAATACCCACATTTACGACTTCCTTTAAAAAAATATATTTTTAAAATTTTACACGTTATTAATGAAAATATTTACATGAAATTTAACGCACAGATAGCGCTTGCACTGTAGAATGTTATCATTTATGTTGGATTTTGATCGAACACCACCCCCATATTTTACGCCACTTTTTTAGAACTCTCAAATGGATGAACCGATTAGCTTAAAATCGGGGTAGAGGGTGTAGTACCCTCATATAAAGCAAATATTCATTATGACATATCTAAGAAACTATCACAGTGAGAGCGCTCAAATAAAAATAGGAAGATAGGTCCAGGTTTCATCTAAAGGAATATTACAATGAAAGTCTAAAAAAAAAGAAATGTAAAAGTAATTATTATATAACATTTCAAATGGGGTGAATAGGTCCAGAGAGAGTAGTAGCTCCCATATAAAATAAATATTAGACATCGCTTCAAATAGGTTAACGAAGTGCACCGGTAAAAGCTAGTAAAGAACAAATTTAATATTTTGGAGTTTTACAGAAGTTCGCACATGTTTTATGACGATATATATAATCATTCCGGTGCAGAACGAATATTTTATAAATGTAAGACAATATTAAATAAAAAAAAAGGGTATCATAGAAAATTTATGGACCGATTTGACTGATTTAAAAAACCGAAATTCGAAGGAAGATTTATATTACATCTGTGGCCAATAATTAAAATATGATAAATTACGTACCGATTCTCATAAAATTTATCAATAATGTTTCTACTTACATGAAACTGCGTTCATTATTACATATTTTATATATTATATATATGAACTTTTCTTTTGAACTCGGCAGAAAACCAGTTCAAAAATAGAGAAAAATCAAAAACTAAAATTTCAAAAAAAAAAAAATTTTTTATAATATATTCATATATATTAACGGAGGGAAAGTCCGACGAAAATTGTGGAAATTATAAACGGAAGTACAAACTTATATATACCCATTTCACCTGTGATGAAGGGTTTAAAAATACACACATGGACGATTACCAAAAACGTTTAACCTGGCTGAAACTGATTTTAAATCTTAATAAGATTTTTGGTACTACTATTTTAAACAAATGGGTTGCAGAACTGAACTTACTATGCTTGAAACAGGCTTCATTTTAAAACAATTATTGTAGTTCAAAGTTCAAAAATTTATAAAAGGGGCTAAAAAATACTTAACTGTTTCCCATTTCCGTTTATACTTTTTGATTTCATTCGAGCTTAAATAAACTAATCGGGCTTTGTGGATAAATTCTACATCTTTCTTGTTATTGTTCAGTATTTCAACAGTTACATGCAGGGTAGTCAAATTTTGTTGAAAAGTTTGTTAACTTTTTATTTTATTTTATTTATTTATTTCTTACTTTTTTTTTTTTTTTTTTGGGCGGGGCCTATGCGCCGCTCAATGGAATGACTTGACCGAAAAATTTAAAAAAAATCAGTTTTTCGCAAAGCACATTCAAAATTACATATAAAATAGCATTAGGTTAAAAAGAGATCACAATATTATATTACACAATAGCATTTTTTGTAATAAACTCTAATAAAATATATCTTCCTATAATATATGGAAGAATATTTAAAAATCGCGAAATTTGAAAAAAATTGAAAATATAGTATTTTTTAGAATTTTTGCATTTCGGCTTAAGTTCATTGAATAACTGTAGAAGAATATAGTGTAAAAGTTTTTATTGGACACTCAGAATGCATTTTCTAGTCCGCCACGACCGTCATCTTCAGCGTCCCACCACGGTGTTCTCTTTAAACATCATCTATTTACTTTTAACTTTTTGCGAAATGGAATCTGTAACATATTTTCCCTATATGTTATTAAGTAAGACGAATGGTTTACGATAAAGCTTTTTACAATTATTTTGTATTCTCCTTTTCCAATTATTATTGTTTGAATGCTTAAAGCTACCAATTAGGTAGTAAATGATGCAATTGTTATTGCTTAGACACTTATTAAGTAGCAATGAACAATGTTGTTATTTTGATTTGTCACTTCTGTTTGTTTTCTGTTTTTAGAAATACTTAACAGGGGAAGTCAAGTAACACTTTACATCGTGCCTTATATTTAAGGTTAATTAGTTTATAGTTTTTTGTTGTTTATTTGTTTTTTGTTGTAGAAGTTCAACAAAAAACTATAACTTATTAATATAATAAATTCTATTTAAATACATCAGTAGGTTTAGATATTTTGCGTAATATTTACCGCATATATATATAACTTCTAGTTTGTACACGTTTTTATATATTCAACTTACAATCGTGCCCCCTGCGTGATTAACGACAACTGATTGTACATGTCTTCGAGTCGCTTTATTTATTTCAAGTTGCCACCAAAAATATAAATGAAAAAAATAAGTAAATAAAGAAATATATATATATATATATATATATATATATATAATTTTTAAAGACTGAAATCATGGTAATGGCCCATATACATACACGTAATTATTTCATTTTTATAACCACAACCAAAAAAAAGGTATTATATTGAGTTTGCCATTCCATTTGTAGCATATGGAAATACTTATCTAAGTATATATATTCTGGATCCTCTTGGAATTCTAAGACAATCTAGCTGTGTCTGTCCGTTTGTCTGTATGTATGTTGAAAGCAGGATAAATCACGAGGCGGATCACCTAAAGGATAGAAATTTGGCTAAAATATCAGATAAGATTTGTTTGGTTTTTTTCATCTAAATTTATTTATTTAATCTTCACAAAATTAAGTGAACTAACTATAAGTATTCAAATCTTAACTCTAAATCTTAATTTATATTAAGACCGGACGAAAAACTATATGTAATCAAAGAGTTTAGCTTAGGCGGAGGTGTGTTGTGTTCCTTCTTCTCAAACGGTTGTAACCATCGCTTCTCATTGTGTTTCAAGCAAGTGAGTTAGGGTGCACTTCAAGCTTCCTCAAATAAGATTCTGCGTGTTTTCTTATTTCATCTTTGACAAGAGGAACATTAAGGTCCTTGTGAATGTTTTCATTTTTCACATACTAGGGAGCTGCAGTTATCATTCGAAGTATTTTATTTTGGAGTCCTTGAATTTTTTCAACATTTGTAGCTGAGGCCGTACCCCATAGTTGAATACCATAGCACCATATTGGCTTTATAATTGAGTTATAGATCAATAGTTTGCAGTCTATATTTAATTTTGAATTTCTACCAATAAGCCAATTAATTTGAAGTGATTTTAACTTCATTTGGGTTAATTTTGTAACTATTTGCACGTAAGCCGTCAATCTAGATGCATACCAAGATATTGTACTTCCGTTTTTTGGGGTATAAGCTGATTATTTATCAGGATTGGGGGGCACGAAACTCTCCGCAACGTGAAGGTAATATGTATACATTTCTGTTCATTCACTTTTATTCTCCATTACTTCAACCATTTTTCTAGATAGAGTATATGATCTTGCAAGAGTTCAGATGTTTCTTGGAGGTTTTCATGAACATCTAAAATAGCTGTGACATCTGCAAATGTTGATATATGGGTTCGACTATTAGTTGGCATATCAGAAGTGTATATTAAATTTAAAAATGGACCCAGTATATTGCCTTGGGGTACACCAGCTTCAATGGACTGTGGTGAGCTTATAAAGTCTCCAGCAGCTTACGCGCATTTGTGGGTAAATATCGTTTAATTTTAAATAATAATCCTTCGTGCCATACTTTATCGAAGGCTTGAGAAACGTCAATAAAGAGAGCAGAACAATATTTCTTTTCTTCAAACGTCTTAGATATAACATTTATAAGTCTATGAGTTTGTTCTATGGTGCTATGCTTTTCTCTAAAACCAAATTGATGTGTTGGAATACAATCGAAACGATTCACTATTGGTTTCAAATTTTCATTAATAGCTTTGCAAACAGCTTTGATATACTAGACAACAAGCTTATAGGCCTATATGATTCTACTTTAGTGTGATCTTACGGGACAGCCTCTGTAGTTTGCAGTATGGTTTCCTCCACAATTACTACATTTTTTCAATTTAGAGTCATCTGTAAATTAATTACATTGCGATGAATTGTGTAACTCTCCACAAACAACGCATACGGGTGGCAATCTACATTGAGCCATGGTATAACCATATTCTTGACAATTTATACATTGGACTGGGCCCGATCGTTTATACGGTTCTTCTACAGTAATTTTGCGGTATAATAAATATTTTATGTTATATATAGGGTGAGTTTCATTTTTTTCAGTTTCATATCACCGGGCTCTAGTTCTATACGGAAGAGTGGTTGAGAAATTTTCTCCGACTTCTAATAATTATAATTTTTTTTTTATCTTGAAGCCTTTGTCCTCCAGACTTTTTTTGATTTCAACAGGTTCAATACTAGAGTAATACTCTTTATAACAATCTGTAGACCCTTGCTACCTTTCAATTGATAAGTATAGAAACTTTTCCTATGAGTTTCAAAATCTGGCACAACCTTACGATAATCGTTTTCACTATTTACCTGTATTTTGATCTCATGAATTGTAATGGGGATCACATAAAAGGAGTTTTCACCAATCAATGAGATCAAATTTAGAACCAAAGTGTTCGAGTTTTTTTTTCTCTTAGATAAATAGGTGGTGGTTTGGCTGGCCTAATTGTACTAGCGGGTTCATTGTCCTCACATTGCAAAATAGAAAAACGATTTTCAGTGTTCGGTCTATCAGAGTTACTATCCTTAGATAATTTTTCTAAGGGTGCTATTTTCGAGGACTTAGGGCTTCGTCCTCCTTTTAAAACTGTATCGATGCATTCCAACTTGAATTTGGGATTTACTGTCACTACTTAAAGGGTGTGTAATCTTGGGTATCTGTACTTACTGTGAATGATTTCTTTTCTGAAGTTGATTTACCTAGCATAACTTCAGGCGCAAATAAAAAATTGTTATTTTCTGTTAAATTTCTATCAACAGCTGAGTTGCTTTCTTTTGTTGAACAATCATTAATTGTCAACAAAGCGGGGGAGCAGGAGCGAGCACGATTGACTGGCTTGGCGATTAAATACAAGCTGTAATCAATTCTTTTATTTGTTTTATTTACTAAATTATCATCAACATTCACAAGGCTTAGTGTTAATGCATTTCTACCATTAACACTAAGCCTTCGCTCATTAGCATTTGTGTTTAAGAGACTCATAAAGAGTGCAAGCAAATACTTTTATTAACACTTGTGTTCTTTATTTTAATTGAGATTACACAATTAATCACACAAAGAAATATGAAATAAATGGCACAGACTATAATATTATTCAGATTATAATATTATATAAATATTTTATTTTTTATTTAAATTATTTTATAAAAATAATCGCGTCCATTCGCGTATTATGTGTTGAACGGGTGTAATTTATATTTTAGACCGATATTATCATTAAAATAATGATTTAACTCGGAGCAAAAAATAAAACACGTCTGCTTAGCTCAAACTTCTGTGACTACTTTAAAAAAATGGGTTAATAAACAAAAAGTGTATAGCCAAATACTAGAAAAACTTGGTGTCCATCGTAACTTCATTTCATACTTTTATGTCGATGTCTCTTAAACAAAAATAAATACGCCAAAGATATTTTGTATGAATAGCTCAAGCGTCAATGTAAACTCGAAAATCAACCTGCCATACAAGTTGAAATTTTAAATTAGGGAGGCACAAAATAAGTTGCAGATGGTAGGTATAATACATTCGGCCAAACGAAATGTAACATTCTTGCTTTTTTTTTTCTTTGTTTTCAAATATAAATACACAAATATAATTTTTTCGTTTCCTTTCATACATAGAATACAAAAATTTTAACAAAAATTATTAATAGGTTGGAATAACATAAAATATTATTCTTATTTTTTTAACTTTAATGTTGGTTGGCGGTATTAAAAATTAACAAAGTGCCAGGTTATACTCAAATAAGTTCATAAACTAGTAAATCATAATCTGCTTATATATCAAAAAATCACTTCTCTTGGCATAAATTCTTCTAGATGGCGAAAATTTTGTAATTGGATCTAATTGAGTAATACTGACTATATTTAAAAATTAGATGATCAGCTGTTTTGATCAAGGAGAAAATCTCACACATATTTAATGGTATAACATTTATTTTGGATAAATAGATTCCAGGAAAAAATTACCCCTATTATGTAATTTTTCAATATATTCTTTAGTCCAACATCAAAAGGAGTCCAAATAAGATAGCATTGAGATATATTCAACTGCTCTAATTGATTGTAGGCTATTCAATAATTCTTAAAAATATCTTAAGCTATCGGTGCAAACTACCATATTGTCGATAACATTTTAGACGGCAACATCAATTACTTTTTCTAATGGCGCACAGCTCTTCAAACATACTTGAAGATTTAAAACATTAAAATTTCTGACACAAATTTTAAAAGTTTGATTTTTGTAATACTAATTTAATATTTAATAATATGTTGACATACCTTATTTCCGAGTTTATTTTTTCAGTCGGCTACATAAATTTCAAACTAGGATTTCAGTGGGATCATAAGTTATAAAAGTTTATTTATAGCAGTTAATACAGTTTTACTAAGAAATTACCATATTTTTAAGTATTCTGAACTTTATAAATTTAGTATCAATACAAATAGGAAAGGTTAAAAACAAGCAGTATTGGTCAGTATCAACCTTATAATGCCCTACATGTTTGTGTGTAGGCACTAAAATTATTATTGGGAGAGGGCCTTATATGGGACATATGGCCAGTTGTGGAATGATCTTTATACAATTTATTACAAAAATTTAAGCATATATATATATATATAAAAAAAATATGTAAAATTTTATCTCGATATTGTGTTTTAGTATTTTGGAATGTGAATTATTATTCACCATGGGTCCCGGTCAATTATGGACCCATCATTAAGAAATTTAGTGGAACGGTCTATACTTGTACAAACCAATAGTTGTATGAAATTTTAACTCGATATTGATATTTATGTTAGATTTATGCAAGTTTAATTGATTTTCGGGAATGGGGACTATATGGAAACCATGTTCAATAATGAAGCTACTCGTGTTATTGTGAAATTATGTATGATGATTTATACTTATATACAAATCTATATATTTGATTTATACTGAAGTTAACATTAATGTGGGATTTACGTGCTTATAAGTAATTTTTCTTTTGGCAGCGGAACCAAGATGAAGGAATAAACTTACACAAAATTTATGTGTGTTAAAATTATATAAAAATTATATAAATTTTTTAATTGGAAAAATTTTTCTGTTTTTCATTTTTTGCGGTTTTGAGTAATTGATATAATCACTTTGGTAAAAGTGAAAAGACCCTTTTTCAGGACATCCAAGGATAAAAGATATTTTTTCATTTTAGAAGTCCTTGCACCAGAAAGATGTTTAGTTGTTATGACTTTATACCAAGTTTGCTGAAATCTGATAAAGCACATAAAAGTTTTTCAAGCTTAAAATTTGCTAATTTTTCACAAAAAAGCTCGAGGTATCCAACTTTAGGTGTTCATGGAATATGTTAATACGGCATATGAAGCGCATAGAGGGGTAGATTATATGTGCTGAATTTCATTAAAATCGGCGGTGGCCAAAATCCGAGCTGGGATAAAAATTTTTGGAATTACCCATGTATTTGCAATTATTTTATTAAATAAAAAAATGTTTATTTATTTAGGCATGTAAAATGTATATATTATAGAAACATTGAGTTATATCTAACGAATTATTTTTAAAAACAGTTCCTTTCATCATATTATTCGGCAATTGTAACCGAATTTTATGATAGTATTTGGAACGGAATAAATTCGATTGACAATAAATTCGGATGCCACAACGAATCTGATTTCTCTGTGTATATTTTTTGTATTTGGAACTTTTAAAAAATGTGGGCATAAAAAATGTATCTTTATTAATTTGTGTCATCAAAAAAATAATGATATATTTTTTGCAAATACATATTTATAACCACTATTATCTTTTTCTGATTTGCCTACTGTACCTTGTAATAATAGAGAACAAAACGCATTTTTTTAATTATTTGAATTTTCTGGGAACCAGATAACTAGTTCGTATATAATTTCCTTATGTTTTAATGGCAATACTTTCACTGAATGTATTAAATCGTACAAAAACACTGTTTGAAAGATGTATGGAGTAAAATAAAAAATACGTTTTGTTCCGCAAAAAGTATACTCTTTGCAGAAAATTATTAAAAAAATATCCTTGCATACTTTTGTCTGGTAGACTTTAACCAACTGACTACAAGAATAATAAAAAGCAAATTCTGAAAGAGTGCTAAAAACTAAGTTTTGCTTTGCGGCTATTCATATAAAAACATTTAATTAAAAAATTTCTCAAATACAATGTTAAAAACATCATAAAATTAACAAAGTATCATTCTACATATGACAACGCAATTTTCTGGGACGCAAACGACGCAAATTTCTTTTTTACAAAATATTTACTATATAATAAAGGGACCACATCTGATCACCTTCAAAAGTGCAGCCCATTAAAATTTTATTGCTTACTCAATTTTCTTCGAATTTAATTTAATTTTGCAAAATTAGGAATAGTATGATTTTGTGAAATTAAATTTGGATATATTAGTTTCTATAATTTTCAACTTTACATTAATAATCAATAATATACGTTCAATATGCTGCTGAATGTAAAGAAGTTATATTAACGGGAGAAAGTTACAACCATTTGAAGTCGATGTAGTACAAGAATTATTTTTTTCTTTTACATTTTAATTAATACAATGCCTAAATTTTAACTTCCATATCTCATTAAATAATTAACTTAGATTATTGCGCATTATTGTCAATGTTACTTGAAGCGTTTTATAACATATATGAAAAAATTAAGGCAATCTTAAAACTTTTTCTTTTCGAATTTCGTCGCTGGTTGAACGGACACCGTTAAATCGGTTTAAAAAATTATTTTGTACCAATTTGAATATTCGAAAGTGAGAAAATAATATTTATTTTTTCTTATTGCTTTATTAACATTATTACACACGTCATTAAGGTCTTTATCCTGAGAATTCTCGAGACGAATTTCCCGGAAATTTTGCAATTTTTTACTTCCTGGGAATCCCAAAAATTAAAAACTACCATAACTACTCTAAAGAGTTTACTAAAATTCCAGAAAAAATAATTTCCGACCTAAGAAATACTGAAATGATAAATATTTGATCTCTTTTTTTTTTTGAAACCGCTGCCATTAGAACATAAAACTTCGAAAACGTCGCCAATTTTACATGAATGCACGGAATGGTTTTGGAATTATATTTTTTGTGTTTTTTTATGATAAAATAGAATAGTAATATAATAAGACAGAATAATAATATAGTAATATCAAATCATAATCTGATAGAATGGGATAACGATGTAGTAAGATTTTTACACATTAATTTTCTTTATTTAAAACTAAAAAAAAATTATTATTTTTAAGTCTTGGAGAAATCGAGATTTCAAAAAAAAAAAAAAGAAAAAAAATTCTCGAAGACATGCTTATTTATGATTTCTTAACAAATGTTCAGTGGCTGTGATGAACGATATTCAGGATTCCTTCTTAAAGCTTTTAATGCCGATAAATAGATAAATAGATACTTAAATAATAAAATATTTTTACTTTTTTTAATGGATGTAGGTATAAATATATTTTTTAATATTAATACCCGTATTCTCAAACAACTTTTAAATTTAAATAAATATAAATAAAAAAACATAAATAAATAAATAAATTTTCCATATAAATTTTGCCCCTAAAATGTATTTTAAATTTAAAATTTGTTTTTGAATACGAGTATAAATGTATATTTTATTTATTACTTAACATTTACATTTATAAAAAAGTATTTACTTAATAATATTAAAAAAAGTCACCTTCAAACATTTATTTTTATTTCAAAGTAGATACATTAGCGTTCAAATTATATGTAAAATATAGCTTTTTTGTTTTTATGCTTGTTAAATAATATTGTATTTTTCCCGAACACCCGGGAATTCCCGGTAATAGCATAAATAAAATCCCGATTCCCAGGGGTTGAAAAATTATGGAAAATTTAAAACCCTACAGGTCATATAATTACTTATCCAACAGTTGTGTAAGATATAATTAAAAACATGTTAGAAAGGTATTGTCGGTCAAGATACCCTGCACCATTATGTTATGTGTGTGCATCAAAATTCGGAGAGGGATTTTATATGGGACCTATGGCCAATTGCGGTCCAATTATTGTACTAAATGTACTGCATATCTTTATGGAACATATAAGGGTCACGATTAAAAATTTTTAACTTAGCTGAAACTGACTTTAACCCTTAGTAAGTTTTGTGATAATACTATTAAAAAATCGGGTTAAAGATCTGAATCCATAAGACTAAACTAATAAAATGCAAAATTTTACCACCATAGCTTTCATTTTATAATTGTGATTTTTCTTCAGATTTCAAAAACTTAGAAAAAGACCTAAAAATACTTAACTTTTTCCCATTCTTTTTTGTTCGCGCGTTTATATGTACTTTTTGATTTCACGCAATCTTATATAAACTAATCGCTTCTTTGTTGTTGAGCAGGCTTTCAACAGTTACATGCAAGATTATAAAATTTTGATGACAAAAATTTTAAATTTGTTGTTTTTTTGGGAGAGGTCTGTGCGTCAGTTTTGTGCGCATTCGCAGTTTCTAATGGAATAGCTTTGATTACTGCATGAACTCAGTCTTTTGTTATTTTACTTTTTGAAAATATAATATGGAATATAAGCCAAATGTCGTGGATAGTCGAAAAAGGTACACTTTTGTCAAAACACATTTTGCTTAGATACTAAACACTTGCACAGCTACACTCAAACCACACCAATTTCTTTGTCTGCCAGTTTGAGTGCGTATTGACGAGTATTTTTGTTATTAGTTGGTATTGTTATTCTCTTTAGTAGATTAGTTGTGAACAAATAAAGAGCGAATAAGATTTATTTACTGAAACAAATAAAGTAGATATAGATGCTTGTACTTATTGTATGTTGATAAAAATTTATGAATACGTATTACGAAAATGTAGACGTTGAAATGATTAATTTATTAAATTAAAACAATATTAAACCTATTTTAAGTAGTGTTTTTTATTGATTTAAATAAACTTAAAGTTTTTTAATTAACAAGATAATTCAGTCTTTTAAAGCTATGTTCACATTTGACAAATATTTCATCAAAATTGCGTGACCATTCTTTGATCTTGCAAATGTTTTTTAAGGAAACAGCGTCAAACAAAATTCAATAAAATGTCAGCTATGATTAATGATAAGTAAAAATTCATTTTTTATTAAAAAAGAGAAATTAGGGAATGTTTTATACAGTGGTTACTTCAGTTTTGTCAAATATTTGACTAGTCTGAACGTACCTTAAGTTTTAAAGAAATAAAAAAAAAAAAACAAAATAGGAATCGTTAGTATATATAAAAAAAAAAAACAAATTTAAATATGAATACAATAATATGTTATACATTCTGAAAATGCAGACGCCTTTAAAATGTACATATTATTTATTGAATTAAAAATATTAAAAAAAATTTTAAATTATTTTTATTTTTGGTAACAAAGTAATTCAATCCTTTCAGTTATATATATATATATATATATATATATATATATAAATATATATATATATATATAAATATATATATAAATATATATATAAATATATATATATATATATATATATATATATATATGATAATAAAAAATAATAATAACAATAAAAAAAGGAAAAACAAAATAGGGATTTAATTCTTAGTATATAGAAAAAACAATTTAAAATATGAATTCATAAACATGTTATTCATTCTGTAAAGAATTTCAACAACATATAATTTTTTTTAACTTTTAGCATGTTTACTCAAAAACAAAAACTGAGCTACGCAATATTGTTGTCTATTCGGATATATGTTACTTTAATTCACAAAGCTTACAAATAATTTTCTTAATTTGTAGCGGTTTCTCGCTTTAAATCGTTATTTGAAAAATTAACGAGGTTGTATCATATATTTAATCATACCTCGAGAAGGACTTGTCGGATTTGGTTTAGAAAAACATCAATAAGTACTTCCCAGTTTTAAAAATTGGGCTTAAATTTTCTTCCATAACTGTTACGTGTATATGAGTTGGAAGCAATCTTAATTAAATATTTTATTAAAAAAAAAATCCGACAAGTCGTTTTCGAGATATGCTTGATATGGTGTTGATATCACCAATAGCGATTTATAGCGAGAGCCAGAATTAATAACATGTATCTGAATTGACAAATTTTGATTAAAAATTTACTCTTTCTACTAATTAAAAGCATTAATAATAAAATCAGTGTTGCCTTGTGTAAGCTCTTAAAACTCAATAAAAAATTAAGCAAAAATTTGAATTTATTTTTTACAAATAAAATTTCCTTAAATGTTTTTTATTAGAGCCGATTTTAGATCATTTATCTGTTATTAGTGCCCGAGCGATGGAAAATATCCTTTCAGAAGGATATATACGGCAGCTTAATTTATACAATAATGGAAATTTAGTTTTCCTAACATCTCACCATTTCAAAATATTAAAATTATCTTGTAAAAGTAAAACAGTATTTTTGAAATAGTGAAAAAATTTTAGATGTTGCTTTATTGTTTATTATTTCTGTTTGTTCATCTAAATTAAATTGAATTAATTGATTAGCAGGCGGGAATAAAAATATTGCTAATTTGTTCTAAACTGTAATCCTACTCTCTAATAAAGAAATTAAGGTCTAGTGTAATTTTTGCTTAAATTCTAAAAAAAGCAGGTTCATCATTATTGACAGTATTACATATTGTTTTTTAAATTTTGAGTACATGGATGAACTAAATGAAAAGTTACATAGGAGCTGCCTTCAAGTTCTTTCGCAGCATTCATGAAAGATTTGAAAATTTTTAAACAGAATTCCGTCTTTTGAGTGTGAAGCTTGAAAATTTTGACCAATTTCGACGTTTTAATATATATTTCCACAGTGTTGCGAATCCAGTAATTTACAGTTAATATTTTCACAATGTTTTAATTTAATGCAGATATATATATATATATATATATATATATATGTATATATATATATATGTATATATAGAGAGAGAGAGATATCTTTCTTTAGTTTGAGGCTATATATGACCAGTAGATGTATCCTTGCTGCTATTAAAAAAATAAATTATATATATATATATATAAAGCAAGGACACTCCTACTGTTCATATACATATATATATATATATATATATATATATATATATATATATATATATGCGAATCATTATATTTGGAAAACAATAACAGTTCTAATTGCGAAGTATTGAAAAACTAACCATGCATTTTGTTAAAATTTCAAAAATTTTCAAAAGAATAATTTAATTATTTTCATACCACGCACGTTCAAAATTTTCAAAAATTACACTTACACGCTTTCTTAATGTGTACACTTTAGAAGATGTCAGAAAACATTGATATATAAAGTTTTATTTTGTTTGCAAAATAAATGCAAAATTTTAAATTAAAGCCGGTTTACGAACGATCGGCCCAATTTTACACCTATATTATTTTTTTAGCCCTATCTTTATGCATAAAGTGATTTTCGGAAATAGGGGCTTTGATCAACTGTGAACAAAACTTCATAAAATTTGCCAAGAAAATTGATACTTATAGATATCTTACTTCTGTAGAATTTCATTAAAATACCGCTATAGTTAATGAATTTATGATAGTTAAACCCCTATTATTACACAGATCAAGATTGGAAATGGAACAATGAATTCCGGCTTACTAGCCCTGTTCGTAAGCCGGAATTCAGATACTTTTTTTGGTCAACCCCAAATTTGAAAAGAATTTCCTAAAAAAAAATCCTCACTTAACAAAAAAAGATGTTTCCTCATTCAAAATGTGTTTTTTTATGCTTTTAACTAACTGTGCTTTCTCTTTATAGAGACGATTTTTGTATGAGTATTTTTACATAACTAGATATGTATTTCAAAAACAAGTACATAGTACATATATGCACTCAACTTCAGATTCACCATCTTGTAAATCAAACGAATTGATGCTACACAACTTTAAAATTAAAATTATTCAACATGTCGAATTAAATTCTTACCAATAGGTGAGATATTTTTGAAAACCCTTTGTTTTACTATTGTTTATACTTAATGTATAAAAATTCTTGAAAAAATATACTACGCTCTCTTTGTGGAGAGTATATTTAATTGGGATCAATATTATGAGATTTTTCAGAACAATTTTTTTAAACAAAAATAAATAAGGAAACATTTATACATCTTACGTTTTACAAATAAAGCATCATATTACCAAAAAAAGTAAAATTCTAAACAAACATGCGGAATAACGCCAATTTAAAACCACTTGAAGTGAATATTGGAGTAATTAAGGCTAAGGAAAAGCTTTACGTTATCAGCATGCATTAATATTTTTGAGTGGAATAGCACTTGAGGGATCCCGGATGGAACTTATGATTCCTGAACCGAACACATTGCTGTCTACTTATACGGTAAATTGTAACACACTTTAGAAATAATGTAGATTGTCCTAAAGTGTACAGCTTACATATAGATCATGGTTTTTAAGAAATATCGAATATCCTTACGTTGATTTTTAGATAACGTTTGAACCTGTCTGGACCAGGATTCTTTTAAGTAGATTGAATTTTCAGAAGACAAGCTTGACGAATTTTTGTGATTGCACTTAAATATAGATTATTTATAAATGTTTATACCCTACACCACCATAGGTGGTTGGGGTATTATGCGTTTGTACTGATGTTTGTAACGGACAGAAAAAATCATCCAACACCCACCTTAAAGTACACCAATCGACGCAGAATCACTTTTTGAGTCGATCTAACGATGTCCGTCCGACCGTCTGGCTGTCCATGTAAACTGTATGCACAAAGTACAGGTCGCAATTTTTAAGATAATTCAATGAAATTTGGCACATAGGAGTTTCAGGAGTCCCCTTCCCTAAATTTTACGCTAGTAAAAAATGGTGTAGGGCATCATATAGTCGATCTTTACCGACTAAATCTTTCTTTCTCATTTTTTATTGAATCGAAATATATATATATTAAAAAATAAATTTTATAAAGCAAGGACACTCCTACTCCTATATATATATATATATATATATATATATATGTATGTATGTATGTATATATATATGCGAAACATTATATTTGGAAAACAATAACAGTTCTAATTGCGAAGTATTGAAAAACCAACACTTCCATACATTTTTTTTAAATTTTCAAAAGAATAATTTAAATATTCCGATACCATATTATTAAGCGATATTGCGCACGTTCAAAATTTTCAAAAATTACACTTACACGCTTTCTTAATGTGTACACTTTAGAAGATGTCAGGAAACATTGATATATAAAGTTTTATTTTGTTTTTGGCAAAAAAACAAAATAAACCCATTTCAAAGTTTTTAGTTTAAAAAATTTTTCTAGTTATTGAATTGTTTTAATTAAACAAATATTTTCCTTTTACCATTTACACCTAACAAGAACTAATTGTTTTTGGTGAAAACCAAATTTCAAAAACTATGCCGTTTACATACCTGTTGTTCTCCCGGTGTGATTTTTGGTGACAAACTTTGTTTTTTAATTTCTATTAGTAAGTCTACAGTTTGATTTCCAACTTTATGTTAAGGGGCTGAGAAAACGTAAATGAAAAATTTATATATTAATTATCTTTTTTTGTCGAATATTTTAATTCATTTCACATTTTTCAAAACTAAATTATATTGGATTTTCCTAAAAAACAACAAAACTTTAAAAGAGAATAATAAATTTGACAGCTTATGTTAAACATTATTGCTCAGCTTTGTGTTTAAACATTTATTGCGTAATAGATTGCTCAGTAGATTTCTTATTGGTCCACACGTAATATTTTAAAGAGAGGTATTTGACCACTGCCAACATAAAAATATCTACGTGTAGACTAAGGGTAATGTTTTTTACAACAAAATATACAAAGCTAATAAAAAATTAAAGAAATTTGACAATTTAATTTTGCTCATTGTAAATAAAAGCTCATGTCCTAAAATCAATTGAACGAGCTGTATCATAAATAGTTATTTTAAAAGTTTTTATTTGCTTTTCAATAAAACTAGATGAAAATGGTTTTTGGTTTGTTTGGAAAAACTAAAAAAAATTCATGTGGTTTCAATCAAAAACCTGATGAAGCCAAAAACTACAAGTTTTTGCTCGATGTAAACGTGGTATTACCCTAATTCAGAAATATAATATGGTGAAATATTTTTTAAAAAGTTTCTGAAGTTTTATTTTAAAAGTTATAAGGAAAAACAAAAAATAGTCAAGGCCAAAAAGTACTAAGTAAATTTTTGAAGCCAAATATCTGTTAAACCAGAAGAGATAACATAGTTTAGTGAGCATGTTTTCCTTTTATTTTGCTTATTAAAATTCATAAATATTCAATAATTATAAATCGGTTCCAATTTGTAAAATTTACTAGCTCCAATATGTTTTTAAGACTTTCACTGTTATAGTTTTTTAGATATGCGATAACGGTTACAATAATAGAATGTTAATTAGAATCATTAATATTGATTTTTAACTAATAAATAGTTTTCTTTATAATAGATTTTCTTGAGTAATTCAATTTTAAACATTATAGAAATGATTTGATGGTTCTTTCTAAAGTCCTTATGACACTAGCTTTTTTTGTATTTTATTGATATTGGATTGATAGAGTGAGACAGCGAATGATAAAAAGAAATAAGTAGAGAAAAACAAACAAACAATACAAAATAGATACATACATACAAACAAAGCGCTGAAACCAAAATAAAAAATTCTTAAAATCACTGATTAATCTCGAAATGTCAATTTTAAGTTAAGAATGTTTATTTTTTATTTATTTATTTTTTTTTTTAACTTAAGATTATTTATCGATAACTTTGATAAATAATTTGTCAACTTTGGATATTCTAATATAGTTGTACCCTTTTCACTCAGACATCTTTTCTATTACAGTCAGCGTTACCGTTGAGAATTTTTAAAAACTGTCAAAAAAATTTAAATTAAAATTTGTTTATTTCATAAAAAATATTGTACTTTAAGAAAAACTACTATATTCAATTTTATTAATAAAAAAGTAATTTATTTATAATTTTCATTCTTGGAAAAATTAAGTTTTATTAATAACAATAGTTAGTTCAGTACTTTTGTACGAAGTCTTCACTGGGACTCCAGTTTTAGAAATCCTCGTCTAACAAATTTAGGACTGAAAGCATCGATTCACAATTATTGACTTTAAATTTATTTTATATTAGTGATAACTTAAAAAAAAAGACGTTCCGTTAAAGCACTGTAAAGAGCAAAAGTAAAAATATAAATATTTAATTTTCCCAATCCAGTCCAAAAAGATTCCACATTTTATGTTTTAAATAGTTGTTTATAAACTTTATCATTAGCCTAAGATTTTAACATTTTCATTTCATTTATAAATTCTTCGATGTCCTTTTTTTATATTAGTATATTGTGAAATAATCTCAAAATAATTAGTTTCTCGTTGGAATTAATACATAATGGGTCAAAATGTTTCAACCAACTTAGTTTCTCGTTATTTAGCACATAGCCTTAAAAGTAGCCATATAATTCCATTTTAAAGAAGGGGCCAAAAAAGTGGCCAGGTAGTTGAAAAAGAGACAATTGGGGACTAAAGTCGCCAAACGTTATAGGGCTTAATAAAAATATGTTATTGAAACCAATTTTAGAACATTTAAAATTTATTTAAAATAATTTATAAAGACAACCGAATTTAATTAAGTACTAAAAACGTTCACAACTAAAAGTTGGTGATCGCAATCGAAATTTAAATATTCTTTCTTGAAATTCCGTTAAAATAAGAGTTATCAGGAAAAAACTGGTTTTTTAAATTTTTGACATTTTTCAAGTAAATTATAAAATTTAAGTAATTGTGAATAAAATGTTAAAAAATAACTAAAGGAAAGTGTTTTATTTTACATCACTAATGTTTGTATTAGAAAGGCTCTAAGAATTTTGTGGATTAGTTTCTAATTGTGGGTGAAATATACTAACGTTTGTATAAGATAATGTGGTTTATTTATGGATAATGGTGAAGAGAGGAAAAGAGAATATAAGTTCTTTTTAACGCTTTTTATTATGTTTTAAGGGTTAATGAGATCGCTTGATAAGTCAACTAATACCAGGTATCACAAAATTGTAATTTATCTCGTGCTCATTGTTTCTGCAAATCTCTGCGATTGACTTACTACTTAATTATGGTAAGAATGTTTGCCCTCTTATATATCGTTTTATGGATGTTAACAACTCCTTGCAGAAAATTGTCAATATCATTGTGTGCTTCATGCAAAAGATTTCATCTTCGCTACTATAAATATAAGGATTTAATTTGTATTCAATGTGTTACCATAGAAAATTATTTGGTTTCTGTATAGCTGTATCAGGTAGAGTTATACGATAAATTGCTTAATGCTACATGGTTTCAATGCTTATTGAAACCAGAAAAATACTACAATATTACAATGGTTAGTGTGTACATTTCTGTGAACTTTTGACAAAATAACTTAAGACGAATTTTCAAATTGTTCAGGAGAGCTGAAAACGGCTTCAAAAATAAGGTTCTTTGTAATTTATATCTACACTGTCAACATATATAATAAATATTTATACACTTATGTCTAGACATATGTTTTATTATTAACACACTTTTTATAATAAAATTTAAATAAAAAATATTCGGCTGAGCCGAATCTTATATACCCTTTGCCCGTATTAAGTGTTATATGAAAAAAAAACAAGACAAATAAATAAATAAAAAACACCTTATATTGGATATAATTACAAATATGTATGTTAACACTAATAACTTTATGTAATCTGCATTTTTATATAAAGTTGAAATACACTTAAGATCTTGTATATATTATAACAATGAAATGTAAGTTTATTTGTTTATTTGTTTGTTTGTGTATCGATCACGTCTAAATGGCTAAACTGATTTTCAAGAAATTTGACACACAGATGGTACCAGTGCCAGGGGTGGTTATAGGCTTTGTTAGATCTTGATTGGAAGTCACACACACATTTTACGCCTACTTAAAAAAAAACTATTTATTCAATTTTATACGTTATTTTTTTTTAAAACTCTCAAACGTATTCGTATGAATGCTAGAAAAAAGCTAGAAGCTAAAATGAAAATTTTTAGGTTAAAAGCAAAATAAAAGACTAGATTTAGCCTTAAGAAGGCTAAATTGGCATGAATTTTGTTCAATTTTGTTGGAGGAGATAACTTTTAGTCACCGTCGTCTATTTACTATCACTAGAAATAAAAGAAATAAGAAATATTAAAAACTTTAATAATATTTATTGTATAAAAAATATATTTAATATTAGACATAAGTCAATGATTTAAATATATATACAAAACCATAACAGATTCTTATTGTAAAAGAAATAAGTATCTTCAGATTGATATATGCAGAAGAAAAAGGGAAGTTCTTATAAAAAGTAAAAATAAATTAAATATATTTAAATAATTTGTATAAAACACTATAAAAAGGAATGTTTTAATTAAACTGAGTTTAAACATCTGTAAAACTTACGTAACGGAGGTTTTGTTTATAAATGAGTATATGACGTAGGCACTAGTACCCTAGGAATAAGGTAAAATAAACCAAATAAACGAGCATCTGAAATATTTGAATAGAAGAAGCAAGTAATATACATATTACTTTCAGATATGTTTTCCATTTGTTTCATATTTTATAATAAAAGTTTGCTTGATCATGATCATCAAATACGGATATGTTTTTTTACGAAACTACTTCATAATTAGTATGAAAACAATTTCATGAAAACAAGTTCAATTTCATTTAAACGGTAATTTCTGGTTGCCGACCAATGGCTTCCAATTTCTGCCCATGTTGAGCTATCACTCAATATTGCCTCAATACTATTTTCTGCGTTTATTTTTAGATGATCAATAGAAACGTATAAGAAATGTGGAAAGAAAACGAATATGCATATAATATAAATAAAATAATGTTTGGCTATATATTTAAAAATCGTTTGTGGTTACTTGTGGTTGGTTCGCTCCAGTGTTGGCAAGGCAAAAAAATTTTTCTAACTAAAATTTTGGAAAAAATAACCAAATTTTAAAAATTCAAAGTTATTAAATAAAAATTAATATAATCTTAATATTAAGATTTTAAGTACTTTGCATATTAATCACAAACTTTAGTTAGTCTTTAGGAGAAAAAAGTATTCAAAATTTTGTAGGGGGTCGCGACATAAAATTTAATAATAAAAATTCAATTACTCTTACGTTCTTATATGATGTCGAAGGCAAACCATTGTAATAAATTTAAAATTGCAAAACAACTGTGTCGAGCAGTAATACAAAATAAGATTGACTTTTGCAATTATGTGTATACAGAAAAGGAATACAAGCAAGAGTTGTTATTTTATAGGGACTTATCCAATCTCATTTGGTACGTCAAAATCTACAGATTTAAAATTATTTAATTGGGAGCTTTGGCGAAAAGTTTTAATATCAATCGTTCATATACCAAAGCACTCATATATATTCAATTTTTGGAATTTGATCGGTTGTGAGTACTATCTCATAATTCGATTGGGATAGCGTAATTTTTTGGTAGTCACAACTGTTAAAATAAATAATTTGGTTCGAAAAACTACAAAATATGTATTCATGTTATTAGACCTATCCAATTAAAAAAATATTTACAAATATTTTCATTTATAGATTTTATTAAAATTTTAATGTAAATAATGGCATTTATGTAAATTAAATATATTTAAATTATAAAATTGATGACTTGCTTCAATAGTTGATTCGAGTTTGGATTAAATTCGTAATTTAGCTATAGAACTCTCCGGAAAAGTTTTCCACGTCAACTGACATACATAAAATGCTAATGGGAACCAATTGATAACTGCAATAAAAAAAATAAGAAACAATTTGAAAACTTATATTCCTAAAAGCACGATTATATGATACACTTGGCAAGAGAGGGGGTTAAATTGGAATTGTATTAAAGAATGAATAGAGTGCTATAACTATTTTCAACGTCAAAATACCATAACTCTACCTTATAGAGAATATTGTGATGATGCAATGGTTTATGCACGTAACTAAAATATGCGAAAATTTATTTTCGCAAATCGTAGTTCAGAAACTAGCCAGATTTAGAGATTTCGGGAGAAATGGTTAATAATAACAACAGAATATAAAGTAAGTTTGGTATGGAATTTTTTTCTAAGAACTTTATACCCGGTTAGTTCCAAAAATCCAAATCCTAAAAAAAGTTCTTACCTTTTTTCTGAAAATGGGCCTAATTATTGCCACAAAACTAATTCCTGTAAAATTGCCACAGACTCAATGAAATACTATGAAACACTACATGCGAGTTACGTATTAAAAAAAATAACAAAAAATTAATTTTGTTACATACTTAATTTATTATTAATATTCAACACTTAATTTATTATTAATATTGAAGTACCGTTGTTTAAAAATGCCAGCTAGCGTTTTTAGAATTATGTTTTATTTCTATTGCTTTTAATTTAATTTTTAATTTATTTTTCAAAAGTGTCAACAACTTTAAAATCCTTTTTCTATACTGATATTCAGTCAGTTGTAAATACTTAATCGAATTTTTGTTATCTTAATCGAATTTTTGTACTGAAACTGTGATCACTGAAACAAAAAGATAATTTTAGTTTAAAATATCATAAGAGAAACAAGTTTTTGATTACCACCATCAATATTTCGCTCTGAAATATAAAACTAATTTGGTTGTACCGAATTTATAAAATCTATACCACAAATTCTTATATTGATTAAATTGGCTAACATAACGATTGTAGGTACAATAATTTAATCATAATTACAATTTTGTGTTTCCTTCAGAAGTCATTCTGTTCAAATTGTAAATTATCAGTAACTATAATAAAATGTTGGTTTCTTTTTATTAAATATTCATCATTGTAACCGTTTTCCAACAAATCTTTTTGCTGTGTGCATATAAGTGTATTTCTACAGATTTCTGCACAAATAAAATATTTTTAGTTCCAAAACATTCTATAAAAAATTTTTGTATGTACTTACATGAAACATTCAATTTCAAAAGGATAGTTTTTCAAAGGATCGTTTCTATATAAGGTCCTCTCCCGAAAATGAGTTAAAGTATTTAAGTCCCACATAAATGTTAGTGTATTAATAAAATTTGGCTCATTTCACTTCATTTTTAATAGTAATTTATTTTGTAATTACAAGTATTTGGATCGTTTGGTACATCGCCAAAACTTTGCCACAAAAATCTCCCAATCCATTTCACTTTTTGGTTAAATACTAGAAAATCTTTACATTTTCTATTGATTTAAATTTTTTATTTAACAAAAAAAAATAATAATAACCAGAATGGAAAAAGAGTCATCATCTCCAATTGTGTGATAGTGCATGCAACCAACTGTTTTCTCTGTGTAGATATTCATTAATTAAGATTTACTTTGCATGGGGGCCACCATACAACCTATATTATTTGTCCTATATCTTGTTATATTTTGTTGTACCTTTTTGGCTTTTGGAGTAGGTGGAGTGCTACAACTTGATTCTCCGGCTAATAAAAGCAAAATATTACTTCTGCTTCTTAAGATGTTAATTAAAATTTATATTAATCATATTTTATGCCTATTCTCTCCGGAAATCCCCAATGGTCACTATCAGAAACATTACACACGTGCTTGCTGGACTAGCTAGTTCGGGAATGATGGGCTGTGTTCTTGTTTCTGGGCTGACCTTAAGCCTAACAATAAAACAAAAATCACGTGTGTTTATATTGCCCTTAGTCTACAAATATATATAACTAACTACAATTGCTTAGATCTCATACACAGAACAAGATATTGACGTTCTGGGCCTCTTCCCCCTCTTAGCCTACGGTTTTCCTTAGAGCCTACACATTACTATTTGTGGAAAATCCCAAATACACATCCTCTTTTTCCCATAAGGCCTAGAAGCTTTACAAAAAATAGTAAATTAGTTCATTTTAAAATTCATTTTTTTAATATTAAAAAAAAAATACATTCAAGTTCACATAGAAAAGTAAAAAAAATAAAAAAAAAAAAAAAATTATATTTTTATATAGCTACTAAAGGGTTAATTTTAAGTATAAAAGTTTAACAAAACAAAATAAGAAAAAAAAAAATAGAAAACAAAATAACCCAAAAACAAAAATAATTGCAATAAGAGAAAAAAAAATAATAATAATACTAAGTAAAATAAGTATATAAATATGAAAGTGTGTAATGGTTACAAAGAGTTCTTATAGATACTTACTCTTAGGTAAGAGTGCAATAATACTAACACCAAAATTCTATCATGCTATAAGATCTCTTTGAAATAAAAACGTGTATATAATGTATAGTAAATATTTAAAAGAGAAAGAAACAAATAATAATAATAATAATAATAATAATAATAATAAAGCATAACTAAATAATACAAAGAAATAATGATCAATGATCAATAAAAAAAAAATATATAATCACTTACTATCTTTTATGTCTCCAACTCTGCATGAAGGCCTCCAACTTGTCGAAGAGTATGACGATATAATATTGATTAACTGAGTTTTTATTAAAAATTTTGTGTTATACTTCCTTTTCTTTAACAACTTTTTATAGGGGGTTTTCTTTTATACGTAGGGAATTATAACATTAGATATTAGGAAATTATAATAAATATGTTAGTCTTATTACGATTTTTTTTTTCTTTTTTTTAGGAAATTAAGTTTAGGCATAGGATATTAAACTGTAACAGAAGTATTTTACTTATTGTTAGAAAAAAATGAATTCAGTTTTTATCGAAAAGATGGTTATTATAATTAATTAAATTAAATAAAAAAAATATTTTAACTGTTTTTAGACATGAAAATATTTATATATAGGTTAAGAATTAGTGGCCTACAGAAATACTTTTATATAATATTAGTGATTTTTGAGGTAATTATTGAATGAAAGTTTTAATATTGATTTAACGGGTTTTGTAAGTTAATGTCATAGATGTCTTATAGGGTGTTGTAAAGAACTTGAAGTGGGTAGAAGTATGTGTTGTCGGACATAATAATTTTTGATTGTAGCATTCGGCAAAGATTTAAAATGATGAAATCTGGTCTGAGCTTTATGGTATTTTATGTTTCACTGATACTTATATAAGGACGTAAGGAATTGTAGCGCTTATTGCCTTTGGCACGTAGCTGATGCATAGGAATAAAATTCTAGAGGTTACGATTTAAGGTGTGGGAGTAAAGATTCCCGAAAACCTTTCCGTTTTCCTATCCAAATAATAAAAAAAAAATTTTAAATTATCGATATAAATTATATTACGAAATATAGTAAATTGTATTACCTTGTATGCTTTATCTCGACTATAAGTCTTAAAATTCGTTTTTTTTCGGATTCTTTTCTTCTGAATAAAATTTTGTGTTTTTTTTTCTTTTGTTTTAATAATAATTTTTAATAATAATAATAAATTACTTTAAGATCTTTTAGACGTTTAATAAGGTTATTAGTCCTTAGTCCTTTAATTTATTAAGACTTTCACTTATGTAATTTTTTTTAAGTCACGTTTTCCTTATTTTTATTATAATAATTTACATTTACCGCTCTGAATGTTTATCGGTATTACTTCAATTTCAGAAAGAACGCAATTACCTAGTCTATGTTTCATATCGGTCCCAGCTACCACTTTTTTTCTTTACATTATTTATCTCACTTCTTTTCCAAAACTTAAAAGCTTTAAAAAAAATAATAAATAACTGTATATGCCTCTCACACTCAGGTATTGCATACTGATTATACATACATGATTTATCGAAAATACATGATAAAAGCAAATAAAGTATGGTTGCCATAATCTTGTAGTCAGATAGTGATGGACCTATATCTGTCATAAAGGGATTTTTTTTTCTATATATATATTACCAATAAAAAAGGAATTAGTGCTACAAAAACGAATGCTAATAACTAAATGATTTTACTTGTGGTATTGCCAGACAAATTACATATCATTGAAATAAAAAAAAACTAATAATTTATTTTGCAAATTATTCCAAATTCTTTTCTTTCATTACAATCTATAATATAATGAAAATACCGAAATTATTGGGACACATGACTGAATGATAAATGTAATTCGAAAAAAGTAGTCGAAAACTTCAATTTGAGTAACTAAAATTTTAACGATTTTTATTGGAAATAAATTTCAAAATTATGTAATTTTTATCGATATATTTTATTAAATAATAAACACAGTATAACAGAACATACATATAAGTATTAGTAAACAATTACAAAAAATATGTTGCCATTTGGGTTGTCTTGAAATCTTTCTTTTGTTTCGACATTACAATACGATACACTTTTCGGTTTTTCTTGAATGTATGATCCATAAAACAATTGCTCTTGCTTATATTCTTAGATAATTAATTTATAAAACGAAATAATAGATTGGACTTCTTGCTTCTTTTTTGCACATGTAAGAAATAAATTGATTTATATGACGAAATATTAATTCAACGACAACTTTACAACATACATGCACACATTTTTTTGCAAAAGCACCTCTAAAATCTTTTACTAAAAAGAATTTAGCATCATTTCTGTGCACCGCTTCTTTATAATTGTCTTACCTTTCCACTTTTTGCAACACTTTTAACAGTAACAACACTTTATTAATGTTATTATTGTAAAGACCAAAATTTTTTTAAATGAATAACACGCTGCTACAAATTAAGACCTTTTATTTTCACTCGGAAAATGATCTAATGTGGGTTGAAGACATTCTTGAGGACATCACAAAACAATTTTAAAAAATTTCAAAACACCTCGCAAGATATTGAGAAAAAATCGTTTTAAGGATAGTCTCTGCACTATAGGTCTCTTACCTTCATACACTTTAATTGAATTTAATATCTCAAAATTGATTTTGAAAGTAGAAGGACCCAGCTTTTGAAATATATTACCGTCTTTTATATGCACTGAATTTAAATAATCAGTTATTCACCATTTTTAAATTTATTTCCCTACATTCGTGTACATATATTTGCTTACAAAGTTGGAAATGTTATTGTGTTTGGAATAAATGAGATATCAGATAAAATCGAATTATTTCTACAATTTTTGCGTAATTTAAAAATATTAAATTTAGTTACGTTCACAAAAAAAGTGCTCTTAAAAATTATTCCATCCTTGCATAGGCTTTGGTAGAAAAATTGTAATAAGTCGCAGTTAATCTCGAAAAATTTTAGAAAAATTTTTTCTAGAAGTTGTTAGAAAACTTGCTTTTAATATCTGACCAAAACAAACCAAAGCATACGGTTGAAAATCTTTTTCTTCTATTTTTCAAAGAAGTTTAGAAAGGAAAAATAATAAAGAAAGAATAAAGAATTAGAAATATATTTATACAAGAACCTATCCAAAAACAGTCTTTTGCAAATAACTCGAAATCGTGAGGGTGCCTTGGAAATTTTTAAAACTGATTTATGATGTTCTCAAGAAGACCTATAACCTACACTATGTCATTCTCTCGAGTGATTTTTCATTGAAACAGCGTGTAGAAAATGTCAAAGAATTTTTACAAAACAAATTATTTCGACCACCAATAAAACTACTAAAATTCAGTTGTGTTTTTAATTTTTTTTACCATTTTTATATTGCTTTAACTGACTAAATGTACTTTTTGTGAGAATCATCATTCAATTATAATTATTAAAATATTATTAATATAAAAAATCTGTTAGATTTTCACATTTTTAGTAATTATAATAAAATATTAGTTACTTTTATAATAATTTTATTTTTACAACAGTTTTCCAACCAAAATTTTTTCTATTTGTAGGATTTACTTTGTATTCCTAGGAAATCTTAAGACTTTCTCAATATCGATCTTTAGATAAGAGATAATTAATACTTGCCTTGTATAGGAGGCACCGATAAATAAAATATCATTCTGTATTTTGTATTTGTCTGTAAAACTTTTAAGAAAATCTGTTCACCGATTTAACTTTCTATAAAAGGCAAACAAACACAGATTAATTTTTATATACATACCTACATTTATATAATATTTGTATACTAATAAGAACAACAAGTAAAACACGACTAATTGGTAATTTATACCAACTAATTTTAGTCTTTACTACTTGACTAAAATACTTGGTATAAATTTATTTTATAAATATTTTATATCCCCTAAATGTAAGAAATTTATTAGGTATTAATATTTGTACATTAATAGTTTTGAAGAATTATTTCTGAAACTACCTAATTTTTAATTTTTTTGCTTTATACTGAATTTGTTTTTTTCGCTTTGTACTTTGTATCTGGATTTTTAAATGTTGATCTACTTCTACGAATTTGCTTGAACTGACGAATCACGTTTTCCATGCTTTTTCCTGTAAGTATCAAAAGGAACTTATATATACCGATTTTATTATCACGCTTGACTCATTAGGTTTTCCTCCTAAACTGCTTAATTGAATTTCCTCTTATATGAATGGTCGAACACAAAGGGTACTTTTTAAGAATTTTAGATTTAGAGAGAATTTAGTAACATCAGGAGTCCCACAGGTGTCTCACGTAGGCCTTTTTTTTTTTATTCTGTATCTTAACGATCTCTCTACTGTTGTAAGATTTTCCAAAATTTTAATATACGCAGGTGATTTTAAAATTTTTTGGAAATATTGAGGATTGTTCTTTATTAGAAGATGACCTTGCTAAACTTTCTGAATGACGCTATGCCAGTAATATATCGCTTAATTTGAAAAAGTGTAAGAAGCTATCTTTTCATATGTCGAGTTATATTAGTTATGACTATTTCATTGATTTCCGTAAATTAGAGAGTATTTCGTTATTTAATGACTTAGGCGTCATTCTAAACCATAAATTTTAATTTTCATGTCGTTTCGTCGACAAAAAATCGACGAAACGTTGGAAAAATTGTAACAAAAAATTTCGTTTTTTATTTACATTGTTATTATTCTTTATTAGAGTAGAATTTAGCTAATAGGGCTTCTAGACTCTCACCCACATAGAACCATATATCCATACCATATACCATATAAAATTAAAAAGTAGTATTAGAATAACGAAAAACGAACTACAGAAGAAAAGGCTTGGACTGGCGCAAGAGCATCTCTTATCTATCTGAATAAGATAGCTGTCAGAAAGCACAGCAGGAACGTTAAGAGATGCGAACGGATCTCTGGAAATGTCTTGTCATGAAGGATTGAGTGAGAATGTGGACAGTACTCCAGAGGTGTCACATGAGAGCACAGAAGGTAGGTCGTTATCCTCAACGATCCGTATCGGAGCGGAAAATAAGTCGGAGCGCTGCACAGTGGGGTCAAACGCAAATTTTTTGGTAATAAATCTGAATCTCCTAAACTACTGGTCGGATCAAATTGAAATGTATGGAAGAGTTGTAGAGGACCTAAGCTTTCAGAAAAATTGCCTTGTAGTTACCCTGTGATAACACGAGATAAGCTACAGGGTGTCAAAGTTGACTACCTCGAGTATGTAAAAGTTAAAAAAATCTTAACTTGTACAAATGAAGTCCGATTTTAAAGATTTTTATATTTCTGGAAAGTGCTTGCCAAGATAAAGAAAAAATAAGCTTACTCACCTAAGTTATCTCTTACAGTTAAAAAGATATTTACGCCTGAATTTTCAATTTTTGATTTTTGGCTCGACTTTCTTTCGTTTTTTGGGAATAAGTCCGAAGATATATGAGGTAAACATTTTCTAAAAATATTCTGTAATTTGCTACATATTTCAAAATAATATGCTGAAAGAATTTTTGGATTATCTCAATTCGTCTAGACGTGGAAAATATTCAAAGTCAGCACTCTGAAATTGGCATGAAAAATGACTATTTTTTTACAAAAATATAGTACAATTCATTCACTTTTTTCTCAAAGTTCCGTTAATAAAAAAATGTTTTCCTTATTAAAGAATAAGAAATTTTGAATTGATTTAAGTTTGCACCCTACATCCAGCATTGGCCGAAAATTGTCAATTTTAAAATATAGTTTCATTTTTATCGATTAATAAAAAAAAAAAAAATTTCACGCGAGCTTTTTTAAATTTGGTACCCATATTTTTAGATTTAGAATGATTTAACACTAAACTGCTTCCCATCTGGCCAAAAACGAATGCAGGAGTGGAGATTTTATGTTAAAAGTATATTTTTAAAAGCATATTAAAAGCATATTAGTATAATATTTTTAATATTATTTCTTATGTAATGTATAAAACACAAATCAAGCTTTGATTTCTAAAAAAATAAATAAAATAGCTCCAATAACCTATTTTTGATAATTTTTCAAAAATAATTTTTTTTTTTTTTAAATAGCTGAAAATCCAAAAAAAATTAATTTTTTTAATACAACTCCACTAATTTTGCAAATACTTTAAAAATGTTAAAAGAATATAAAAATAGACTTGTTTACCAATTCAACGATATATAAAATGTTGATATACGTCATTTAATAATAGTATTATAATGGCCTCAAAACTACCAAGTCATGTCAAAAGTTACAAAATTCACTATTTTGTTCCGTATTTCCATATGTGTGTATACGTAACATTTAAGTTTTCTAATGTATTATGTAGGTATATATTTGTTATTATAAAGTAGTAAATTCTTAATTTGAGTAATGTTTATTTAATTTGTTCTACAGATTTACATACTTATTATACATAAATCCCGTATATTTATTTTATTAAGAATATATTATCGAAGATATTATTAGAGATTTTCTTGAAAATAATCATAAACATCAAACGTTAGCAAATTTTTAACTTCCTTAGCTTCGGAATCCTCTTTTTCTATTTGAAGAGTGATTTTTGATAGCCATCGTGTTCTTATAGAATATATAACTGGATCTGATGATATTAATAAATATTCCATTAAGTCCATATTTTGCGCTGTTTTCGAACATTTTCGGGTATTGAAGAGTCGGAAATGTTTAACATCTTTATTTCGGGCTTCCTGTGCTTCCTCTGTTAGCTCTCCTAATGGCAAAATACTATTTTCTATTATTTCTTTAGCATGAGCCAATACTTTGTGAATTGTTGGAGTCATTGATTTCCAGGGGTATATAATGTTAAGTAGTTCTTTAGTTTCGTAAGCAAAAATTTTAAATTTGTCCGTATTAATTTGTTTTTCGCTATTAATGGCTGCCAATATAATCTTAAAACGCTTCAAAATATTTAAGTCAATGCCTGTGATTGAAGATGTGAGTTCCGGATTTTCAAAGAATCGTCTTGCTGTATTTCCATCATTTGATCTTCCAAAGCCATCTACAAGTTTATCAATTATTAATTCGAGTTGTTCTTTGAATTCTAATTGAATTCTTTTGTTCTCCTCTTTTCGTAATTCGTGAAGTTCCAAATTGTTTTTTGCTGTAGCATTTTCCTGCCCGGGAATATTTCTGTACTTCATATCATATGCAAGATGTAAGCACATATATTACATTTCCATGTAGATGTTGCATCTGTTATAGCGTTTGCAACTTTTCATCGTTAATTGTTGTTGAAATGTAACTTTAATAGTTCTGTTTGATAATTTTATATATATTAGGGGCAATGCTTTAATTTCTTCTTCCAATTGGTTGACAATGCTGTTTATTGTAACCGTGGTTTCTTTTGTGTAATCAGAAAGGATTGGACGGCACAAAAATTTGGAACCTGGAGTTAAATTTATCCATATATCATCAAAAAGCGAGTCATTTCTTGTCGATGAGGAAGGCTTATTTAAGCGCAGTCGAAGTGGTACCAGAGACGCTATAAACAGCGAGGAATAATTATTTCCAGAATTACTTCCATCCAGTTGTTTGTATTCCGAAAATCCTGATGTTCCATCGCAGCCCCATTTGAATATTAAAATAAGTTCAGAGTCTTTGCATTTTTCAATGTTATCATTGCTGAAGGTAGATAATTCTAGAGGCAGTATTTTCAAGTAATTGCTGTATATTAACTTTAGCACTTTTAACAGAAGCATTAACCGGGTGCTCCATAGGCTGTAAAATATTACTTTTCGCTTCACTCACTGATTTGCTACTGGGAAAGATATCATATCCTTTTTCGCTAACAGATTTGCTCAAAATGTATTGGTTTCTTGATAATCCTAAATTTAATATTAGAGCTAAAGCATCTTCAGAGGTAAATGACGATGTTGATTTCGGTGTCACTACGCTTTGGTTGCGTACGTGTTACTAAAGCTTTAAATGTATCTTTTATTTCGGCATTCGTTAGAATAGATTCCTGTTTGGTCCTCTTTGTTCTTAGCTGAACTTCATCGTAACTTTTTTTGGTCGACCCTTTTTCTGCTTTCCGATGAAAATCGGTATTTCTCCCTCCAACCATTCTTCATTTTTCTTCTTGAACTTTGGTATTGACCAATCTGAAGCTTGCATTCTTTTTTCGTATGATTTATAAAAATTTTCGAGCTTTAAGCTGTCTTCTGCAGTAAGAGTTAAACCAAAAGACACTATTGTATCAATGAGTTTTCTTATTTTTTCTGGACGATATATAATATCAGATAGATTATCCCAGATTACTTTGCAAATAGATGAATGAATGAATTAAAAAATTTAAATTTTTGCTCAAAACCCGCAATTTCATTCAGTTTATTTTTATGACATGTAGTGTTAAACAGGTACGTCAAAAAATGTACCTATGCGATTGTAAAAAAATCATTTTTGTTATAATACATTAATTAAGTAGCTAGGTACATTATTTAAAAACTTAAAAAATGTAATAAAAACTTAAATCAATTCAAAATTTCTTTATTAACCATTTATGGAGCGTTATCTTTTGAAATTAATAAGGAAAACATTTTTTTATTAACGGAACTTTGAGAAAAAAGTGAATGAATTGTACTATATTTTTGTAAAAAAAATAGTAATTTTTCATGCCAATTTCAGAGTGCTGACTTTGAATATTTTCGACGTCTAGACGAATTGAGATAATCCAAAAATTCTTTCAGCATATTATTTTGAAATATGTAGCAAATTACAGAATATTTTTAAAAAATTTTTACCTCATATATCTTCGGACTTATTCCCAAAAAACGAAAGAAAGTCGAGCCAAAAAATCAAAAATTCAAAATTCAAGCGTAAATATCTTTTTAACTGTAAGAGATAATTTTGATGAGTACGGTCAGTTTTTCTTTATCTTGCCAAGCACTTTCCAGAAATATAAAAACCTTTAAAATCGGACTTCATTTGTACAAGTTACGATTTTTTTAACTTTTACATACTCGAGATAGTCAACTTTGACATCCTGTAGCTTATCTCGTGTTATCACAGTGTGACTACAAGATGATTTTTCTGAAAGCTTAGGTCCTCCTCTACAACTCTTCCATACATTTCAATTTGTTCCGACCAGTAGTTTAGGAGATTCAGATTTATTACCAAAAAATTTGCGTTTGACCCCACTGTGCGCTGTTTGTCAAAATATAAACGGCTTTTCTAAGGGTCCCCAGAAGAAGGTCATTAAAAGGGCAAGGCCTGGGGATGACCAGCAAACCTCGATGGCCAAGAAGGCTGCTCGCACAACTTCCAGCTCTACTAAGGGCCCCCACAAGGAGGTTATTAAAACAGCTGGGTCAGGAAGCGAACATTCCTCTTTATCCGGGAACGAAACTTGAGGCGATACTGGCGTCTGAGTCGCCCCTGCGTCCAGTAGTGACACCATGGTTTTCTCCACCCATTCCAGAGGTTTAAACCATTCTGGCAGTATTGGAAAATCAGAATGTAGGTCCTGTTACAGGTCAATGGAAGATTGTGAACTCCATGACCGGCAAGGAGAATCAAGGCAGAGGCTTCAGATTCGCTATGGATCAGGAGTCTCCAAAAAAGAAGCTGGAGTCACTGGAGAGTTAATTTGATTTAGGTATGCCAAATCTGATAAACCCAAAGAGGCTGTCAGTGCTGCAAATTAATTTGTACTGTGAAGCAGCCTCAACCGAATTGACCAGCTCCTCATTGACTTCAAAGTAGATGTGGCCCTTAACTAGAAGCTCTGGATTAATCATACCAGGGTTTGCAGTTTAAGTATCTCTGGATATAACCTGTTTATAATGTCCACATTGGAGAAGGTAGGGACATGTATATTAGCTAAAAATGGAGGTCACTGGAGGCAGTAGGCTTGTACTACCATCTGTGTATAAGCCATATGAGGCGGCCGATCCACCGGGCATCGTTCTGCAGCATTTGGTTCTGGGATGTGATGCGAATGCTCACCACTACCAATGGGGAAGCAGGGACATCAACAAGAGGAGTGAATTAGTATTTGATTTTATAACTATTTTTGATCTCCATATTTGTAATAGGGGTAATGATCCTACATTCAGAACGAAAGATAGGGAAACAGTTATAGATATAACGCTATCGAACCAAGGGGTGAATTTGTCAAGGACTGGAGGGTGGCAATGAATTATTCCTTTTCGGACCATAGCATTATATCCTTCAGTCTTGACTTTGTGAGACCGAAAGGAAAACCTTATAGGAACTTCAGAAGGACGAACTGGAAGTCCTTCGGTGAGTTAGTTGATAGGGATTTGGAAGTCGTGAATAATTTCGCGGAGGTAATTAAGAGAAGCTTTGAGCTCAGTTACCCGGTGATTTATCCTGACAAACGGAGGCAGCCGATATGGTGGAGCAAGTAACTGAGGGACCAACGGTCTATAGTTAAAAGTCTGTTTAATATAGCCAAGCTAACGAAGAGTCAAGATGGTTGGGACAGCTATAGGGAAAGCTTCATTAAGTAAAAGAGGGACATAAGATGGGCGAAACGGACATCATGGATGAATTTCTGTGTCCGTGGACTCGGTCAACGAGTTGTCTTGATTTAGACGGGCATTATCCAAAAACCCGGTGGCACCTGGATATATACAACGGGCGGACAACTCGTGGACGGTGTCTGGCTCGGAATCCCTCAGCTTACTGATGGAGACTCACTTCCCAGGCTGTAAGGATATAGAATCTGATGGAAGGACACGTAGTGTCAGTGATAACTTACAGTCCGGATCAGAAGAGGGTGATATCGATGCGATAGAGGTGATGATCACTGGTGACAAGGTAAGATGGGCGGTAAACTCATTTAGGCCATATAAGTCACCGTGCATCCGGTGTCTGGCTCGGAATCCCTCAGCTTACTGATGGAGACTCACTTCCCAGGCTGTAAGGATATAGAATCTGATGGAAGGACACGTAGTGTCAGTGATAACTTACAGTCCGGATCAGAAGAGGGTGATATCGATGCGATAGAGGTGATGATCACTGGTGACAAGGTAAGATGGGCGGTAAACTCATTTAGGCCATATAAGTCACCGTGCTTCCGGCCATGTTACAGAATGTCAATGATAGAGTCATCTCACTATTCGTGAAGATATTTAAGGAATGTCTTAAAGTGAGATATATTCCCAGGCGTGGAGAGAGGTAAGGGTAATTTTCATATCCAAAGCAGGTAGAACAACTCACTCGAAGGACTATAGACCGATCAGTCTTTTCTACTCAACACAATAGAAAGACTGATCGACCTGTATGTGAGGAGAGGTAGAGAAACTCAGGTCATCAGTGACGCTCAATACGCCTATTTTAAGGGTAAGTCTGTTGAGAGTGCATTGCATGATGTAGTGAGTTTTATTGAACGGGGTCTGCTGCATCAGAAATATACCTTGGCAGCGTTCCTCGATGTAGAAGGGGCCTTTAATAATATTAGGATAGATGCGATTGAGGAATTTTTTTTAGATTTACAAGGCCCTAGGATTACTGCAGGAGAACGTTGAGAAGGACACTGAGGTAACTATCTATGTATGTGGATAGCCAGGCAGTACTAATGACAATGACAAGTTATTGTGTCAGATTGGTACTTTAATGAAGGAAGGAATTTAGAAGACTAATGGATGCCTACACTGCGACAGTTTTGGCAATCAAATAGCCGATGACCTAGCTCGTAATGGCTCGAAGCTGGACATGTCTATTGTGGAGGTATCGGTTAGGATTCCAATTGGGTCGTATTTCATGGCTATAAGGGAATAGACTCTAGGAAAGACGAATCATGCTTGGAGGAGTAGAATGGACTGCAAGGTATCTAGAGCGTTATGGCCTACTCTTAAACTAAGAGATTTGATGCATCTTTTGGGCATGAATCTAAGGGTTATGTTTATATGATTACCGGTCACCACGCAATAGGGAATATGACGAGTAAGTGGGACACCGGCACGTCAGACTTTTGTAAGACGTGCGATGATATGGAGGAACTAGGGATAGTGGAATATATACTCTGCCATTGTGTAGGGCTTCAGCGTAATAGGCTGAAGTGTTTTGGTAGCCATAGGTTAGGTTAGGTTAGGTTGGAAAGGGCGGCGCATTCACGCCTACACCCAGAGGCCGAACGACCCATTGTGATCCCTTTATGAAAAGAAGAAAAAGAAAAGTGGAACCTATACCCAATCAATCAGTTATGATTGTTCCTAAGCCATTGTGTATGGCTTTCAAACCACTTCAACCTATTACGCTGAAGCCCTACGCAGTGACAGAGTATGTGCTCCACTGTCTGTAGCTCCTCAACATCATCGCACGTTCTACAAAAGTCCGATGTGCCAATGTCCCACTTACTCGTCATATTCCCTATTGAGAAGTGACCCGTAACCATACCTACTATGACTCTAAGACTGCCACGACTCATACCTAGAAGATGCCTGGAATCCGCCAGTTTTAAGCTAGGCCATAATGCCCTAGAAACTCTGCAGTCCGATCTGTCACTCCAGGCTCGATTCGTGTTGTCCAGAGTCCACTCCCCTATGGCCCTAAAGAAGGACCCAATTGGAATATTAACAGATGACTCTATGAAAGACCTATCTAGCTCCGAGCCACAGCGAGCTAGCTCATCGGCTATTTCGTTGCCAAGAATGTCACAATGACCAGGAACCCAACAGAGTCTTATCATATAGGAATCCATTAACCTTCTCAATTCCCTTCTGCACTCAAGTACCAATCTGGACCTAACAAAATGACTAGTCAGAGCCAATAACGCTGCCTGACTATGGTAGCCATATTCTACACGAATTGGAGGAGGTTGCGTGTAGTGAACTCGACAACCTTATAGGGTGCGTAATAGGGATAAAGTGATTTAGAGGTATTCGGGGTTGATTGATTGGTCCTGGGTTCCACACTTTTCTTTTCTTATATTTCGTTCCTTTCTTTCTACTCTTGTGACTTAGATCTTTCTTCGCTTTATTGGCTTTCTCTGGTATTGATAAAGGAATCGTAATGGATCGGATGGTCTCTGGGTGAAGGCGTGAAAACGCCGCCTACTAAAATGCTAATATTAGTTAAGTAGAATAATTGATTATTATAAATATTTAAATAATGTATTTTTTATTGACACGTTTTTCTTTTTTCTTGATATTCTATAAGAGCTGTCGATTTTTTTCAAAAAAAATTTAAACCAGTTAGAAAGTTAATTACATTTATTAATAATATAATTAAATTTCGATATAAAATCATAATATCAAAACTATATTATATTAAAAATATATCTGATAATTTTACACAGATAGGCTTTATATAAAAGAAACTTCACAAAGGACCATTAGAGAACGAAAAAAATACCACAAAGTCTCTTCTTGTGAATTCTCATTCACTTAGGCCCATATATTTTTAATTTCATGATTTTAGATTCAATATTATAGAAAATTAAAAAAGTACCATTAGAAGAACGAAAAAAAGTGAATTACCAAATAAACTAATAAAAATTATCAAAAATGGGATTTTTTACATTTTTGGCTATAGAATCCACATTTTTCCGAAATCCCATAGATTTTGAACTTAAAACTTTTAACAATATATTGTAGATTCTCAAATTATATTCCGCTTGTCGATTCGTGCTTTGGGATTTGAGAAAATATACTCTAAAATCATAACTTTCATATAAAATGGGTCGAATTCGGGAGGGTGTGTACCATGACCAATTGAGTTATTGGGCTTGTTTTTTATCTTAAAGTCACCTTTGTAAAGTTACCTTTCAGAAAAGTGCGAAATTATTATATGTTGCTAAAGAAAATTTTATTTTAGATAAAAAAGAGTGTAGATACTTTTTTGGCTTAAATAACACAAACAGTCGTCTTTTTTGCAATTTTCAAATTCAAAATCGTTTATTTTTGGACTCGGTAAAGATATCGACTTCAAATTTTTTTTATTCAATAGATAATTTTGTTCTTTAACTAGTTAAGAAAAAAACTATTAAAATCGGTCGGAAATACCAGGATATATATGAAAAAAAAAACTGGACCAAGAGCATGCAAAATTAAAACGCATGCTTAAAAATTCAAACGCAAATAACTCAAAAACTATAAGAGATAAATAAGACATGTATAAAAATATATGAAATCCGACCAGGAACAAAAATTTGGCAAGTGATTAAAAATTGTTTATGTCAGAGGTACATAACTTTGAGCCCCCTTAGGGGTTTGTTGTGCCCCTTCCAAACTTAACAGTGTACACTCCTCTGTTACGCCTTCACCAAATTTCATGAAAATCGAACGAACCGATCAGAAGTTACAGATTTATTTCCAAAAAATTTCGATTCTGTCCCACTGTGCATTATGATGAATAGTTTGTACACAAACTAGTGTCACACCCTGTAGTTGTGTTTTGATCTTCAATAGCAACATAAACATTTTTCATAGACAAACACTAACAATAAACATAACGTAAATATTACTTCATAAATAAGACTAACAACAAGCATAGGATGCAAATTTTAGTAAACAAAGGGATTAGCGAATAACAACAAAATACATAAACTAAATATTTTTACTGTTACAAGCTCGAAGATCATACAATAATAATTAGTTTATATTAGGAAAGTTGTAACAAAAGGGTTTATAACAACAAAACAGTAAGGACTGTTTATAAAAGAGCGACAAAAATTCCAAAGGGGGCAGTGCGATGAGAGCAACAGCGAAAGCAACATCGAGGACAGGAGAAATATCAAGTAAGTGAGAATATGTATATATATATAAGTAGAGATACCCACAAGTGTTTGTTTAAAAGCGAAGTGGGTGAATTTAAACAGGAACTAGTGATTGCATTATCACAAAATTCCTATAGTAGAAGTAGTCGTTAAGTGATTGTTTAGTCACAAAACGAAGTTGAAAGTATTAAATATTAACCTAGTTAAAGAATCGTTTAGTGATTTGTCAGTCGCAAAACGATTTAGAATTTTAATAATTAAAAGAATTAGTGATTCGATAATCACAAAACAGAGTTAGTCTGCTCGCTTAGTGATTTGCTAGTTACAAAAGTGATCAGATAGTCGATAATTCGGTAGTTAGACAATAATCGTTGTAATTACTCAGTAGAAACTGTTAGTTCAGGTCCACTAAGTGGCTTTATTAAATAACACGCATAGTGATTATTGAATCACGACGCGTATCAACTCTCATCTGTGAATTATAGCTAAACTGTGGAACCTGGAACAACTTTCGGGTTGTGTTCACTTGGGGTAGCAGAGGAGAAGAAACACGTCCTGAGTTGAGAAGGACCAGAGGAAGAACTATACCGAAGGAAGGGAGCCGAAGATTACAACTTGTAATAGATAAAGAAGGTCTTGTTATTTCTTGTGGCGACCTGGAACATAAGCTGAGTATACCCGAGAAAAAGTCGTTACAAAATATTCAAGAGATATGTATAAATATTATCAATTCTATATAATCGTAACATTTTTTAAATTCAGTTTTTCATTTATTCATATGTATAGTCACCGAAATAAAGATACGTTCACCAATAAAAATCAAATTTTGCCTTCAAAATTAGTAAATATATTTTTTCTCAACTTCAGTGTTATGTAGTAGAAAATTTAAAGTCTATTTTAAAGTTTATTTCAGTTATTTCTGCATTAAATACAAAATTTTTCAGTTTTTTGATTTTTGAGAACGAAATAATGACAGATACATTGTGATTTTAATACAATTTTCATTTATATTAAAAGAGTGAAGTGAATAAAATTTCATTTAATTATTTAGTAGCAAGTTTTGGTTATTTTAAATAACAATGTATTTCGTTTAAACTTTTTTTTTTTTTTTTTTTTTTTTTGTAAGCTGAGAGTAAATTTTAAAAATTATTAGAGGAAACCTTCTTTTTTAAAGAAAATCAAAGAAAAAGGTAAATAATTTATGTTTAATTGTTTTTAATTAGAGTCAGAATAAATATAAAACGCAAATCATAGTGAATTATAAAAGATACTTTTTGTAATAAGGTTAAACGTAACACTAACATGAACACCGACCAACTTATGAAATCGATTCCGGTCATAGAATCCATGACTTTTCGAATTGTATTTCAAATAATGAATCATGTTTATTCGCTTTAGTAAGAAGGAAGTGTTAAACACATTTTTTTAATGATTATTAGAACGGTTATCAACCGGTTTTTTACAAAAAAGAAACTTATGAAATCCTTCTTTGGTAAAAGTTAACCAAATGATTAAAAAATGCCGACTTTATCTTAATTCGAGTTTATTGATACTACGGACAATATTTCTTATCAATACAGATGATTTTTCATAAATTCTTAAATTTCTCTTCATGTTTTTTTAATAAAATAAGACAATGTTTTTCTTTGGAAATCATTTTTTCTGAGTTCAGTAAAACCCATTTGCTCTTAGGTAACTTCATGAACGATTTATACGCAAAATGCTAAAGGTTGCAGTTAAAAAATTTGGTGTTTTTTTTTTTTTTTTTTTTTGTTAAAATTCAAATTTTAGGTTATTTTTGGAATCCGTTAAAAATTACAATTTCATCTTAATTTGAAAACTTTATCAGCTTTATCTATTTAAAAACTTTAAATATCAGAAATGGAAAATTTTTCTGTCGCCTTTCTTTTAAAAGAAGGTCTTCCTCGAATAATTTTAAAAATTTACTCACAGCTTCCACAAATTTTTTTTTTTTTTTTTCTTTGATGAAATCAATGTTATCAAAAGTAGTTGAGCATGTCAAAAGATTAAATGACAGTTTTATTTACTTTCCTCTTTCAATTTTACGTGAAAATTACATTACAATCAGAATGAACCTATCATTATTTAGTTCTCATAAATAAAAAAAACTGAAAAATTTTGTATTTAATGCAAAAAAACTGAAAGAAACTTTGTAAAAGACTTTATAATTTTCTATTACATAACATCGAAGTTTAAAAAATTATATATACCAATTTTAAACGAATAAAATTTATTTTTATTGGTGAACATATCTTTATTTCTTTGACTGTATATTTTTTTGTTTGTTTTGAAAATAACAAATTAACAAATTTATTATCTTGTTGAGTTAATAACACAACATTGACAAACGAAAGATTCAGTAGTTGCATTGAATTCATCTGATAGTACATGCAACCGGCCAAATTCGATTGGCAAAAAATTCGGTTGCCACAATGAAAATGTTTTTTCTGTGTATATTTTCCTTCATAATTATTCATTATTATTTATGTATTTTGTTAATGTTTTTTTTCTTTTAATTAGAATGTAAGTATTTCCAGCTGATATAAAATTACTGCAGCTGTGTAAATAAATAAATAAATAAATAAAATAAATAAATAAAGTACTGGTTTTTGCAATTTCCTTGACGAACTTTTTCAAAATCTTTCCACATACATAAGTGTAGGGTAAAAATAATCAAAAAAAATAAAAAAATAAAAATAAAATTACATTCAAACGCATACATTCATGTGAATACTTGCCAAAAAATATTTGGCAAATAATTTGAAAATTGTAGTACTTTAAGTAAATATGTGTGTATATATTTGTTTTTATGCTTTTTTTTATTCTCATTCTCATCAACATCATCTTCATGTTCAAGTACTCGTACTAACTAATAGAGATTAAAATTTTTTATTTTATATTTTTCTTTTAAAAAATTGTAAGGTATCTTTTTGTCTTAGGGCATATTTGCTAATGTACGATTGTAAGTACTTAATACTCGTATTAGTTTGGTTGTGTGCATCAGAAAAGAGAACCAATTACCAGGGCATAAAAACTCAATTGTTGGAATACAAAAGTACGAAAAAACAGAAGTATTGTAAGATTTGTTTTGATTAAATGAAACAAAAGTCACTTCGTATAAGAAATACAAAAAATCTGTTTTTAATCTAAATATATTTGTATGTAAAAGGTAGTGTAATACGTAGTTTAAGTATTTGTGTGTTTCTATTAGGAGTTCCGGTAAGTCTTCATATGTATATATGTATGTATATGCCTTCAGAATTTATTTAAAATAAGCACAATTTTGATTATTTTAATCCGATATTATTTTCAAAATTTTTGTTTAGCTTATAAATGGTTTCTATTCTAATATTTTTATTCTTAATTCTCAGCTGTAAAAATTTGTATATATATGACGATAACAGAAACTAATTTCGATTATAAATTTAATGAACAGCCTTTTTTATGAATTAATATGAAATATAATTTATATTGTTTTTCCAAAAATATTATTCAAAGGCCTAAGAAATGTATAATACCTTATTACAGGTGTATGAACAGTTTTATCCATTACCTACTACACACATATCATACATAGGAACGTATTTGTTTAGGTCAGGTTTAAAAGGGAGGCGTCTTCATACCTCCAGACCAGAGATACCATTCGGTCCAGAAAGACCCATCAAATCAACCCTGACTACCTCTTAGCCACTTTATTCTCATTACGAACCCTATAAGGTTGCCGAGTTCTTCACCCGCAACCTCCTCTAGTTCGTGCAGAATATGGCTCCTAAACCACCTCAGTCTACTTCGCTGAAGGCCTACTCAGTGACAAAGTATATGCTCCACTGTCTCTAGCTCCTCCACATCATCGTACGTCCTGCAAAAGTCTGACGAACCAGTTTCCCACTTACTGATTATATTCCCTATTGCGAGGTGACTAGTAATCATGCCAACAATGATCCTTAGATTCACACGACTCATGCCCAGAAGATGCTTCGAATCTGCTGGTTTAAGATTATACCAATCCGATCTACTCCCCTAAGCATCATTCGTTCTACCTATAGTCCATTCCCTTATGGCTATGAAATATGACCCATTCAGAATTCTAACCAATACCTCCACAAAAGACCTGCCCAACTCTAAGCCCTTAGGAGCTAGCTCATCGGCTATTTCATTGCCGAGAATATTGTAGCGATCAGGAACCCAACAAAGTCTTATTCTGCAGACATCCATTAGGCTCTTAAATTCCTTCCTACAATCCAGCACTAACCTGGACCTGACACAGTGACTTGCCATTGCCATCAGTGCAAAGATTTTCATAAATTGATATTAATGATATTTTTTAAAGTTTTAATGGATGTAAGAAAAAGTACGAGTAGTATAAATTTCTTTTTTATTCATAAAGGACAAAGACAATCTGTAATTAGTTATTTTATTACAGATATGTTAATTTTAAATTATTTAAGATTTAATTTAATTAAAAAAATTAGGATCATAGTAGTTTTCATGTATGATGGAAAAGATGATGTTTATATAAAAGTTAGTTATAAATTTAAATTTTTTGTGTTCACAAGATTGTTTCATGCTATTGTAATTTAAATGCTTATTTCTTTTAAGACTATCAATATATGATAGTAATAGCTAATAAAAGTTATAATTTATAGGATTGAAATTTCTTATTTTTAATACAACAGATATGAAGCAAATGTAACATAAAATAAAATGTTGAATAACTTTTTCAATTTTTAAACCATTTTAAAGAAAGATATATATATCGTTTTATTATAAACAAAATAGCATTTAAAAGTTTATAAACTAATGTCTTATAGTCTTAAAGAAATTCCCCAAAAAAATTTAAGTAAAATTTACAATTTTTAAAAAGGAAAGGAAAATAAAATTAAAAATGTTGAATAAGTCATTACTTATTTGGAGTGGATATAAACTTTCCTTTGTTTTTATATCATTTTTTTTTATTTCAAATTTATTTCAAATGTTTATAAAATACATTAACAATATTTAAGAATTTATTTAAGAGTATTGCAACAAATAAATGCTATGATTACATAAAAATTGTCTCATGTTGAAAATAAATACGATTTAAGGAAAAAATTTAGGAAGAAAAACTTTTAAGGAAACTATAAAGTTTGCAATAGATAGCAAGGCTACTTATATTATTTCTTCTTTAAAGAAAAAGTAATTAATATGCCGTTATATTAATTCTCTAACCAAGTCAAACTGAGACATTCTGCATCGTGATTCGAATGACAGCGAAAAATCTCTTATATATCTTTTATAAATATCGTCTTATGATTATAATACTCATGCAGATGAACTGTTGAGTGCCTTCTTCTAAGGTTATATATGATTTTAAGATTCTTTTTTTGGATAATTTGCATTTTTTTAATATTAGTAATTGAGACTCACTCCACACTTGGCAACCATACGTCAAAATTGAGCGAATACAACTTTTGTATAAAAGTAGTTTATTTTTACGTTTAAACCTGATTTTTTATTCATTAGAGGATATAGCGCCCTTTCGCAATTTGTAGCTTTAAGGCTTATATTATCTATGTGATTCTTGAAAGTGAGTTTCTTATCCAGAGTGACACCTAAGTATTTTTAGAGTCACTAATCTCTATTACGTTGCCTTGTCTGCTCTTAATTCGCTTAAGAGATTTATTGTATGGATATTTGATTGCTTGAGTTTTTTCATTATTTATCCTTATCTTCCATTTGCTAAAGTATTTGGAGATTGTTGCAATGCATTTTTCCATTCTTATTATAATTGCATTAGACTATTTTCCTGATGTTACAAAAGCATTTCATCTGCATAAAACGCCACTTCGTTATTGCGTGTAATAATAAAATCAGATATATATATATATAGAATACAATATTGGATATAATACGAATCTCTGGAAGGCCAGCAGATATAATTTTAGGATGGGAATAAATATTATTCACATTTACCAAGAATATTCGTTTAGAGAAAAAACTTTTGATTAAGTTTTGTACACATAGAGGAAAACCAAGTAAATTTATTTTTATATATAAATCCTTTGTGCCAAATGGAGTCAAAGGCTTTCTCAATGTCAATGAATACAATTCCTGTGCTTTTCCGCTTACTTTTATTCGACTAAATCATTTTTATAACTCTTTTAATTTGATGAATGATGGAATGGTCTTTTCGGAAGCAAAACTATTCTCTTCTTATAACGTTGTTTTCATCTGTAAACAGTAACAAACGCTTATATATTATGTTCGCAAAAATTTTCGATAATACGATTGGTCTATTGCTTTTTGGTAATTTTGAGTCTTTCCCTTTCTTGTGTATCGGTACTACTTTTTATGTAGAAATTGTAAATTTTGCACCATATTTCATATATGTCTTCAGGCATTTTTTAGCAAGATTGGGGTGACTCCGTCTAGACCTGGGGCCTTATTATTTCTAAGTTGATTTATAATAATTTTAATTTCTGACATCAAGTGTTTCAATATATGAGTCGGCGGCATTTTACACTGACGAAATATTATTTAGTGAAATTGTGTGGAATTGTTCAAAAACAACATTTTCTTTACTCTTATCATCAACAGTTCCTCATTAATTACTACTAGGCTATCAAGGTGAGTTCGGTTGTGCCTGGTAGCTTTAGTAAATTTCCAAAACTTTACTAACTAGGCGATAAAATTAGAACAATTGTTATTTCTGTCTTTATTTAAATTAAAAACTAATAACTTATTTAATTATTTTAATATAGCTAAAATTGTTCTTTGAACATCTTTGGAGTTTTCGTTTGTAACTTCTGCGTTGTTTTATTAGGAATTCGTTGATTGGGGGAAATTTTTCTCTCCCACGAATTTTGAAGTTTAGTGGTAACTTTTCTATTAGCAGCAATTATGATGTTTATAAGGTTCTGTAATAAGATTTCTATGTTCGACTGTGTAATACATATAGTGTTCAATTCATGTGAGTAAATTTCATTAATAACCCAGTTATGTATATCATACGAATTAGTCAGATGACACAAAGATATTAATTTTAAGGTTTGATCTACACTGCCATATATGTTACAAGTAATCGGTACATGATCAGAGGTTAGGCTGCTTGGATGGGTTTTGATTAGAGATATAACTGAGCATGGTTGGATAATAATAAGTCAAAGGTGGAGGGTTGGGTGTCCATTGTTGTTTGTCCAAAACTAGTTGATATTGGAGCTACTTGCCTCGAATTTGATGGATAGAGCTAGTTTGTTGTCTTCGTTTTCCAGTAACAGGTCGCCGGCATTACGCACAAGCGCAACAGTGTACAAAACCCACCCTTATTTGGTAACAGCAGTCTTCTTTTTTCCTCGTTTTCCCACGCACTTCTTCAGTTTTATTCAAACACAGTTCCTTTTTTTCATATTTAGCTTTTATATTTATTTAATATTAATTTCGCAATATTTTTCACTACTTGTTTTTTTTTTTCTTCTCGACTTCAGCCCTTTTCTTTTTATAATAAACTTAAAACAACAGACAAAAAATAAAAGAACCCAGACTATTAACTTCAGCACAATACTAGTGTTGTGTGTTTACACAAGATAAAATATCATTATGGGAGTTTATACAAGATATAATATAATATAGATATAATATAATATAGATATAATATAATATAGATATGTTAACACTTGTAAAATTATAAGGGAAAGTATGTAGTAATTTGACAGCGCCTGATGTTGCTATAGTACGTTAACTGAGGTATCATTAGACGAACAGTTCCAGCTAGTATGATGAGCATTTAGATCACCAAGGACAATAAAGTCTGTTATTGACTTAGTAAGCTTGTTGAGATCTTCTCTAAAACGGATATCATATCTTGGGGAATAAGCAGAGGTAAGAATTATTCTTCGTCCATTGATAAGTAAAGAAATGGAGTTGTTTTCGATGGAGAAAACAACTCCATTTTACTGTGGTAAAAGTTGATGGTCAATTAAATCATGTATTCTTATGAGAACGCCGTTTCCGTGAGTTTGTCTGTCTTTCCGGTAAATTTTGTAGTTTGAAACTCGAAATTTGTGGTGGTTTTTTAAGAATATTTCGTTTAAGAAAGCTTTATCGATTTTTAAATCATGTAAAAACTTTTCAATTTGGACAATTGAAGATGGGGAAGTAATGCCTTGGAAATTCCAGTGAATAATATTGAGACATTGTAATGTATTAGATTTATATAGCATGACGAAGAATATTAGCTAATACCCTCAACTTATCAAATTTATTTTTGGATTTTTGGCAAATCATCCAAAGCTTGGAAGTAAATATCTATTAATCTTTCATTTGATATATCATCATTTTCTTCAACGGGTTCATTTGAAAAATATTCCCTGTTCACTCTTGGTATATTCTCTTTAATAACATCGGAATAACTCACTCTATTATTTCTGGCTGAATTGTTGCTGTTTCCTAAAGTTTATTTATTATTAACGAATTTCTAACTATTCTTTTCTACATGGGCATCGTGTGTCATCGGCCCTATGATTTAGGTTTTGAACTTTCTAGCCGAGCAATTAACATTTATAAACCACTGGTTTTTCAAGGGAGGTTTTATTAACAGTGCAAGAAGAGTAATCATGAGGACCAGCACATACTGAACACAAGGTTACGCGGTGGCAATTTAAAGCGCCGTGGCCATACATAAAAGATTTTGTGCATTATATTTTTTACCTATTTTATCCTATTTTAAGCATGTCCCTTTTTGCAATTTGTAGTTTGTCAAATTCTAGCATGTATAGGGCATCATTATCGTTATGACCTCTTTAAAGTGTACAGGGAATATGTTGAACGTATTTTTAAATTATTCAATTATTGTTTTTGAATCTAAATTTGAAACACCAAAAAGCATTATTTTAAACTTTTTCTCATCCTTAAATTGATGGGTATAAAAGTTTAGGTTTGCTTCTTTCAGCTTCTTCATGGCCTGTGTAAATTTTATCATATTATCAGAAATAATTTTTGTTCCTACAGAAATTATTTTATATTTATAATTTTGGTCGATAATATTTAATATTAACGAAAAACTATGGCTTGAATTCACCACTAGAGAAGGTATTTTCTCCTTGCTATCGTTCACTTTACCATCTTCCATTGACTAAGTTTCCATATCATCAAGATTCTCTAGATTATTGCTAACATTTGTACTTTTGGTTTTTTGTATTTTGGATTATTACCCCAAAATATTCTTCTTTTCATTGTATTCATTGAGTCTTTCACAAGTTTTGTAAACTAACACAAACGGTGAAAAAATGAAAAAAAAAAAAATACAATTGAAATATATAGAGAAATGCCGTTACAAGAATATGAAAAACAAAACAAAGATTGCACAGTGGGGCAGAATCGAAATTTTTTGGAAATAAATCTGTAACTTCTGATCGGCTAGTTGGCTTTTCATGAAATTTGGTATAGGCGTAGTAGAGGAGTGTACAATGTTATATTTGGAAGGTGGGCACAACAATCCCCCCAGGGGCGGAGCTAAGGGGGCTCAAAGTTAGGTACCTCTGACATAAAAAGTTTTTAATCGCTTGCAAAATTTTTGTTTCTCGTCCGATTTCAAATATTTTTATATATTGTTTTAGGCCCTGATAAGACCTATAAAAAACATGCTTACATCTCCTATTTATCTCTTATAGTTTTGGAGTTATTTGCGTTTGAATTTTTAAGCACCATAATTTTGCATGTTCTTGATCCAGTTTTTTTCATATATATCCTAGTATTTCCTACCGATTTTATTAGTTTTTTTCTTAACTAGTTAAAGAACAAAATTATCTATTGAATAAAAAAATTTGAAGTCGATATCTTTACCGATTCCAAAAATAAACGATTTTGAATTTGAAAATTGCAAAAAAGACGACTTTTAGTGTTTTTTTAGCCGAAAAAGTATTTACACTCTTTTTTATTTAACGCGCTTTTATTTATATTAATAAGATCCACATTTCCTGCAAATTTAATTAAGATATCTTTATAAACAAATATGTTATTACAATTAAAAAATTTGTATATTCTCCAAAAACCCCAAATTGGGAATTTTATTTGGTTTATTTCTAAATAGAAATTTTTTGTTTGTTTTGTTATTTTAAATTCATTAATAGAAATATATGAATGCTTAGAATAGGATAAAGATTTACTTAAATTTGGGAAATAAAAAATATTTATTAATTATTTTTATAAAAATATTTTGTATATAGATATTAGTAAAAGTATACAGAAATATTCATAATTTTTTAAGTAATTATTCACGCAAAGCTAAAGACAAAAGTTGCAAGTTTATAAAAATATAGTCATATATACAATAAATTGGAAATATGAAAGTTTAAAGGCGCATATTTCTGAACTCGTTGGCTTGAATCTGTTTGCAAAAGATCGGAAATTATATATGCTAAAGGATAAGCTTAATTTGGAATACATATTTTTAAAATTTCTTTCGCTATTTAGAAATAAACTAAACAAAAGTCCCAATTTGGGGTTTTTGGAGAAAATACAAATTTTTTAATTGTAATAACATATTTGTTTGTAAAGATATCTTAATTAAATTTGCAGGAAATGTGGATCTAATTAATATAAATAAAAGCGCGTTGACCACATTTCAATCAGGGGTAGGGTTTTCCTGAATTCCCAAATAAACTAATCAAAATTCCCAAAAATGAGATTTTTTACATTTATGGCTATAGAATCCACATTTTTCCGAAGTCCCGTAGATTTTGATTTAAAACTTATAACAATATATTGAAGATTCTTAAAATATATTCCGCTTGTCGAGTCGTGCTTTGGGATTTGAGAAAATATGGTCTAAAATCAAAACTTTCATATAAAATGGGTCGAATTTGGGAGGGTATCTACCATGACCAGTTGAGTTAGTGGGCTTGTTTTTTATCTTAAAGTCATCTCTGTGAAGTTACATTTCAGAAAAGTGCAAAATTATTATATGTTGCTAAAGAAAATTTTATTTTAGATAAAAAAGAAAAGTTAAGAAAAAACTAATAAAATCGGTCGGAAATACTAGGATATATGTGAAAAAAACTGGACCAAGAACATGCAAAATTATGGTGCTTAAAAATTCAAACGCAAATAACTCCAAAACTATAAGAGATAAATAGGATATGTAAGCATGTTTTTTATAGGTCTTATCAGGGCCTACAACAATATTTGAAATCGGACGAGAAATAAAAATTTTGCAAGCGATTAAAAATTTTTTATGTCAGAGGTACCTAACTTTGAGCCCCCTTAGCTCCGCCCCTAGGGGGATTGTTGTGCCCCTTCCAAACATAACATGGTACACTCCTCTGCTACGCCTATACCAAATTTCATGAAAATCCAACCGGCCCATCAGAAGTTACAGATTTATAATGATATGATACCATATAATATATGATACCACTCAGAAAAAGTAAGTATGACGAAAATTATGCATTGCGTTGCATATCTTCTGTTAATGTTACCTAACACCCACAAAAGCAACAAATAAATAGTCAATGCTCATTGAATAAAACTTAAAAAGATTTTATTATATTTTTGTTGTTTCTTTTTTTTTCAATTAAACATTAATATACACATACATATATATTAAAACATGAGGAAATATATACATAAAAATATTTTTTTATACATAAGAAACGAAAAATAAATATACACTTTTGTGTAGTATAGGGCGATTCTCGGAAGTGTTCCTTACATGGGAGGTATGACTAATTATGAACTGGTACTGATAAAATTTCTCACTTCATTTTTCAATTATTTAAAAGTTTTTTGTCTCAAATATAATCTTAATACTTACGTTTATATAGAATTTAGGCACGTTAAAACGATTTTCTGAAGAAGAGTTTATATGGGAACTATGGTTAAGTATGAACCGAACTTCATAAAATTTGGTACGCAGATTTATAGTTATATAAAACTTATTTGTGCCAAATTTCATCAAAATGGTACTATATTTAAGGAATTTATGAGCCTATTCCGGGAGGACATTTGTGTGGGTACTGGGTGAAACAATGTACCGATCGTAACCAATTTAAACAGGCTTCGTCTTTACACTAAAATGGTGCCAATTTTCAAGATATCTTTAAAATTACGGTCTGTAGCGAGCCAGGCAGCTATACAACCGTCAAAACGATTCAGGGAGTGATTCTGAATCGAACGGTATACTATAAAGACAAAAGTCCTAACGTATAATACTCCAACTACCTGTGGTGGTGTAGGGTATAAAAATAAACAAGTGAGAAAGATAAGGTCGGTCAAGCCCTATCATATACAATTGTGGACCGATACTTTTACTAAGTGTAAACTGTGATTTCTACTTCTATAAAACTTATTTGTGTCGAATATAAAATTGATATTAACATGAGTATGTGATTTATGCACGTTAATGTGGTTTTCGGAAGGGATTTTATATGGGAGCTATGGTCAAATATGGACCGATCTTCATGAAATTTGGCACAAGGAATGACACTTATGCGAAACTTCCACGCACCTAATTTCATTAAAACATTGATATATTTACGGTATTTATGGTCGTTAAATATTTATTCCAGGAGGACATTTGTATGGGGGCTAGGTGAAATAATGGACTGATCATAACCAATTCCAATATGCTTCGTCCTTGTGTCATAAGGTCCTACGTCCCAAATTTCATTTCAAAATTACAACCTGTACTGTGTGCATAAGTTTAACATGGACAGCCAGTCAGCTAGATGTCCAACCAGCCATACAGACGGATGAACATCCTTAGGTTGGGGTTGGATGATTTTTCCGTGCGTTACAAACATCAGCACAAACGCATAACACCCCAACCACCTATGGTGGTGTGGGTTATAATTAATACCTAAATTTGGAATGTGACCTAGTATAGGTTGTAGGTGTAAAAGAGTAGATTATTACTCCATATTTAAAAATCCCAAAAGTTGGTAGTTGTTTGCAAGAAATACATTTTTTAAACTTCGCGGTTTTTAAAATTTTTACCTCGAATGACTATTAACCAATTCTAGTTTTTTTCTTAACAGAGTTAGAAAGAAAAAGAATATATACGTTTGCAACTGTATAACATGTTAAAGATACAAACTAATTTTTTTAACCCACAATTTATTAGAAAAAATAAAATTTTTTTCTTACTTTTTTCTAATACTACATTTTATTTTACATATGACTTTTTTTTGAACTTGAAGAACTGATAAAACCTCTTGTTTTACGTGTTTTGAAATGGTATTTCGTTACCATTATTTTTCATCATACAAGCTGAAATGCTAAGAAAAGTGAAGTTTAAAATAAGAAATAGAAAAAAAAAAATCATATGTGCTACAGTTTTAATGCGATCTTAACAAGTTATAGTCCTTTTTATTCCTAATAAAATTTAATATTAAGAAAAAATAAGAACATATTATGTTTTATAATAAAGTGTGGATCCAAAATGACTGTAAAGTCAAAAAACTACGAATAAAAAATAAAAAAACATTAAGTTTGTTTCCTTAATATTAATTGTGTTATGAATGAATCATTTCTTTCTAAAGTTGTTTAAAAGCTTCATTCGAGATAAACAAAATTAAAAACGTGAAGTCCGAAAAATCGGTTATTTGGAAATAACTCCCGATTTTGTGGGTATATCGAAAATTTTAAATATGGTATAATAATCATACCTAAGAACGTGTTAAAATTTCGTTCCTTGAACTTTCAACAGACGCGATTTTCCAAGGGAGTCAGATTATCGAGGCCTTACATTCAATAAGGACTATCTCCAGATTTCCAAAAATATTTTTTGACGTCAAACACTTTGTTTTCATGTCTATTATCAGTGGTATCAATTTTGAAAAGATAATTTTATTCTAACACACTTTTTTAAATTTTCATTTTTGGGCTAACTGCAAAAAATATAAATTTTTAAATTAAAATTGAGATATCTGCATGTTCTTATTTGATTTTCAAAGTATTGTTAAAACTCCATAAACAGCGTTTTTAATGTTTTAGTCACAATTAAATTGTTGATAAGAAATTTAATACAATTTTAATCAGTTAAATTTTTTCCCAAATTTGTTTGTATGTAAATTTTTCTTATTTGAATTATGAACACATTCCCGTTCTTTTGAGTACCCACACCTACAACTTTACACTTATAACCTTTGAAGATAGTTCTTCTAATCACCAAACTTGGCACTTTTTATCTTTTGGTTCATACCATAAATTCAATATAATCTTCTAAGTATCTCATTTCCAAATTTTTTAGTTTTTGTTTTGGAAAATTTAAGACCATGTTAGACCGTTTAATATCATGTGTTAGTCTTTCTTAATGCAAAACATTAGACTACGATGTTTTCTGTTTATGATATTCTGATCTATTGAACATTATGCAACAATTCCGAACGTCGTATGCATTAATATCACTTGAAAAAAATTTAAGTTTCTATGTTGATTCTAAAGTCTTTAAGTAGTTTTTTATTAAATAACAAATGTGAGAAGCAGCTCCTTTTAAAGGGTGCTCCAAAATGCTTTTTGTCGTTTTTGAAACCCTATGAAATGACTAGTTATTGCACTATTGAAAAACTAATGATACCCAATTAAAGGCGATTATTTATATATTTGACCCAAATTAAAACTAATGTTGAATTTTTATCGACTTTCGAACAATTTGTGACTTTGTCTCATAACCTCTGTTTTTAATTTGGACACATACTAATCAATATTCTACACGGAGGTTTTCAGTTAAATTCAATATCTTTGTACAATATTTTTAAGTATAGGAGATCTACTACTCATTATAGTGAAAACATATCTCAACATCTTTAGTAACAAAACTAGTCTAATTGAAATTTAGGAATGTATAACCCATATACTATAATAACTGATCACCAGTCATAGTCATTATACAATTTTAGTTAGTTCCTGTTATATTAATTGGTACAAATTAAAGCTGATATTACTAAATAGCATCACTTAGAAATTACCCGTAATATACCAGCAAATAGCCAACCGAATGGATACTAGCCTATTAAGTAATTTAAAAAAGTTATGTCCAAATATATCTTGAAACTTGAACTGCTCTAAATAACACAAAAACTGGGGCTGTCATGCTCAGAATAATTTCTGTGGTTTTAAAATACTTTATAATTTATTAATTAATTATGTCCAATATTTAAAAGGCATTCATATGATCAATTATTATTATACAAGTGCATACATTTGTTAAGATAATTTACTCTTATTTGTATTATAGTGATTTTGTTATTATGTTTTAGTTTACAACTCTTTATTTCTTAACAATATCGGTGAAAAGATATAAGAAAATCTACATAAATTTTATAAACTTTTATAATCAATTAGTCAAATATGCAATTAGTTAGAACTAACTACTTTTATTGCAAATTCACACGTAATGATTATAATTGACTTCATTATAAATTAAACCACAATTTTTACCCAAAATGTCGTAAATTTTTTCTCCTTTCTTCCTATTTTTGTTATAACTTAGTCCATAATATTTTACATGCATATTATTTTCACTTATATCAGTTAGGTTGTAAAAGAATTATAAAAAAAAAAAACAGTTTTTGCACAAATGGGTTTTTTCATGTAGCCCTTATTGAATATAAGCTCTCGATATACTCGATATACCCCTTGTCTTAGACGAATATTTCGATGTGTTTCTCACGGTATGACAAATCAAATAAAACCCTCATCTTTTTTGATGGTGGGTACAAAAATAATGTTGAATACGTTTTCGTAATACTTATTTTTTATAGCTACGTAGAAAATCTAACTGCACTTGAAGGAAAAATTTATTCTATATAATTAATTATGCGATGGTATATATAGGGAATTCTTTTTTATTTTTATTTTAATTTCAGTATTAATAAAACACAATATTTTACAAAAAACGTTATGAAATGTATTATATTTTATTGAAGTGTAGGGTTTACACGATATCGTTCTTTGTTCATCAGTAATGATTGTCGCCGATCAATTGACAACTGGTTGGGATGAAGTTGGCTGCAGTTGGGGGGCGTTAATAAACACGTCAAGGTTGGGAATGTTTGATTACTGACGTGAACACGACGTTGAATTAATTTAGGTTTTTTAAATTAATTTTTGATGCAGTTATGTTAGCAACACCTCGTGGAGTAAAACAAGAAAAATTCAAGATGTGAAATGTTTCCATAAGATACACAAAAAGCACAAGCTAAAAAATCCAAAGAAGTGCTTGAAAATAAAAAGTTTTTTCTTTTTTTGTTTCCTGATGTAAACTACAAACACTTGTAGAAACAGGCCAACTTGTGTACAATCAATTTGTCATTGAGCAGTGTTAAACTCTATTCTGGTGAAACCAAAATTTTCAAAATTTTAATTTTTTGCAGTTTTTCGAAAAGTGTATTGCAAAATAAAGAATGGATGTTTATTCTCTTGAAAATATGAATCGTTTGAGATATATCTTGTTAATTTTCGCTCAATCGCGTGATAAAAAAAACTTTCCAAATTACATTTGAAAATCATTCTGATGCAATAAAATATAAAATTGCAAAAACGTTATAAATTTTAAAATCGGTCTACAATTTTTCGTACTTTATATTAGCTTTTGTTATATTTTATGTAAAATTTTATTATATTTTATTTATCTATTTTGTTTTAGTTAAGCGAAAAATTGGTTTCAATAAAAAGACTGAATAAAAAGCATTCATGATCTGAGATCATATAGATATAAATTTTTTCTGAATACTCTAGTTTTATAAAACTATAGAGTATCTAGTTTTATAAAACTAGATACTCTATAGAATATAAATATGTTTGTTGTTTTTCTTTAAAGTTATCAGTCACGGAAAGAATATACAAATTGTAAAAATTCAGCAAAAATTTTTTGAACGCGTTTTTCACATCATTTTTTAAGAACATTTGTAAATATTTATAATTTTTTTTACATTTTACTCGTTTTTTGACCCTATGCCGGCGATAAATATCAAAGGTTTTAACTGCGTTTAACATCTATTTTTTTGTGTTATGATACACATATTTAATGTGTTTTATAATTTTTAATCTGAACCATCTTAACGATTAAATTTTCGTTGCCAAATGTGGTCGGAATATCGATCTGTAATTTTTTTAGTATTTTAAGTGCTAGATAATTACATTGTCTTTTATTTGCAGTATGATTTGACAAAGTTATCATTGCTAAACTAAATTTTTTTCCACTTGAATTTGATTGACGCAGAGTTCAAAAAAATTCGACCAAAATTAATTTTGTGATACATTCCAATTTTCAAGTTCATGAGTAAACTGTTTAGATTAAGAAAAAAAAAAAAAAAATCAATAACATGTTTATAATCTTTAGACTTCGCAGAAAATTTACTGAAATATTTACGTTTTAAAATGTAACAATTTTTCGTTTACACATTTTTTAAGGAAATTTATCTAAATTATTTATTCTGATCTTTTACATTTTTTATTTATTAAAATATTTTTTGTGGTTAGATTAACGAGTTAAATGTAATAAAAAAAATATCAAAAATCTAAGTACATTTTGTTTTTCGCTTTATGTTCTAAATAAAGGTTGAAACAGATTTGTGGTCGCGATTATGTTCAATAAAATAAAACTTACCGAGCCTCCTTTAATTTGTATTTTATACGCGCCTGTGTAGGTTACGTATGTGCATTTATTATTGATATCGGGCTTAAAGAGGAATTTTTATAATATTTTTAAGCCTCTAAATTTTAACTACCATAACATAAACGGTAATTTCTTGTCCATTAATATCATTAAAAAAATTTATTGTCAAATATTAAAAACATATAAAAAGAAAAAAAAATATAACACTGAAAAATGAGAAAATCTATGTATACTTTGTTGATTAAATTTGTTTAATGAAATGTTAAAAAATCAATATGATCGCGATTACCTTCGGTGTCATCAACAATATCGTATCACTTTAGAGATATTTGGCGTGGATTATATACGTGCAATAATGTTGTTGAAAATATAATTTTCGCAATTTTCTATAACTTTTTATCTTAAACCTCCATAACACTTAGCGAACGGCGAAAAGTCATTCACGCGAACAGATTTCTGTTTCATTAAAGTCAATTTTCAAATTTTTTTGAACCCCAAAAGTAAGCGAGTTTGAAGAAATTCCTATATGCATTTCAATTTAGGAAATATTTTGCTAACATTTAAAGGATTAAAAAAAAGAAAAAATCTGCTATTTAAGCGAAACACAGAAAATGATTTGTAAAGTAGCAATAACAATTATTTGTCTGCTTTTTGCTTAATACAAACTTAATTATTTAAATCAGAGTATGGTGCAAATGGAGAATTGTTTTAGTAAATATTTATTATGTTATTGATTCTTAATATTGATTTCTATTCTGTAAAAATATCTTGTTTATACCTTTTATGGTCACCGATTGAGAAGAGAATATGTCATTTATTTTTCTATTAAGGTAATAGTAATTTGAATGCGTCCTCTACCAAATTGTTTTCTTGAGTTATGATGCTCTTGAAATAAATGAGCAATACATTCATATATCCCATATCTACTTTTGAATACAATGATTTAACACACAATAACAATAATCTTAAAAATAAAATCTAATTTGAAAAATCTGTCTACGTTTGAGTGTCAGTTTTCTATTTTACACCGTCTTTAGTATCTTTATTATACCATTAACTTTATATTATACCATCAATGTATAAATATTTTTGTAATACAATCTGTACGAAACACACACATATTAACAGTTTCATTTACACATGTACCAGTTTATTTAAATGCATCCGTATATGAAACCATGTTAATGTCATCCTTACACAGAAGAAAATATGACTGACTGTGTACAATAAGTACAAAGGATTTTGCCGCAGTATTCTGTTATCAGTTCGCAACTTCTCTTATATGTAGGGAAATTTTCTCTTCAAAATGTTTCCGTTTTTCTCTTGTCACTGTTAACATTTACTTTTATTACTCTTAATCACAGGCGCAATAACATTAAAAGAGAATAGGCAGATTGATTCTTTTGGGGAGGAGTAAGTAGTTGCCTAAAATTTGTATCATTTAGCAAACAATATATATCTGTGGGTCAATTACATGCTTTCATTATTTTAGAATATATTTTAATTTAAATAAATTGTATTTGTGTTATAAATTTAATCAATTTATTGTCAAAGCAGTATAATTAATTTCAATAGTTGTAAACCGCAAGTTAGTTTTTTAAGTATGTTAGTAAAATTATAGCTATTTGTTAAAAATATTTACGCCTTAATTTGAACAGTTTAGTTAAATAAACAAGAGTTATTATAGTTAATACATTTTCGGTAAAGTGTTTAAGCGTAGAAATAAAACATTTTGTTTAAATTAAGTGGATTCAACACTTATAAATCGATAAAATTTTGTAGCATTGCTTTGAAGCTACGGAAATTTAAAATAAGCATTTAAAAAAGTACCGAAAGTGTTTAAAACTACTTTTTAGTTTGTGTCTTCTTTTCGAAATGCTATATTACTTTATGGTTTACGGTAAATGTTTGAAATTTATATGAGCTCGAAGACCAGACTCAGAGTATTATCACAGCATTTAAAAATATATATAAATATATGATATATATGAAATATAATGAAATTTTTTGTTTAGAAATGTCAATCAAATCAACCAATAATTTTGTATTAGAATTAAAATGAAATTCACTACACACATTGGTTGTCAGTAGTGCTTCTCAAATCATAAATTTTTAGACTAATGTCTATGTCTGGTCCAAAAGTATGATGTTTTGAAAAACGAAAAAAGATAAAAGCTTAACAAAGGTGTACTTCTTCACTTCATAATACCTTCTCAACTATACATGGTAAATATCTGATTTTACTTTCATATTAAAGATAAAGATATTAGCTATATAGTTCAAAGTTCAAAGGTATTTTTAACGGTATTTCTAAAATTCCTAAAAAATCATATAATATTGCCAGTTGGATACTCGTTTAGTTTAGAAGTTATGGTCCAAAATATAACTAATAACTTTGAAACTATACATAAAAAATTCTAAATTTGGTAGCATATTCCCCAAAAACCTTTTAAATTTAAAATGTCTTTTAAATCAAATTTACTGTACAAATTTTTTTCTAAAAAATTTATTTTAAATTTAAAATTAATTTGTGAAAACGTTTCGTTTTTCAAAACATTATATTTTTGAACCAGAAAGAGCCAAAAATATGAAAAGTTTTATTATTTGAGAATCACTTCCAATAGCCAATATCTATATTGAATTTCATTAAAATCGGATATGTCAAATCTGATTGCTGTCCGTTTTGACATGAAATCACTGATTGGAGATAAAACTTCCGAAAGTTTTACTAAAATAATTCAGGAAGACAGTTATAACGAATATCACCAAAATTAAATATTATTTGCGAAATATATAGAAAGAAAAGAGTTAATGAGAAATTCGCAAGTATTTATTAAAATCTTTATTGTCCACAATAGCTTAATACAAAGTTAAAATTATAAAAGCATTCCGTAAAAATAAAACTAACTATTTTCAACAGCATACATAGCCAACATAGAATATAGAGTTTTTCTCTTCACGAACATTTTTCTTTTACGGGAAATCGGGATTAATTTTTAAATAATAATTTAAAATAATAATTATACTTTAGAAAGTAAACTTAATTTAAAATTTAAAAAATAGTTAAATTATTTTATTTTTTTATTTATTTATTTTTTTTTTTTTAACAGAAAACAAATAATTACTTAATTAAGTACCCTCTAAAATTTAAATATATCTGTAGAAAATTTAACGAAATATATATTATAATATTTTCTAAAATAACTTTTTTAAACTGACTTACCATAGATTTCTAATTTTGGTTTTCATATCGTCCTACGAGTAAAATGACGAAATTTCTGGACAAAATCAGCCATCTTCAGAATGAAAATAGTTGTAACTTTGATAAAAACTCAAAATCTGAAGTTATTGAAAAAAATTAAGGCTGCAAGAACTCAAAAAATTCTTAAAAATTTATTTTTGAGAGTATTTGAAAACAGGGTTGGAAAGAGGAATATTTTGACTTTCAAAATATGTATAAATGTTCTTACATTACTTCAAATTTTTCGAAACTATTATCAAATAAATCTGAAAATTTGAATCTTTTGTCGAATTTTTTACTTTTAGCAACACTTTTTTATTACTATTTATTATTATTATTATTATTATTATTATTGTTATTGTTATTATTTTTATTATTTTTTTTTTTTGTAATCTATATGGGCCAGTATCAAAAATTTTTGGTTTTAGGCCTAAACAAAAAAAATTTTTTTTTTTTTTTTGATGACACATTCAAATCCATTAGTGCAAATGTAAAGTGACTCAAATGCATATAGAGTCAGTTCGTGGTTTTAAGTTTAACTAGAAGTTTATGTATAATTTTGGAAAAAATTACACGCAATATCAAAACCTACTGAGTTATTCAAACAAAATTTATAATATTTTCAATGTTTGATGGTATAGCATATTTTAGCGTTTCCTAGTAAAATTAAAAAAAAATCTTCTTTATACTAAAAATAGCAATTTAAAAAAAATTGCAAAAAATAGAGTTCGCATCTAAGTTATTTATCCATACAGTTTATTAAAGTTTATTACAAAGAAATAATATTTAATATTGTGGTCCTTTTTTAACCCAAGTAATTTTTAATATTATTTTTATAGATGTACTTACTTCAATGTTTTGCTAGAACATGTCATTCTTTATAATTTAAGTAAAATATTTTAAGATTAAATCAGCATATTCGTGTTCCGAAAAATTTTAATTTTAAAAGTTTATTAGCTTTTCAAAAGAAATTTCTAACTCACAAAACTTTTTTTTATTAAATTCAAAACTTATCCGTTTTCTTCTTTAGCCAACTGTTGTAGTACATAAATTTGTCAATAACTTCAGTTTGATTTTCACATAAATATTATCAAATAACTGCAGTTTTCACTTTTTAAAAGTGCGTTCAAAATAATACGTAAAATATAAGCTGTATGAAAATTAAAAGCATAAAAACGAGATTTCAAAATGCTGAAAAATCCCGAGATTTGAAATTTTAAATTTCCGAGAATCCCGGGATTTTCGGGATCTGGATTTTCCGTTTGGTATCCCTTATTTGATATAACCAACTCATGACCGAAGATCTCATAAGTGATAAAATAATTAAAATCGCACTGACAGAAAATGCTTGGATATCAAAAGTTTGAAAAAATCCAAATTTGAATAATAATGTCAACAAAAGAGTAACTACTAAGTAACTATTTAAAAGCAGCAATACTGTGTCAGCATAGTAATATTTCATATGTCTTGATAAAGTCTCTCAGTAACGGCTATATTATGGTTGAAACACTTCCTGTATTCATTGCTTATTTCTCCCGCAATTTCGGAAATTTACACAATTTTAAAGACTTTCAGAAGCTATGTAGGGTAAAGCTACATACATGACTTAACTAAATAATAAAAAAAAAAAATTAAATAAATTTTTGTAGTACAATTTCTTGCCTATAAAACATGAATAAGTCTACCTATTACCTAGAAAATTATATAATTTAGAAACTCCTTAGAGGTACACATTTCCTTTGGTCGTCAATGTCAATGTGTTAAATAATAATAAAACGTAATAAAATGTTTCATTTAACTTTCTACACTATATCTAGTCCAAGGAATAAGAATTTCGTAGCTACTCTTTTGTTGACTTCGTAATTTGAATTTGGATTTTTATTTTCAACAAACTTTTGATGTTCTCAATGTTTTCTGTCAGAGTTATTTTAATAATTTTATAATTTTTGAGATCTACTGTCACGTCTTAGTTATATCAGATACAAAAGGTGTAGAGGGGAACTACACCTACTCCTTACCCCTCATTTTTCCATGGTTCAAATTAGAAATTTTTGATTCTGACAAGCTTAAAGACTCCTAGAGGATATGTGTGGCAAGTTGGAGACTTGATGTGTACTACATTTTTGTAACACTATTTCTTATATATAAAACATGAATGACTAATTTATTATATCTATTACCTACAAAATTTGTAACCTAAAAATTCCTTAGAGGTGCATTTTCTTTGGTCATCAAATGGTTAAAAGTGTGACGTGATGGAAATATTTCATTTAACATTTCACATTAAATCTAGTCTAAGGAATAATATTTTCGCAAAATTATTTGTGATATCATTGAAAATTCATTTATGGGAAAAATGTTAAATTTACTGTTTTTAATGTTAATTTTATCAAGTTTATGTAGAAGATTACACAGAAAAAAATATGGTCTATTAAACGATTTATCAAAGATAAAAACTAATCCAATTAATAGTACGAATTATTCAATTGATTAAAATTAAAATTTTCAAGTATTTTTACTAAAGATAAAACAATTTATCGGCTTTTAATTATTTTTCTTATTGTATCAATTAATAAATTAATCAAATATAAATAAAAATAAGTGATAATTTGAATAATTGAATACACAATCTTTTTCATAGGTTGAATTTCAATTAATAAAATAATTGAATATGTATTATTCGCAATTGAAATTTGATTTTAGATGTTTTCATGTAAAAATTCAATTAATTTTGTTACAATACTTTGATTTTGAGTAATTAATTTAATTATAAAAATATTTTAAATCATTTTAAAATTCTGATTAATAATTTAATAGAAATTTTTTCGAAAATATTTTTTTTCCTGTGTAGTTTTAGTTTTTTAAACAACTTTTAAAAAATTTAATTTTAATATTAAAAGAATAATAACATGTCCATACCATTTATATTCGATTTTTATTTTTTATTAAGATTCACTCAAACGACGCATATTGTTAAGCTGTATATAGGGAAAATATTAAAATTATTCTTTAGCGATTAAAAATAGGGTCCAGTTTTTTGGAAAGGAATATTATTTTTAAAAGGAACAAAAGTATATATGATTCGTGTAGGGCTCTTTGAATCACAGCATATTTCTGCGACTATACTTCAGGAGAATCTGGTTCGACTCTGGTTTATACGTATGGTATTGTTTTAAAACTGGTATTTTAACTGGTGCAAATTACAACTCTGGGGTGGACAAATAACATAATCAATTGGAACAAATCAATTAAAAAAAGAAAAAGGCTTTAAATATGCTAGATTTAAAAAGAATTTCAGTTATGCAGATATAAATTAATATCTGTGGACTTTTGACGAAAGCACTTAAGTCTTGATAAGGCTATGTGCGGGTTTTTTAATAATAAGAAGTATATTTTGCAGACACGTCGTTTACACTAATCGGCGTCCTTGTAACATTCATAGGTTTAAAGATATATGCAGCTCACTAAAAATTTAGTTTTTCATAGTATTTGTTGATTTTTTGGACACTTTCTTAGGTATCCTCGAAAATTTTAGATAAGTTCACAGATACGTATACCGTTACCTTAAATGCAAGCGTGTTTTAATAACGAAATTAAAAAGTGTGTAACAACAAATTAATTTAATTTACAATTAAGAAAGGCGTAGGCATATATTATGTTAACAAATCCAAGTGAGTTTGTTTGTATTGAGATATAATATAATCCTTTTTAAAACCACAATAGTTTTCAATATATGAAAATGTTGATTGTTCCTTTTGCATTTCAGATGACGATATGTATTGTAATAATTTGAGAAAATAGCATATACATTTTAGGAATATATATTTTTTCGTATAATAAACAAGGACAGCAAGTTCATGCATTTAAAAAGTGTGTTTTAGGCGCTTAAAAAATGCACTAAAAATGTTAAAATATGCCGTAAAAACAAATAAAATATGCACTTATTTCTTAACTTTTATTAAAATTAATTCAGACAGCTTTTGTGCATTCGACATCAACAGATGTAGTGGATGCATTACTAAATGATGTAGAAAGATTTTATTATTTCATCATTTGAATATAAATTGTAACACTTCTTTCGATGGCTGTGGTCTTAATGTTAGATCGATTTTTCTAAATCTGAGGAATAATCTCATTGATAGCTTCTTTAAAAAGAATTAATCAATTCTTGATGTTTTACAAAAACGTACGACAATCAAAACATGAAACATTTGTTTTGATTCTCGATATTAAACGAACTTGTTCTGCCTTCAGATAAATTACTGGAAATTTTTAATATTTAAAATATTTTTTAGCTCTTCTGAAAATTTTGAAATGAATACTTAAGTCGATTTATCAAAAGTCCACAGAATTATTTTTTTCTACACAAAAAAAAGCAATTTTAAATTGGAATATTTCAGTAAATATGATAAAAAAAATACGCGTTTATGGCAAAATATGCAAAAACATGCATTTTCTAAAAATATGCATAAAATGCGCCAACCAATCGATGCCATTTTAATGCAAATTTTCTAATTCGCAAATATATTTAATTTAATCTGTTATAGGAGTAAAATCAAAAAACATGCATTTGCATGAACTTCCATTCCTTGATAATAAATATCAGTTAGACTTTATTACTCATTCGGCACAGTACCAAAGAAAAATATACTAGTGGGGACGATCGCAACAAAAATGGTAATTAATCTGAATCTTCTAACTATTGTACCGATTTTGTTGAAATTTAGAACATCAAAATTTTATAATTTTGTTCCTTTTAAGAATAAAATAATAAACCATTTTGTAATAATTTTCCTTTTCAAGAAACTTGACCTAGTTCAATCGCTAAATAATTATTTTAAAGTTTATTTTAATATTTTCCCTATATACAACTCAGCAATATGCATCGTTTAAATGAATCTTAATACGAAATAAGAATAGATTGTTATAAAAATTAATGTATTAATCATTTTTTTTTTTTATATTTTTTATGTAAAATTATAAATTTTTGGGAAAATATTAAAAAGATCTTAATTTGATTATTCTCTAATTTTTTCGGTAATTTCAGTTACAGTTTACGTCTATATAAAATTAGTTCATTTACCCTTCAACTTTCCGCTCTTCTAACACTTGAACAAAGTTTAACTATTATTGAAAAAATATATTTATATGCATATTACTATATAACTATAATTGAACTGAAAACATCTAGTGTTACTGTTATTTAATAGAGTACTACTGTTGATTAACTAAATATAATAAGGATGTTGAAGCTGACTATTAGCAACTAGATACTCAGATATTTTCTTCGTAAGTAACACTTCCCTTCATTATATTTAGACTTGTAATAATTCTCAGCTGGGATATGCGGTACAAAATATAGGAAATGACTTTTAGTATTTCTTACAAATCCAAATACTTATCTTGAGTAACGGTTTTCTTAGCTACATAAAATAATGTCTGAGAAATGAAAAAGGTAGAAAAATTGTACAGATGTATCCCCAAAGACAATAAGTTAAGTAGGTGTTGTCGCAAATGGCGGAATATATATACTACGTAATTACGTGCATTAAATATTTATGTTTATTTGTGTGTATAAAAATGTTCAGATAGATACTTAGATGGGCTAAAATGGACATAGATATAAAAAAGTAAAAAAGAAAATACACAACCTAAAGTAGGAACTTTTGTAGGAATAAATTTAAAACGAAAGCTGCTACTACTTTAACTAATTACCCGAGCGTATCTTAATACCTTATCACTTCTATTGTTTAATTTATTCTTTTTTATTTTTTTATTACTTATTTTTTCTATATTTTTATAATTTTAGTACACACTTACCTGCAATTTACACAATCTCGTCAAGATAAATTGTGGCAATTTGGACTTGTTTCATTCATTCATTCATTCGTTCATATTTTCTTCTGTTGCGTACAGTTGTTGTTTTTCTTTCTACTTTGTTGTAAGTTTTTTTTTCCATGGCATTTTCTTTTTTAATTTTTGTTTCTTTCTTACATTCATAAAATAAATACAAATTTTAGCCTTTTATTATGGATGTGTATAAATCTTTTTTATAGAACAACAATTTTTACAGCACGAGCAGAAGGGCAAAGAGTTGGAATGGTTTATAGAACTGAAAGTTATTTTTTATTTTTTTTTTTCTTATTATTATTTTTTTTTTTTTGCATTGTAGTTTTATAATGCTTCTGTAGTTGAAATAAAAGCAAATGAGTTATGAGCCAGAAAAGCGTTATTATGTTTTATATTCATTCGTACTTATAACTTGAATTGCTGCTTATGCTACTCATTACTTTTATACACATCATCAATTTGACATTTCATTGGAAATACATTGAAACATTGCTCATAGATGATTAGAATTCATGTTTTAGAAATGATTTTATTAATTAGGAGTGTCAAGAAATTAAGATAATCTTTAGACAGAAAGCTCCGTAAGTTCAGTAGCTACTAAGCGAATATTTAGTTTTTTTCACCTTGTTTAGTTGGCCAGGTAGTTCCAGACGAATTTCGCGTTGATGATGTCTTTAAGAAATTTCGTAATTTGCCAATATTTAATAGAAACTTTTTGAGGTCACTGATTACAATTATGTCAAAAAATTCAATATTCAAAATCGTGGATCCAGTATGGTCGCGAATATTTTTTCTTATTGTTTAACGAAATTTTAAATAATCACATTTGATCGATTTGTGGTCTCTGAATACGAATATGGTTTCCGATTTTTCGAATTTAGAAAATCGGAAGCAATATGGCAGATCAACGTGCGCTGTGATCTATGAATTTCGGCTACAATTATTCTGATAACGGCAGCACATCTATTTTATTTCTCTCTTTATAGTCAACTATCGGTGTGATTCGCTACTACTATTGATGCAAAAAATAATATTTACTTTATATGGGGGCTACTACTTCCCCTGATTCCCAACTAAACTGCGAAATTTAAGATAATTATTGCTACTAAAAATTTAAGACATTCACTACAACAGTTCCTTAGAATATTTGCTAAGATTTACTTTGTATGGGAACTATCACTTTTCATCAACCCATTTTCATCTCAACTATTTAACTTCATAAGAAAATTATTCCCACTAAATCTTAAGATTTTAGCTTTTATAGTTCATGGTATATTTAATATTTGTTTTGTATGGGGCCTACTACTCTCCCAAGATCTTAAAAATCATAAGAATTTCTCTACAATAGTTCTTTAGATATACTATAATTAATATTTGCTATTTATGGGTGACAATCACTCCCCCTAAACATGTTCGCTCTTTCTTCATCCCAATTGTGAATCTTAATGAGAAAATTATTTCCACCCAATTTCAGGAAATTCCCTGCATTAGTTCTTCTACTCTCTTTAGACTTGTCCGGCCTTTCTTCATCTCAATTGTGAATCTTAATAAGAAAATTATCTCCCCAAAATATTAAGACTTTCCGCTTCCACAGGTCTTTGGATATGTAACCAAAAAAACAAACGCAAATTTATTTTTATATTTGAGGAATTTCAAAAAATTTTAAAATTTTGAGTCACATATTTTAATTTTTTTTTTCTCTGACACTAACGTCGATTTGTGGTCTCATTAAGCAATACTTATGCATGCAAAATTTGTTCGCGTTAATCATTTTCATCAGTGCACGGAAAAATTGTGGAGGCTTAAAGTTGAAACTTTAAAAAGATCTTAAATTTTTTATCACAACCAAAATAACGCAATTTCATAGAACTTCTAAAGCACTACCAGCACATGTCAAAACTATTTATTACTGCATCTTTAATATCAATCGAAGAACACTGAAAAGAAAAAAATTCTAATTTTATTTTTTTCACATATTACGTTTACACTTACAATTATTGCAATTAAAAAATTTATGCAATTAATATTCGCTGTAGTTATCAGCAAGCGAAATATGTTTGAAGAATAATGCCGCTACAGGCGATTAAATTCAAGCACCCGAAAATTCTTTAACTTTATTTTTCATTCATTATAAATATCTTTACTGATATAGATACTGAAAAAAATAAATATCATTACGAAAACTTTTTAAATGATTGTTTGATGTCAATTTCATAGCACAATTGTGTTAGCCACCATTGCCGTTTTGGCCCGATTGGACCACAATTGGAAGATTTTTTCTACACTTTCTACGTTTGGTAGTTTGGTTGGTTTGTTTCATAAATATTTTTGGTAGAAGTTTCTACAACTTACATAGTAAGTTACAATTAATTAAAAAATTTATACAGAATACATTTTTATATAGTTCGAATAAGTAAAAAACATAAATTGTATTTATTTTGTGAATATAGCAAAGCAAAATAAAAATGTATGAACCTTGAAGTCTTATCTGGTCGGAAGAGAAAGATAGTTTTTACAAATTACAAAAATATTTAGTATCTATCAACAATAAAAAAAACTGAAAATGTTTTATTTTTTAATTTTCTCTTCACATAGGAAATACTTATTTTTTCCCAAAGTTAGTTCTATATTGAAATGGCGAAAACGTAATTTTTAAAAGCGGTATTTGTCAGTATAGAATAACACACATTTGATAAGCATTTATTCCAATTATATGAAAGTTTGTAATGATGATATCCCATGCCTGGTTTCCTGACCTGGGCCCGAATTACCGCATACGTGATCGAGATAGCTTTCGTATCGAATAAAATTTCGTCACGTTTCGAATGGATGGATTATAGCATTCGATAGCTAACGTAACGAAATTTTTGTAAAATGTACTAGATTTGTGTTATGTTGGAATAGAATAAAAACATATGTTTAGTGCATATTATTCTCAGCTGAAATAAAAAATTTAAAACAAACCCAAATTTTCGCGGCTTATTTCAACATATTCAGTAAATTTAAATATTTTTAAAAACAAAAATAAAATTATAGAAGGAATGGCTACATTCCTATCATTGTGCTTATCGTCCGACTCCGATTCTGAAGTTGAATATAACACAGTACGTATCCGAAAAGAAATGAGGGATAAAAGCGATCCAATGTCCTTGCCGGCTAATGCGTAAGTAAATTGCATCATTCGAATGTATTTTTAATAAAAGTTATGTAATTTTAAGGGTTATTAAGCGCTTCAGACTTTCAAAAGTAGCGTTTAATTTTCTTCTTTCTGAGCTATGTTTCGAAGGGCATATATCTACCGCCTTACCACCAAAGTTGCAGCTGGCTGTAACTTTGTCGCTTCTGGCAAGTGGAAGTTTCCAACATATCGTTGGAAATGACTACTTGATCGGTATGTGCCAAAGTGCCGTATCTAAAACAATCAACCGTGTCATAAATGAAATTGAAAACAGAATATGTCCAAAGTTCATAACATTTCTCCCAAATGAATCTACTTCATGTATGGAATTGTACATGCAAAAATTTAAACTTCCTGGAGGTAATTGTATGACATATGACAAAATCTGTAAATACTTTTTTCATATGACTTTTATGCTTTCAGTAATCGGGTGTGTTGATGGTACACATTTTGGTCTCCAAAAGCCGTCAGAAAATGAACATATGTTCTTCAACAGGAAAGGGTACCATAGCCTTAACTCAATGATAGTATGTAGAGCTCATTAATATCTTTATTTATATACATATTCATCCATATTTTCAGATATGTGATCACGAGTACAAAATTTTATCCATTAATTCCAAATATGGAGGGGCATCGCACGACTCCTTTGTTTGGAAGCAGTCCGAGGAAAGGCGTTTCTTAGAGGAACTCTACAATACTAATGAACTTAAAAACGTTTGGCTTCTAGGTAAATTTACTATTTATATTATTTTATATATTAATTACAATTATTTCTTTTATATAAATATTTTATTTCAGGCGACTCAGGATATCCCATTGAACCCTGGTTGATTACACCTTATAGAAATCCTGAAGTAGGTTCTGCTGAATCATATTTTAATGAGGTACATGCAAAAGGTCGTTGTATTGTTGAAAGAACAATAGGAATACTTAAAGCTCGGTGGAAAATTCTAAGCAACGATAAAAGAAGTCGTTATGCCCCAGAAAAAATCGCAAAATTCGGAAATGTGTGCGCCGCATTGCACAACTTGTGTATTTACTTCAAAGTTCCTTTATATACACAAAATATTCCTCAACCCAGCATCTCTGTTATAAACCCTATTATCGGAAATGAGACGCAATTAACACGCATTGGACAAAAAATAAGAGACCAAATAAAGTGCTCACTTATAAGATAAAAATAAAAAAATTTATTATATTTCAATTCATTTATACGTATGTATTATAAAACATTTTTCAAAGAAAACAAAAAAATTCATTAATTAGTTAAAATAATTATAAAAAACAGTCATAAAAAATCACATTTTATTACACTAATAGCTAGGATAAAAAATAAATCACATTTTAATTCATTTGTACTTTTTTGCAGATATACACAGACTACCATTTATTTTATTGAAGAAGGATAACAAATAGGCATTTGTTTCATTGAAGCAACTGTAGTTGTAGTTTTTTTATTTCAAGCTCTACTTGTTTGATTTCCATGTTGGTTTTGTGTTCCTCCTCTCTAATATTAAGAGATCTTTCTTTAATTTTTATCAAACGTTCTAATATTTGGTTTTGTTATTGTTTATATTCCTCCATATTTTGAGTGTGTGAATTTAAAAGAAGTAACATTTGATTAGTCTTTGAGAGTAACTCACGTTGGTAGTCTTCTGTTGATACCACATGTGAAGACAAAATAGACATTTTTGAGTCTTTTTCCTTTTTTGCATAAGACCTTGGCTTTTCTTTCTCAACATAATCATTTATATCTTCACTGCCATCATCCTCTAAAATTGACTGCATATTTTCACTAATGGCGGCATCTAATTCACTTGTATTGGAAACATTTGGTTTCCCATAAGTTTTAACTGCGGAGAGTCCTTCCACATGAAGGTCAACCCCAGTGGCTTGGATTATTTGTTCTTCAGCAGAAGTCAGAATCATTTCCTCGTAAGGTCCACCTCCAGTTTTCTGCTTTGATGCTTTGTTAAAAGACATTTTTTTCTTGGCATTGAATTTTTGATCTGCAAAAGCCTAAAATGACAGTGTTTATAAATATTTAATTTAAATGTGTACACCAGTCTTTCAACCATTATACCTTTCTCCATAATTTTACGTCCTTAGTTGGTGGTCCATAGGAATTCAGCTTTAGAGCAAGTTCATCCCATAATCTCTTGGCTGTTGCTTTTCCTTGGCTACAATTTGGTAATATGTTTTTGGCCAAATTAGGATGATCGACCATGTACTGCGCCATAACTTCCTTTTGTTTACCATTCATTTTGTTGGTATTAGTCCTATAAACAATAATCACTTTATTATCTTGTTTTAAAACTTTAAAAATAATAATAAACTTACATCTTTTTATATTTTTTGCACACACAATTGAAAAGTTTATGATTTCGATCAGTACTGAGATGACGAGTAAAATTTAAACAGCTGATACTCGATTACGCCCTCGTTATCGTATGCTATCATCTCAAATTTCGATTGTGTTTGTTCGATAACGAATGCAGTAATCCCAAAGAGAAAAATTACGAACAATTTTATTCGATCACGTATGCGGTAATTCGGGCCCTGAATGAGAATTACTTCGTCATCAAAATTCAATTCTTTAATTTTAGTTTCACTTATGCGCTCAAATTTTCTATCAAAAAAGTTTTAGCCAGATGTAATATGTACAATATATGAATTTACTAAGTCTTGTCTCTCGACCGGTTAATGGTTTGAGTCTAAAGATGTAAATTGAGAGTGCAAAACTAAAATAAATCAAAAAAACCTTGCAAGTTTCAATTCAGTTTTTTTTTATATTTTTTTTCTTCAAATGCCTGTAGTTGCGTGAGATTTTACGTGAATGATTCAAGCTTTATTTTGTAAGGTATTCCAAAATCCACAAACATTTTTTCTATTTTTAAAACAAACTTCAGAAATACAAGACACATAAAGTAGTAGTAGTTCTTTTAAATTCGTCATATATAGATGATGTATTCTACCGAATATTACTTCAATCGGGTAGTCAAATTTTTAAAAAAAAAATAGTTTATTGTTTTGGCATTAAATAAATTAATTTTTTAATTTTCTATCTATTATTATTATTGCTTAGTAAATAAACACAAAAATAAAAGAAATTATTGAATTATTGATTATTGAATTAAATAGAATAAATATGACAAATTTTTTCTAACGGATAAAATAATTTTTCGAATAACGAATTTATTTCATTAGTTTTGATTGAATGTAAATCACTAAAATATTTGTTATGTTTTTATTATTTTTATGTGTTTTACGTAATTTTTTTAGTTTTTTCTTTAATTTTTATGAAACAAATTTTTACACAATTCTTTTTTATAGTATTAATAAATGAGGTTTGAAGGGCCTTTTTTTAATTAAAGGGGTATAACTTACGAATTTATGAACGGTCGAAAATGGTTGCAAACCTTGGATAGAAAGACCTCAGGGAGTCTACCAGTACTATTGCTAGAACTTAGAAATTCATGATTTTGGAGAAAAATCATATTTTTAACAGAAAAGATATATTTCATTAAAAAAATGCAATATTTAAATGATTTATGATCGTTAAGCACTACTACGGGAAGATATTTGTAAGGGGAAGATATTTGTATGGGGGTTATGACCAATTTCAATAGGCCAAAATACCAAAATTATTATTCGTGACAAATTTCATAATATCTTCAAAATCGCGACCTTTGTTCACATGGACAGCCAGCTAGCCAGCCAGACGGACATTGTTAAATCGACTCAGAAGGTATACTTAAAGATGGGTGTAGGGCCAATATTTTTGTGCGTTACAGACATCAGCACAAGCGCATAATACCCCAACCAACTATGGTGGTGTAGAATATAACTAAGTAATGATTTTCACTGATTTTGCATCTATTTTAATTACTTTAATTTTTTTTAATTTTTTTTTTCTTTCTTTATATGAACTTTAATGAATTATATTAAGGACTGCACACGAAGAATTTAGTGCTTACAATTTAACTTATAAAAATGAAAACGTTGGGTAAATCCCTTTGAAATTTTGATTTATTAAAGAACATTATATTCGAGTTAAAAATTTAAAAGAAAAATTTTCTTTTTGTTCGTTTTTAATAAAATTTTAAATATTTTGTGAATAACCTTCACACAAGCTTTATATAGTTTTCGGTTAGTTTTTTGTTGGAATGGTTGCACTTCTTTTTAAAAACAATTTTATTTTTTAGTCAGCTAAGTATTCGTTAAATATTTTTTTTAATATACATTTAAAATGAACAGAGCTCTGGACAGTATATTGGATTGGTCTCATAGCACAATAAAATATTTCGACGAAATATTAAAAATAATAAATTCACACAAAAATTTGTAGCGTTTTCAAAATACATATAATAATAATAATAATAATTTATTTTCATAATTTTTTATAAAATAAAGCTATTAAAACGATAAGATATATTTTTTACACAATTTCATATATTATAAAAATTTAACTTTCAATCTTAAATAAGTTTAAAGTTAAATTTATTTTTCCTTTTTAATTTATATTAACTTTAAATTTATAGAAATTATTTTTATAAGCATTTTGTGAATCCTTGAAAATTGCAATATATTTCGACTGATTGTTCTTTAAAAAAATAATTTAAATCATCATAACATATTTCTATAAATTCATCAATGTTTCGTTATAATTTCATAAACAAAATATATTTTAGAGAATTTCACCTTACATGCATTTAAGGGTAAATTTAGATTTTTTTTCTGCAAAATAAATAAATTTCAGAACTCAAGATATATGAATTTCGTTTTATATATTTATATACTTATTCATTTATTTATATATATATTTATTTGTTATTATTATTTTTTTATTAGAATTTGAAAAAAAAAAACAATATTTTTATAAATTGTTCTTAAAAGAATTCTAATATTCTAAAATTCGTAGTGTGACCCTAAGCGTTTTTTGGGTTAAAATTTGTTTCTAACTAAACGGTCAACGTTAAAGGTTTTTATTTTTATCTTTTTAAGGAAAATTAAGAAATCATGTATATTTTAAATTATTTTCGTATTCTAATAATTTTAAATTTGATTAAATTCTGTAAATTGATTTTATAAAATTTTGCTCCGATCGTTAGAGGGCTAAATTTAAGAAGTATCTGTCATTTCCCAAATTTTCTTTAAAGTTTAGTTAAGAAAAAACTATTAATATTTCAGAATTTTTTAACTTTAACCATAAATATATTTAAAAGGTAAGTTAAATTTTTCTCTTGAAACATAAATTTCTGACCTTAAAAATTATTTAAGAAAATTTTTAAGAAATTACTTCAATAACGAACAAAATTATCGTTAAATTCTCATACAAGTTTTTACATTCAGAAATTTTTACTTTGGCCTCTACACACTTTTAAAGCTTAAATTTTATATTGTACAATTTTTCTCATATTTTTTTAACTTCTTGCTAAACTAAACTATTGTATCTACTTTAAACTCTATTCCAGCAGATCATCATATAAAAAATAAAAATTCTTTAGACTAAAAAGAACGACAAAAACTTTTTTGTTCAACAGCACATAAATAGAAAAAAACTGAAAGTTGAATCATTGTTAACCAAACAAGTGCAAAAAAATTATTTCAAATTGGACTTATCTCAAGCCTTATATTTGTAGACATTTCTATGAAAAAGTATCTTATATGATTTTATTGAATTTCTGAAAGACCTATACAAATAAAAGCTTCCATCTAAATCTACGATTAGAAAAAAAGGAAACTACATATGTGAAAAAAGTGTACCATATTCAACTAGAGTAAATAAAATCGTTAAAAAAAACAAATTTATATGGATAAGCTGGGATGAAATCACAGATATTACCGGCGGATATATTGTAACTTTACACACAAAGAAAAAACATGGTTGCGCCATGGTCACCACAATAATATAATGTTCTCGTAGTTATGTTTTATTGACATTAATAATACTGTGTTCATGATAAAATAGTTTTAGTTTATGTTTAATAATTAAATGGTTACCCTCAATCAATATTTTAATATGGTTGACTATAAAAGTATTAAGTGTAGCCAATATTTTATTTATATTTTGATTTGTTTTCTTCAAAGATAGAATTTTTATTTTAGATCATTTTTTGTTTTCCACAACTACTCAGCAAAAACTTTGCTTTCCTGGTAAACCAGCAGATATAATTTGAAACAAAAATAAACTACTTACTTTTTTGCCTGAATAACTATTTATTTTTGTTCGTGTTGTCCACGAATTTATGTAGTTATTTTTAGACTCTAGAGGTGCTCAAAAATATGTACCTAAACGAAAATAAAAATAAAAAGAACAAAAATCTTTGCCGTTGGTGAGATTTGAACCTGGACACAAATTAAGCGTTCATTTTTAATGACTAAAGTCTTACTCAGTACATCATCTCGCACTTAATTTTCTAAGTGACAAAAAATTTTTAGATTAAAATATCTTTTTGGACATTTTGTTATAAAGAATGGGGTTGAACCAACAGCCTTCTGGTTGTTAATCCGGCGGCCTAGCCAACTCATCCACATACAGAGTAGGCAAATAATAATGACGCTTCATTTCCGAGAAACTACTCTAATAATTAGTTGCTATTACCGAAAACCAAAAAGTTTTTGCTGGCTATTAAATGTGTGCTTCTAAAACATACCTTTTTTCTCCACAAATATTGGATGCACATTATTGTGTAGTCTTTCAGGAAGCAATCATCTTTTTTTGTTTGTATATTGATTCAAAATTCGTGATGAAATGGTGAATACTTGTGAAAAAAAAATAAATAAAACTAAATAAATACAAACAAAAATAGTAAAAATATAAAACCTAAAATTTAGTTAAATAATTTAAAAATTAAGATAATATATAACATACTTCCGAAGATGTTTATTCTTCGGTTTCCATTAAATCTAATTTTACTGTATTTAAAAAGAAAATATAATATTACCGAACTGAATTCATGTACAAATATTTTTGTGTAAATAATTTCTAATTAAAACTAATTCTAATTAATGTATAAATTATAAAAATATTCATTAATTTTAATATCAAATAAAGATTTTTTTCTATTATTTAGTAAAATATGTAATAGACTCAATAAAAAAATAATAATTTCGAATTAATGTGTTTTATTTCAATAAATTTGGTACACGAAACATATATTTGGTGATATAATAAAATAAGATTTTAATATAATAAAATCCAATTATAATATGAAAAAATGAGATAATAATATCAAAAAATGAAAACAAAATATAATTTTATGGAATTATAATAAAATGGGATCAAAATATGAAAAAATGCACCACAATGTGATAAAATGTGATAATGATAAAATTATAAAACTGGACAAACATATGATAAACTGAAATCATAATAAAAATTATTATTTATAATCATTATAATTTTTAACAATAATCATATATCTCAATCATAATATGTTGCTCTTAGATCATAGTCAACACAAATATATTTTTTTCGTGTATTTGTTAGAATTTTGGATCATAGCGTTAATGGGAGAAATAGAAAGTTTTTGATTAATATTGTAAAATTTGAAATTTGATAATTGCCCGTACAATACATTAGTCGGTAAAATGTTGATGGAGGATTCCAATAGAAATTAAATTATCTTATATTTATACAACGTGGTTCTATATTTGGTACAGCCAGCAAAAAACATTACAATTTTTTATTCAAAAATTTTACTTCGCCCACGCATTATACCTATGTACATAACAACTTTGATAGCATTGATTCGTTGATTTCATATGAAACAGAGATATATTTGAAAGACCCTACACGCGTTGCAAAATTAAAGTAAAAGCTTCCTCCTCAACTACAACAACTATAAAATATTATGAACAATATTTTGATTATTTCAAAAAAGCTGTGGATGAGTTGCATGATTACTATTTTAAAGCTATAAAAAAAGTTCAACAAGTATTATATTAAAAAAATTAACATTAACCTCTCGTTTGTTTGTTCTAACTATGGATTTCTTAGTGAAACTAGTACTATATTAGAGAGTTTGGTTTTTTAAGCACTCAAAGCACAGAAGGCTCTGTTGCTGAAAAAAGTAAAAAATAATGTAGAAATTAAAAAAATGTACAATAGCATTAATCTTTTAAAATTTAGTTATAAGTTAACGGCACTAACTTTTTTACGTATGGTAAAAGTTATAAACCTAAAAGTGTGTACGGATTTTTTCCTATCCAGTCCACATTTTATTTTATTTTATTTTATTTTATTTTTCATTTGTAATGTCGTATTGCGGTATTAACGTAAATAAAAAACTAATTTACCCCATGTGTGGAGTATTCCGCTGTTTTTAGTCTCTTTGCAAATTCATAATAAAGTTAACAAAAAGGAGAAATACTCAGGACAAAGCTAAAACATCTGAGTATTTCGAAAACAAGAAAGTTTACAAATATCCATATTTTAAGAGGGTATTTAACCAATAGTGACAAGTGGTTCCCTTTTTAACCTATATTGGAGTGTACCAGGAAAGAGCGATGCATGTTGATGAACTGGGAAACCACAAATATGGAATTTAACGTTGCATGGACGTTGAATGAAGCCATTGATAAAATGTTTATCCCTTTCAAAACAAATAAAGCATTTATCATCGATTTTTAAGTGCATATTTTTCATATTTTACATCTAACGGTATATTTTTGCATCTAGCGATATTTAGAACATATTTGTAGCATATTTTGTAATTTTTAGAGCATATTTTACCCCTTTAGATCATATTTTAACATTTTGAGAATAATTTTTCTATATCTTATTTGATGTTTTTAAAATATGATTTTATAAAAAAAGAAATACAAAAATATTTAGTATTTAAAATTAGAAATACCATTTTATATATTTTTTGTAAAATGTCGCTACTAGGGAAATCTCGACGAACCTCACCATTTCTGTTTTTGATAAAATTGTAAAAACAGAATTTTTGAAGAAAAGAGGCTAATGAAATCAATATTCGTCCTTGTATTAAGGATATTTAAAAATTCATATCTTATATTTTTGTAACTTTTCTTCAAAATATTCGTAAGATATAAAAAATTTTGAGTGTTAGCAACATGGGACAATAAAATATTTTCAATCGGTCTAAAACTTTGTACATTTTTGGCTACTCGTAAATTTCTAAGAATTTTAACACGTTAAACACTTCTAATGGCCCACATATCTGTAATTTCTCCAGGAATTTAATTACACTAAGAACCTCTTATTTTTTCTACTTGGGCTTAATGCAACTTTTTTACCTACACCGCCTTTTGTTTTAATAAGTACGTATGTATACAGCATCATCTTTACAGATTTTACACGCTTGTATCGCTGCGGAGTAACTGAATATCTTAAGCTTATTGACTTGTTGTTTTTGAAAAAGAAAAAAATAAATGAAACAAATTCTACACAATATAACAGAATGTGCAAGTACAAACGAGTAAACGGGAATGTGGCATCAAAATATGTATATTATTGTTGCACGAACATAAAGACATTATGTGTGTGAAGATAAATATGCGAGTTAAATATGTTTTTGACGTAACGACTTACGTAATGATATATTTTATGACGTAACGGCATATTTAAATATGGCATATTTAAATATGACATATTTAAATATGACTATTTGGTAGTAAAAAAAAGTAATAAACCGAATTTTGACAAAATTTAATGAAATATTATAAGCTAATAAATTTATAATAATATAATATAATAATAAAAATTTTTAAATTTTTATTCTGAGAAAATATTCCAAAATAAAAGTTTGTGTATGTAAAACCTCTCAGAGGTTCGTCAACCGTTTTGGACACTGAAAAAAATGAATAATGGAATCAAGGATAAATAATATTCTTGAATATAACCAGGCTTCCTGAATTATATATATGTAATTTTTTTAAAGTGTCAACTTTGCGAATATACTGTCCGTGGATACAAGCAGGATTCGTGAATTGTATTTGTGAATTTTTTAAAAAATTTTCAAAATGTTAAGGTTTTTGACCACTGTGGCCAAACGGCGAGTTGGCATGCATAACCACCATATGCAGAATGGAGCCAAGGATGAGTACTATCCGCGGATATAAGCAGAATTCCTGAATTGTATTTGTGAATTTTTTAAAAAATTTTCAAAATGCCAACTTTGCCAATATAGAGTCTATCAGAGGTCTGTCAAGGATTTTGACCATTGTGGTCAAACGGCGAGTTGGCATGCATAGCCACCATATGCAAAATGGAGCCAACGATGAGTACTATCCGTGGATATAAGCAGAATTCCTGAATTGTATTTGGGAAATTTTTAAAAAGTGTCAACATTACGAATATCTAAATTATATGATAGAATAAAATATGGTTTTAAATATAAAAATTTTTAAAGTTACAAAAATCCAAAAACAATGGTAAGGAATGGTAGAAGGATTAGATAGTATTTCGTCATTAAGGTTTTTAAAGAATACGGAATAGTTGCAAAGTCATGTAATCTTTAATTGAAGGAAACCCTAAAACAAAACAATTTTAAGATAAATTAGAAAAAATTTTGATTAAATCTGAATATAGCTTAATTTGAAAATTTTTCTGAAATTACCCAGGTTGACAAAATGAAAATTTTTTTCTGTCGCACTGGATATCTTAATCAATTCAGGTACATATTATTATAAAGTGCAATGCCAACAAATCACTTTTTTCTTTTATTGAATCAAATCAAACAAGTCGTTTTCGGAATATGTTCTAATATATTGTGTAACCGCTTTAATGTTTCATATAGTGATTTATCGAGAGAACCAGAGTCAATTCAAAAAAGTAATTTATAGGCTTAGTCTTCACAATAACATGTATCGTAATTAAATTCCGTGCCGCAGAATCAGTATAATTCTTATTATTAAAAGCGTTATTAAATAATTGCAAATATTTTATAATAAATTTTCGTTACTTCTCTTCAAAATATTTCTACCCTCATATACGGTTTTCTTTTAATAAAAGATTACATTTTTTCCATTATTTCTCAGAATCCGTTACAAGTCTGCTATTAAAGGTTTTATTATAATTTTCAGTACTATTTTTGGATTTTTGCGAAAATTTATAGTTGCGTTTGCAATAATAAAATTGTGTACTACATTAATGTGAAGATTTCGCCTTGATTTTGTTTTGAAACGTGCATAAGAACTTTTCGTTTTATATTAGAAACAAATAAATTATTTTGCAGAAATTACAATAACTAAAACATTATTTCTAAAATAGTATCACAAGAACAACATTTTTAAAATTTTAAAGTAAGGATTAAAAATTATAGTGTGTAAATAAATATTACAACTGTATTTTGTTTTAACAAATAAGTATTTATATCAGTACAACAACAAAAAAACTATGAATTATTAAAATCAAATTTTTAATGCAATTACCAGTACAAAACCAGCATTATTTATATTGGCAAAAAATAATATATGTAAGAATAGTCATGTACATATGTATGTTAGAAAAAAAAAAGAATAAAATATTACTGATATTTGAAAAAAATCTTTGAGTGTATTCATCCCACTCAGAATCCCAAATTTTAAATTTTCTAAAAAATTGTATAACTCCTTCCAACTCACACTGTTAAAGGATCTGAAAAGTGGAGGACATAGTGGGATACCTTATCTATCATTTCCAAAAAGTTTTTTCCGCCCACGTTGCCTTGTTTCCCTGGAATCTGGATTCATCCCACTCAGAATCCCAATTTTTTTAAATGATCGTGAAATTCATGTTTTAAAGCCAATTCTGATAATTCTAATTTTTATTGAATATATCAGTTTTCCCACGCTTAACAGAGCTTTGTTAACGAATTAACAGACCTCTGTTAACTAACGTGGTTTGCGTCTGAGGTTATAAATTTTAAAATTTATCTTCACACACATAAAAAATATAAGTTTTGAAGTGATTAGAGGAAAAAATATTGATATTAACTAAAATTATTTATGTAAGCTGATTTCACTATCAAAAAAAAATTCATAAGTTTTACTCATAAAAGAAAAATTAAGAAAATAAGGTAAGCGTTTATCAAAATTAAAAAGAAATTATTAATATTTCAACTAGTTCTAGGCAAGCGAATAAATTTAGGAAAACTTTTTCTATAAAATTAAAATATGTTATTAACAATTTGAGGGCCAGAACATGGACAGAAAATTTTGTTTTATATAAAATTCTTGATAACTTAAATAACATTTTTTAAAAGGGTGGAAGTTTGACTTATGTATGACATGCCCGCAGCAAAAGTCGCTAATTTTCAGAATAATTTTCTGCAAAATAAAAAATTGAGAATATATTAAAAAATCGATTTTACAATCTATTCTGTGGAAGATTAAAATTTGTACATGCAGCAATCAAAATTTTGAGAATGCATTGCATTAGAGTATTCAAGAAATATTTTAGCAGAGCTGAATTTTTGCACTTTAAATTGGAATTTTCAAAATTTTAAATTAAATTTTTTTAAAAGTTTAAAAAGAATTCAAATATTGTTCTTGTTATTAAATATTTTGAAGAAATTGTTTTGCTGTTGTAATGCTTGAAATGTGTAGAGTATTGGATAAGTAGCGGTATTTATTTCTAAGTTTCAAAAATCTTAAATATTGACAAACACGATTGAAAAAACATTCATGGCCAAGATGAGATTTAAATAATGACTTAAAATGGTACATCATTAAAATTTGTAATAGAGAATGGAAATGGTTAAAATACCATGTAATCTTTAATAAAGAGAATCCCCTTTATAAAAATAGAAACATTTGAAAGAGAAATTAGAGAAAATTTGTTATAAATATTTTTTCAAATATTTCCTAAATTCTTAATAGTCAGCTATTTGTTCAGCGAGAAAGTATGATTTTAGAAAAGTATATAGTGTTCGCCTTATAAAAAGTGTATTACATTTGTTCTTTAATTATTTTAGAAAAACTGGCGATTTTAGAAAATAATTAACCAAAAAATTTTTATTTATTTTAATTACATAGAAAATTCAATACAAAATTAAAATAAATAATAATGTAGTCTTGTAATATTTAGAAATCGTATATTATATTACTGAAAAACAATTTGGAAATATTGAATTACACATTTTATAATGCGAACATCATAACCTTTCTAAAACTCATACATTATCGCCGAACATACTAATAACTGCACAGAATTTTGCAAATATTCTAATAGATGTTAAATGTTCATTTGAATTCAAAATTTCTTGTGCAATTAATTTCATTGTTTTTTATAATAAATACAAGGAAGAGTTTTTTTTTTTTTTTTTTGTTATTTAAAAAGTAAATTAGATTCAATAATTATTCTTATTTTAATATATATATATATATATATATATATATATATATATACCTACTTTATTAAATTTGAAAGAAACAAATATTATTTTCCAATTTTGTACTTAAAATATTTCTTTAGTATTCTTTTTTAATTTAATTTATTTTAATTTTTTATGTTAATTTGAATTTAAAATGTAAGTATTACTGGCATTATTATATTAAAAATTTTATGCAAAATAGTTTTAAAATCCTGCAAATATTTTCTATCGAAAGTTTAACTACATCGGCACACCGGGAAGTTTATATGTATCGCTTTTACTATCGAATTCTGATATAGTTAGAGATAGCATCTTTTGAGAAACTCTTTAGTGGGGATTGGAAGATTCGAATTAGGATTTTTTATTACACACTTTTTACTGCGTTATAGTAAATCTTAATACGTGACGTACAAAATTTACTAAAGCATTATAAATTCTGATCTGCTTAGTAACACCGTTCGGTAAGAAATGTGTCACGAAGAGATAGTTCCTTTTGAGTAACGCTTTAGTGGGGACTTGAAGATTCGAATTAGTGACATTCAATACTGACTAAAGGGTTACTCAAAAGGAACTATCGCTTAGCGGCACACTTCTTCCCGAACGGTGTTACTAAGTAGATCAGAATTCGATCGTAAAAGCGACGCATATCAACTTCCTGGTGCGTCGATATAGTTACGCTTCCGATAGAAAATGTTTGCAGAGAATGGTCACATGAATAAAAATTCCCTTTCCCAACTGTTATTTTTTGTGCTTTTGATATTCAATTGAGTTTTTTATAATTGTACTTTATTTCTGTGCGTACTAATAATGTTGTCTACTTGTAACTGACTTTTGTGTTTTAACGTCTTTTCGAACATTTATTTATGAAAAAACAAACCCCTAACAAATTAGTAAACACAACTCCTTTCCTTCACTCATGAATGTTAATTATTTGTACGAATATGCATATGTTATATGCAACCACAGCATCAAAAAATATAAACTAGTTGCTGTTTATAGGAAAAAATCACAAGAAATAAAACGCATTTTAGTCAAAAAGTAGTCGCAAAGTTGATATTTAGAAAATTTAAAAAAAATCACAAATACAATTCAGGAATTCTGGTTATACCCACGGACAGTATTCGTCCTTGGCTCCATTCTTCATATGGTGGTTATGCATGCCAACGCGCCATTTAGCCACAGTGGTCAAAATCCTTCACAGACCTCTGATAGACTCTATATTGGCAAAGTTGACATTTTGAAAATTTTTAAAAAAATTCACAAATACAATTCAGGAATTCTGCTTATATCCACGGATAGTACTCATCGTTGGCTCCATGCTGCATATGGTGGTTATGCATGCCAACTCGCCGTTTGGCCACAGTGGGCAAAATCCTTGATAGACCTCTGATAGACTCTATATTGGCAAAGTTGACATTTTGAAAATTTTTAAAAAAATTCACAAATACAATTCAGGAATTCTGCTTATATCCACGGATAGTACTCATCGTTGGCTCCATGCTGCATATGGTGGTTATGCATGCCAACTCGCCGTTTGGCCACAGTGGGCAAAATCCTTGATAGACCTCTGATAGACTCTATATTGGCAAAGTTGACATTTTGAAAATTTTTAAAAAAATTCACAAATACAATTCAGGAATTCTGCTTATATCCACGGATAGTACTCATCGTTGGCTCCATGCTGCATATGGTGGTTATGCATGCCAACTCGCCGTTTGGCCACAGTGGACAAAATCCTTGACAGACCTCTGATAGACTCTATATTGGCAAAGTTGACATTTTGAAAATTTTTAAAAAAATTCAAAAATACAATTCAGGAATTCTGCTTATATCCACGGATAGTACTCATCGTTGGCTCCATTTTGCATATAGTGGTTATGCATGCCAACTCGCCGTTTGGCCACAGTGGGCAAAATCCTTGACAGACCTCTGATAGACTCTATATTGGCAAAGTTGACATTTTGAAAATTTTTAAAAAAATTCACAAATACAATTGAGGAATTCTGCTTATATCCACGGATAGTACTCATCGTTGGCTCCATTTTGCATATAGTGGTTATGCATGCCAACTCTCCGTTTGGCCACAGTGGGCAAAATCCTTGACAGACCTCTGATAGACTCTATATTGGCAAAGTTGACATTTTGAAAATTTTTAAAAAAATTCATAAATACAATTCAGGAATTCTGCTTATATCCATGGATAGTACTCATCGTTGGCTCCATTCTGCATATAGTGGTTACGCATGCCAACTCTCCGTTTGGCCACAGTGGGCAAAATCCTTGACAGACCTCTGATAGACTCTATATTGGCAAAGTTGACATTTTGAAAATTTTTAAAAAAATTCGCAAATACAATTCAGCAATTCTGCTTATATCCACGGATAGTACTCATCGTTGGCTCCATTTTGCATATAGTGGTTATGCATGCCAACTCGCCGTTTGGCCACAGTGGGCAAAATCCTTGACAGACCTCTGATAGACTCTATATTGGCAAAGTTGACATTTTGAAAATTTTTAAAAAAATTCACAAATACAATTCAGGAATTCTGCTTATATCCACGGATAGTACTCATCGTTGGCTCCATTTTGCATATGGTGGCTATGCATGCCAACTCGCCGTTTGGCCACAATGGTCAAAATCCTTGAGAGACCTCTGACAGACTCTATATTGGCAAAGTTGACATTTTGAAAATTTTTTAAAAAATTCACAAATACAATTCAGGAATTCTGCTTATATCCATGGATAGTACTCATCGTTGGCTCCATGTTGCATATGGTGGTTATGCATGCCAACTCGCCGTTTGGCCACAGTGGGCAAAATCCTTGACAGACCTCTGATAGACTCTATATTGGCAAAGTTGACATTTTGAACATTTTTAAAAAAATTCACAAATACAATTCAGGAATTCTGCTTATATGCACGGATAGTACTCATCGTTGGCTCCATTCTGCATATAGTGGTTATGCATGCCAACTCTCCGTTTGGCCACAGTGGGCAAAATCCTTGACAGACCTCTGATAGACTCTATATTGGCAAAGTTGACATTTTGAAAATTTTTTAAAAAATTCACAAATATAATTCAGGAATTCTGCTTATATCCACGTATAGTACTCATCGTTGGCTCCATGCTGCATATGGTGGTTATGCATGCCAACTCGCCGTTTGGCCACAGTGGGCAAAATCCTTGACAGACCTCTGATAGACTCTATATTGGCAAAGTTGATATTTTGAAAATTTTTTAAAAAATTCATAAATACAATTCAGGAATTCTGCTTATATCCATGGATAGTACTCATCGTTGGCTCCATTCTGCATATAGTGGTTATGCACGCCAACTCTCCGTTTGGCCACAGTGGGCAAAATCGTTGACAGACCTCTGATAGACTCTATATTGGCAAAGTTGACATTTTGGCAGTATATTCGCAAAGTTGAAACTTTAAAAAAATCACATATACAATTCAGGAAATCTGGTTATATTCAATAATAGTATTTAACCTTGATTCCATTATTCATTATTTTCAGTGTCGACGAACCTCTGAGTGGTTTTACGTTCACAAACTTGAATTTTGGAATATTTTCTCAGAATAACAATTAAAAAATTTTTATTATTATATTATATTATTATAAATTTATTAGCTTTTAATATTTCATTAAATTTTGTCAAAATTCGGTTTATTTTTTTTTAGTACCAAATAGTCATATTTAAATATGTCATATTTAAATATGTCATATTTAAATATGCCATATTTAAATATGTCGTTACGTCATCACATATATCATTACATAAGTCGTTACGTCAAAAACATATTTAACTCGCATATTTATCTTCACACACATAGACATTTGGTCATTATAAAAACCACTACAACTTACCCAGCAAAAACCAAGGTTTGATCTCAAATTGAGAACAATTTGAAATTTTCAAAATCTTTCTCAAATATCAAGCACTTGCTAATGATTTCAAAATAATTTGAGAATAATAGTTTTCTCAACAAAAAGGAGAATTTTGTTCCCAATTTGAGAAATGTATTTATTATCAGTGATTTTCAAAGTCAATTCTTACATGTATTTCAAATGTGGATAAAATAAAAACGCGAGTTATTCTCATGTATCTCCCTTATTATGCATAACAGCATTTATAGAGTATATAATTTCCAAAAATTTTTCTAAAGTATATTTTTTAATTTACCATCATTAGTTTTCGAGTTATAGCACATCTTATGTGCGATTTATTTTTTTTGTCCGCTATTTTTCAGGACTATACGCTAAAATTGAAAGGATAATTATAATTACCACCCATTGTACAAAAATATGTACTTAAATTTTGTTATACAAATTTTTGGGAAATCACTTCCTGTTAGGGTGTCCGCAAGTGTAAATTTTTTTAATGAGGTTACAGGTTATAATTACAATTGCAATCTGAAAAGATTTCTGGTATATAGTTCAGCTAGTAAGAGGACTGTTCAAAAAAAAAAAAAAAAAATTTTTTTTTCATTAAAATCAGACCACGTTTAGACCTAATACATGCGTTTTAGATATACCACTTATACAGGTGCTGTTTAAAAATATGGTAAGATTTTAATAAAAATTTTAGGGGCACTCCTACCAATTACTAAATTATTTACCTAAAATATTTTCATTTGCGATTATAATTTAATTGAGCCTCACTGAAAAATTTACATTTGCGGACACTCCAACATGGACCAGGAATAGATTTCTCGATAATATGAGAATGAAAGAATAAATACGTATCTTTAGAAAATGACCTGTATAATTATCCTTTCAATTTTACTATATCGTTCTGAAAAAAACCGGATAACAAAAAATATTAAATCGAACATATGATATGCTATAACTCCAAATCTAATTATAGTACATGAGAATGTACTTCAGCAAAATTTTTCGAAATTTTAAACTCTATAAATATTGTAATGGCAGCAGAACACGTGCGATATATAATAAATAAGCGAGATATGGGCAAAAATGCCTTTTGCGATCTTTAACCTCGAATAACTCGCGTAGCGTACTACGAAGCTATTCCAAAGTTTGCTTCCTCCATCAAATTCGGAGATTTAGTTATTTTTTCGCAGAAACTTTATGAGAAGTAAAAATATAATGCATATCGTCACCTAAAATGCAAAACGCCGTAACCACACTTTAATTTTTTATATCAGGAACAAAAACATTGTGAAAATGCAAAAGGACTTAACAAAAATTTTTAATTTTTTGTTTTAAAATTAAGAAATTAGGTTTTAAAATTAAGCAGTTAGGTAAAAGCAAAAATAGGTAAAGCAGAAAACACACTTCCAATCCAATTTTTCTTAAATGGATCAAATTTTACGACTGTTTCGTTTATAAAATTGACGTTACGGTCTTTTGACTGTTGTTAATATTGATGTCATTTTTGAAGATATAAATATGACATTTTTTGTGTAGATGTAGTTTGGGTCAGTATACTATAATCCAATAGAAAACTAACATTTGATTTTTTAGTGGTTTCAGCCTTTTTCATTTTAAGTGACGACATGTATGTAGTTTAACATGTGGTATGTTTTTCTTTTTTAATTTTCTTAAATTGAAACATGCCATTAGATTTGATAATGATTTGAGAACAAAATTTGAAAAGCACCACTTTCAAACATTTCTTCATGATTATAAATTGAAATGACTTAAAAACAAAGTTTATTCTCAAAGGAACCTCAATTTAAATTCAAGCTATAAATTAAAAACTCTGGTCTATGCTTGAACATGGTTTTAGAAACATGTTTGATATCAAATGTCAAAATCATAATTTTTCAAACGGTATACTTTGTGTTTGCTGGGTTAGTATTTAGACAACTGTGTGTGTAAATGGTTGTGTTTATTTTCACTGGCGGTTGCAATAATAGATAATTTTTTGTGAAGATTTACGTTGAGTTAAGGCATTTTTAAATGATGGTTGCAAATTGTGCCAAGTTTATGATTATTGCGTGCTGACTTGTGTTCATTTACTTAAGCAGCTTATGCCATGTAAATAACGTTTGTTATTTTGTGGTAAAGTACACGTAGCAAAAAATACCAAAAAAAAAAATCAATCCAAACGTCAGTTTAGGAAAACAAACTCTATAAAAAATCATACAAAGTTCATAAAGCAACATAGAAATTTTCGTATGCAAATACACATAGAAAAATATTTGTGTATTTGCTCCAACATTGCCAGGATTTGACCAGAAGAACTTCTGTAATTTCTTGCGTATCCTTTGACTGTATTTGTTATAATTGTAAATGTTGCTGTTGTTGCCTACTATTCCTTTTATTAGCAATTAAAATTTATATTAATTATTCTTTTTTCTTTGTACCCTTTTCATTAGCATTTTCTTTTTTGTTGCTAATGTGAGTTCTAGCTTCTCTTTTTCGTTAGTTTGTTTTTGGGTTTGGGTATGCAATACCTTTGACGTGTTTGCCACCATTCTCGGAATATTGTAGCACGTAAGTAAGTGGCCAAAGGTAATGTTTTAACACGGCACGAATTATTTAGTTCCGGAGTGAAGTGATTAATATTGTTGTGAAAGCAAATGAAAGTTGGGTGTTCATGTTTGCTAACAAACCATTCCAACATTCAGTAGACTTTGAAAAGCCGGTGTTTGAAAAGAGGTAAGAACAGATATTTAGCCTTAAGTAATTTGTTGCTTTATTTGTTTATCGAAAATTAACTCTGCAAATATATATATATATATATATATATATATATATATATAAATATGTTACAAACATTAGCTCTGTTCCAGTACTTGTCAAAGACTTAATCAGATAATATCAGAAAAACAACAAAATATATGGAAATTTTGAGTACGGAAACACTGTCGTGTAAAAAACCTTCAAGTTTGACAAGTACAAAGCTATTGTATTTTATTTTGTTGAGTTTTTGCAACTTTAATATATTCCTAACATTTAATTTCAATTTATCCTTTAAGTATTATATACTCGAACATAATTAATAGGCGCATAAAGAGAAATTTTGCATTTTCTGTTCATAAGTCTTAAATATTTTAAACATTGTATTTAAATTTTAAGTAATTTTTAATTTAAGCGTGGTATGGAAACATCAAGTTTGTTCGTTCGAATTTCTAGCAAAACTAGTCAAAAAAAGAAAATTTAAAAAAATCTCAAAAAGCAAATTTTTACTTAAAAAAGTAAGAAAAATGAAAATGATGTGAAAATAGTGAAACAAATTTTAGTTTGAATAAAAGAATAATATTTTTGTTTAATTTTATATATATATTAAGTGGCAACTTGGAAACATTTCAAAACGGGCATGTATTCTTTTGCGGATAACTTTTCATATATTAACTTATAGATCTTAACGGTTTTTAGTCTTGATAAATATCACCAATAGTTCGGTTTCTTCATCTGCTTATAAAGCATCCTGTTGTGAAGATTTTCAAGAAAGAGTATAAGTATTATTTCTTTAAATGCTTCACTTTAATCCAATGCATTATTTCTCTGTTCATTTTTTTACTCTACTGATGCTGACAAAAACTAACATAAAATAAACCAATCGGCTTAAATCAGCAGCTGAATCGATTTAACTTTGTCCATTCATGTAAACTGCAGTTACATTTGGAAGCCAATTTAACGCAATTTGGTACTCGGAACTTGTATAATCTAGCGATGAAGCGTATTGTTCAAAACCTGCACATTATTTCAGTTGGCTTTCATATGATTGTCTTTCCAGAATATGGTATAACTCCTATAAATCCCTTATATCATGCAGAATTCAACACCAATAAATATTTTGTAACCCTAAAGCATCGCATCAATTTTTTTAGTATTGGTCTATAATTTACCATAAGCCTCATACAAGAACCCTCCCTAAATTATTTAAACGGATATTAATCAGGCAAAAGTATTAATATGTAGATAAATGTCGACTTCAAAAGTTCAGTCCATAATTGACCACGGCTCCCATAAAAGGCCTTTTTCGAAAATCGCTTAAATTAGTATCACAATACATACTTTCATAAAAGTATAAATCATAATTTCAAATTTCGCCAGAATTCATTCAAAATTGAACACAGTTTCCAACAGGAAAAGTTGAAAAAATTAAACATATTTTCTAATTATTCTTTATCAAATTAAAATTCAATAGGAAATTGAACATACAATTTTTTATTAGTTTTGCTTGTACAAAATATTCAAGTAAAATATAGCAAAAGAGGAAATTATTTTCTCTTAAAATGTTTACTACTTTTACTATTTTTATGTGCACAGAAACCCTTTTCAAGTAATATACTTGCAAAAATAGTAAAACTAGTAAAAATATCATGCAAACGAACAGAAGCGACGATAAGTTGAATATTTAAATTTTTTAATTTTAAATTCATTCACAGAAAAAAGTAAAAAATGATTTACAATATACATATTAAATAAATCAATTAAAAATACGATTGAATGAAGGAAAATGTTAATTAACACAGCATTTTTTTTAATATTCTCGCGTATATATATATATATATATATATATATATATATTTACTCATTGTATTTTTTTACATTTTTCTTTTTGGAAATTGTTTATATCTTCATCTTCAATGGTGAGGCCTTCCTGGTATTACTGATATTTGGATTAATATTGATTTCAGCTCCTTTAATATTCCATTTATCCATACCCAGTATATAAAACTTATGCATAATACGAGTATCTCTTCTATAGAACATAACAGTCAACTCCTCTTAGGTAATTTTCAAGAATTCATGGAAAATAGATGAAGGTCGCGGGCATTTAAAAATATTTTGTTTCTACAAAAAATATTGGAATTGGAATCAAAGATTTTCTGTGTATGTTCATGAGCAGCACAATATTAATGTGTACTTCCGATGGGAGAGGAATTAAACCAGGCATGAAAATGGAAGACAGGTCAATATTAACGGTCAACTTACAATCACAGAATTTTCTTGCATATAACATCCAACATCCTGCTGCGTCCTTTAAATGTAAATCGGCAATGACCTATAGAATTACTTTAATTTCTTAATAATAAATTTTGGGTACTAATAATTGTGCTCTTTTTAGTCGCGCAATATTAAGATTTTACTAATATCTTTTGTCATATTTTCTTTACTCAAACATATAATTTTATATACTTCGGACATTTTTCAATATAAATTGTGCTTTAACGTACCATCGGAATGAACTATCCTGATACTATTGAAGATTACACGTAATTAACCCTTTAACAGCAAAATGGTCAATTTTATGCATTTTGTTTCCAAAATTTTAGATTAGTAATTTTAGCAAATAAGTCGCATGGAAGTATTTATTATACTTAAACATAGATGAATTTATGAATAATATAATAATCGAATTAGAGCGATTTTTGAAATTTGGTCACTATTTTCCACGAATTTATAGTTTTTATGATAAATGTATGCTTTTGGTGACATTTGTTTTCTTTTTATTTGAAATAAAAATAAATTTAACCAATTATGGACTGGAAATAACAAAATACTACTTGTGTAACTAAAGGATTAAATTAGTACATATATAAATAGTACTGAATAAGACCTTTCCCATGATGCCCTATATAAATATAAATTAATCTCGATGGAAAATGGAAAATTTCAATTTTACGAGAATGAGAACTAATTTTTTTTACTCATTATGTATTAAACGTCATTTGTCTATCATATGTTGTATTTTTTTTTTTTACAAAAAGTTAAAAATTATGTACACTGTTAGTCGAAAACAATATTTTTGGAAGTGTTTTTGAAAATGGTCCAGCTCACGTGAACGAAATATTTAAACTGAAATATTATGAGTATTAGTTTAAACATATCTATCTTTATTTTTATAGGGGCAAATTTTCAACAATTTTTGTCTCCATACAAATCAAGGCACCTTAATGAATGTTTTTTATTCCTAAAGGTGTAAAATTTACCAGCTCAATGAGCATTATTAAAATTTTTTTCAATAAAAATTTATTCTAGGACTTCAAACGAACTTAGGCCACTTTCAAAATTAGTAAAACAATGTTCCTGATTTTGAAATAAAATTAAATCCAGGAAATAAAACTCTCGGAAGTGAAATAATATAAATTAATTCATTTTATATTGTAAAAATACATATATTTTCACCTTTAATTATGTAGTTGACAAAAGTTTTTTTATGGAATACGTATTTAAAAAATCTTAAACCTATTAACATTTCTTTTATTTAAAAATCGCATACTGTAAAGACTTTTGTTGAAATAAATTCATGCACCATTATATTATTCTTTGGAGACAATCAATAAATTATTTTTCCCTAATAAAATTTATAGAGGTTTGAAGTCTCAACTATTAGGTAGAAATGTATTTGAAAAATTCAATAACTTTTATAAATGTATTTTTCTTTACATTTTTATTTATTTATTGAATCTGCCTTTTATAGACCTCACAACAACTATTTAAATAATAAAACTAAAACTAAAGCTAATTTTTCTCTAAAGAGAGCATAAATGGTTAAATGAGCCTTACATCAGCGGAGTGGTAGGTCGGCTCTACAAAGCCTTGAGTCCGTTTATTCTCCAGCAAGAAGTCTTGCTAGTGGTTTGGGATGACTCTATAGTTTAATGTTATATTTTTCTCCGAATTTCCTGAACACGTCGTTATCTAACGGCACCTCTAAGTCTCTATGGATATTTTCATTTCTTATGTACAATTGTACAATGGTCCTTCGAATTTTCAAAAATTCGATCTGTATAAGATCAATACTCGCATTACTGGCCGTTTCCCATAACTGGATGCCATATGTTGTAAGGACCGGTTACACGGGTCTGCAGCCGGGGTAAACTCAGTCGTTTCCAAGGTTCTTACAAACAATAACAACACTTTTATTTTAATTTTTACTTTTGTTTCTTTATCACTATATCTATTTTTTCCCACAACCTTCTTTCTACTTTGATAGTGCTGTTTCGTGTTGCCTTTCAGATTCTAGAGCTCCTATTTACTACCTCCTATTGAATATTTAATCTTGGATCTAATCCGAGACTTTTTAGTCCCTATATTTTCCGAGTAAAAACTTCCAAGAAATTATTCTATCACTTATTCCTGAGCAGTGCTTATCTCTTACCACTTCAACCAGATTGTAAACCTTTTTGAAGCTTTAAATCTTACTGATTGCAAATCAGTATACCCTACGTTGAATTGATGAATTCATTTCAACCAACTTTATTTATTTATTTTTTCTCTAACACTGCTCTGTTAGTCCTTTTATTTTTTATTAACCGGCAACTCACCACGTCTGCCTTGTTCACTGTCCAGCACAAAAGAGAAAAGAGAGATTTTAACTTTCTGCTGATTTATATACATTTCTTACAGTTTTTCTGCACTTTGTTCGAGCCGATTGCGGTTGTTGCATCGAACCTTCTTTTCTTTTGTTTCCTTTATGTTCGCTGCTGTAACAGTTTCGTTGATCTGTGTGTGAGTGTCTGTATATGTGGCTTCTTGTTTGTTTATTTTGTCTCCTTCTTGCTTGCTGTATTTAAATCTTTCCTCTGCTTCTCTGCTATCTTACACTCCTGTATATTACTCCCTGCTGCTATTCCTCTCTACTGTTGTATTCTCGCTTCTACCTCCGTGATTCATCAGTTCTGCTACTCGCCTTCTCAGCTTTAACGATGTAGGCATTGACGCCTTCAATCGGCTTTTCTCCCTGCTGCTTTCTACTGCTAGTTCTTCCTGCTGCGTTTTCACGTAATTAACTCTTAAATGGCTAGCATGGCCATTTAAGGTCAAACCCTCCACCTGCCCCTGACCTGAATGCTTTGCCTCCTGTGTACTCCATCGACCTGCGGAACATTTCGTTCCATCCTTTACCCCTTCGACCTCCGGAACACTTTTTTCCATTCTTTACCCCATCGACCTACGGAACACCTGAAATTAAAAGAGTTACGTAGGCGAATGTAATTCGCCCCCAAATCTAGATCGATGTAATCCATCTCCCGACCAGTAAAAAGTCAATGTATCATTTATTTTATTCTTGTGTTTACATTTCAAAAAGTTATTCTTTATAATTATGTGGCTCAAAATTCCAAGAATTTTGGTCCTCACATTTCCTAATTTCTTACCGAAAGATGACGTAGCTGTACTTTATTTATAGCCACCTTCTTATTAACTGTTTTTTTTCAAATACATATTGTTATTTATTTATTTCTTTTTTATTTTTTTTATTTTTATGACTGGCGATAGTAAATGATGAATTACATAGGGACCTTCAAATTTCGGAGCCAGTTTAGCTGCGAAGTTATCTGCCGCGCTGAACAAATGGTGCTCTTTCACCCAAACGAGTTCTCCAGGTCTCGGTTTCCAATTTCTAGGTTCTCTTTCTTGTACCAGAAATACTGCGCTGTACTGTGTGGTATCTGATTTTGCGCTATTAAATTTCAGTTGAATCTCCGGTAAAACTTCATCCCAGGTTTTCTGATTTGCTATAGCATATTGTACGATCAGTTTCTAATTTTTCTTGGGTGTCATGACAATGAGTACACTGTATGAACTTGTTGACGACTCTATACGTCCGGTTTTTAATAGCTCATCAATTTCCTTGTTGATCAATCTTTGCATCTCGGGATTCCGTTGCGTATACCTTTATCGCACCGGTCTGTCATCTTTAAGAATTATTTTGTGTTCGGCTAGGTTTGTTGGACCTTTTACATGTGTGAATTTTTCCAACTCTTCTTCCAGAAGCTTCCTTATAACTTCTTCTTCAGCTTTTGGTCACTACACTGCATCTTAACCTCCGCCGCTCTCAGAAAATCTAATCCCAGTAGAACACCGTCTAGCATACTAGACATCACCCCTACCTCCATATTACAGCTTTCACTACCTAAACGCACCTCTACACCAAGAACCTCCCCACCGTTGCACCATTTGCTAAACTAATTCTGTTCTCCACCGGAATTACCACGCTGCATTCTCTTAGCTGCTCTGCCATGCTCTCATTTACGTAACTTCTTGAAGCCCCTGTGTCTATAATCGCCTCCTTTGTTGGTTCCTTATTATAATATTAGCCAGTAATCTCTTACTGATACAAGGGTTGGTTGTTGCGGGCCCTTGCTGTTGACGCGGTCCCCTGGAGTTTCCCGCATTTCTTCGACAGTACTCCCTCGCTCTCACACCTCTTCTACCACATTGCCAACAAAACAGCACACTCTCGTTCTGACAGAATCGATAGCCGTGACCCTCTTGTCCGCATCTTCTGCAGGCGGTCGTGAGATTAATGGGCACCTCGTGTTCTACTGCAACTACCTGATGCGTCCTGTCATCTATTTGCTGTGTATGTTTTGAAGCACGATGATGAATTCCTTAAAGCTCCCTCGTGGCTTTTGCTGCCGTCTGCGAATCTCGTCGTCAAGGCCTTCTAAATAGCGAGGGGAAGAAAAAATTTTAAGAAATCATCACGGAAACCTTTCCAAATTTACCACTGACGGTTGTTGTTTCTGTACCACAATAAAGTCGCTTCCTCCAATAGTTCTGGCATCGTCCGTGGTAGCATATTTTTGTCTAGACCATAGACTGCAGCTACTCCTCCACACGTTCTATAAATGAAATAGGGTCCTTTCCGCCCTCATATCGAAATGACCACTTCCTGACGATATCTATGACCGCCGAATATGGTAGCTGTGATTAGTTTTGCGTCACCTTTTCTTGTTGAGGGGTTTGTTGGTATAACAGGTGGCCTATGCCTGCCTGCTGCCTCGTTCTCGACGAAACGTTTGAAACACTTGGTACTTCCAGTTGTACCTGAATACCTGGCGTTGTTGGTGTGAAACAACGCACAGTGGGGTCAAACGCAAATCTTTTGGTAATAAATCTGAATATCCTAAACTACTGGTCGGATCAAATTAAAATGTATGGAAGAGTTGTAGAGGAGGACCTAACCTTTCAGAAAAATCATCTTGTAGTCACCCTGTGATAACACGAGATAAGCTACAGGGTATCAAAGATGACTACCTCGAGTATGTAAAAGTTAAAAAAAATCGTAACGTACAAATGAAGTCCGATTTTAAAGATTTTTATATTTCTGGAAAGTGCTCGGCAAGATAAAGAAAAAATGAGCTTACTCATCTAAGTTATCTCTTACAGTTAAAAAGATATTTTCGCTTGAATTTTGAATTTTTGATTTTTTGGCTCGACTTTCTTTCGTTTTTCGGGAATAAGTCCGGAGATATATGAGGTAAAAATTTAAAAATATTCTGTAATTTGCTACATATTTCAAAATAATATGCTGAAAGAATTTTTGGATTATCTCAATTCGTCTAGACGTGAAAAATATTCAAAGTCAGCACTATGAAATTGGCATGAAAAATGGCTATTTTTTACAAAAATATAGTACAATTCATTCACTTTTTTCTCAAAGTTCCGTTAATAAAAATTTTTTTTCCTTATTAATTTCAAAAGGAAAGGCTTCATGAATGGTTAATAAAGAAATTTTGAATTGATTTAAGTTTGCACCCTACATCCAGCATTGGCCGAAAATTGTCAATTTTAAAAACTAGTTCCATTTTTATCGATTAATAAAAGAAATGTCACGTGAGCTTTTTTAAATTTGGTACCCATATTTTTTATAGAAATAGATTCAGAATGATTTAACACTAAACTGCTTCCCGTCGGGCCAAAAACGAATGCAGGAATGGAGATTTTATGTTAAAAGTCAGTTTTTTTAACGAATATTTTTAAAAGCATATTAAAAGCATATTAGCATAATAGTTTTAATATTGTTTCTTATGTAATGTATAAAACACAAATCAAGCTTTCATTCCTAAAAAAAACAATAAAATAACTCCAATAACCTATTTTTGGTAATTTTTCAAAAATAATTTTTTTTTTTTTTTAAATAGCTGAAAATCCAAAAAAATTTAATTTTTTTAAAACAACTCCACTAATTTTGCAAATACTTTAAAAATGTTAAAAGAATATAAAAATAGACTTATTTACCAATTCAACGATATATAAAATGTTGATATAGGTCATTTAATAATAGAATTATAATGGCCTCAAAACTACCAAGTCACGTCAAAAGTTGCAAAATTCACTATTTTGTTCCGTATTTCCATATGTGAGTATACGTAACACTCAACTGCATTGCTTATTTTTGTTACGAGATAATAATATTTATTAATGAATTTATTTAAAGTGTTAATAATTTTTTTCTACTGAAAAGGTTTTTAAAATTACCTAAGTACATAAATAAGTATATTTTCCTTCATTTTTTATTATATTTTTTTAAGTTTTTAAATAATTTACCTAGCTACTTAATTAATGTATTATAACAAAAATGATTTTTTTACAATCGCATAGGTACATTTTTTGACGTACCTGTTTAACACTACAGGTCATAAAAATAAACTGAATGAAATTGGGGGTTTTGAGCAAAAATTTAAATTTTTTAATTCATTTTTGCCTGTCACCATTTACCTGATATAAATATTCTTTCTCTATATATAAGTATCCTTATAAATATGCAGATTTATTAGTGAATTTGCCATTATGGAGATTACATTAAAACACTTTTCTATTTGCAAAATAATCTGGGATAATCTATCTGACATTATAAATCGTCCAGAAAAAATAAGAAAACTCATTGATAAAGTAGTATCATTTGGTTTAACTCTTACTGCAGAAGACAGTTTAAAGCTCGAAAATTTTTATAAGTCATACGAAAAAAGGATGCAAGCTTCAGATTGGTCAATACCAAAGTTCAAGAAGAAAAATGAAGAGTGATTGGAGGGAGAAACACCATTTTCATCGGAAAGCAGAAAAAGGGTCGACCAAAAAAAAGTTACGATGAAGTTCAGCTAAGAACAAAGAGGACCAAACAGGAATCTATTCTAAATTCACATACGAATGCCATAATAAAAGATACATTTAAAGCTTTAGTAACACGTACGCAACCAAAGGAAGTAGAAAAAGTTATACATGTGTTACCAACAGCTTCTCCCAATCGATAACATCGGATAATCCAAAGCATAGTGACACCGAAATCAACATCGTCCTTTACCTCTGAAGATGCTTTAGCTCTAATATTAAATTTAGTATTATCAAGAAACCAATACGAGATTTTGAGGAAATCTGTTAGCGAAAAAGGATATGATATCTTTCCCAGTAGCAAATCAGTGAGAGAAGCGAAAAGTAATATTTTACAGCCTATGGAGCACCCGGTTAATGCTTCTGTTAAAAGTGCTAAAGTTAATATATTGCAATTACTTGAAAATACTGCCTCTAGAATTATATCTACCTTCAGCAATGATAACATTGAAAAATGCAAAGACTCTGAACTTATTTTAATATTCAAATGGGGCTGCGATGGAACATCAGGATTTTCGGAATACAAACAACTGGATGGAAGTAATTCTGGAAATAATTATTCCTCGCTGTTTATAGCGTCTCTGGTACCACTTCGAATGCGCTTAAATAAGCCTTCCTCATCGACAAGAAATGACTCGCTTTTTGATGATATATGGATAAATTTAACTCCAGGTTCCAAATTTTTGTGCCGTCCAATCCTTTTTGATTACACAAAAGAAACCACGGTTACAATAAACAGCATTGTCAACCAATTGGAAGAAGAAATTAAAGCATTGCCCCCAATATATGTAAAAGTATCAAACAGAACTATTAAAGTTACATTTCAACAACAATTAACGATGATTGATGGAAAAGTTGCAAACGCTATAACAGATACAACATCTACATGGAAATGTAATATATGTGGAAAAATAAGTTCACAATTTCAGGATAATTCTGAAGTCCTTGTTAATAAAAATTCTTTAAAATTTTGAATATCACTGCTCCACGCAAGGATAAGATTTTTGGAGTTCTGCTTACATCTTGCATATGATATGAAGTACAGAAATATTCCCGGGCAGGAAAATGCTACAGTAAAAAACAATTTGGAACTTCACGAATTACGAAAAGAGGAGAAGAAAAGAATTCAATTAGAATTCAAAGAACAACTCGGGTTAATAATTGATAAACCTCTACATGGCTATAGAAGCTCAAATGATGGAAATACAGCAAGCCTTTCTTTGAAAATCCGGAACTCACATCTTCAATCACAGGCATTGACTTAAATATTTTGAAGCGTTTTAAGATTATATTGGCAGCCATTAATAGCAAAAAACAAATTAATGCGGACAAATTTAAAATTTTTGCTTACGAAACTAAAGAACTACTTAACATTACATACCCCTGGAAATCAATGACTCCAACAATTCACAAAGTATTGGCTCATGGTAAAGAAATAATAGAAAATAGTATTTTGCCATTGGGAGAGCTAACAGAGGAAGCACAGGAAGCCCGAAATAAAGATGTTAAACATTTCCGACTCTTCAATACCCGAAAATGTTCGAAAATAGAGCAAAATATGGACTTAATGGAATATTTATTAATATCATCAGATCCAGTTATATATTATATAAGAACACGATGGCTACCAAAAATCACTCTTGAAATAGAAAAAGAGGATTCCGAAGCTAAGGAAGTTAAAAATTTGTTAACGTTTGATGTTTCTGATTATTTTCAAGAAAATCTCTAATAATATCTTCGATAATATATTCTTAATAAAATAAATATACGGGATTTATGTATAATAAGTATGTAAATATGTAGAACAAATTAAATAAACATTACTCAAATTAAGAATTTACTACTTTATAATAACAAATATATACCTACATAATACATTAGAAAACTGAAATGTTACGCACACACACATATGACTTGGTAGTTTTGAGGCCATTATATTACTATTATTAAATGACCTATATCAACATTTTATATATCGTTGAATTGGTAAATAAGTCTATTTTTATATTCTTTTAACATTTTTAAAGTATTTGCAAAATTAGTGGAGTTGTATTAAAAAAATTAATTTTTTTTGGATTTTCAGCTATTTAAAAAAAAAAATTATTTTTGAAAAATTACCAAAAATAGGTTATTGGAGCTATTTTATTGATTTTTTTAGGAATGAAAGCTTGATTTATGTTTTATACACTACATAACAACCAATATTAAAACTATTATGCTAATATGCTTTTAATATGCTTTTAAAAATAGTCGTTAAAAAACTGACTTTTAACATAAAATCTCCACTCCTGCATTCGTTTTTGGCCAGACGGGAAGCAGTTTAGTGTTAAATCATTCTAAATCTATTTCTGTAAAAAATATGGGTACCAAATTTAAAAAATCTCACGTGACATTTTTTTTATTAATCGATAAAAATGAAACTATTTTTTAAAATTGACGATTTTCGACCAATGCTGGATGTAGGGTGCAAACTTAAATCAATTCAAAATTTCTTCATTAACCATTTATGAAGCCTTATCTTTTGAAATTAATAAGAAAAAAAATTTTTTATTAACGGAACTTTGAGAAAAAAGTGAATGAATTGTACTATATTTTTGTAAAAAAAAATAGCCAATTTCATAGTGCTGATTTTGAATATTTTTCATTTCTAGACGAATTGAGATAATCCAAAAATTCTTTCAGCATATTATTTTGAAATATGTAGCAAATTACAGAATATTTTTAAATTTTTACCTCATATATCTCCGGACTTATTCCCGAAAAACGAAAGAAAGTCGAGTCAAAAAATCAAAAATTCAAAATTCAAGCGTAAATATCTTTTTAACTGTAAGAGATAATTTAGATGAGTAAGCTCATTTTTTCTTTATCTTGCCCAGCACTTTCTAGAAATATAAAAATCTTTAAAATCGGGCTTCATTTGTACGTTACGATTTTTTTTTAACTTTTACATACTCGAGATAGTCATCTTTGACACCCTGTAGCTTATCTCGTGTTATCACAGGGTAACTACAAGATCATTTTTCTGAAAGCTTAGGTCCTCCTCTACAACTCTTCCATACATTTCAATTTGATCCGATCAGTAGTTTAGGAGATTCAGATTTATTACCAAAAAATTTGCGTTTGACCCCACTGTGCAACGTCTATGTTTGTTTTCCAGCTTCTCCAGCCTGGGTAGAACTTTCTCCTTTTGTTCAGAAAATATAAATGTTGCAAATCTTCTTCTCATCTCTTCTACATTACCACTGACATCTAGGTTGAACTCTTCTAAATACTGCACCAATTCATTTCTTCGGAGGGTATTCTCACCATGTTTCACTAGTCAGTTTGCACTTATTTTTTTCAAAAAATGTCCCTTCTCGGGTGCCAATGTAAAGAACCTCCGGTTACCCGGGTTTGCAGCCGGGGTAAACTCAGTCGTGTCCAAGGTTCTTATATAAAATAACTGTATCTCCTACCACTTCAACCAAATTGTAAACCTTCGCTTTGCGGCAGATGATCTGGTTTGTTGCCATTGTCTACAATGTTTTCGTTTTTCAAGAAGTTTTTCGGTATCAGAATTTGATATAAATGAGTGGCGTTTGATTCTTAGAATGTTCCAGAGCCATGGATCTGTGTGGATATGACTACTGATATATTTTTTATACTTCAATCAATTTGTTGCATAATAAGTGTTATTAGGAAATTTTGGTAAATTAGATCTTCTATAATAAGTTAATATTATTGGAGAATAATCAGAAGATAAATTGTATGAAACTTCTGTAGTTATCGAATTTCGACTAATATTTTTAGATACGGCAAAGTCAATGTTATCAACAATTTTTCTAGGATCAGCCCTCCAGTCTGATGGCTTTACAGGGAATACAAAAGCCAAGCAATCATTAATCTAAAATCGCGATAAGTTTTTTTGGCATTATAGTCGCCACATGCCAAGAAGTGATCTCCTAGTACATTAGAGAAATCCTCAAAGTTTTCTCTAGTCATTGAAAATCGAGGTTGGCAGTAAATTGAGCTCAGAGTTAAATTCCCAGAAAAACATTCAGGATGAATGGATGTTGCTTACATATAGTCTTTTAAGAATTTTTCTAGAGCGCAATGTCATAATCGGTTTCTAATATATATAGCGGTGCCACCATAAGAGTTATCTTTCGGGTGGTTTATATAATGGAATGAATAACCTGGAATATAAAAATTATGTTTATTGGTGAGATGATTATCTGAGACTAATATTGTTTTTTCATGAAGTATGATACCTCAGATCTGTAAAGGATCACAATGGACCGAATGGTCTCTGAGTGGAGGCTTTTGCTTTCTCTTAATCTCTTTAGCAATTCCTTGAAAACTAGGCAACTGCAGCAATTAGTCGAAGGATCGCCAAGGCAGTTACCACATTTTCTCATGAGACCTTTCTTTAAAATATCACATTGTGAAGAATCAGGATGGTCTCCTTATGCAACACATACTGTACGCAAAGTTCAATATTTTTTAGTGTGTCCAAACTCTTGGCAATTACCACATTGGACAGGACGATTTCTTTCAATTTATTTTCACCCGGCTCCAACTCAAGCCTAAACATTGGCTATGGCACTTTATCTTTACTAAAAATATTGACAACAACTCTTACTTGGCAGCCCAATTCTTCCAAAGACTCCTTGATTTCTATTGGCTCGACACTGTACTCTATATCTTTAATAACCACAATCAACCCTTTGCTACTTTTAAGTTGATAGGTATAAAAGTTTTTCTTACTATCGTTTAGATAACTAGACATCTATAACAATCCTTAGTATAGACAACTATTTTTGTCTCTTGAACGCTATCTTTTCTAATTGGAACAAAATGGAAACAATTTTTCACAATAAGATCAATAAATTATTTGACCACATTATTTGAGATGAGCTCACGAAGACATATTGATGGGAGTTTTGATGGTTTTTGAGTTGAACCATCATTCTTTCTATGATGAAGCCACACCGTTTTAGGGACTTAAATTTTTTTATTAATACTAACATAACGAAACATACCTGTTGGAACTAGTGTTTTGGTAATACTTATCTTATTATTTCCCTGCTTCGGAATAGCTCCTTTCTGTGTATCATTTTTATCACCTCTGGTTGCATTCGTATTAATAATATTAATGCTCTCACTAGATTTTTTTTTGTTAGTGGTTTATCAACAGTAGTTAGCTGTGTTATTTTTAAAGCTATTGTTGTTGTTGATGATGATCATTGTTTTTTCATGTTTTCTTTTGCTTTATTCTAAACAAGTATTAATTGGTGATATTGTTTGTGTAATATTTCCTTCATGTAATTGTATTACGAGGGAACAAAGCGTGCCCTCTCAAGTGGTTTGGCGGTTAAATAATTTTTGTTATATTCTGGATCACAAATATTTTTATTTTTTTCACTCTCCCCGTTAAGATATATATAAGCATTTCTGCCGTTAACACTAAGCCGTCTCTCATCATGAGAATTCATATGCTCTTTTAAACTAATTTTAACACAGATTTTCTGTTTTTTCACAGGTCGTTTTTGTTTTCTTAGTGTTTAACACAAGATATTGTTGTTTTTAAAATTATTAATATATTAAATTAAATAAATATTAACACTTATACTTCAAATTTCAAAAAAAAAGTATCGATTATAATAATTTATAAGCGATAATTCATTTATAATAATAAATGAATAAAATACACGTCCGATTGTCATAAAAACAACAACCAAATTTTTATAAATGTGTAAGTAAAAGTTTCATTGAAGTACACATTCATTTTATTGGTGATTTCCAATGCAGACTATGGAAGATGCATTCGTTCGTTTTTACATAAATATACATTTTAACAAAATAATGTACCGTTAAAATTATAAACTATTGAAACATGGACGCGTATAAGGGCATATAAACTATAAAGAACATTTTACAGGAAACGATAAAAACTTCATAAACTTTAAAACTTAATGGTTCTCTTACGATTTTCGATAATTGGTAAGCTTTAGTTATCATTTAGCTGTATGCAAAGTATCGCTAAAAAATTCGGATCAAAACATGCAATTTCTTGCGGCTGAAAATAGCTTCAAATGGAATATGGGCTTCTATTCATATATTTTGATAGAACAATAATAGAAACGAATGTTTATAAATGCTTTATATTAATAACTATTTCATTAAAATTTTAAACAAGTAAGCCATATATATGCATAAATCAGTATGCCAAATTTCACGAAAATCGATAGAAAACTGACCATGGGCTCTATATGAGCCCATATTTCGAAAATTATTTTAAAGAGCATAAGTCGCATATAAATGCTAGCATAACAATTATATTTGATGTCAATAATTTTTATATGTGAAGAAAACCTAGGGGAAAATTTTAATACAGTTAGTCCATAACTAACCATAACTCCTTACCTGGACAACAGTCTTGGCTCGATGTGGCGGCTTTAGGGTAAGCTTTGCTCTATTCCCTGAAGTCTCAGATGTCCTCCTAGAGGTTTAGCCTTTCCTGGACGATACTGAGTCTTCAAGGTCTAGAATATAAAGGCATGCATAATCAAAGGTTATCTATTCCCTATTCTCTTTGCCACTACCCTCTACTCCCCTCTTGTTCCTTCTCTTTTTCCCCCACTTGTAAGACTAAGCAGTGTTGAGAACCTGAGTCTGTGGTTAATTGGTCGTTGTCTAGTCAAAATACGCCATCCCTGCATGGATGGTCCATCCTCTTACCTGCCTACTCGTGGAATCTATATGAAAAAAACAAAAACAACACCTTGGTCGAACATCCTGGCAGCATAGGCGAAAGCTATTGCACAAAACCCCAGTCAAACGTCTCCACGACAGAACGTCAAGTCTGATGACCAGTCAAAGGGGAAACGAAAAAATAAGAGTCAGAAAAAAATTCTGGGACAGCGGTATGTCAAAGATCTTTTTATCCTTGACAAAATTGCCAAAACTGAGGTAAATGCCACTCCACATGAGCACGATCGCGTCAAATATCAAGCGGGGGTTGACGACTATCTTAAGTTTAAGGACTCTCATCCATCTACATCCCAGGCAGCGCAGGAAAGAGCCATCTGAAATCGCTTTCAAGCTGAGGGTGACAATTCACTGAAGAGAAGAAAGGTTCACAACGAAACGACAGCTCCGGCTGCTTCCACGACTATAACGTCAGCAAGAAGGCCATTTAACGATGCGGTTAAAGATCAATTGCTGATGACATTAGCAAATCTTAAGAATGGCTATCTAACTCCTGTGATAACAGAATTGAGTGCTGAGGAATATAAATTGTCTGAGCTCGTAATGGAACACGTACTCAAAAACAAAGATTCCACAATTCCTCATTTTGACGCTGGTGAGATACATCGGGTCTACTGTATAATCAAATGTTTGGACGTGTTTTCCCAAAATTTTCTCAGAATGTGCATCGCGAAGATCAGAGATGCATAGGAAGGCTTAAGTCTTAAGCCTATCTCAGCGGAGTCGATGAGATTCTGAAGTATCTGGGGCAGAACCTCAGTATTCCCATGGATAACTAGATAACTAGTCATCCGCACCAAAGACCATGAGGACAACAACATGGGCATTATCTTCGCCATCTCAAAAAATAGTTCAGCTGAGCTAGAGGAGGCGGGATGAAAGCCCTATTTTGGTGTTCTGTCCCAAGTTAATCTGAAACATTCAAAATGTGCTACAGACAATCTGAGGATTCTTCTAGCTGAGAAGGACCTCGACATTGCCATAGAATAGGAACTCTGGTTTTCAAACTCCTATGTCAAAGGGTTCACGACTTCAATATGTAAAAGGTAAAAGTAGGCTAAGATATTGCCTTATATGTAAAAAACACTTAAATATCTTTCTATGCTCACAGTACACAGTGTGGCAGAATCGAAATTCTTTGGAAATAAACCTGTAACTTCTGATCGGCTGCTTAGATTTTCATGAAATTTGGTATAGGTGTAGCAGAGGAGTGTACAATATTGAGTTTCGAAGGGGGGCACAACTCCTCAGGAGTGGAGCTCATAGTTAGGTAGCTCTGACATAAAAAATTTTTAATCACTTACTAAAGTTTTGTTTCTCGTCTGATTTCAAATATTTTTATATATTGTTGTTGGCCCTGATAAGACCTATACATTTATCTCTTATAGTTTTTGAGTTATTTGCGTTTGAATTTTTAAGCACCATAATTTTGCATACGCTTGGTCCAAAAATAAACGATTTTAAATTTTAAAATTGAAAAAAAACGACTTTTTGTGTTTTTTTTTTAGCCGAAAAAAGTAACTACACTCTTTTTTTATCTAAAATAAAATTTTCTTTAGCAACATATAATAATTTTGCACTTTCCTGAAAGGTAAATTCACAGAACTGACTTTAAGATAAAAGACAAACCAAATAACTCAATTGTTCATGATACAAACCGTCCCGAATTCGACCCATTTTGTATAAAAGTTTTGATTTTAGACCATATTTTCTCAAATCCCAATGCACGAATCGACAAACCCAATATATTTTAAGAATTGTTAAAAGTTTTAAATCAAAATCTACGGGACTACGGAATAATGTGGATTCTATAGCCATAAATGTAAAAAATCCCATTTATGGGAATTTTGATTAGTTTTTTTGGGAATTCAGAAAAACCCTACCCCTGATTGATTAACGCGCTTTTATTTATATTAATAAGACCCACATTTCCTGCAAATTTCATTAAGATGTCTTTATAAAAAAATATGTTATTACAATTAAAAAATGTGTATTTTCTCCAAAAACCCCAAAAATGTGTATTTTCTCCAAAAACCCAAAATTGGGACTTTTGTTTGTTTTAATTAATAAATATTTTTTATTTTTAATAGGCTTGCCACATTTCCCAAATTTAAGTAAATCTTTATCCTTTTCTAAGCATTCATATATTTCTATTAATGAATTTAAAATAACAAAACAAACAAAAAATGTCTATTTTAACTTAATCAATATTATTATTTTTGGTATTTATCATCTTCCTTAATAAATGTTCTATTTTTAATACGATTTTTTATTACTTATTTACATTAAATTTATGTAGAAAATTTTTCTAATACTTTAAACTTATACTACTTATTTTCCATAAAATAATCTGTTGTATCTGTATACATATATCAAAGATAATAAAGCTCCTTCATGTCTTCAGTATTTTGAGTTGATAAAGGCTCATAATAAATCCAACGTTTTCTCATTGATGATAGTACAGGGTCTGATGATAACAATAAGGTATTAGAAATATCCTCATTTTGTGACGTTCTGGAGCATTTCCTGGGGCTGAATAATTGAACGTGCTTAAAATCTCTGTTTCTTGCTTCTTGAGCCTCTTCTGTAAGCTTTCCAAGTGGAAGAATATTTCGTTCAATTATAATTTCGCCATGGCACAATACAATACACAATAATGTTGGTGTCATTTCGTTCCATGGATATAGAGAAACAAGTAGTTTAGATATTTCTGTTCCATATTCTCCAAATCGAGCAGAGTTAATTTTGTGCTTACTATTAATTGCCATTAATAGTATGTTAGTCCTTTCAAGTAACTCTTTATTAATACTAGTTATTTTTGATGTAGCTTCCGAAAAACCTTCTTGCTGTGTTTCCATCATTTGTACTACCACCAGTCGGCAGAAGTTTGTCGATGTTTAATCCCGTCTATTCTCTGAATTCCTCCCGGATTCTACTTTTCTCAGACATTCTAAGTGTTTTTAAATCCTCGTTGTTTCTGGTAGGTTTTGTTAAATTTTCTGGCACACTTCTATACTTTAAATCATATTCTATGTGCAGAAAATGGTCCATGAACCGTATTCCGGCGTAAAGTGGAGATGTTCCGAAAGACAGAAATTCTTCATTAATACCTCCTTGCTTTACCAATATCTGAAAATTTTGATTTCATCTCATCACATAGTGAGCATGTCCAAAAAGAAGATTTTTCCCTAATGGTATTACTAACCTTTCCATCAATCATTGTTAGACTAAGTTGAAAGCATATGTCGAATATGTATTGGTTTATGGTTATTGAAATAGGTTGTAAATCCTTTATTTCATCTTTAATATATTCCACTAAATCCTCTGTTGTTGTCCTCGACTCCCTTGTGTATTCGAACCAAATACGTCTGCAAAAATGTTTTGATCCTGGAGTGGTGTTAAGCCATATATCTTCAAATGAGTTTTCACACTTTGATGAAGATTGCTTTAAGGAATAAGATCGCATTCTTAATGGCACCAAAGATGCTATAATTACGCTTTTATAATCCGCCATTTTCTTACTTCCACTAGCATGCTTGTATTCAGGAAGGGCTGATAGTCCGTCACATCCCCACTTACAGATTAATACAACGTCGCTGTTATTTACTTTTTTCAACTGATCTGCAGAAAAATCTGTAACTGTCCTGGTAGCCTTATTCTCAAGCAAAGAAGATAGCCCTACACATGCTTCCTTTTCGGTGACCAAAATAGATGGTAAAATAGTTTGCTTTTTTTTTCTTGAATAGCCTTGTATGATGGTAGAATTGAGTGTCCCTTTTCAAGCAGAGCTTTTCTTGAAATTTGATATTTGTTTCGGCTGAGGTCCAGTTCAAACATTAAAGCAATTGCTTCTTCATCTTTAAAATTGGATTGTGATGTTGGAGTAGGTACACTTTCGGCAATCCGTTTAATTAAGACATTTTGATGATGCAGTTGGCAGTATTTCTGCAATATTAATTGCACTCTTTGTGTACCAAACAGCTGCTGACTTAAGTCGATTGGTATATTTTATGTTAATTTTTATCAGCATCAGTAAGGTAAAAAATGAACAGTGCAACAATACATTCGATTCAATTGAAGCATGCAGTTGTGAGGATTTTAAAGAAACAATATTTATATTATTTCTTTAAAATCTTCATAATAGGATGTGTTGAGAATTAATCAAACTTCACTGTTCAAATTTCAATTATATTTTATTTAGCAATAAGGCTATACAGTTTTTATGATTTAGCAGCTTAGCAGACAAAACTACAATACTTTGATAATTTTCCACGTAACCAGTTTAACAGAATTTAAATATATTTTACCAAAGTACAAAATGAATACATAAATACCGTCAGTAATATTATTGTAAATACATAGAATAGTCATAGACTAGAAACTAAGCATAAATTGTAAAATACAGCGAAATTTCAGATAAAATATTTAATGAAGTGAGAGCTAATGCAGTAAGATAAATTGAGTTCTGTTAATTGCGATGAAATATTATAATAATACGGTATAGGTAAATTATATTATAATGATGAGTAACAGAGTGTGAAAACATACCTTAGCTAACTAAATACCTACTAGGAAATTTAATATGTTTAATAAAATAACTTCACATATATAGCAATTTCTACTTATTCTCCAACCGGATGCTTTACAAGCAAATCAATAACCAATAGTGGAGCAATCCTTTTGATATTTTTTGCAATAAGAATTTTGTGCACACAAAACATTTGAAAAATTAATTTTTTTTCCAAATTCAATATCTGTAGATATGGAAATGCACTTAAGGCCATATTTATCTCTCAAGCTGTGGGTAGCAATTCGCAGAAGAGGAGAAAGGTGCTTCCACAATAACGTCAGCAAGAAGGCCGTTTAACGAGGTGGTTAAAGATCACTTGCTGATGGCACTGGCCAATGACAAAATCGGCCATCTAACTCCTGTGGTAGCAGAATGGGGTGCTATAGAGTCTAAATTGACCGAACTCGTGATGAAACACGTACTCACCAATAAAGACTCTACAGTTCCTCGTTTTGACTCTGGTGAGATACACCGGGGCTACAGGATAATCAAATTCTTGGACGTGTTCTCTAAAGAATTCCTCAGCAAATGCGATTCATGGGAAGGCTTAAGTCTTAAGCTTATCCCAGCGGGGGAAATCCCTATGAGACCGCGGGCAAAGGTTTGGTTACCAAAGTTGAGCTGCGGCAACCAGTAAATACTGGAGTGTCGGAAGCTGCTGAACCCCAGTATCCCCATGGGTGACTGGACAGTCATGCGTTCAGAAGATCATGGGGACAACAACAAGAGTATTATCTTCGCCGTCTAAGAAAATAGCGCAGTTGAGCTAGAGAAGGCGGGGCTAAAACTGTACTTTGGGGTTAGGGACGCCAAGGTTAAGGTGTTCCGTTCCACAGTTCCAGGAGCTGGCGAAGCAGACGAATTGGAAGTAGCCAATAATCTGCTGACATGCATGCAGCTAAACGAACCTGTAAAAAACCCCACAACCGACGATGACAATCGTGCAAATTAATCTGCAGCATTCGAAATTTGCTACAGACAATCTGAGGCTCCTTTTAGCGGAAAAGGACCTCGACATTGCTATAGTCCAGGAACCCTGGGTTTCAATCTCCCATGTCAAAGGGTTCCCGACTTCAACATATAAAACACCATATGTAAAAGATAAAGGTAAGCCAAGATCTTGTCTTATTGCTAAAAAACACATAAATATATTTCTCTGCTCACAGTATAGCTCAGCAGACCTGACAGTCGCAAGGGTCGAATTAGCGCCAAACAGGAGTTTCCTGATCGCCTCCAGCTATATGGCACATGACAATCCAGCCCCGCCAGACGAAGTGAAGGAGTTTCTGGCCACTATAGAGGATCAAGACGACATTATCCTTGGCTGTGATGCAAACTCAAGGCATACAATATGGGGTAGCACTGAAATCAACGACAGAGGTGAGTGTCTATTTGATTTCATCAATACTAACCACCTGACCATATGCAACTCTGGCAACAACCCTACATTCGTTTTTCCGAGCTCGGATGGGAAGAGGTGCTAGACATTACACTTACGAAAGACAGATCTAATTTATCAGAGAAATCCTTTTCGGATCATTGCTGGATACTTTTCGACATTGGACTCGTCTGCAAAGAAATAGCGTCAACTTTCAGAAACCCAAGATGAACGAACTGGACCAAGTTCAATGGGATTCTCATGCACAAACTGAAAAAAATACCTCTAGTCGAAGCAACGACTGAGGGTCTTGACCAAATTGAGAGCACATTAAGCAAGGAAATTGTTAAAGCTTTTAATATATCCTGTCCAATGACGAAGGCTAAAAAGAGTTTCCCTCCCTGGTGAAACAAGGAACTCTCGAAGCTTTTGGCTACGGAACAAAATCGTGGCAGTTGTATCACGATAAGCGTAGGGAATATAAGAAAGCAATAAAGATCGCAAATAGAGATTCGTGGAAAGGCTTCTGCAAATCTATCGACAATACCAAGGAATCTGCTGGACTCAGTAAGGTTTTGGCAAATGGTCATAATAATCCATCCTATATTAAAAGGATGGATGGTTCATGGTCAGAATCGTCTGCGGAATCTTTGGACATTTTACTTAATACTCATTTTCCTGGCTCTACAGATGTTAAAGACCAAGATATAGGGCATATTAAATCCTCGCAAGGAATCGAGGATGACATAATATCCGTTGAGAAAATTTCATGGGCAATGGATAGCTTCTCTCCGTACAAATCTGCAGGGCCTGATGGTATTATACCACGGATGCTACAAAGTGCAAAGGTATACATCATACCCTGGTTACATAGAATCTCTAAACTCTGCCTAACCCTCAACTATGTTCCCCGGAATTGGAGGAGAGTGAAGGTAGTGTTCATTCCAAAAACCAGAAAAAGAAATCATGAGAATGCAAAGGAATTCCGTCCGATTAGTCTCTCATCTTTTCAGTTGAAAACTCTGGAGAGACTCATTGATTTACATATAAGGCAGTGTCTAGAGGGTACAACTCGACTCTCAGGAAGTCAATATGCCTACATTAAAGGTCGCTCCACGGAGACGGCTTTTAATTGAATTTAAACAATACGCTACTGCTGCCTTTCTGGACATAGAAGGCGCCTTTAACAATGTCACGACTATGGCGGTACAGAGAGCTCTGCACGAACTAGGAGTTGAGGGTTATATCATTAATACCATCCTGTGTGAATTGGAAGACAAGGCAGTGAAAGTCGTGGCTTACGCGGACGATGTGGTGATACTAGTATCAGGACTGTTTCTGAACGTGATAAGTGATATCATGTCAACTGCTCTGACTACACTCAGTGACTGGGCCAAAAAATGTGGACTAGGAGTGAATCCGGGCAAGACAGATCTGGTACTTTTCACCACAAAGACCAAGATTCCGAGCTTCAGACTACCACGGTTAGAAAACTGTGAACTCACCTTGTCGGACAATGCAAAGTACTTGGGCATTATTTTGGACTCCAAACTTTCATGGAAGCTGAACATTCAACATAGGGTTAGTAAGGCTACGGAAGCATACTACATCTGTAGAAAGATGTTCAGTGTGAAATGGGGTTTGAGTCCAAAATTGACAACATGGCTATACACTGCAATAGTACGGCCCATTCTTGTATATGGATCTCTTGTGTGGTGGACCGCTACTAGTAAGAGATATGTGGTGGATCAACTTTACAAGATACAAAGATCCGCTTTCATAGGCATTGCGGGTGCATACTAGTCCATCAGAAACTCTGAACACTATATTGCACCTAACACCTATAGACCTATACATAATTGAATCATCAGTTAATAGTGCGATAAGATTATCAGCAACGGAAAGCTGGAGATCAAGAACGTATGGGCACGCTAGGATATTAAGTTTAATACCCCCGCAATTCAATAAACTTACCGACTATATGATTCCCCAGATGGACTTCGGAAATACTATTAAAGTCCTATTCCCCACCAGGAGTGAATGGAGAAGGGGAAATCTTCTTGAACAATTTGGAACTAGGATATACACTGACGACTCAAAGATGAACTGCGGTGTCGGCTCTGGTGTCTTCTCTAATGATCTTGGAATTAGACACTCATGTAGACTCCCTGACGAGGCAAGCGTATTCCAAGCGGAAATACTAGCGGTCAGAGAAGCGTGTAAACTAATTCGCGATAGAAATATTGAAGGGAATATTGGTTTATTTGTCGACTGTCAAGCGGCAATACTATCGCTCAAATCACCGAAAACTATCTCTATTCTAGTCAGACAGTGTAAAGAGGAATTGCTAGGACTAAGTCGACTGAATAACATTACTATAGTATGGGTTCCTACACATAGGGACTACTATGGTAATGAACAGACAGACGAATTAGCCCGGGCAGGCTCTGCTATGAATGCCTCCTTATCGGTTTCTGTCGCAATCCCGTTAGGAACAGTCAAAAGCATAATCCAAAAACATTTTCTAGAAAAGACAAAAAATAGATAGCGAAATCTGGACAAATGTAGAGTCGCAAAAGAAACGTTACCTACAACGAAAAACGCTCAATGCAACTCATTGGCTACAAACGCAAAGACATTTCGAGACTAATAGCATTGTTTACAGGTCACTGGACGATCGGAAATCATGCAAGCAGACTTGGTCTCCCTTACAATGAATATTATCGTAGTTGTGGCAATCGCGGGAAGGAGGAAACAGTATTTCATCTTTTTTGTGAATGCCCAGCCTTGATCGCAAGCAGACATAAATTTCTGGGAGGTTACCAATTAGACAACCTCTGTGAGATATCTGACACTAGACTCAGTGACATCATTAAATATCTCAATGCTACAGGCTGGATATAATTAATTTATGTTCATATTGTTCTTCCCTACACTTCTATCTCATCACAGACTCAATACAAATCATTCACCTGGCGAGTAGTGTAGTTCCGTCAAAACGGTCTCTAACGAGTCTAATTGATTGCCCATAAGGTTACGGGCTACCACGTAATCCAACCAACCAAATAGCAGTTCCTTGTAATAAACTGTAATAAAATATATTTTCGTATAATATATGGAAAAAAAAATAGATTCGAATCCCATTTTTCACAAAATTCTTAAAAATCGAGTTTTTATTATAAAGAAAATGTTTTTTTTTTTTTAATTTTACTATTAAAACCTAAAATATACTACACCTATACCAAATATTAAAAATATCATAATTTTTATTTGAAGAACTCAGTAGGTTTTGCGGGCAATTTCTACTAGAATTGTACATAGATTTCTAGTTTGTAAAAACTTTACATTTTTATGCACGAAATAAATATATTTATATTTATATTTACATTTATATTTATATTTATATTTATATTTATATTTATGTTTATATTTATATTTACATTTATATTTATATTTATATTTGTAAGTTAACAATTTTTCTGTCGTTACACTCAAAAAAAATATATTATGCAGACCTCAACGGCGGTCTGCTAATTAAAACACTTTTTTCTTGATAAATTAATTTCTAATTTATTAGAGCACAATTCAATTTAAGAGATTAAATAAATTTTACTTTATCAAAAGGATTGGAATAAATTGTATACTATTAGAACATAAAAAGATTGGAATAATTTTTATTTTATCAAACACAAATTAAAAAGATCAAATTAAATTTTATGATTCAAACGCGACGGCTCCGTGGCTCTGCTCTGTCGCGGCGCTCGCTGTTGTTTTTCAGTTCAAACCGTGAAAACTGCTGACCAACTTAATTCGCGTGTGGTAACCTGATATGGTGTCGGGTTACGTCTGCGCGTGTATGGAAAGTGTTGATTCAAATATTTCGTAAGATGTTATTTGATACGCCTGTGAGTTGTACTTAGTGTTGAAGTGTTGGGAATTTAGTGCATTCAGCAGGTTTTTTCGCCAGGCAGTGTCTCTAACTTGTATTTATATTTATATTTATATTTATATTTATATTTATATTTACATTTATATTCATATTTATATTTATATTTATATTTATATTTATATTTATATTTATATTTATATTTATATTTATATTTATATTTATATTTATATTTATATTTATATTTATATTTATATTTATATTTATATTTATATTTATATTTATATTTATATTTGTATTTATATTTATATTTATATTTATATTTATATTTATATTTATATTTATACTTATATTTATATTTATATTTGTATTTATATTTATATTTTAATGTGCCATCAAAAAAAAAAAAAAAAAAGCGTAAAATCAAAAATGTTTGATAAAGGCACATATTTTATTGTAAATAAAAAAGTTTGTATTTATGATTATTGCTTTTGTTATTATTAGTATCATTATTTATTTTTTTGTTTTTTCTAATAAAAACTAAAATAAAAATTTTTTGTATCAAAAATTGTTATGTACCAAAATAATAGTCATAATAGAGAATCGCTGTTACCACTTTAGCATTTTTTCTGCTAGATTTAGCAGAATGGATTGGTAAATTGCATATTTAATTTAAAAAATTCTGGTAAATGTTTTTTTTTAGCATACATATTTTTTTTTATTTTTTAATTTTAATATTTGGTTTGTAAATCTCAAAAGAGACAATATTTGTATAAAAATATCTACAAAGCTATGGTATTGATCCATTAAAAATAGCGAAAACATGCCCAACTCATTGGATGTCCATAGAGACCACAATAAAAAGAATATGTGAGTAATTGTTAGAACTTAAGATGAATTTGGGTATTATATATACATATGAAAAATCTTACAAAGCAAACATTTTGTACAAGTTTTATCAGAATAAACAATTATTTTTAGAAGAATTACAAATATTAAAAAAAAAATTTTAATATATGTTAGAGAAAAACTTATTGAAATTATTACACAAAATGTCGAAAACCTAGACGATATCCTACTTACTATACTATACTATACTATACTATACTATACTATACTATACTATACTATACTATACTATACTATACTATACTATACTATACTATACTATACTATACTATACTATACTATACTATACTATACTATACTATACATTATTGTACATGTAATATTGGTGTCAAAAAATTAAGATTTGTTTTTTGGTTATAAACATAAATAACCGAGTAGCATCATATTCTAATTGTCGCAGGAAGTTGAAATTTTGCCAACATCTGATAAATGGTGTTTCCTTTTATAATCTAAGTACGTTTAAACATAGCTTGAAAAAAATCTTAAGCTTCCATCTGTTATTCCAAATAAAATACTTCAAATTATATGAATAATTAATAACTTGTCGTGCTCGCTACTTACTCTTAACTTTCCTAGTAAGGTGCTTGGCAAACCTATAAGGTTTCTTGGGACAATTGGAAAGGGTACAAAATTATGACTGCTTGTAAAGATTTTTAGAAGGAATCAACGCGAAATGTACTTTCCGAACAAATCGGGAAGCTACAATAGAGATGATCTCATACGAGTATACGTCACCAACTCCCAAGGAAACATATCTTTAAGTGTAAACACCGTTAGCAATAATTTAAACTACCTTATACGAATTTTTAACAAAACGGTTATTGTCGGAGGAAGAAATTTTACGAATAAGAGAATCACTGGTCTGCAGGCGCTTCCTCCTTTACTAACTAATTTATATGAGGAAACACGCAAAGTTGACACTAATTTTCTCCACGAGCTTAAAGGAAAGAACATTAAATATATTCAAAGTCTAATGCGCTACGTAAACCTATCTCTTGGATCGAATGCTATAATCTCCTTGTGTATTCTAGCAATAGCAATCCTTCTAACCATGATCTGGGGAAAAATATTCGGTCGTATCAGTATACCAGCGGTAAACTACACCAATCATTGTTTATCAGCGGGACGCTGATTTTTAAGGAGAGGGGAATTAACACACAATATTTTGACTAACTGTAAGTGTAACCACCCACACTGTAGACGCACATATTATAAATTGCAAATAAGCAATTCTTGCCTACGTAGTGTTCGGAAATATGAAACCCTTATTGAAAAACACCCAATGCGAGTGCATGGGAACTAAGCTTACTTAATGTTTCCATTAGTTTAGGTAGAGTGAGCATTTTTTATAATTAAAATTAAGTTTCCTTTATTAGTTATTTCAAAAATATAGTTAATGCTGACAAGTGTTATTTAATTTCGTGTTGTTTAATTTCTCCAAGAAAGGTTAGGCCCCATGGACGGCCCAACCCTTAATTTTTTTAAGACATTGTCCATTTGTGATATTTATCATAAAAATGAAAAAAAATCTAAAAAACAACAATTTCATTGAATAAAAAAATATTTAAAATATATTCACAAAATATATACAAAATTCAAATAAATAAAATAGTAAACTACAAGCAAAATAATACGACAGTGATTCGAGTTCGTATTGTTTAGATGAGAAATTTTATTGCCGCAATAATCATATTCGTATTGCGGAAGTTTACTGCATGGACGGAGATTATAAGTCACTGGCGATACATATAAGCAATAATAAATCAATACACCTGGAAGAAAAATAGGCAATATTGCTATATAATCATCTAAGCGAAAAAAAGAAGATACTGCCAGATGATCTTCTGGAAGATGTAATAAATATAGCAAAATTACCTCTAAATCAATCTAGAAATAATGTGATACGGAAAACTTTTACATCTTTTAAAGCATGCATGCACATAAATTTTAACATCATAAAGCACGAAAACTAAAACTCTCACATAAAATATTATTTTTTTGTTTTTACTAAAACACAAACAAATTTCTTTAATATTTTTAAATTTTTTAATAATTTTTCGACAACTGAAAAAATTGTGGCTGAAAAATAAAAGGTTTGCATTAATTTCTCAATGGGATATCATCAATTTATTACGGAGGTGATAATCACCTTACTGAAAAAAAGGGTAATATTTTGAGGATATAAATAATGAGACAAATTTTGATGGATTTTTGTTGTTTTTTGAACAGAAAAGGTTATTTTACTATTGAAATAAAAATAACATTTGAATTTTTAAGTACATATTAAAATTCGGTCTCTGATCTTTATAATAATCAAATATTTTCTCAACATATTAATTTTTCATTGAAAAATAAATTTTAATTATTGAAAATTTTGTGTCTCAGTATCTCTATACAAAATTCATGTCGAATAGATTAACGTTTGAAAACTAAAAAAATTTGCAATTAATACTACTTTGATTTTAAAAAGTCTAATTTCATCTTTATTTTTTTAAATCCAAAAATAATTTAATTTAAAAATAATATATTAGGGGTTAAATAATTTTATCTTTCAATCGATTGCTGGTAGTGAACTCAAATTTTACACCTGTTAGTGATAGATGGTGAAGAACAAAATTTGCCCTATCCTTACTAAATATATTTCTTAAAGGCTGATCTAGTATTTTTTGTGCATTTTTTTTTTTTTTTTTTTAATTATTTATTCAATAATTATGGATCTATTTAAACAAAATTATATATATTTAATAAAAATCAAATATAACTTGAAATAAAATCTTTATGTTATATGAGAACATTAATAAATATTTTCTTATAATTTTATTTATCTATAAACAATATTTATTGTAAACCTTGTAAAATAAAATAAAAGCTTTGGCCAGGTTTTATACTATTCCCTTTGTGTATACTTAAGTGCAAACTTAGTTAAGAATCATTTAAGCTAAACCTCACAGTTATCAAGAACTAGACAAGAAAATAAACCAATAATTAAAAAAAAAAAAAAAAATCAAATAACTTGAAAAGTGTAAAGACATCTTAAGCTTATGGGCTGTAAAAGTAAAAAGATGTTGGTGCAAAATATGTAACCACAGAGCAAATATAAATTTGGAGCGTTTTTTGAAATCTTTTCTAAATTAAAAAAAAAAATATTGGATTTTGTATTTTAATTTATTTTTGTTTATTTTCAATAAATGTTGTTTCAATAAATATTTTTCGATAAAAATTTCCCAAATATAACTTTCTCTTGTTGTAATGTGGTAATGATTTGTTCGTTTGCTTATAAAAAATATATATTTCAAAAAATCTTATACTTGAAAGAGAACGCACTTACATTTCATATATATATATAGTTGCTGTCAGTGCGATTTCAAAAATGTTAATATTTTTGAGATCTACAGTCATGTGCTAGTTACATTCAATGCAAACTTCCCCTATAAATCACGAGTGACTAAATGGCTCTATCTATTATTTAGAATATTAAGTAACCTAAAAACTTCTTAGAGAATCATACTTTCTTTAGTAGTTCATAGGTTAAGAGTGTGACGTGATGGAAAAGTTTTATTTAAATATCTACAATATATTAAGTCTAAAGAATAACAATAATTTTTCAGAATTATTCACGATATGAATATTTTTTGATTTTGTTGACTTGTGTTATTAAGGCGAATGAATATTAATTTCAAAATTTGTTTTTGTTTTAAATGTAAGTTAGGCGAGTCGTTTTTGCGCTCGTGTTATAAAAACAGGCAGTAAATGTATATTATAACTTAGGATTTCATATAGTATTTCGTTGTTTGCAGATTAGTTTTACTCAAGATTAATATAAGTAAAATGTAAAAAAATATTTTAAGAAAATTGTAGATATATAATATGCATTTATTGACTAACATGCTACGAGTATAACTTATAAATTATATATTTACTGTGGTGATGTGCGATGCAGTGATTGATGTAGAACATATTAATCGAAACGATTTAACCAATGCACAGGGTCACAATAATCCAAATCAGAAAGACAAAATTACGTAAATAAAACCTTAGTAATTGGAGTAATTTTTATCGCATTTAAATTAAATAGTGCAAACTATAGTGCGAACTGTGGAATTTCAAAGTTTGTACTTATAAAAAAGAAGTATGTTAACTTTAGCTGCATATATGTCTCAGTAAATACTACAGATATTGATATGATTTTTTTGTATGTAATAATAAATGTATCGAAATTATTTTACTACATCAGTAGTATATTTATGTACCTTCAGGATCACTTTTTTCATACAAAAGTATGCTCTATCAGTGTTTAAAGATGCATTCTTTAATTAATTTTTTCGCGAGAGGGAGAGAGAGAAAATAGTTAGTTGGTGTGAGAGAGTGTTGTCAGATAGATTTGTATGTGTTAGGTTTTGAGTTTTGATTTTGTGGGTGATAGAAGAAAACCAGTTTTAGTGTAGAGAGAAAATAGTTGCCTGTAGTGTTTTTGTAGATCAAGATAGTTGAAATGTGTGTTTTTCCTAGTTTGTGATTGGTGGTTGGTTTTATGTTGGCTATGATAGAGATAGATTTTTATACTTTAGTTGGTGTGTTGGTGCTAATTTTTCTATGATTGTTTACTATCTATAGAACTTTCTTCTCTGGATGGGATTTTCGAACTTAAAATATTTGTGGAATTCATTATATAATGTATTTTTATTCGTATGTAGTTATGTAAAAATATTCATTAAAAATTACAGTGTTTGAAAGAATTAATTCTTTCATGAGAGAGAGAGAATAATTAGTTGGTGTGAGAGAGTGTTGTCAGATAGATTTGTGTGTGTTGAGGTTTTGAGGGTTAATTTTGTGGGTGATGGAAGAAAACCACATTTAGTGTAGAGAGAAAATAGGCACCTGTTGTATTTTTAAAGATCAATATAGTTGAAATGTGTACTGGTTTTAGGTTGGCTATGATAGATAGTTAGTTGGAGTGAGAGAGAGTGTTGTCAGGTAGATTAGTATGTGTGTTAAAGTTTTGAAGGTTGATTTTGTGGATGACGAAAGAAAAACAGTCTCTACAGGTGAGAGAGTAAATATATGTTGACTGTGATAGAGAGAGATTTTTATATTTTTTGTTGGTGTGTTGGTGTTAATTTTATATGATTGTTTACTATCTACAGATTTTTCTTTTCTGGATAGGATTTTCCAACTTAAAATATTTTGTTAAAGGAATATTGATTGAATGTATGTGAAGGTATAATAAGTAGCAGTTAATTTCATTGACTTTGATATTTTTGTGAAATATTTATGAAATCGTTTGTGAAATGTGTATGCGGTAGATTGGTATAATAAGTAGCAGTGAATTTCATTGACTTTTATTAGTAACTATGAATTTCATTGGTTTTAGTTGATATTTTTTAGAAGTTGATGTATTGGAATTTTTGATATTTTCTTGTAAGAAGAGTGAATAGTATTTGTAGAAACTCTTATGTAACATGAAAAAGACAATGGTTTTTAGTTTATTTTATTGATAAAAAATGTAATATGTTTCTATTAGATGTATCACATTATTTTTTTTTAATTTAAATTTAATACAATCACACGAACTACTTCATCCGCAATCGCAAATATTGCACACCATACAGCAGTTGATGAAATATTTTCCATGGATATAATCAATAATTTCCATATTTTCATGTTTATCAATTATTCTTTTAAAATAGCTTATCGTAAGCAGTCTTGAAAATCATATAAAAATTTTTCTATTGTTATTATATATAGTATTTTCTTTAAAAACTAATATTATTTATTTATGTACTACTATTTAAACAAATCCCATGAATATCCTAAAACATGAATGAAATTCTGTTAGATAATAACTATATATACATTTATAATTCTATTATTTACAATTTAAGGGAAAAGGATAGAAAAACACTTATCTCAGTTTTAATGATGATTTTCTTTTCTCTATGGGATTTTCAAATTTAAAATATTTTGTTTGAGAAATAATTTCTTGAATAAGATTCCAACTAGAATTTCTTGATAAGTGAAATTACTGAGATTGAGAGAGAATTTTGATTTTGTGTGAGGAATAGTAATGACATTTTAGTTTTGTATGTATTTAAGAGTTGAAAACTGATTTTGCAGGTAACACATACGATAATAATATTATAGATTTGATATAAGTTTTGCTCATGGCTTTGTCTCAAGTATCAGTTATTATTCTCCTATAGATGGATTTTACATTTGAGAATAAAGATGACATGTTTGAATTAGACGCCAAAAAATGTACCATGTTATGTATTGATATGTGACTAGAATATTAATTAGTAATTGGATATTAAATATAGACATTATTCGATCTAAGATTGGAATGAGAAACGGTTAAATTAATTCATGATATACATCTCATTATATCTTAAGGAAACAAATGTATGTAATTTTTTAAAAAAATTTTAGAAATAAGAATGAAAAAATTTCAATTCCATATTTTGTTTAGAGTAAAAGAGATAATATTATTAATTAAAAAAGAAAAAAATTGTAATTGGTGACCTTACCGCAATAATCATAGAACGAAGGACAGCATACAAAATAGCCTGTATTTAATTCCTCTTGTCTATCACCATATCCTATCCCAATTTCTTCGCTATCATTTAGAATCATTATAAACATATTATTCATCACCAAATGCTTCACCAAAATAACATCTTTGTAGACGGATACAAAATTTTAAATAGCTTCCTTGAAGATATATACATATTTCTTCAAATTGATATTAATAAAAAGAGAGGCTGCTAAAAATATATTTTTGTTGATACATAGAATTTTAGTACAGTTTCTTGAAATTTATATTACTTTCTTCATTCTTTTGTCACCATTACTATATACTCGTAATATATATATAGTCTAATTTCACATAAACTGTATAAATACATCTTAATATTTAATAGACAGAATTTTATTTATTATATTGTTTTTCAATGTTCATTATTTTATTTATATATATTTGTTTATAATTGATATAATTTTATCTAAAAATATAAAAAATTAATACATTTTTTTATAAATGCATATATAAGCTCTATTTATATAATATTCCTATTATATTTACACTTCTTAACATCTTTACTCATACTTATACTATAAAGATTTTATTATTTTCAATGATAATTTTGTACATCTAATATTATATCTAGTTGTTCTAAAAATAAATCAGATATACGAATACAAGTATTACTTTTACTAACAATGAGAAGACGTATATATTGATAAATTATATAATGATGATATTATAACAGTTTAGTAGATAGTCAATTAAATATAAAATCACAAATATTTAAACGTTGAATTCGCAATACATAACTCGATAACGAAGTAAAGACCTCTTCAAAATAATGATAACAGTCTTTAACCAATAAAATGTCGCAGCTTTTCTTCCTCTACATGTATAATGCATATCCAAAAATTTTCACTCAAACAAGTAATAATATCATCCACTTATAAATTATTAAAACTCTACTATATCCATTCTATAAATTTATAATACTTACAAAAACCAATAACATAAATTTAAAATAACGATTTATTCCTAATACACAATACAATATTTTGATATTAAACTTTTTCCTTGCATGCATATGATTATTTATGATATATAACTCCTCGATCAAACTTCTATCAATTCTGTTCAAACTTACGGTAGTTATGAAAAGGTCGCTAATAGAAAATATAATGATCTACTCCAATTATTATTTAAGCCACAGTATACCATGAATGATATATTCCGCAGAGAATATGAACTTGTAAAGACATTCGAACGTTGATCACTATATTGGTTGGATAAGAAGCAATTGGCTATGACGGGAATGTTTTATACCAGCGAAAGCGATAGAGCGAGATGCTATTTCTGTGCGTTGAGAACATGCTGATCTACCTATATCTATTAAGAAGACGTGGTACCAAAAATATACCAATACATTATGAGTATTTGAAAAAAGTCTTACTACCAACTAGCTATAATACATGTGGTCTAAGTAAATGTATTGAAAAGCGATACAATGCTTTTCCTGAGGGTATAATCCCATCTGAAAAAAAAAAAATTTCGTCGGCATCATCAACAACAGCTAGCATCAATTATAATGGTATTAATACTAAAAATCAAAATCTCAATACATGTCATCCGGAATATGTGGAATATGGAATTGAATCACCACACATAATTATATTTACTGCTGTGCCCAGAAAGCCCAAAAGAACTTTATACCAATCAATAGATTTTGGAAAATACATGTGTATAATTATTTCTCAATTCATATTATACTTACTTGTTTGTATATTCTTTGTTTTTGCATAAACATCTTTAACATTTCCTTCTTTTTTTCTTTTATACAAAATCTTTCGATTTTATAGTATGTATTATATTCTATCATATATATATGATTATTTAATAAAAGATTATTATTTCTTTACTGTCAATATTTCTTATAAATGATGAAATTAAAACATTAAACATTTCAAATTTACACTAAAAGCCATGTTTTATTTTATTTTTTATTTTTATAATAGATATATACATATAAACACATATTTTTTCATTAATTTATTATCAGTATTCATTTGTATCACGAATTTAATTACGTTTGCATCTCTTTCTAAACATAATATATTTTATAATGGAAAATTAGACAAAGTTATGAACATATCTGGTAAAATCCTGTATATTATCAATAAATTAAAGGTCTTTTTAGTTAAATTTGGAAATGAGTTATTGCTTGGAATCAGTTAATAAAATATTAATGGGGTATTAAAATGGATATCAGTAAGAAATATATTCAATCATTATAACAAGTTTTCACATCTAAATATTTTAAAAATCACACTTAATTTTAATTACTATTAATTTCAATTATTTTAATAATTTTGCCTTTTAAAAACATACATTTGTATTATTTCTCATCATTCCCTTAGACCCCTTAAAGTACAGGGAATGAAATATTATCCGTAGACTTACTATTACAAAATTTATCCTTAATTTAAATAGAACATGAAACTAGAATACAAATCGAAATAACAAAAAGTGATATGTCTCCTGACACAATTTTAACCTTTAAATTCTATAGCTCAGATTTTATTATATCGACATCAATATGAAGTTTCTCAATATGTTTGCTATTGTTTAAAATGTTTACAGTTACTTAACAACTCTAATATTAATTTTATTGTAATCTATCAGCCATGATTATGATTGAATAGATGATTTTTGTTTTGATGTAAAATATGCCGAAGAATATAACGTGACATCCTGATGGTAAAGTTAACAAACCTTTTAAAGGTAGCATTATCGAACTGTGATTATGATTATGACAGTCCACCCTTAGTGTGAATGTATCAGAGACAGTAAATAACCACTGATTTTCTGTTGAAAATTTGATCCAAATACTTTTCTTTTTAACTTCTTCAGCATGCCTTGACTGTTTTAGTGCTGAAATTTCACATGTTCGTTTAACAGCTGATTTCCATGAACAATTATTTCTTCAATTAAATTGGTCATCATTGTTTTTAGTACATGCATTAAGTTGTAATTGAGATATCAAAAAATACAAATTATTTACAAAGTTATACATTATGTAATCATCATCCACCAAAGATATCACAGTACTATTATCTACTTTAATTGATAGTTGAATTATTTTGTAAACTTCAGAGCTATGATTGGTAACTAATGGTATTTCAGCTTGCATTACAAATCGATTTTCCATCATAAAATCAAAAAAGTTCTCAGGAGACGTGATTAAGAAAGATCATCAAACTCTGCAAAGAAAAATAAAAAACTATTTTAACAACCAGCAATATTTGAATGAGCTTTTGATCAACAATATCAATTTTAGATTCTACAAAGAACATACTCATGTTAAAAAACACTACTAATGAACTAAATGCAAGCTTTATTAAAATTTATGATCTTTTGAAGCTGTTTAATAGCGATGAAGATTAAAATAGTAAAATAGTTTCAAGTCATGATAGGGAAGCTATATTTAATAGTAGATAACTGTAATAAAGTTCAATCATCCTTTACAAATCTATTAATTGACATAAATCATGGATATGTTAATCCAGATCTTCTTCAATTTAACCAATTACAAGACGAATTATTACATATTGAAAAATTCTTACCAAATGATTTGATTTTTCCTGGACAACTCACCGATACTAAATTAAAGAAAATTTTTAACTCTATTAAAGTAAATGGATTTATGATAGAAAATCGATTTTTAATATAAGCTGAAATACCATTAGTTACCAATCATAGCTCTGAGGTTTACAAAATAATTCAACTACCAGTTAAAGTAGACAATAGTACTGTGATATCTTTGGTAGATGATGATTACATAATGTATAACTTTGCAAATAATTTGTATTTTTTGATATCTCAATTACAACTTAATGCATGTACTAAAAACAATGATGACCAATTTAATTGAAGAAATAATTGTTCATGGAAATCAGCTGTTAAACGAACATGTGAAATTTCAGCACTAAAACAGTCAAGGCATGCTGAAGAAGTTAAAAAGAAAAGTATTTGGATCAAATTTTCAACAGAAAATCAGTGGTTATTTACTGTCTCTGATACATTCACACTAAGGGTGGACTGTCATAATCATAATCACAGTTCGATAATGCTACCTTTAAAAGGTTTGTTAACTTTACCATCAGGATGTCACGTTATATTCTTCGGCATATTTTACATCAAAACAAAAATCATCTATTCAATCATAATCATGGCTGATAGATTACAATAAAATTAATATTAGAGTTGTTAAGTAACTGTAAACATTTTAAACAATAGCAAACATATTGAGAAACTTCATATTGATGTCGATATAATAAAATCTGAGCTATAGAATTTAAAGGTTAAAATTGTGTCAGGAGACATATCACTTTTTGTTATTTCGATTTGTATTCTAGTTTCATGTTCTATTTAAATTAAGGATAAATTTTGTAATAGTAAGTCTACGGATAATATTTCATTCCCTGTACTTTAAGGGGTCTAAGGGAATGATGAGAAATAATACAAATGTATGTTTTTAAAAGGCAAAATTATTAAAATAATTGAAATTAATAGTAATTAAAATTAAGTGTGATTTTTAAAATATTTAGATGTGAAAACTTGTTATAATGATTGAATATATTTCTTACTGATATCCATTTTAATACCCCATTAATATTTTATTAACTGATTCCAAGCAATAACTCATTTCCAAATTTAACTAAAAAGACCTTTAATTTATTGATAATATACAGGATTTTACCAGATATGTTCATAACTTTGTCTAATTTTCCATTATAAAATATATTATGTTTAGAAAGAGATGCAAACGTAATTAAATTCGTGATACAAATGAATACTGATAATAAATTAATGAAAAAATATGTGTTTATATGTATATATCTATTATAAAAATAAAAAATAAAATAAAACATGGCTTTTAGTGTAAATTTGAAATGTTTAATGTTTTAATTTCATCATTTATAAGAAATATTGACAGTAAAGAAATAATAATCTTTTATTAAATAATCATATATATATGATAGAATATAATACATACTATAAAATCGAAAGATTTTGTATAAAAGAAAAAAAGAAGGAAATGTTAAAGATGTTTATGCAAAAACAAAGAATATACAAACAAGTAAGTATAATATGAATTGAGAAATAATTATACACATGTATTTTCCAAAATCTATTGATTGGTATAAAGTTCTTTTGGGCTTTCTGGGCACAGCAGTAAATATAATTATGTGTGGTGATTCAATTCCATATTCCACATATTCCGGATGACATGTATTGAGATTTTGATTTTTAGTATTAATACCATTATAATTGATGCTAGCTGTTGTTGATGATGCCGACGAAATTTTTTTTTTTTCAGATGGGATTATACCCTCAGGAAAAGCATTGTATCGCTTTTCAATACATTTACTTAGACCACATGTATTATAGCTAGTTGGTAGTAAGACTTTTTTCAAATACTCATAATGTATTGGTATATTTTTGGTACCACGTCTTCTTAATAGATATAGGTAGATCAGCATGTTCTCAACGCACAGAAATAGCATCTCGCTCTATCGCTTTCGCTGGTATAAAACATTCCCGTCATAGCCAATTGCTTCTTATCCAACCAATATAGTGATCAACGTTCGAATGTCTTTACAAGTTCATATTCTCTGCGGAATATATCATTCATGGTATACTGTGGCTTAAATAATAATTGGAGTAGATCATTATATTTTCTATTAGCGACCTTTTCATAACTACCGTAAGTTTGAACAGAATTGATAGAAGTTTGATCGAGGAGTTATATATCATAAATAATCATATGCATGCAAGGAAAAAGTTTAATATCAAAATATTGTATTGTGTATTAGGAATAAATCGTTATTTTAAATTTATGTTATTGGTTTTTGTAAGTATTATAAATTTATAGAATGGATATAGTAGAGTTTTAATAATTTATAAGTGGATGATATTATTACTTGTTTGAGTGAAAATTTTTGGATATGCATTATACATGTAGAGGAAGAAAAGCTGCGACATTTTATTGGTTAAAGACTGTTATCATTATTTTGAAGAGGTCTTTACTTCGTTATCGAGTTATGTATTGCGAATTCAACGTTTAAATATTTGTGATTTTATATTTAATTGACTATCTACTAAACTGTTATAATATCATCATTATATAATTTATCAATATATACGTCTTCTCATTGTTAGTAAAAGTAATACTTGTATTCGTATATCTGATTTATTTTTAGAACAACTAGATATAATATTAGATGTACAAAATTATCATTGAAAATAATAAAATCTTTATAGTATAAGTATGAGTAAAGATGTTAAGAAGTGTAAATATAATAGGAATATTATATAAATAGAGCTTATATATGCATTTATAAAAAAATGTATTAATTTTTTATATTTTTAGATAAAATTATATCAATTATAAACAAATATATATAAATAAAATAATGAACATTGAAAAACAATATAATAAATAAAATTCTGTCTATTAAATATTAAGATGTATTTATACAGTTTATGTGAAATTAGACTATATATATATTACGAGTATATAGTAATGGTGACAAAAGAATGAAGAAAGTAATATAAATTTCAAGAAACTGTACTAAAATTCTATGTATCAACAAAAATATATTTTTAGCAGCCTCTCTTTTTATTAATATCAATTTGAAGAAATATGTATATATCTTCAAGGAAGCTATTTAAAATTTTGTATCCGTCTACAAAGATGTTATTTTGGTGAAGCATTTGGTGATGAATAATATGTTTATAATGATTCTAAATGATAGCGAAGAAATTGGGATAGGATATGGTGATAGACAAGAGGAATTAAATACAGGCTATTTTGTATGCTGTCCTTCGTTCTATGATTATTGCGGTAAGGTCACCAATTACAATTTTTTTCTTTTTTTAATTAATAATATTATCTCTTTTACTCTGAACAAAATATGGAATTGAAATTTTTTCATTCTTATTTCTAAAATTTTTTTAAAAAATTACATACATTTGTTTCCTTAAGATATAATGAGATGTATATCATGAATTAATTTAACCGTTTCTCATTCCAATCTTAGATCGAATAATGTCTATATTTAATATCCAATTACTAATTAATATTCTAGTCACATATCAATACATAACATGGTACATTTTTTGGCGTCTAATTCAAACATGTCATCTTTATTCTCAAATGTAAAATCCATCTATAGGAGAATAATAACTGATACTTGAGACAAAGCCATGAGCAAAACTTATATCAAATCTATAATATTATTATCGTATGTGTTACCTGCAAAATCAGTTTTCAACTCTTAAATACATACAAAACTAAAATGTCATTACTATTCCTCACACAAAATCAAAATTCTCTCTCAATCTCAGTAATTTCACTTATCAAGAAATTCTAGTTGGAATCTTATTCAAGAAATTATTTCTCAAACAAAATATTTTAAATTTGAAAATCCCATAGAGAAAAGAAAATCATCATTAAAACTGAGATGAGTGTTTTTCTATCCTTTTCCCTTAAATTGTAAATAATAGAATTATAAATGTATATATAGTTATTATCTAACAGAATTTCATTCATGTTTTAGGATATTCATGGGATTTGTTTAAATAGTAGTACATAAATAAATAATATTAGTTTTTAAAGAAAATACTATATATAATAACAATAGAAAAATTTTTATATGATTTTCAAGACTGCTTACGATAAGCTATTTTAAAAGAATAATTGATAAACATGAAAATATGGAAATTATTGATTATATCCATGGAAAATATTTCATCAACTGCTGTATGGTGTGCAATATTTGCGATTGCGGATGAAGTAGTTCGTGTGATTGTATTAAATTTAAATTAAAAAAAAAATAATGTAATACATCTAATAGAAACATATTACATTTTTTATCAATAAAATAAACTAAAAACCATTGTCTTTTTCATGTTACATAAGAGTTTCTACAAATACTATTCACTCTTCTTACAAGAAAATATCAAAAATTCCAATACATCAACTTCTAAAAAATATCAACTAAAACCAATGAAATTCATAGTTACTAATAAAAGTCAATGAAATTCACTGCTACTTATTATACCAATCTACCGCATACACATTTCACAAACGATTTCATAAATATTTCACAAAAATATCAAAGTCAATGAAATTAACTGCTACTTATTATACCTTCACATACATTCAATCAATAATCCTTTAACAAAATATTTTAAGTTGGAAAATCCTATCCAGAAAAGAAAAATCTGTAGATAGTAAACAATCATATAAAATTAACACCAACACACCAACAAAAAATATAAAAATCTCTCTCTATCACAGTCAACATATATTTACTCTCTCACCTGTAGAGACTGTTTTTCTTTCGTCATCCACAAAATCAACCTTCAAAACTTTAACACACATACTAATCTACCTGACAACACTCTCTCTCACTCCAACTAACTATCTATCATAACCAACCTAAAACCAACCACCAATCAGGAACTAGGAAAAACACATATTTCAACCATACTGATCTTTAAAAACATAACAGGTGCCTATTTCTTTCTACACTACAACTGATTTTCTTCTAACACACAAACCTTATAGATAATAAACAATCTTAGAAGAATTAACATCAACAAAAATATAAAAATATATCTCTATCATAGCCAACCTAAAACCAGTACACGTTTCAACTATATTGATCTTTAAAAACACACTAAATGTGGTTTTCTTCCATCACTCACAAAATCAATCCTCAAAACCTCAACACACACAAATCTATCTGACAACACTCTCTCGCACCAACTAATTATTCTCTCTCTCTCATGAAAGAATTAATTCTTTCAAACACTGTCATTTTTAATGAATATTTTTACATAACTACATACGAATAAAAATACATTATATAATGAATTCCACAAATATTTTAAGTTCGAAAATCCCATCCAGAGGAGAAGGTTCTATAGATAGAAAAATTAGCACCAATACACCAACTAAAGTATAAAAATCTATCTCTATCATAGCCAACATAAAACCAACCACCAATCACAAACTAGGAAAAACACACATTTCAACTATCTTGATCTACAAAAACACAACAGGCAACTATTTTCTCTCTACACTAAAACTGGTTTTCTTCTATCACCCACAAAATCAAAACTCAAAACCTAACACATACAAATCTATCTGACAACACTCTCTCACACCAACTAACTATTCTCTCTCTCTCCCTCTTGCGAAAAAATTAATTAAAGAATGCATCTTTAAACACTGATAGAGCATACTTTTGTATGAAAAAAGTGATCCCGAAGGTACATAAACACACTACTTACATCTTTTTAGTTAAAAATCAATACTGAAACTATTTGTTTTTTTTTTTTTTTTATTTAAAAGAAATCTTAATACTAAAAAATAATTTTTTTTGGAAATCCAATTTTTAATAAACTAGAACTTAGAAGTTCCATCAAGTTCCAATTTAGAAATAAAATTGATATATAAAAGAATTTTAAAAATCTTTTAAAATATTATAAAAAACTGTGTGGTATCTCATATCAGCAATCTGTTAAGAACTGTTTAAAAATGTTTGATAATGGCTAAAAATTTTTCATGCAAATAGCACCCTATAATTGGTGTGATTAGATCCTGACAGGATTCCTTTTAAAATATAAAGTTTTTTAATAAAATTTATTAAAGCATTTCCGAAATTATAATGAAAAACAATTTTTTTCAATATGGAATAGCAGTGACTCTAGCCCCTCATTTTTAGTGAGAATATTTACGGCATTGTCCTCTAACAAAACGTAAAATTTCAGTCCAATATCTCCAAAACTGAATTTTTGTTGTTCTAAAACTGCCAAATGTTGGTATTTTAATACGCATTTAACGATATGGTGTACTTCGGACTTTATAAAGCTTGGTGGTTTTCGATTGTACTTATGATGAATTTTTAGGAAAACTATATTGATTTTTTGAAAATATTTACAGCTGTGAATATCATCATTTCGAACATTTAAATTAAGATTTTGATTACACACAAAATTACCACCGATTCAAACATTAAAACCCAAAGAAATAATTATGTTATTAACTAAATAATTACTTCAATATGTAGAAAGCCAATTTAAATTGGGTCTATAATTATTTGTAGAAAATCCGAGTATTTGCAAAAATATTGATTATTTTTATATAGTATTAATAAAAATTTATTAGCAAACTTTAAAAATTCCTCTATGTTTAACTATGTTTACCAATGTTCTTTTTATTCAATTATTTTCCGAAAAACTAACCTTGTAGTTTAGAAATTTGAATGAAAAAAAGGTAAAACGGAAGCCGAGCTTAAGCTCCATAACTCGGGTTTAAATAGATATGCAATAAATTCACTGCCGCTAAATATTTCAGTTTAGATGTCAGACATGATTGTTGTATGTCATAAGATGATATTTTTATAAACAATGTTATTTTTGTTATGCTAATAGTATGAGCAAAATGTAACAGAAATTATGATTTAAAAGCATAAAATATATTGAATCTTTTATTCCCTTACATAGAGTTTATTCCTAAACAGTGTTGGCAGTTTAGCCTTTTTATTTTGCTTTTAGCCCCAAAATTTTCGTTTTAGCTGCCAACTTTTTTCAGCCTTTTTTGATTCTTAAAATTGCCTTAAAAAGGATAACATTTAAGTACTTCTACATCGAAGAAAATAATTACTTATTTGCTATTACTCATTTTATTATAAGAGAATCATCCATTTAATCATTTTTATGTATTTTTTTCGCATAAAATCGATATTATTTATATTAAAAAAATCGTCTGTGGCGCTCCTTCTCCAAATCGAAAATAACAAATATTTTAGGGACTTATTTAATCGATTATTATAAATTTTTAATATACCTCGTTAACCATAGAAAATGTTTACGAATATAATTTTAAAAACATCTTATACAAGTGAAAAATCACTTAAATTTGGAAATGTTTAATCAATTATATACTCGTATACTTCAAAAATGACGAAAAATCATTAAAAATATTTTTCATATCAAATATAACCCAAATTTGTATGGGAATTTTCGGACGATTTTCCTCTGAGCCACTTTGCCGTTATCCGTCTTTTAAAAAAATATTAAAAACTAGAGAAAGCGAAATAAAATAATTTGAACTTTTTTCTGACCTTACTTTTTGGGGCATTTAGTCTTTTTGACCTTTTTTTAAAGTTCATTTAGCCTTTTTTCTCACCTCCTTGCAACACTATTTTGTAAATAATCTTTAAATGATAACTTGGCTATTATAAGAAAAGTGTTTAATATAATTATAAATATATTTAATTACATTTTTTTTTAATTTAGGTGTTGTACTTTTGTTATGTAAGACAGTTTTTTAAGCATTTTTTTTTTCTTTTGACACGAACGTCGATTTGTGGTTCTATTAACCAATATTTATGTATTCAAAGTATGTACGTGGTAATAATTTTTATTAATGCGTTACAATACCTCTCAAACATTTTTCATTTTAAAATTTTTTTAAGCGCATTTTACTGGGAAGTGTTATTTATTAAAAGCTGTATTTGTCAGTAGCGAAAAACATATATTTTATAAACAATTACGCAAATTATATGGCCTTCTAATATCAACGAGATATACCTTAAACTTTAGAGAATTACTTTGTTTTTAAAACTCTGCAAAACTTAAAAGTCGGCAATTTTTGGACTGGTTAATATATTGAGTCTAAAATATGTAAATTATCAGAGCAAAACTGAAAAAAAAATCTCCGAGTTTCAACTCAATTATATATATATAGATATATATATATATATATATATATATATATTAGGTTTAAATGGCTGTATTTCGTTGAGATTTTAGGTGAATGATCTAAAATTTTTGATTTTTTTTTAAGGTCTACTAAAACATCAACAGTTTTACTGTTTTTAAAATACATATATATATATATATATATATATGTACATATATATATATATATATATATATATATATATATATATATATATATATATATATATATAAGTTAACACACAAATTAATTAATTTACCTTTTTAAAACTTACTCTACACAATTGACGCAAAAAAATTATAAATTTACTTTTAAGCTATTTCCACATAATTGACACACAAAATTATAAATACACTTTTTATTTAATTTTGCAGATTTGCAGTTTCATTTTGTTATTTACCAAAATTTGGCAATAATTGCAAGATCAGCGTCTGCAATTAATGCCAATTCAATATTAAAATTAATAAGAATCAAATCACGCCACATTTTTTATTGTATAATTTTTGTCCATATAAAAATAGAGAAATTTTGTAAAGCAAGTTAAGTTCATTTTTATACTGAATAAAGACCGGTCATGGTGACCAGAATAAAAATAATTTTTTAAATGTTTTATTACGCGTAGTAAATAAGTTTTATATATATATATATATATATATATATATATTAATAAGGGTAGAGAAAAAATACATATAATTAAAAATTACATCATTATGCATGTGAGGTATGTGTTTTGTTAATAAGCAATCAATTCAAAAAGATTTCTCAAACAATATTTTATTGATATTTATTTCAATTTGTTTTGAGTTTTAATAAAAATTTGTACATATTGGTAAAAAAAAATTGTTTATCAATTTTGGTATTTGAGAAATACTCGTAAAATGTCACAAACATAAATACTATATATTTATCAAGTGTAAATAAAAAATTTAAAAGATGTTTTGGAACCTTTTGTGCTTTTCTAATCAAAGTTTTAATACATTTATAAATTGTAAAAAGTGTATGTGGTTTAACTGACAATAGACCGTTTTGTAAAAAACATGTCAAAAAAAAAAAAAAAAATTAATAATGTATTGATATGTGAAAAATATTCATAGAGGGATTTAGATACGAATTTAAATTAGCTAATATTTTGTTGAATTGAATAAAATGAGGTATTTAAATTGAATAAACATTTTATTCAATTTGACTAAAATTTCCCAAATCAACCACCTTTTAGATTAGTAAAATCCATTCCAATCAAATTGACGAAATATCTTCAATTTGACTAATTTATTAAAAAAATTAACAAAAAATTAATTATACCTAAATTTCTTCAATTCTACACGCCAGTTTTCCGTATTTACTACTCTTTTTTGATTCTGTGTACAAAACTCGATACGAAGGTGTTAACTAAAAAATATTTGAGTGCTGTTTGTATCCTCTCTAAATTAAGTTATTCAAAAATACAATTTTAAACATAAACTGCATAATGCATTTGAAATTTTTAATTTTATTTATTGTGGCACACTAGTTCATCTTAAAAGTATATATTCACTCTCATACAGTGCACAGTGGTGCAGAGTCAAAAATTTTTGGAAATAATTTCATAATTTCTAATAGAATGGATAGATTTACATAGAATTTCACATAGGAGTAGCAGAGGAGCGACCATTTTAAATTTGGAAGCAGGGTCAAACAGACTCATCAGAAGCGGAGCTATAGGGGCTTAAAGTAGGAGGCTCAATTATCTTAATTTTGCAAAATATTGGTTTAGTTTTTTCATTATATAGACTAATATTTCCTACCTATTTTATAATTAATTTTTTAAAAATAAATGATTTTGGGTGTATAATATAAAAAGAATCTAAATGTTTCAAAACATTTTGCTAGATAAACACTTGTTTTCAAAATAATTTCATTAGAAAGGAAATTATTTGTGCATTACACATTGAGGTAAATGAAAATGGCGCTTAGTTCAAGGAAAAGTGATATCAATATTTGTCTTTTATTTATCTGTGTGTCAGCAAGATTCTGGTGAAATATCTTGAAATATCCTGCATTTTATAAAATAAACAGTTTTATTCATATTGTAAAATAATATAAAAAATTGCATTTGGCACTATGCAATTCTTCTTTTTTTTAATTTTTAGACTTTATACTTTAAAAATATTTAGCAAGCAATTTTAAATTTCTGAACTTTTTCATATTTAATTTTTTAATTTCTTATAGTTAAAATTTTAAATAGTAAAATATTCATTGCTTCAAAAATTTAAATTTCCGCTTTTCAAATTTTCATTTCTAAAACTTTTAGTAACAAATTTTAATTCCTTTGGTAGTAATATTTTTAGGAATTGTAACATAGAAAAAATATTCAAAAATTTTTTATTAAAAAATTATTTCATATTAAATTTAAATTTAATTAAAAACATATTTGTCTTAATCATAATTTTTCCTTGAATGATAATAATAATAATTATAATAATAAAAGCAAACACAAAAATCAACAACAATTTTTTCTGACGACTGAAAAATACAAATATTTAGAAATAACAAAAATATATATTTTGATGGAAGACGTCATTTATAAATGCCTTATTAAAAATTTCAAGGGTAAGTCATATAAGAGAATAATACCTACTTCTTTCTCATTTTAATAATTATGAAAAGAAATTTTCGTCTGTAGAAAAAGGTAAGCAGATGTAATGTTCTAAATATTGTACATTCAAAATAAATTTTTGTAATTGCCTTGGTAGGTTCTGAGGAATTTGTTTGTGGATCTGGATATCCATTTAATGGAGTCATATTATTATATATTATATATATAATAATATATATTTCACAGTTTTAAATATATATGACGTATTGATTATATATATATATATATATATATATATATATATATATATATGTTAACGTCGTTCTTATTAACGTTGTTCTTATGTTTGCGTCGTTTTGTTTAATGTTTGCCCATTTCGACCCCGCCGTAAGCAGTGTCTCTATCTGGCAGCACTAAAGATCGCTATGCTTGCTGGCAACCTGTTACATGATTGACAATAACACAAGCATAGAAGTTTTTTTTTATGGCGCTAATAAGAAAAAGACAATACAGAAAGAAAAGGGTCGAATGCTGTAACAGATGCCAACTATATAAAAATATATTAAAAACAAGCGGAAAACCTAAGCAGAAAAATAATAAATAAAGAAGAAGCAATAAAATATATATATAAACACAGTGTGTGTGATTATTTAACTTATAATCAAAAAAAAAAAAAAAGGAAAAGAAGTCAATTGAACCTGCAAATAATAAGTGTGGATTGTGCGACTACAATTACAACGGACAGAAAACCAACTTGGCAGGTAAACATTGGTCCTTCTCCGAGAAAGAAATTTAAAAAGGTATGTATATTGGATTTTTTTTTTAAGTGTCTCTTGAAAGTGTGTCGCAAAACTCTTTGTGGTTCGAAAAGTGAGGTTACGTCATTTTGTAAAATTATAACCAGGGGTTAAAGTGCCATTTTTTCACAAACAGTTAGCAGTGTATTTGTTGTTTTGTTTGCTCACATATTTGTCGTCCATATTCATTTCCCAATTTTATATACTTGTCTTACTGGAAAGTTTTTGGCATATAATTTTCATTTTTCTCTTTTTTATTGCTTGTTTGCTCTTTGTAAGGAATTATTGGAAAGTGTCTCTTTTTTTAATTAGTTTGACCTTTTTAATAAAGTAAAATGTTGATTTTTGAAAAATACATTCATGCTGTAGATGAAGTCATTGGCTTTGAAACTATGCTTCTAGAGGAAGATTTTTCAAAATATACAATTGATGCATTTGAATTCGAAAAAAGAAAATTAAATAAGGCCTGGGCAAATATAAAAAATTATTTGACGAGTGTTCAGTAGAGACTGTGGTAAAGAAGAAAGAGTTAGTAGCTGTTCAAACGAAACATCCACAAGTGCGTAAAACTTATGTACGTTGCATAAATATTCTTTCAAGAGCCAGACAGGACTTAGGAGAAGAAAAACAAAAAAGTGTAGACTCAATAGTTCCGAATGTTGGTGGTTTCATATCTGTGCCTCCATGTGAAACCGGTGTTTTTCATGGGGACTACGTATTATGGCCAACATTTAGAGACATGTTCACTGCGATCTACATAAACAATAGTAGACTTAGAAAAATTATTTTACTTGTTTACAAAACTGATGGTGAGGCTCGAGATATTAACCGGAACATAGCTTTGACTAGCGAAAATTTTGAAATTGCGTGGAAAAATTTAAAATCGCAGTATGAAAATAAAAGAGTTTTGATAAATAGACAGTTGGAATTACTTTTTAATTTGCCCCATGTCAACACGAAACAGCAATAGAAATAAAAAGGCTTCAAAGGGAGATTAATAATTGTATGGCAGTTCTAAAACTGTACAATGTTGATATTGAATCATGGGACCCTATTTTCGTATTTCAGTGCACATCACGTTTATCAGAATGCTCACTTAAACTTTGGGAACAGTCGGTCAAAAATAAGACAGAGATTCCCAAATGGGAAGAATTAAACACATTTTTCACGGATAGGTTTAATGCGCTCGAAAGCGTTTCAGACTTTATTTCAACAAATAATATCTCCATAAATGGTTCTAATAACAATAGTTGTAATCAGATAGCACCTAAAGCTAAACAATTTAAGACACACCATACAAAAGTTGACTCATTCCAATGCAAATTATGCAAAGAAAACCACAAAATTAGCTCTTGTAGTAAATTTTTGAGCATGGATTACAAAAATCGTATTACGACATTGAAAAAAATTTCGATTTTATTTCAATTGCCTTACTATTGGCCATATGTATGGTGATTGCACTAGTCCAAATGGTTACTGAAAGTATAAGAAGAATCATCATACTTTAATGCATAGGGAATTTATAAAGAAAAATCAAAGTCAATCAAACAGTTCTTCGCAAGGTGATAGTCAAAACAATTCTACATAATTTTCTACACATTCTGATGAAAGTTTCATTTCTGAGAGAATACAAAAACGGTGGAAATTGCCTACTAATGCAATATCGGTTGAAGTTTCTGGTCTTGGAGGAGAGGTTATAAGCAGATCTCATAAAATGGCAACATTTGTTATTGTATCGCTTTTTAATCTGGACGTATCTCTTAATGTACATGCTTTGGTCGGACCTTGTATAACCGGTAAGATCCCGAATCATTCGTTTAAGCCCTTAACTAATGCAGAATTTCCATATCTTGATTATGCTGACCCTAAATTTTATGAAACTATTGGTGACTTATACCCCTAGATTTTGCGTAGTGGAGTTCAGTATGGCGTTTTTGAGTCTCTTGTTGCTCAAGAAACATTTTTGGCTGGACTGTCACTGGCCCTACACCCAGTATCACCACACGTAAGGTATCGATATCTCACATGACAAACGTTTCGATAGATGACTAGTTGACAAAATTTTGGGAGTTAGGGGAAGTTTCTAGTAAGAAAGGATAAAAAATGTGAGGACATATATCGTTCTAACACCACAAGGAACTCTGAAGGAAAATACATTGTTAGTTAGCCCTTTAAGAATAACTATGAGTCACTGGGTCAAAATAAACATATTGCTCTTAGTCAATATGTAAGAAATGTAAAATTATTATTGCGAAAACCTGAATTAAAGGTTCAATATGATGAGGTTCTAAAAGAATATATATCTTTGGGACATATGGAAAATATTGAAAACTCAATTAGTGGTCCAGAGTACTATTTACCTCATCATGCTGTAATGAAGCCTGAAATCACAACTACAAAATTAAGAATAGTTTTTAACGCTTCCAGCCCTTCGTCTAATGGTAAAAGTCTTAATGATTTGTTATATGTGGGCCCAAATTTACAAAGTAATCTAGTACTATGGCGGTTCTTTCAGTATGTATTTAACGCAGACATTTCAATAATGTATAGCCAAATTTGTGTTAGGCCTGAGCATAGAAATTTTCAAAAGATAGTTTTTCGAACTTCTAAGGTAAATGAAATTAAGGATTACCAGTTGTTCACAGTAACATTTGGCGTTAATTGTGCCCCATTTTTGGCGCTTAGGACGCTTTATCAGTTAGCAGATGATGAACAAAATAAGTTTCCACTTAGTTCTAAGATTCTGCGCGAGTGTATGTATATTGATGATGCTCTTGGTGGAGCGCATTCTATTAATGAGGCTTTATCAGCAAATATTAAAGACCGCTGGAATTGAGTTAAGAAAATGGACCTCAAACTCTAAACAAATTTTAAAAAGTTTGCCTCAAAAGCATCTATTAAATGCATCTTTTTTGTCACTTGATGATAAAAGCACTGCAAAAACTCTTGGTGTGCGATGGAATGCAGCAGAAGATATTTTTTATTTTTCATGTGAGGAAATACAGATTAAATTTTCTTACACAAAACGAGAAGTTCTCTCCATAATTGCCAGGCTCTTTGATCCAGCAGGATGGTTGGCACTAGTAATCATAACTGCCAAAATTTTAATGCAGCAAATGGGGCTTGATAAAATTGCCCCATTGTAGAGCCCATAGCTCTACAAATATGGCAAACATTCGTCTCTAAGTACAGTGATGTCAACACTATAAAACTCCCAAATTGTCGAGTTGAATTCCATGGGTTTTGTGACTCGTCAGAAGCTGCATATGCGGCCGCATTATACGTTAGAATTATCTGCGAAAATCAGATTTGTACAAACTTGCTCGTCGCTAAGACAAAAGTAGATCGAATAAAAAAGATCTCTTTACCTCGTTTAGAACTTTGCGGAGCGGTTCTTTTAGCAAAATTGGTAAAAAGTGTTGTACCTAACTTTAATATTGACTCATATTCTACATATTTGTGGTCCGATTCGACTATTGTGCTCGCTTGGTTACGAAAACCTCCTTGTAGTTGGAAAACTTTTGTAGCCAACAGAGTTGCCACAATTCTAGAGAAAGTAGGAAACAAAAATTGGTTTCATATTTCATCTAGATCAGTCGATAGTGAAGATATTCTCGATCGATTCTCAAGTATGCCCAGAGCTTATCTTGTAGTTGCATATATATTCAGATTTTTCAATTCCACTAATAAGAATAAACGGAAAAACTTTAATCAAAAAACAATAACAATTAAGGTTCAAGAATTGATGTTTGTGCGAAATCGATTATTTTATTTATCTCAGCAATGGCAATTTTGAAACGAGTTTAGGTGTTTAACCTCGAAAAGAAATATAGATACCCGTAGTCCTTTTTTAACTCTTGCTCCTTTTGTGGATAAAGATAATTTAGTTCGGGCTAATGGGCGCCTTGGCTCTACCACATGCCTGTCTTACTATGACAGACATCCCATAATATGGAATTTATATGGAATTTATTCATAAGTTGACACTCCATAGAGGTCATCGCATAGTCTTAACTATGGTCCGTCAGGAGTGTTGGATTGTTAGAGCTAAAAATCTGATAAAAACTGTTATTCATAACTGCAAAGTTTGTGTTTTATATCGAAAGAAACTTCAAACACAAATTATGTCGGTATTGCCTAAAGAAAGAACAACCATTGCTCATCCTTTTATTAATACTGGTGTAGACTTTGCGAGCCCTTTTGAAATCAAAAGCTTCACTGGTCGGTATTGTCGCATCAATAAAGGCTATGTGTATTTCTTTGTTTGTTTCTCTACCAAGGTGATACATCTGGAAGCTATAAGCGATCTGTCCTCACCTGCCTTCCTAACCGCTCTGGATCGATTTATTGCTCGTCGAGATTGTCCAAGCTCCATTTTCTCCGGTAATGGTAGAAATTTTTGCTGCAAAAGGAAATTAACGCAAACTTTGAGAAACATATAAAAGATTTGCAGGACACAGTCGTTGTGGTCATCAACGCCAAACCTGGAACTTTATTCCTGCTGCAGCTCCTCATATGGGCGGATTGTGGGAGGCAGGAGTGAAATGTCTAAAAATGACTTTTAAAAAAACGGCTAATCAGTTAAAATACACGTTTGAAGAGTTTTCTACACTTTTAGCGAAGATAGAAGCGTTTCTCAACTCACGCCCCCAATGTCATTTTTTAATTGGTTGAAGAGTGAAGCTTGAAGATCTGAACTCACCCTTAAGCGTTCTTAATCGTTGGCGAAAAATCAAGGCCCTCCATCGTGAAATTTGTCATCGCTGGAAAGAGGAATATCTGAAAGAGTTTCACAAACGAAACAAATGGAAGATTCCACAGGTAGGTCTAAAAGTGAATGACCTCGTAGCTCTGAAAAATGAGCCTTGTTGCTCCATAGAATGGCGCTTAGGTCATATTATTAAAGTTTTTCCTGGCTCTGATGGCAAAGTAAGGGTAGCCAATATTAAAACTCAAAATGGAGTAATCACGCGACCGATCCACAAATTAGTTCTTCTACCAAGTTTTTCTAATTAAATTCTTAAACAACATCTTCTTCTTTATAATGTGTTTCATTACTCTAACCTCTCGCCTTTAGTTATATTGAAATGGACGGCTGGTTTGACACTGATTTTTGTTGCCCTCTTTTCAACCGTATGCATGCCATCCGACAGTGTTCCAGATTTGTAGCTATAGACGTAGTTCAGAAACTGCGCGTTGTGGCTCATAACTCATTATGCTACAACTGTTCGATTCAGTCCCATACACGTCCGGAATGTAAAAGCATTGATAGATGAATTAGAATTAGGTTGTATTATCAAGCGTGATTGCACCACTATCACGTTTTTCACAGTCATCAAAAGGGGCGACGAATCGAAGTGGATTGGGTCATAGAGAAAAAATCATATGGCAGAAGTCCAAAGTTACCATCGAAAAGGATGAAAGATGTACTCACAACGAAAAGTCTGCTAATGATCGCCATATATATATATATATATATATATATATATATATATATATATAGACATATATATATTTAATCAACACGATATATATTTTAAATATATATATATACTGTGAAATTTTTATTATAAAAAAATTTGTCTTTGTATCATTGATGTATTAGTTCTTATAATCAATTTAACCTATACTAAAATTTAATAATACCACTTAGTGGACACAAAAGAATTTGATTCACTAAAATAGGTTTCAATATCATATATTAATTATAGCAGTCAAGAATATCATTTATGCATATTTAGTTCGTTGTTCCCAAACGAAAGAAAAAGAAAAAAACAATTTTGACATAAATAAATAAAAAATTGTGAAAAATGTTTAATCATTAAAAAATTTGTACAATTATTTATAGATTCTTAAATAGATCTAAAAAAGGCAACATTCGTGGTTTGATTAACAAATATAAGAGTTACGTTTTATTTCGTTGATAGATACTAGCGCTTTATTTGAAATTTTAACTTATTTCTACATATGTATATTACATATTGAGTTTTCAATAAATGAGAGGATCAAAAAATTGTTGGTGATTCTTATTAACAACACATATTTGCTGCACACAGAGTTAAGTCTGCCTAGACTTTTATAGGTACGTATCTACATGAGATTTTTCGAAGAAGTTATTAATCCAAACTATGTTCTTTCCTTGTACTCCGAGAAAAGTGTGCCAAATTTAAGAACCGTAAGAGGGTCTTTGATAAGATTCAGGTCGATGGAAGTTTCCAGTTGTGTAAGACCGAAGTGTTCAAATCTTCGAGATGTCATTAGCATTAAGAGAAAATGTAACGTTTTATACCTTATAAATTTTCTATATTTCTTTTGCTTGTATTTCATATATTTTTGCATAATTTTTGATTTTTAATTATATGAAAATAATTAAAAAATGTCAAACGTTTTTGAAGTTGATTCACAATAGTCATTTAACAATATGGTTATGCATACCATATAAATTCGGTTATTTTAATCGAGTTATGAGATAGTCTTTGCACCTAACCAAATTCCATTGGTAAAGTATTCGGTTGTGATGACGAAACTGTTTTCTCTGTGTACCCTTTTGCAGGAAGTACTACTAAGTACTGAATTTCCTATTTCAAGTAAAAACTATGAACTTTTTGGCAAATGTACTGGAAAAGTGATATTCAATTTCAATTTGAATATCACTTTTCCAGTACATTTGCCAAAAAGTTTATAGATAGTGTATATGGAATCCGTATTCCATCAACATTGCAACTTATTACACTTTATTTCATAATAAATATTTATAATGTAATACTTTTGTGTTTTTATTTGGACAAATATTTTTTATGAAAAAAAGGTGAAAATTTAGTTAAATTTTTAATATAGTCAATTAATATTTTAGTTATTTTTAAGGAAAAATTCAATTATAAACATCATTGTTATGATTTGAAAAATTAATTGAAATTAAAAAAAATAATTAATTTTGCTTAATTAATATTATCCATTAAAATTTTAATTAATATAGACAATTTCGTAATTGAAATCAATTTTTATATTTTCTGTTTAAACAAATATAATTTTACTATTCGGAAATTTATAAATTCAAGTTCTCTGGTATGAAAATTGAATATTTTACTTAAAGCAATTTGAAAAAGATTACAAATGTGAAATATTTTCAGTAAAACTAAAATAAATTCTCACAGAAAAACCATTTGCATATATGATATTTGTATATTAAGATTATATTTTAATATTGTATATTTTAAAAATAAAAACGTTATATATTTTTTGTGTAGTCGTTAGTAATAAAAAATAATATTTTATACAAAATTTCAGACTTTGAAAAATACTACTTTTTTAAATTTTTAAAAAATTCTGATTATTTTAATTCTGAAATTTGTAAATTTCTAGAAAAAAAAAAATAAATAAATAAAATAAGTACTTCTCAATTTTTCTTCTGATTGATAATATTTAAAAATAAATGCCTAAATATGTATCTCTTTCACATTTTTTAAAATGAAATAAAATGTTGAAGACTTGAATAAAATTATTTAAATTTTTATTTATCATGAATTCCAATTAGGTCCATAGGTCTTCAAATTTAGTTTACATTTCACACATACATAATTTATAAATACATAACGATATACCCGCTTCATTTCTTTGAATTTTCAATAACATTTCATGTAAATTTTAATATTTGAAAAATTGCGAAAAGTTATATCCCTATCGTACACCCTCTGAGTAAAACGTACGAAGCACTAAAATAATTTTAAAAATATTTTTGCATATAAAAGATTGCCGGTATTTTTTTCTAAAAATTATTAAAAACAATAAATATTTTAATCACAAAATATCTACACATAAAATTTTATTTTTTAAAAGTACACAAAAAAAAAAAAAAAAAAAAAAATAAAAATGGATTTCTGTTACGAAATGGCTTATATAAATTCAATTATTATTTGATTTTGCTGCAAACATCAAAATGATAATATTCGTTAAGTGAAAGTAATTGGTTTTTTGAAGAATTTTAATTAATTATTTTATTATATCAATTATATTTATGACAGAAATTTTGCATGAATCTAAATGAGGTCTTTATTATTTCGTTACGGGAATTATTTGAATCTGTTTTAAAGACTAGAAATGCTACCCTAATTTAAAACACACAAATTTATGCAAAATTATTTATTTGAATTTTTAAATATTTAAAGAATACACAAAATTATTTTACATGTAATATATTTATATGGGGTACCGAGGTCACTCTCTATGTGGACAATCAGGCGGCTCTGAAGGCCTTGGGGACACATTTGGTGAGATCCAGGCTAGTTGCTGCCTGTAAGAAGACACTAAGAGAGCTGATGGAGGACTACATGGTGAGACTCTGCTGGGTGCCTGGCCACTGCAATATTTCAGGCAATGAATTGGCTGATGAACTGGCAAGGCAAGGCGCAGCAAAGAATGTCTCGGAGAGGGAAACCTATGTGAAACTACCACTAAGTTTCTTCTATGGGAAGATCAATGATTAGATATTAGGTTAGGTTAGGTTAGGTTAGAAAGGGTGGCGTATTCACGCCTACACCCAGTGGCCGAACGGCCCATTGTGAACCCTTTATGATAGAATGATTAGATATTGGTCAGAACCAATTCGGCTTGGGAGAGTAGAGAGGATTGTAGAGTGTCGAGGGCGATACGGCCGGTACTGAACAATGCAGGCACTTGCACTCTCCTGGGCATGAATAGGAAGAGCTTAAGAATCATGACAGGGGCCATAACGGGTCACTGTTTGATAGGGAAGATGAGGTCTAGATGGGACGCTAGCAATTCCGATTTTTGTAGAATGTGTGGAGACGTCGACGAGACCGAGTCTATTGAGCACATTGTGTGCCATTGTCCACGATTGCAGCATCGTAGGATGAAATGGCTGGGTAGACAATTCCTCGGCGGGCTAAGTGACGTTCGGGACGCAGATCTTGTGGACGTCATAGGCTTCGTCATGGGAATCGACTGCTTGAGGGAGAATCAGGGGTATAACCCTAGGGGGATTGGTAACATTGCTAATCCCCCTATATGATTCGTTCACATTCCTACCATTTTATCTTCTACTTCTACTCTCCTATTTTCTGCATTCTATACTCTATATTTCACAGCTATTTCAACGAAGGGACTCACAATGGACCGGGATCGGTCTCTGGGTGGAGATGTGGTACTATCTGGTATCACATCAACCTTCTCTATCTACCTACATATCTATCTATCTATCTATCTATAATATATAATATATAATATATAATAATATATTTATATAAATGACGTGCATATAATTTTTGTAATGCACACAATGTATTATTTATTATATAATGAATACATGTAATGGGGGTAATGTGTGTAATGTATGTAATGATTCAGTGAGTGTGTGTTTTAAAATAGTAGATGCAAAATTGTAATGTTTGTCAGAAAAATTGCTATTTGGCTAAAATCGGTCATCTCGGAAGAATGCACCATAATAAGGATTTTGAATACAGATCATGCAATATAGTGGATGATACACCAAATTGCATATTAAAATAGAGTTTTGCAGTTCGTGATCGAACTAGTTCAATTGAACGATTCGCTCAACTGAGCAAAGTGAATCATTTATCTTTCTGATCGCTTTCCGTTCAATACTGAGTTTTTACTGCAAAACGTATGAGCAACTTCCTTTAAATATTCTTTTCTTTTTTGCTCATTTGCTCAGTTGGATCTTAATGAAAAAGCTTATTATGGGAAATGTTTACTAAAATACCATTCGTATTACTAGCTGTTTCATTGCAAGACGACCGAGCGAATGAACTAAAAGAACAAACTAGTTCAATTGAGTGAGCTGAGCTAAAAAGGGCGGTCATTTCATTAAGCTAATAAACCCAACTATATATTGAACAACATATGACAGACTGTTTAAACAAATCGTCAAAATAAATAAATACTTACCTTTGTGCAGTATACTGCTTTAACGCTTGGGTATTAGTCACACATCATGTAAATTAAAGAAATATCTATAATAACATCGGAAAAATAAAACCATCTCAACAAACATAAACAATTTTACTTACTGAAAGAAGTTTGTATACAGTGTCACATGTGTAGTGTCACGCTGTAACTTATCTCGTGTTATCACAGAATAATTTATTACCAAAATTTTCGCATTTGACCCTATTGCGCGTCACCTTTGCCTTCAAAGAAAGCTTTAGTGAATCTCAGAAAGACAAAAATTTTCGATATTTTACACGGAAATAGTTTTTTCTGTAATATTTATTTATTTATTTTTTAATTTAAAACTTTTAACAGTTGTAAGCAAACAAATGATAATAAATTTTATAAGAATCGTTCCTTTATAAGGCCCTCTTCCGATAATCGCTTTAGTGCCCATACACAATTATGTAGGTTATTATATGGTCGGTCTTGACCAACTTTGCTTGTTTTTATCCTTTTTTATTTGTTTTGATACTAAATTAAAAAAAAATATATCAGAACACTAAATAGGATACTTATTTGTTAGTAAAATTGCAATAACTGCTATTGACAAACTGTTATAACGATCTCATTGTAAAAATTGTACACTATAACGAAAAATTGATTATAACCGTTAGGATGAATGAAAGATAGATTATCCCGGTGAGCTTCGCTATCCCTTTTGATGGGATAACTAATATTTACTCTATATAGGAGCTACTACTCACCCTGGACCTATCCGCCATATTCAAAATTTGATATGGAAATTATTTATAAAAATTTTTAAGACTTTCAGAAAAGTACTCCTTCAGATATGCGAAAATTAATATTTTTTATATGGCGACGACTCGTCCCACTGGCCCTATACGTCCTATTTTTATTTCATCAATGCAATATGATAATTAAGTAGTTCCCACAAAATTTCAGAGCTCTCACTATAATAGTACAACAGTTAGTTCGATATTTCACTAAGAATATTTGATATGTATGGAGAATACCATTTCCCCGACATATCCCATTTACATCTTAACTTATGGAGACTGTTAAGAAATTTATTCTTCAAAACGTCATAACTTTTGCTGTACTGGTTCCTAAGATACACGATATTTAATATCGTTTTATAGAGATACCATTTCTCCTGGTTCTATCCGTCCCACTTTCATTCTAAATTTAGTGGTAGATGAGAAAAATATCCTCGTAAATTTTTAAGACTTACTGTAATAGTATTTAAGTTATCCAATAATTAATATCTTCTTTTTATTGGGGCTACCACTCCCCTAGTCCTACCCACCCCATTTTCATCAAGATTATGTAAATTGAAATCTTAGGACTTTATCTGTTATAGATATCACATATCTAGAGATATGTGATAAATAATATTTACCTTGTATGGGGGCTGCCATTTCCCCTGCTTCTATCTAAAAATAAAATAGCCTATTTTACTTTCGGCTATTATATAATGATACTGTGAAAATTTCAAGAAGGTCGGTCCAGCGGTTGGCATTATATAAAGTCCAAACAAACAAACAAAAGATACATTAATTATATTTTACAAAAATAACCTGTGAAATTTTTAAAAAAATTGTTGATGGTGCACAGTGGGGTCAAACGCAAATTTTTTGGTAATAAATCTGAATCTCTTAAACTACTGGTCGGATCAAATTGAAATGTATGGAAGAGTTGTAGACGAGGACCTAAGCTTTCAGAAAAATCATCTTGTAGTCACCCTGTGATAACACGAGATAAGCTACAGGGTGTCAAAGTTGACTACCTCGAGTATGTAAAAGTTTAATAAAATCGTAACTTGTACAAATGAAGTCCGATTTTAAAGATTTTTATATTACTGGAAAGTGCTTGGCAAGATAAAGAAAAAATAAGCCTACTCATCTAAGTTATCTCTTACAGTTAAAAAGATATTTACGCTTGAATTTTGAATTTTTGATTTTTTGGCTCGACTTTATTTCGTTTTTCGGGAATAAGTCCGGAGATATATCAGGTAAAAATTTTTTAAAAATATTCTGTAATTTGCTACATATTTCAAAATAATATGCTGAAAGAATTTTTGGATTATCTCAATTCGTCTAGACGTGAAAAATATTCAAAGTCAGCACTCTGAAATTGGCATGAAAAATGGCTTTTTTTTTTTACAAAAATATAGTACAATTCATTCACTTTTTTCTCAAAGTTCCGTTAATAAAAAAATTTTTTCCTTATTAATTTCAAAAGATAAGGCTCCATAAATGGTTAATAAAGAAATTTTGAATTGATTTAAGTTTGCACCCTACATCCAGCATTGGCCGAAAATTGTCAATTTTAAAAAATAGTTTCATTTTTATCGATTAATAAAAAAAACGTCACGCTAGCTTTTTTAAATTTGGTACCCATATTTTTTATAAAAATAGATTTAGAATGATCTAACACTAAACTGCTTCCCGCCCGGCCAAAAACGAATGCAGGAGTGGAGATTTTATGTTAAAAGTCAGTTTTTTTAACGACTATTTTTAAAAGCATATTAAAAGCATATTAGCATAATATTTGTAATATTATTCCTTATGTAATGTATAAAACACAAATCAAGCTTTCATTCCTAAAAAATCAATAAAATAGCTCCAATAACCTATTTTTGGTAATTTTTAAAAATAATTTTTTTTTTTAAAATAGCTGAAAATCCAAAAAAATTTAATTTTTTTAATACAACTCCACTAATTTTGCAAATACTTTAAAAATGTTAAAAGAATATAAAAATAGACTTATTTACCAATTCAACGATATATAAAATGTTGATATAGGTCATTTAATAATAGTAATATAATGGCCTCAAAACTACCAAGTCATATGTGTGTATACGTAACATTTTAGTTTTCTAATGTATTATGTAGGTATATATTTGTTATTATAAAGTAGTAAATTCTTTATTTGAGTAATGTTTATTTAATTTGTTCTACATATTTACATACTTATTATACATATATCCCGTATATTTACTTTATTAAGAATATATTATCGAAGATATTGTTAGAGATTTTCTTGAAAATAATCAGAAACATCAAACGTTAGCAAATTTTTAACTTCCTTAGCTTCGGAATCCTCTTTTTCTATTTCAAGAGTGATTTTTGGTAGCCATCGTGTTCTTATAGAATATATAACTGGATCTGATGATATTAATAAATATTCCATTAAGTCCATATTTTGCGCTATTTTCGAACATTTTCGGGTATTGAAGAGTCGGAAATGTTTAACATCTTTATTTCGGGCTCACTGTACTTTCTCTGTTAGCTCTTCCAATGGCAAAATACTATTTTCTATTATTTCTTTACCAGGAGCCAATACTTTGTGAATTGTTGGAGTCATTGATTTCCAGGGGCATGTAATGTTAAGTAGTTCTTTAGTTTCGTAAGCATAAATTTTAAATTTGTCCGCATTAATTTGTTTTTTGCTATTAATGGCTGCCAATATAATCTTAAAACGCTTCAAAATATTTAAGTCAATGCCTGTGATTGAAGATGTGAGTTCCGGATTTTCAAAGAAACGTCTTGCTGTATTTCCATCATTTGAGATTCCATAGCCATGTAGAGGTTTATCAATTATTAATCCGAGTTGTTCTTTGAATTCTAATTGAATTCTTTTCTTCTCCTCTTTTCGTAATTCGTGAATTTCCAAATTCTTTTTTACTGTAGCATTTTCCTGCCCGGGAATATTTCTGTACTTCATATCATATGCAAGATGTAAGCAGAACTCCAAAAATCTTATCCTTGCGTGGAGTGGTGGTATTCCAAATTTTAAAGAATTTTTATTAACAAGGACTTCAGAATTATCCTGAAATTGTGAACTTATTTTTCCACATATATTACATTTCCATGTAGATGTGGTATCTGTTATAGCGTTTGCAACTTTTCCATCAATCATCGTTAATTGTTGTCGAAATGTAACTTTAATAGTTCTGTTTGATACTTTTACATATATTGGGGGCAATGCTTTAATTTCTTCTTCCAATTGGTTGACAACGCTGTTTATTGTAACCGTGGTTTCTTTTGTGTAATCAAAAAGGATTGGACGGCACAAAAATTTGGAACCTGGAGTTAAATTTATCCATATATCATCAAAAAGCGAGTCATTTCTTGTCGATGAGGAAAGTACTTGCAAAATTAGTGGAGTTGTATTAAAAAAATTAAATTTTTTTGGATTTTCAGCTATTTTAAAAAATTATTTTTTAAAAATTACCAAATATAGGTTATTGGAGCTATTTTATTGATTTTTTTTAGGAATGAAAGCTTGATTTGTGTTTTATACATTACATAAGAAATAATATTAAAAATATTATGCTAATATACTTTTAATATGCTTTTAAAAATAGTCGTTAAAAAAACTGACTTTTAACATAAAATCTCCACTCCTGTATTCGTTTTTGGCCGGGCGGGAAGCAGTTTAGTGTTAAATCATTCTAAATCTATTTCTATAAAAAATATGGGTACCAAATTTAAAAAAGCTCGCGTGACATTTTTTTTATTAATCGATAAAAATGAAACTATTTTTTAAAATTGACAATTTTCGGCCAATGCTGGATGTAGGGTGCAAACTTAAATCAATTCAAAATTTCTTTATTAACCATTTATGGAGCCTTATCTTTTGAAATTAATAAGGAAAAAATTTTTTTATTAACGGAACTTTGAGAAAAAAGTGAATGAATTGTACTATATTTTTGTAAAAAAATAGCCATTTTTCATGCCAATTTCAGAGTGCTGACTTTGAATATTTTTCACGTCTAGACGAATTGAGATAATCCAAAAATTCTTTCAGCATATTATGTTGAAATATGTAGCAAATTACAGGATATTTTTAAAAAATTTTTACCTCATATATCTCCGGACTTATTCCCGAAAAACGAAAGAAAGTCGAGCCAAAAAATCAAAAATTCAAAATTCAAGCGTAAATATCTTTTTAACTGTAAGAGATAACTTAGATGAGTATGCTTATGTTTTCTTTATCTTGCCAAGCACTTTCCAGAAATATAAAAATCTTTAAAATCGAACTTCATTTGTACAAGTTACGATTTTTTTAAACTTTTACATACTCGAGGTAGTCAACTTTGACACCCTGTAGCTTATCTCGTGTTATCACAGGGTGACAACAAGATGATTTTTCTGAAAGCTTAGGTCCTCCTCTACAACTCTTCCATACATTTCAATTTGATCCGACCAGTAGTTTAGGAGATTCAGATTTATTACCAAAAAATTTGCGTTTGACCCCACTGTGTGGTGGGAGATAGATTCGAATATAATATTCTCACTTGTTTTTTATTTATAATTGATTATTTTCTTTATTGATCATATAAGAAAAATAATTAAAAACCGATAAATTGCTTTACTTTTAGAGAAAATATGATTTTTGTGTTCTTGAATAATTAACACAATTAAAAAGTAGTTATAATCTTTGATAAGATGTTTAATTCACATTATTTTTTCTGTATAAATTGAACTGTTGAAACAAACAAAAAAAAAAAAAAACTTTTCAAAGTAATAAAAATATAAAATTAAAAATTAAAAGGAAGATCGCAGTCAAAGCCAAATTTGAAAATGTACTTTTATAATAATGGAATATTTTTTTTAATTATGAGGTTTAAAGAGGACATAATCGCCGCCTCAATGTTTTTGTGTTCGGTGAAGTCGTTATAATATTTAAAACTAGATACTCCTTATATATTTAAAAAAAAAAGATTTCAAAAACCTTGCACGTGATATGTAATTTTTACCTACACAAAGTGTTCTAATTATGGTAAAAATTTAGGGATTACATACAACTTTGATTCGCCATATTGCTTTCGCCTTTCTGTATTCGGAAATCAAGGATTACAAAGCAGTCAAATGTGATTATTTAAAATTTCGTGAATAAAAGCGAAACGCGTTCATCGATTTTCATGATCTATGTCTCATTTTGTTTAAAGGTTATGTGACTTTACGTGAAAGTAATAGGACTTGACACTTTTTTTACCGTTTTGGATTTTTTATGAATTAAAAATAAAAAAATTCAATTTTTTAGGCAAAAAATAGTTTTTTTCTTCATACATTTATTTATAACTGCGAAACTGTTGCTTATGTAGCGAAACGTTGTATGAACTGATTAAAGGAATTGTAATTCCTAATTTTTTTTTAAATTTGTTTCATCAAAATCGGACTGGTGGTTCTCGAGTTATGTCAAAAAGAAAGACCACCAAAGGTCACAATTTCCCCTATATGATAGTTACTAACTTCAAATCGCTATATCTCGATTCCTAGACGTGACCCAGCGAAACGCCGGCACACGTATAACTTCTTTTTTACCGATATAACTTTCCCCGGTAGTTTGAACCCTTCCCGATCACTGACCCCTACCATTTGTCGTACAGTGTTATTGTGAGTTTAAATCTGTAACATGTTTGTTTAAAATTATAGTACAATAAAACTTATTAAGGGTTTAAGTCGATTTCAGCCAGGTTAAAGATGATAATGGCCCATATATTAAAAAAAGCTGACTAACATTTTGTGAAATTATGAAATTTTAATTTTAATATTAATATTTGATTACGAAAAATGCCTATTTTTAAGTTTTACATATAGATTTTCATATTTTTCAATAACACCATGTTCCCAATTTGAACTTTTTCGAAACCATATACATCTGGAACTATAGTTAAAATAAACTGATTCTCAGTTTATCACTTTCTGTTCTTTTCTCGTGTTTTAAAGGACTTTAAAGTTTTAATGATATACATTTTTCAAATATGAATTTAATTATTACCATATCTTTTTAGCAATTTGGCTTTCAAATGAAAGGGAACAATTTGTAGAAGCCAAAATAAGTTTTTACTTTTATTCCTTAGGGTGAAATTTTGGAAAAAATATACTTAAACTTTGTTGATGTAAATCTTTTAGTTAAGTATCAGGGAGGATTATTGTGTATTAATGTACAAAAACATTACTAAATATCAACCAATAAAATCATTAGCTAATTAAATAGAAATTTTAGTTAATTTTTCGTAAATTAGTTAAATTGACGAAAAGTCGTCAATTTAACTATCAAGGCTTAAAAATTTTTTGGCAAACTGAATAAAATATTATTCAAATTAACTAAATTTTTCTTCCTATTGAAGAATTTTTATTCAATTTAACTACACTATTTTGTTTAATTCTGCTAAATTTTAGTTGAATTGAATAAACAATTTATTCAAATTAATTGATTTTTTTCCGCACGTTGAAAAATGTTTATTCATTTCAACTATTAAATTTTATTCAATTTGACAAATTTTTGTCAATTTTAAAATGCCTTTTAAGCCCCGATAGAAAAAAAATACGTTTATATATTATTGCATTATTTTATTCAAATAATACAAAATGTAGCTTTGTTTATATGCATATAAATTGTTTTAGTTAATAATACATTGCCAGAACATCGAAAATAAAAAATAGGATATATTAAAAACTTCAATAATATTTATTGTATAAAAAAATATGTTTCATATTAGAAATAAGTGTATTTAAATACGAGTATATATAAAAACAACAATCAATTCTTTTTGCAAAAGAAAAAAGTAAATTTAAATTATTTAGTAATAATTAGTATAAAATACTATAAAAAGGTATAATTTGATTAAATTTAGTTTAAATATCTAGAAAACATACGTGGCGGAGGTTTCTTTATAAATGATTATATAACGAAGGCACTGGTTCGTTAGAAGAAAAATTATATAAAAAAAAAGAAAATTGTATTATTTCATTATTGTTTTGAGATATATTTTCCATTTATTGCATATTTTGTAATGAAAGTTTGGTTGTAGGATCCTTAATACGATTATTAAATACAGAGATTAATTTTGACGAAAATGCTTCATAATTGGTATGAAAACAATACGCGTTTGGGTAACGATATCCACCTGTGAATATGAAAAACATAATTTATTAAAAATTAATTTCATTCTTATATGCCATTTACACCAAACAAAAACTAATCGATTTTTGTAAAAACTAAAAGTTAAAATCTACATTGTTTACATTATTTTTCGCCTCAATGTAATTTTCGTTGTCAAATCTTGACAAATACCTAAATTCACTTATAATTTTTTTGGATTTTGCACTAAAATGCTTTTCAATTGCATTTTAAAATAAATTTATTGTAACAAAAATTACTAACAAATGAAAATACATCTTAAAACTTAAAATTTTTCGTTCGGTGTAAATGGCATATTACCAGAAATTCAGTTTGAAAAATTTTAACAATACTTGTTGAACCAACTATACTGTCATTCGAATATAATTTTGAAGTTATGAGACGATTTAAAATATTTACATTTGCTATAGAAATAAATTATAAAATAGGTAAATATACATACTGGGGTGATCGATGAGGATTTCAAACCGGAGTTTTTTTTTTTTTTTTTTTTTTTGGTTTAAGGAATGTCGATTTTAACAAAAAGTCCATTTTTCGAATGTCGAATAAACCTCTTTTAACACAAGAATCCATTTAATTAAAAAAAAATAATAATAAAATAAAAAAATTAAAAAAATAAGTACTAAATACTAATATTTGAACGGAAATTTAGGAAAAATTTGTTAACTGATTAATATTCATAAAGTTAATTTCTTGTTATGTTTTATGAATATAGTTTAAGGTTAAATTGAAAATTTTTAAACAAATATTAAAGTAATAATTATATTGAATGAAATACGCATATATCAATGGAATTAGTGTCTTCTCCTTTAATACCTGTAACATTCTTACAAACCATTTAAATATTTTAGAGTTTTTATTAATTCAATATTTCGTCACCGAAAATGCCAAAAAACGTAATATCACTTTTCATAACTGTACAGAGGGAACAAAAACTTTAAAAAATCAAAATTATTTGTGGCAGAAACAAAATTTTTAAGTTTATAAATCCTTAAATAACTCTCAACATATTAGTGAAGCATATTTTTATTTGCGTTAAATATTATTCATACATAATATATGTCTTCTAGATGTATATTTTCTGAAACTAAGAAAGTGTAGTACAAATACAAATTTGAGCATAAGTTATAATGCAGAAGATTTTGATATTGTCTTGGTAGCAAATAAAATAGTAATGAAGTCTGAATATTTTCATTTATACAAGGGCGGATCAATAAGTCCGTGACTTTTCCAACTTCCCTCGTAGTTATATGAAATGCAACACTATTCCCATCAAGTACCACCTGTTAATAGACTACTGTCAAATTTTGCGTTTAACAGCTGTTCAAGACATACAACCTCGTGTATTTTTCTAAAAATGGAAAAAAGCGAATTTCGAGTGCTCATTACTTTACTTTTCCAAAATACAAATGATCACTAATTTTTAGAATTATATTCTCAAAAATAACGATTAAAATAAAATAATAATCAAAATATTTGATCTTTTTAAACGTATATAGATTTATAATTTACTGAAAATATGAAAGCTATTCAAAATTTTGGAAATTAGTTATGAAAAAGAACCATTTTCTTCTTGCTGCAGTTATTTGTTTTCTAAAATAAATTTCTCTTTTTACTGAAAATAATGTTATAATGAAAAAATAGACTAAAATAAAATAAGTGGAAATATTTATAATACGAGGGCGGATCAATAAGTCCGTGACTTTTCGAGCTTCCCTCGTAGTTATATGAAATGCAACACTATTCTCATCAAGTACCACCTGTCAATAGACTACTGTAAAATTTTGAGCAAGTGTCGTCGTTTACTTTGCGTAAAAAATAGGATTTTTCGAGGTCCTTAAAATAGGTCAATAATTTCATCGTTGGAACTGAATCTCTTTCCACCGAGCCATTTCTTTAGGTTTGGAAACAGGAAGTAGTCACTAGGGGATAAATCCGTAACCCAATTCATATAGTTTTGCCATTGAGACTGCACACGTGTTCACCCGTGCATTATCTTGATGAAAAAGAACTATTTTCTTGGCTATATGGGGTCGTTTTCTTTTTAAATCCTCATTAAATCGGTCTAATAAGTTAGCATAATATTCGCCGTTTATTGTTTTTCCCTTTTGAATTTAATCGATGTGAATTATCCCGCGTGGATCTATTCGGATTGCGGTTAAACAAATAACAGGTAGGCAAATGTGTTGAAAATTTAATCGTTATGGTAAAAACAAAGCTTAGAACATTTTGTCATGGTTGATAAACAGTTCAAGACTCTGTTGAATACCAGATCATAATTTATCATGACTTCTCAGAAATAAAATCTTAATATAATTTCTCTATTCAAACATATAATTTTATTTTATTTCGCAAATTTTTCAACATTCATATATTGGGTTTTAATGTATCATTGGAATGCTCTATCCTGACACTATTGAAGATTAGATGTAATTAATCCTTTAATGACAAGAAGATCAATTTAATGAATTTATTATCTAAAATATTAAATTATATTTTTTTTTGTGATTTATTTACAAGGAAATATTTATTATACTTATATATAGATGAATTTATGAAAAATATAATAAGTTCCTCTACAACCGCTATAAAAATCGAATTAAAAAGTTTTTTTGAAATTTAGTCGCTATTTTACATGAATTTATAGTTTTTATGATAAATGTATGCTTTTGCTGACATTTATATTGTTAAGTAACCATTTATATGACATAAAAATTAACTTAATCAATTATGGGTCGGAAATCCCAAAATATTACTTGTGAAACTGAAGAGTTAAGTGAATACATATATCAATAGTATTGAGTGAAACTGAGTGAAATCTTTCAAATGATACCATAAAATATAAACCACGATGGATTTTTTTTGACAAAAATTTAAAAGTGATATACACTGTTGATCGAAAATCACATGTTTGGTGTTGTTTTAAAAATGTTCCAACTCACGTGAACGAATTAATTAAACCGAAATATTTTGGGGATTAGTTTAAAACATATTAGTCTTTAATTTTAGGGGGTACATTTTGTCTCCATACAAATCAATGCACTTTAAATTACATATATATTTAAGATATTATCAAAAGGTGTTAAATATTCATAGTCAAGTTGAAGATTTTTATTCTAAAATATAATTAAATTTATTTTAAATTAATTTTTAAATTGAAAAAAAATAGTTAAAATAACAGATAATTTATTCAATTAACTTCTTTTAAAAATGTTAAATTGGATAAAATGGCGTGTTATTTTACCTACGAAGAGTTACTGTCAATTAACTAAATTTTCATTGATTTAACAGGTTTTTCGATTTTTTTTTTTACGAAATTTTATTCAAATCAACAAAAAAATATTACAAGAAAAAAAAAATAGTTGATTTGAAGAAAATTTGTTGATTTGAAGAACAGTTATATTAGTTATTAAAATTTTATGATAAGTGTTCGTCAATATGACCTACGAGATTTGGTTCAGTATTTAGTGAGTTATATTTATCAATAAAGAATTTAATATTATAAAAATACGCAATAATAATTTTAGCACTTAAAAATATGTAAGTTAGGTTAAAAAGAGGAGACAAGTAATTGTTCCAAACACATTCTGGGTATACACGTGTATTTTTATAAGTGTTTTGTGCGCTTTCATGAAAATAAAATTTCCCCTAATCATAAGCCTTATCTGTTTAATTAATTTAAGAACCTCGTTATCTCGATATAGTTTCTCAAAGATTTCCAATAAATATTCCTGAGATTTTCCAGATCCAGTGTTTTATCCTATTCAAAGTTTTCGCTTCTTATGCGATCAAACGCTGGACACTAACATAAGTAATGTTCAAATCTACCGTTCTCTCCTTCACACGCTCTAAAGATTTTATCATTCATTACTCTATTTCAAGCTGGGTGAGTTTCTATCTTCTAGCATGTAATGAGTGTTGACCTATTTAAGGATCGCTTTCTATGCTTCAATGTTTGAGTTTCCCCATAATATATCTGTCGTTCCCCCGATATTAGAATTTTGCATTGCTCTGACGTGTTCATGTCTAGCCCATTGTTTCAGTTCACTTTTAAACTTTTGGAGAGTCAAATGATTAAAATTTATAATGTTAGTTAAATGTTAGTTTTTAAAATTGTTTATTATTATTTAATTAATATTGCTCGATTTCTTTCCAATGATTTCATTAATTAATTGCCAAGTGGCGCGCATATCACTTTTGTTTTCAATAAACTTTTGACGATAATAATTGTTTTTAGTTTGACTGATTTTTTTATTCACTTTTTTTTTTGTTATTTTGCTATTTTTTATAAAGTTTATCTCGCGTGTCACAATATCCTATTAGTTCCTCATTGATCCAAGGATTGGAAGATCTTTTTTTTACACGCATTTTGTTTTTTATATGAACTATTATAAATTTGACTAAACTTTTCATATATTTTATTAAACATGTCATTTACATTATGGTTTGGTTTTATTAAGTCACTCCAATCTTCTTCTTGTATTTTTGTATTTACTAAAAAGTTATTTAATTGTGGCCCTTGTGTACTATCGTTTCCCCTACCCTGATTGTTGTCTTTTTGTTTACTTTCTTCTTTTTTTATGGAGCAAAAAAGAGAACAGTGATCTGATATTGTTGTTTTTATTTTTAGCATATGACTAAGTATTAGTTTTATTGTTTTTAATAAACAAGTGGTCGATACAAGTACTTGTGTTTATGTTGAAGTCTTCACGAGTGCACTCGATAATCATATATTGCATACCATAGGAAATTAACATATCTAAGTTGTTTTTTTTATTTTCTTTCTTTATGTCAATATTCATATCTTCTACAATGATGATTTCTTGTTTGTTGTTTATGTTGTTTATTATTGTTTCAAGCTCGTTTATGAATTCTGAAACTTTTAGGTCAGGATAGATAGATGGAGAGAAGGGAAATATTTTTGTTGTTTATGGTAATATCAGTTTGTAATAATTCGAAAGTTTTTGTGTTTAATGAGATTTGTGTATAATTGATGTTCTCTTTTATATATATATTGCAATACCATAGCCTTTACCTTCTCTACTTAGGAACAAAGAGTTAAAACCGTTTATATTATACATGTTATTTTCATCGTTACATATATTTGTTTTTACTAGAATAATGAGTTTTATTTTGCTTAGTATTTTGTTTATGTTTACAAGAGAAGATGCAAAAATTTAATCTTAGCGATCGAATGTTCTTATAAATTAATGACACGGGATAATTTAATAGGGATAGTATTTGTTTTTTATTATTCATGTTTTATTTTAATTATAAAGAAGAAAATGTCTGTTAAAAAAAGTTTATTTGTAAAAAAAAAAGACTAAAAGAAGGTGTTTATTTAATTTAAATTGTAGGTTATTAACTCAATATCAGCTGCGTTATTTATAATTATAGATGCACTGTTTTCATTTTTACGAGCGAATATATTTCCATTTCCAGCCCAAATGAATTTCCATTTTGCTTCGTCAGCTTTGGTTTTTCTATCCATAGCAGTTGTTGATTGGTATAAGTTAGTTGGTCATTAGTACAATGTATTTGTAGCTGCTATTATTGCTTTCATTACTGTTGATTATTTTTGCATATACTCTATGCCTTTCGATCTTGCTCATGAGCTATATATATATATATATATTTTTTTTTTTTTTTTGTTTAGAGAGCAAAATTGTACAATAATTTTGTTTTTTTGCTCTTTTAATATATAAGCTGTGTTTATGTTTTCTTCCTTGATTTCAACGTTTCGTGAATCTGCAATTTTTTTTACGACATCTAGTGCAGGCATTTGCGTGTTTTCTATGTTTTTTATCTCAATGCTTTTTCCTATCATTTGCTGCTCCAGTTTATTAATACGTATTTCCATATTGTTGATTTCTTCTTCTCTTTTTTTCTCTTTTTTGTTTAGTTCACTCACTTGAGCTACTAAGGTTGACACTGTATTTTTGAGAGAGCTGCTTGTATTTCCTCTTTTATTGTTGGTTGGAGGAGTTAGTTGCGTTAGCATTATTTACTAAGAAATTCATTTGAGATTTCATTTCCGTAATGCTAGTGGCTCTATCATTTTCTTCAGCATTATCATCCACTCGTATCTCGTATCTATATCTCCTGATATAGATTATCAGGAGATCTGCTTCGTGGTTTGCATATGTAACATCTCCAGTTTACTTTTCTCTCAGTAGTCATAGTGGAATACGTGGATTCCGATAAAGGAGAGCACGTAGAGAAGTGGTAGTTTGAATTGCAATTGCAACATTTTACATACGTTGTTGTTGTGATTTCGCTTTTACAATTATTCATTTTTGGTTTTCTTTTTATTTCTTTTATGAATTTAAAATGTAATATTTGTTTTTAGGCTTTAATATATAAAATTCACATAAATAATTAATTATTTTTTACACCAGATTTTATGATTTTTTTCTGCTTTATACTCGTATATGTTTATTTTGTTTGATTTTCTAATAGTATTTGGCGTGAATAAAAACAGTTTCATTGCAAGCACTACAATATCAAAAAAAATATATATATATATATATATATTGTTTTTCTTGTTTTAGCAAAACGCAGGTCCAATTTAAAAAAATCTTTACCATTTTAATAAGTATATATTATTATTAATCACTTGAACAATTTATCGTTATTATATATGAAAAGAAGAACATTTTAATTCTTATTTAATCCATATTTAACCACCAACTGATTTAGATTAAAATGGCTCCTGCTAAAAAAAAAAAAATAATAATATATATATACTTTAACTATAGACGAAAAATAGACGAAGTCATTAAATTTTGCAAAAGTTGTCAATTAGTTTTAATTTATAAATGCGTCAGATTATTTTTAGATTTATCACACTTTAAATTGCAGTAAACTTAAAAGCAATTTATTAAAAAGGCCAAAGACTTAATGAGCTTAGAGCTAAATTAACATTTATAAAGTTTGAAGACAACAAGCTAAGGGCTATTATTTTTGTTGGTTTTTATTTCTCTCTTCTTCTTGCATTATATTTCACCCCATCAAAAAGTTTTTTTCGGATTTTGCAAATAACAATCCGTACGCAATCAATACCTTTAGAGTTCGAATACGAAGAGTATTTATTTGTTTTAAGTTTGTTCCTGTTTTTTTTTTTTTTTTTGTATTTTGCCAAAGTTTTTTTCCTGAGTTTTTTATTCGTACTTTTTACTCGTACTAATATATAAATTATGTTTGCGTTTTTCCATAAAGGTGAAAATTAATGTGTTCATTTTCTAATAATCGTATTTCAAGGAAAATTTATTGTTCTCTATAAGAAAAAAAAAATAAAATTAAACATGAACGAACGAACGATGCCTTTCGATTTAGAATGAGAAAAATAACTTTTGAAAAAATGAAGCAAACTGAATAATGAGTGAGTGAATGGAATGGCTTGGAAAGGAAAGTAAAACTGAAGAAAATTTGTAAAAACAAACATGAACTTCTGAAAGAGGAAAAACAAAAAAGAAATAACGAACGTTTATCCAACTTTATGGCTGCAGTTTATGAACACAAATAGACAAATACATAAAAAAATAAACGTTCACATACATGCACATTTTTTATTTTTTCCATTCAGCTGTATTGGTAGCATATTAAAAGGACTCTAGTGCACGTTGCGATGATATTTGTTTCTTCCATTTATAACATACATTTTATTGTTATTCTGCAGTGGTTTTACCACAAATCTTTTAGTTTTTTTTTTGTGCTGAGTGCTGTTTTTTTTTTTATTTTTTATAATGAACCATTAAATGTGAATAGTAAAAACAAACAATATAGTTAAAACAAAAGCTTGAATAAAAAAGAAAAGTGTTTTGTTTAGTTGGTTGAATGTGTATTTCAAACATATTTTACACACTATGCTTTTATTTGACTTTTTCTGCCATGCAATATTGGTAAAAGGCAGTCACGATTTCACTCCTTAATTGTTACAGATTGGTATAATAATTGTTCAAGATTTAATTACAAAAAGAAAATTAAAAACTTGTTTACGAAATACGTAAATACGTTGTATGTATACTTGTTATACAAATACTTTAAGAATTTAATCAAATCCCTTTCTATGACAAAAAAGTCATTCAAAATCATACATTATTTTATACATTACACCTCCACAGGTAAAGATAAGATAAAGAACAAAGAACAAAAAATTTGTTTGTTAACAAAATATACTTATTACATTACGACATTAATATTTGTAATTAAAGCGTATTTCTTTCCTTTAAAAATGGGCTGTATTTATGATTTTCAAATATATCAGAAAGAATATTTTTTTGCATTCATTAGTTATTTGAAAAGTGGCAAATTGAGATTAATTATTTGTTTTATACTAATTCAGTGTTCATTTATTACCGAGATTTTTGAGATCTTTACCCTTTGAGAAATAGCAATCTTCTAATATATCATTTTTACTCCTCTTATAATTTAAGTTTTTTTTTTTTTTTTTTGCTATTTTCAATAAATGCCTGAGCGTTATGTTAAAAAGTTCAGTAACTGTAAATATGAAATTTCTCTTTTATTTTTTTCTGATAATTTATGTTGAAATTAATGAAAACTATTTCTATCTGTCTAAATTATTGGATTATTGAATTTAATTAAAGTTATTATTGTTATTATTGTTAGTTTTTACATTTTTGAAACATTTTTATTTGTAATTTTATTTATCTAAAATTAACAATTATTAGAGAGAGTTCATTACAAACGTGGTTTTTTGTATGTAATATTCTTCTTGGGACCATAAAAATTTTTTTCGTTATAGAAAAACTTCACTATAACAGTGTTTGTTATAAACGTATTTATATGGAAAAGTTCGGTGAAACCGAAGAAAAGTGTTCGCTATTGTTATAGTTCCTTATAACCGACTTCGATGTATATGTAGTTATTAAAACTATTTTTTAAATTTTAAAAATCTTGCGTGACATTTTTTCTAGTACGATAAACTAGAAATTTCGTTCAAAATTTAAACATTTTCTACAAATGTTCTATGTATCTATTCTCTTCACTTTTGAAAAGTGTGAAAAAAGTAAAATATTTTTTTTTAAATTTTCTTATTAAAAAAATTTTTATAAAAGCGAAAAATTTCCAAAAATTTGGAAATTTTTAATAGAAAAAGAATTATAGTTCAAAAACGACGAAAAATCATTTCAAAATATTGGGTTATTTTTCATATGAAATATAAATCAAATACTTTGGTTTTCATTGGGCCATTTTGCTGTCAGTCATTATGTATTTTATTTATAAATTGATACAATATCCCTTAAAATATAAAAACTAATGAAGACGAGAAAAAAACAAGTTTTTAAATTAAACAAAATAAATCTATTTGCTGGCCTTATTTTTGAGACATTTAGCTCTTTTGACCTTTTTTAAAGTACTATTTAGCCTCTTTTTTCTCACCTCCTGACAACAATATAACTTTTCACTTCTTAACTGCGGAAATTATTTAAGAAAAACCAAAAAGAAGTCAAGGCAAAAAGCTAAAATTCAAACATATTTTAAACATATTTTTATTTATAAGATATATCGTAGACAAATAAGCATATTTTTTCCTCATCTCATCAAGATCTTCGGATACCGAGCAATTGTTTTCAGTTTCTCAATATATCGGACACTCAATATTACCTGAATACTATTTTTAGCGTTTATTTCTGAATGATCTATAGCAGCATATAAAAAACTGTGGAAAGACAACTAATATGTATAAAAATTATATAAAATAATGTTTATCTGTATTTAAAAATCATTTGTGTTTGTAGAAGGTTTGTTCATATATGGTCTTGTCAGATTTTCTTTATTCAAACACATAATTTCGCATAGTTTAACAACAAGAGGGTCAATTTTAGGCATTTCGTTTCCGAAAGATTAAATTAACAATTTAATATACTTAAATACAGTTGAATTTATGAAAGGTATAATAAGTTCCTTTAAAACCGTGATATAGTGCAAGCTTGGTATTCACGACTACCCATTATCGTGACGGTGCGGTTATCGCGACGACTTAATTTTTAAAAAAGGTTCTATAATCGCGACATCTTATGAAATGCTGGTTCTATTTTCGCGACTTTTATATGTTTTTTTTTTTTTTTAATTTGATTACAATGTCTATAACCAGAAAAGGGAAATCCCCGTCTTTTGGTGTATTAACCTTCTTGGATGATTTTGATCTTCAATTTTGTCAGTTTATTAGTGTCATTTGTTGTGTAAATACATCATTTAATATGGGAAAAGTTCAACATATTTTAAAGCCAACGATTTCTCAAAAACTAGAGATTTAAAAAAAATTAAAGGTGGAGATTTCATAAATTCAATTTGCGTGAATTACAAGTTGCATAAGTCATCGGTTTACCGCATTATAAAGCAAGAATTCGGTAGTGAATGGAGTGAAGAAGATAACATGCCCTTAAATATTTTACAAAATATAATTTAGGAAGTAAACGAAGATCTTTCAATTATTGGAACACTTGTAGCTCATTGGCACGGAATATCTTTTCACGAATGCTGACATAAACAACTGGATTCAAAAAGAATTTCATGTGAAAAGCATTGAGGAACAAATGGAATTATCAGATACGTAATCGGAGGATTTATACGATAGTGATTATGTTTGGTCTGGTGGTCTGGTTTTTAATTAGTCAGTCTTTAATTTTATGGGGTACATTTGCAACATTTATTGTCTCATTACAAATCAATGCACTTTAATATCATTTTTAGCATTACCGGGAAAAATAGAAAAAAGACTTCCAAAATTTCCATACGCTTAACAGTTACTTTAGTTCTCTGATTGCAGTTTGTATCATCCGGCTGTTTGCACGTAAGTTAACATTTTCTGCATGACTATTATTCATAGACCCATATTGGTTTGTTGTTGATGCAACACAAATTGAAACATATATTTTCAAAATTAGTTTATTATTCGAGTGAAAACTGAATTTTTAAACACAAAATAAATAAATGTATTATAATTCATACCAAAACATTTTCTCACGCTTTGTTATTAGTCGTTCAACTGATTTTCTTTAATAAGTATTCTTTATGTGAAAGAAATGTCTCCAATTCTACGTGTCATTCTTTAAATTGCCTAAAATAAGTTAGTTAATTTTAACGAAATTTTTTTAACTCTATATGCCTTTACTTAATTTGTAGAATTTTTTTTTAGTCAAATTGGAAAAATTTTATTCAACTTTACTAGTCGAACTGAATAATTTTATTGAATTTTACCAAAATAAATTAGTCAATTTTAACGAAACTTCTTCAATTCTATATGCCTTTAGTAAGTTTGAATAATTTTATTTTACTTTACCAAAATGAAATAGTTAATTAAAAAAAATATATTTTATATGCCATTAGTCAAATTAACTATTTTTTATTTATATTGTTTTAGTCATATTGAATAATTTTTATTAAATTTAACTATTCTATTTAATTTAATTTTACAAAATTTTAGTTAATGTAAATTCGTTTATGTGTTAATATATTTTATCAATTTTGTATAAATATCGTTTGTGTACATATATATTCAATAATGTCTATTAAAAACTAAATAATTAATAAAATTATGAAATGTGTATGTATATATGTATATAGTTCTTTAATAAAATTCTTATCAATATTTACAGCATAATCTCAACATAAAAAATATAAAAAGCAGATGCAAACTGATTTTGAAGAATTTTCTTTAATTTTATATGCGTTTAGTCAATTTTAAAGTATTTGTTGAAGTTGAATAATTTTATTCAATTTTAAAATTGACAAAAAAGTAGTTAAATTAACAGATAATTTATTCAAATCATCTTCTTTTAAGGATGTTAAATTGAATAAAATTATTGTTGTTTTATTTACGAAGAGTTACCGCCAACTTAACAAAATTTTCGTTGATTTAGCAGATCTTCCGTTATTTTTTTAACGAAATTTTATTAATATTTTACAAAAAGATATTTTTAGCAAAAAATTTTAATTGATTTTATGAAAAATTATACCGATTTGAAAAAAAAAAATCGGTTAATTAAAATATTCTTTTTTGTCTTTTTTTCGTTAAAATTCTACGAAAGTTTATCGTCAATATGACCAACATGATTTGGAAAAAATATGTTATTTATTTTCAGGGGTAAAGCTAAAAAATATTAAAGAAAATAGTAAAAACACAATCTGAAATTGAATTTTTAGAAATTAAACGAAATTTATGAATCAACTTTTCAAAATTCTAATTTTATCATAAGTTATCCAAGTATGTGTTATCTAAATTATAGTTTATATGTATTCAAAAAAAAAAAAAAAAAAAAAAACATATAGGTTAACATTTTGACAAACTAAAATCTTTCTTATTTTACCGAAAATTTGATTTTTAAAATATTATTTATTATTAAAAACCAGATACAGTATTAACTCGAGAATTATTGCAGACCCCAATCAGAATTGTCGAATATTCAGATTATCGAGTTTTTTTTCTGGTACTTTTTTTAAAAAGAAAAAAACTATTAAAATATATCTTGCAGTAAATATAACATTTTATATTTTAAATTTTTATCTAAAAAAAAAAAAAAAATTTGTTAGTACTCCTTTTACTGAAGTTTTCATCAAAAAAATTATTAAAAATGTAACAATAACTCACAATAATATTTCAAAAAATAAAATAAAACATTATACGGCTGTTAACTTATCAAATTTTAACTAAAAGTCTGCTAAAATTTTATTTGATAGGTTAACTGTTGTAATTGTGTTGGATTTTACAATCTTTATTTTACTAAACATACTCTTTAAAGATCACATTAGTTAACATCATTATAAAACACCAAATTTAAGTTGCAGTTTTAATTAAAAAAAGCTGATAATGTTTTTATGTTTTTATAGTACAAGACTACAAATTAAGAAAAAAAATGTCCAAACAGTGCTAAAAAATGCCAAAAATAATTCGAAAAGTGCTAGAAAAAGTGCCAGATACAAGAATAATTTGTCCCCGCTAACGAGTGGTATTACCAATCATATAATAATGAAACAAAATTAACCAAAATTACTTGAAATTATTTATTGCACACACAAAAATGAGTAAGTTTAAAAATTTGGTATTTTTTTGCAATCGCATATCTATTAAGTGAAATGTCCAAAAGTAGTTTCTAAATATTTTATTTATATTTACTGATTGAACTTATAGTAGTAACTGTTATACTATGTATTTACAGTGGTACTCGTATTAGTTAGTCATGTTAGTTTTATTATATTCTTCTTTAGGGATTTACTTTTATATTTATCTATTTTATAAAAATAATTTGGCAGATAATATGATCATATGATCATAAATAGAGCTTTTACTGTTCATAAAATTCTAATCACAACTCTAGTAATTTCTTTTGCAAAAAATTGTTTTTCTTTTCTTTTGTGGCCATCGAAGTGTATAGCTCATTTAAAACTTAAGACGTAATAAAAATTTAATAAAGTAAATTCATGGTGAAGAATTAGTGAAGTATTTAATCTATTTTGGAAAAGTCATCCAATATTTTGGAGCAATAAATACCGCGCAGTTAAAAAATAAATCCCCGTGAAGATTCAAACAGAATTTTACCAAAATTCAAGTTAATCCCCCAGAAAAACTAAGAAAACTATTAATTGGCAAGACCACCAATCAGCCAAAACCTTGTTATGAATTGAATGAAAGTGCTCATCATAACGTATCTAGTTTATGACATGGCAGAAAAACACAGATATGAGTTCCCAACGTCCACTTATATACCAGTCGCACGGTTCTAGAGTCACTGCTGTTATCGACAACCTGGCGGAAGCATCTACAGAGAATTACTTGTCATCATTAACTCCTAGTGTCAAGCAAACTATAAAATTCAATCAATATTGTGGAATTATTAATCGTAGTGGTCTGAACACAGTTTCGTTTAATCTGATTTTCATTTCGAATTTCGTAATTCAAATTTCTAAATATGTCAATATTAAAGTTAACCGCATATGCGACTCTGAAGAGCAGCTTCTAAATGTCTATTATAGCATTTTATACATTGCTATTTAACATACATTTTTTAAAATACTTTTAGAAAATCTGAAGTCAGTTGTTCTGGATTTTGCGAAAATTTGAATAATATTCAAGATTTAGAAATTCATCTATAATTTATAAATAAAATTATAACAAAATTTCTATAAAAATGATTATAAAATTATAAAATGTTACCATAAAATTATTAAAACAAAGAAGAATTTATCTTTTATTTGCTTATTTTTTTTCTCAATTCTAGAAATTTCTCTTTTAAATACATAAATTATTAATATAATATTTAATTTTGTAGCATATTGTTCTATACGATGGAATCAAAAATTTCCCCTTAATCCCAACATTAGGCAATAGTTAATTAACAAATAATATTAAAAAACGCTGTACTATCTATATCCACATCTCATCTGGAGTAGGTTCGAAAGGCCTCATCTCATCGCGCTGCTGCAGAATGTACTCCTTACATTAAAACAAAACTTTAATTACACTTGTTTTTTTTTATTGGTCTTTGCTTTTATTGATCATGATCGTTTTTATTTTGCCTATGTTCTTATAAATTATTTTTCTAACAGTTTTTGTTTTTACATGTTATTTTATTTTGTCTATTTGCAAAAAAAAGAAAAAAAAATATATTATTTTTTCTTGTGAATGAAAGTGTATTCGTAAAAATTATTGACCTACATTAATATACAGTCGATACCATAATAATAATAACTTAAGACCAAATAATTTTGTTTTAATAATTAAAATACATGTAAATACAAAACTGATTGTTCCCCTAATAAACAAATTATTGATTAATTCGTGAATAAATACTATGTTAAGATTATGTCAGTCTTCAGTTAAGCATCAAGATTATGATATGATATGAACTTTGATATTTTGTGAACTAATAAATAATTAATTACAGTGGACCTCTAAGCACTTCATTATATTTTCTTGTACGATGTATAAGATTGGTAGTGAGTTATAGTTTAGGGGTTGTTGTAAAAATAAACGTCACTAAAACCTAAGGTAGATTGGGTCATGAGATGATAGTCCTAAGCATTTATTTTTCGAATCGACCAGGTGCGTAAAGATGAAATACTAAAAATTAGGGGAGTCTACAATAATATTTAATTTGCAGGGTTGATATGTGGATTTAGGAAAAGACAAAGTGGACGCGAACGCCCAACGACTGCTTGCTAGTGGCTTAAATGGCTCTCTGTAGTCCCTCCCATTATTTCCAATTAACTATTTATAAATACACATAAAAAATATAAAATCTCTTGTTTGCAGTTGAGACTCGTTATTGAGAAAGCAAAAAAATATTTATGTAAACCCCTGTGTGTGTATATAACAAATGGCGATATAGACTTTTTATATACCAATGTTTAAGAAATTTTGTCTTCTTTTCAAATATATATACAAATTTTTATAATAGAAAAATTTGCTGTAGACATTTTGCAAAAAGATGCCGAAGAGATATTGAGTTGGGATTTTGTGCATATTATTCGTGTTTAATTATGCAACAAAATTTGTGTTAGCGTACATTTTTGAATAAAATTTAACATCTGAGTTGATTTTTTGATGCTTAATTTCAGGCGTTATTCACACTTTTAGACTTGTCAACAGATATCCCGCAATTCCCAAAAAACTTTTAAAAGAAAATCCAAAAATTTTTTACTATTTTGCTATAAGTATAACTTTTTTTGATTCCAGCTTTACGATTTGAGAAATTAGGGCGAAAATTGGAAATTTGTTGGAAAAATAGGTAAATTTAGGGAAAATCTGGTTCTAGCCAAAATCTGTTTTTATTTATTCTTTTTCCTTCAGAATATTTTTCTTAAAAAAATTTTTCACCTTTTTTATCAAAAAAAAAAAAAAAACAACAACGGGAAAAATCTACTTTTTTCAAAGTTCAACTTTAACTATATATCACTAAACTTCACCAAGGTACGTTAAAAAAATTTTAATCTTTGAATCCCAAAATGTCGCGAACTAAAAGAGTTGGGAGATATGCACACGATAATGTTTTAGTAGATCTCGATCAGTAGAGCCCTCCCATATAAAAATCTTTCAAATCGATTCAGATATAACGAATCAAGATCGCTTTTAAAAATGCTCATACTCAAGGTGTCTAAAATTAAGACTCAATGAACTCAGCCCCGGTAGGTCTATATAGTCCAAGCTCAAAACTTAAACTTGCCTGCACCTATACTATCACTATGTTAAATTTCATTGAATTCTGACCTGTTGTTCTGAAATTGCATAATTATCTCTATTTTATTTTTGGATCAAATACTGTGAATCGTTAAATCAACTTCGAAAGTTGTTCTGAGAAGAACGGTAACTAACTATATATGTAAGCAAAGCCATGGTTAATTTTGGATGGATCTCCGAAAATACGACAATTTTACTTATGAAAATCTTATTTGTGCATATTTTATTAAAATTATTTAAGGATTTGCGAAAGTTAAAACCCTATTCCAGGGCTAAGTGAAATAAATAATATTTTAATGGAACAGCCAGGCTACAAAAATGACGGACGGATATTCTTAAATTCACTCACAAAGTGATCCAGAAAAACATCAAAACAAACATTTTGATTACTTATAAGATTTTAAATTTATTACCGTTTTCGCAGAAAAACAAAAACAGCAGAAAAGAAACGAGGTCTCAACAAAATGAAAGTATATACCACAGATGGCTATAAAATTAGCAATTTGTGTTGCAAAATATGGAAGTAATAGGTAGAGTATTAAAATAAAATCTTCTACACAAATTTGGCATAAATAGCGACCTAAATGACAAGAATTTTGTTGAATTTTCTTAAAGAATTGTAAAATTATAATTTTCACTAGTTTTATATATACAAAATATAATAAAAAAATTGTTTTTAAATATTTTCATTTTATTTTTATTAAAATCAGTTATTATCACTTAATAATTTCAGTCGATTTATGGAACACGGTAAAAACGATAAGAGTGAAACAAAATAAAAAGTAAAAAAATTCTTTAAAATTATATATATATATATATATATATATATATATATATATATATATATATATATACATTCAACTAGTTCCCACCAGCTCACAAATATATACACAGAAGAGTATATTTTATGAAAATAATTAAATTTTTAGAATCATATTTATCAAGTGCATTGAAACTAACCTTTTTAACTTTATTTTTAATGTAATGTATTACAAATATAACAATATTTTTGTATAACAAAAATCATTTTTTAACGGGAAATATTTTATAAATTTTCAAATCTAAAAAAATTTTTTAAAATAAAATTTGTAATTTTTTAGGCAAAATTGCTTAAAATTTTTAGGTATGTAAAAAATATAAAGAGAGTATAATGATGGCCATATTTACCTATACACAGATATATGTTGTGTCTACATATCTTTCTAAATGAAGCAACTGTCTCAATCCAGATATCTCGGCCAAAATTGCTAAAAAATTTACTATTTTTGTTAATTTGCATTTATGCGTATACGTTAGAAAGAATCAAGTTCAGTAAAATTTATGTATAAACGTGTGTATGTTTTCGTATGCACATATAAGAAAACAGTGCATTTTTAGCAATTGTTTCTTGGATACCTGGACTGATATCGTTTCATTTATATATATATCTATTTTTATAATATATATTATATATATATATATATATATATATATATATTTATATTTATATAAATTCAGATCATGAATTTTCATTGAAGTTTGTAATCAACTTAGTAGCTTCGATTAGCCATATGAGACCACATTGGACTCGGTTTTGTAAGTGAAGTATTAATAATTAAAAAAATTAAAAGGAGTTCCATAGCACATAAAATATGAAATGAGGTTTATGTAAAAATTTTTTGTTTTCGATTCAAATTCTATGAAAATATATAAAAATCCTATTAAAATATATAAATATATATATATATATATATATATATATATATATATATATATATATATATATATATACAATTTTTTTCAAATAATATGCTGAGAGGAAAATATATGTGAATATTTACATAACTTATCTTTTTAATTCCATACTTTTTTTTAACCTTTTGACGAGGAAATTCTATATAAATGTACTTAAAAATATGCAAATGTATTTATGCATCTAATGCATTTTGAAACAAATCTTGCTTTTTGATTAACTTAGCTTAAAATATGTTATATGGTTAAAAATTAATCAGTCAATAAAATCGACATTTACGTATTTTATTTTACATATTTAAAGTTCCACAAGATTTGCGTAAACGCATAAAAGTTTAAATATTAAAGGAATAATAATAGTTGGTATGGGAAAAAGGGATGGTTTAATAAAAATTTTTAAAAATATTATTAATTTACGTTACAAATCTAAAAACAATCTAAATTGAATTGTTGAACAGTTAATTCACTTTTTAAGACGAAATGGAAAATATTAAATATAAAAGATGGAAAACGTTTTTAAAAATGCATCTGTTGCAGTTGCATTATAATGCACATTTTTTAAACAGTATTATTTTTGTAATTATGGAATTTAAAGAAGATATTATTTCTTCTCGTTTGATTTTTATTTTAGTGAAATCGGTTTGCAACTTTAAAAGTCATGAATATTGAATATGAATTTGATTCTTTGTATATTTTTGATCATTTTCTATAAACAGAAAGCTATAAACAGAAATAAAATAACGAGTATATCAAAATTTTGAAAAATAAAAATTAATATATTATTTTCATTCCCTAGCGTAAATGCCTGCTTCAATATATAAATACAACAAACCCAGTCTGGAAATTTCCATACAAATTTGTATGAAAAATTCGCAATACGACTTGGTTAAAAATAAAATTTGTTTTTAATTCTCAAAAAAGATTACCATATTTTTTAAAAATTTGTATGAATTTTCGTAAAGAAAATTGAAAAAAGTTTAAAGTAAAAAGAAATGAAAAGAAAATAATTAAAATTGTAGCCCATTTTCCGTTGCGGTCAACGTTTCTGTTTAATTTAACAATGCGGTCTATGAGAATAAATCCAGACTTTTTGTGTTTTTATATTAATTTCAAAAAAAATTGGGGGACTTAAAATCAAAAAATCGGTATTCATTCATCAATTTCTCCTGGAATTCATGATATACATGTAATTACGATTTTTTTTTTTAGATTTGAAAAATTTCGCTTGACTCTTTTCTAGCCCGACGAACTTGAAAATTTTGTTCAGAATTTCACAGTTTTCGATCAATTTTAAATGCAGCTCTCAATGAAATAAAAATGTCTTTATTACTCATTCTTGAAGCCTTGTTTGAGAGTATAAAACTAAAATGAATCAAAAAAGTTTCAACACAGTTTTTATACCCTAGACCACCACAGGGCATTACGGTAACGCTCAAAAATATTGTATAAGTATAGCAATTGGTTCAGAATCACTTTCTGAGTCGATTTAACGATGTCCATCAGGTTGGCTGGCTTTCCATATTGTCAACAAAGTATAGGTCGTAATTCTAGAAATATCTTGATGAAATTTGGAACCAAAAATTATTCTGACTCAATGACATTATTTAACCTAGCCTCGATACTAATTACCTCCCGTAATAGGGGTTTAATTTTTTAATATATTAATGAAATTTATCACAAATAAGTTTTGTGTAAGTAATAATTGGCCATTTAAACCTTTGTTGCGAAAACCTGTTTAACGTGCATAAATCCCCTACAAATGTAAATATTAATTTAATATTTAACACAAATAAGTTTTATATACATTGTCTCACGAAAGTATTTGATTTTTTTAATTTTTAATGAAAATGGTTTTATTAAAAGAATAAATCTTAAATTCTTAAATTTATTAATTAAATTTTGTTAGTTTATATACTAACTTCATAATGCAGAAATATTGCCTTGTTTTCAAGAAATTCGAGTAACAGAACGAAAATTCTCCGAATATATCTAACAAAATTATTTGAATTTTTATCACCTTTGTATTTGAAGATATTAAACTACATAAAAAAAGATGAAGTTATTGTAATTTTTGTTAATAAAAAGTCATATCTATATCACTGTTAAATGTTCACTGATTTATTTTCCCAATTTAAAGTTGAAGTATGGCGAATACTTATTCCAATCCAAATATACCACGACATAATTGTACTTGGTTTTATTTCTCTAGTTATGTAGCCATATTATTTTTGGACTAACTCGAGAAATGCTGGAGCGGAAAATTTTTAATTTTATTTTGTTCAACACAAGTAATATTAACAAGAAAGTTCGGATATTTTAACATTTTTATAGTGCGCCGATAGCTTGAAAGAGTTATTTATAATTATGTATCTCAAAAAATACCTCATGTCACGTTTTATACTGTGGCAGCAATTGGCTTTGTATTTTTGTAGCCGGTATCCAAGTTTCCAATATTATAATAGCTAATACCTACACACAATCTTAAATTTTGATAGAATACGGGAACCAATATTTCAATAAAATGAAAAATTTTTTATTTTTAACAAAACAATGAACATCACTTGGAATGTCAAATTTAAAATTTTAAAGAAAAATATTTTTCGGGTTATACAATTTTATTTATATTTTAGTTATATTTGGTACGCATATAACCTATGGAGTCATTTAGTGTTTCTCATTATTATATTTTTCAATTAAAAAAAATCGTGAATTTGTTCACGATTTAAATTTTTATAAGGGTTAAAAAATCCGAGAAAGTACGTAGCTTTATATGCTAATATTTCCTTATAATGTAGATCTTATAATGTAGATATTAATGGCTCAAGGCTCTAAAAAAGGCCAACTGAAACTTCTTTAAAGGTGATAATGCAAAAGTAAATTATTTATTTAAAATGCACCCATAATGTAATTATAGTTAATTTTAATTTTGTTTTAATATGTATGTTTAAAAGCAATATATTTTCCACAAAATGCAATAACAATTGCAAATTGAGCTACTACTTTTAATATTTTTTAGGAAAAAGACATCCAGTTCTTCATACAAAATTATTATTTTTTTTTTTTTGTTATTCACCTGAGCTTACAATAACACCTTATACTGGTTACGCCATGGTTTTGTCAATTCAGTAGTTTCTAGTTCAGAAATTTCTTTCTAGTATTTTAATTAATTATTTAGAATTAATTAAAACGAACTGTGTGCAATTATGTGCTTAATTATGCTCAATTAACGTTTTTTATATAATTTTTGAGTTATAAAAATAGTAAAAGTAGTTTTTACTTTTTGGAATTCCCGACAAAAAATCCTGGGAATCGGGAAGTGAAAATTTGGCAAAAATTTCCGGAAATTCTCGGGATAAAACCCTGGCCGGATTTTACTGATTTAAAAAACAGTATAAAGCTTATTACAATAAATATTTTAACTGATATTGTATAATTTAAAAAGTAAAATTTTTTTAAAAATGCACAAGAAAAAGGAATGTAATTTTCAGATGCATTTTTAAGAATTTTCTACCTTTTCGATTTTAAATATTTTTGTATAATATTTAAGACAAATATGTTGATTACGCAATACATTAGCAATTATTCTGGCACAAAAAGTTATTATACCAAAAATAACAAATTATGAAATGTTATTAATTTTAAGATAAACTCACAAAAAATAAAATACACAGAAAATATAAAAAAAAATATATATATATATATTTTTGTATGAAAAAATCTAAACGAATATTATATAGCGAACCATTTTGTTCCAGAATAGTATTTATTGCAATTCTTAAAAAATTCATTCAAAAATTGCATTTGCATTATGAACGCATTTTTAGGAGATAACGTTATTTTTAAATTGCTTCATTTAAAAGGGACATATTCATCTTCTGCATGTAATTTAAACCATAAAAATCCGTTTGCAGCTTATAGAGATGTTAGAATTTAAAGTTACCAAAAATCATTAATAAATTTACGAGTTTTTCAGAATTTAAAAAAAATAAAAATGTAGATATTAAAGTGCCTACATAGAGTATGCGTATGCAGAATAGTAACAAAATCCGAGGACCTAAGAAACGTTTTTGGGTGTTCTTTCATAATATGAATTTTATGTATGTTTCATCCATCCACAATTGGCTACATTTCCCATATAAAACCCTTCTCTAAAATTTTTATGCACAAACACAATGGTATATGGTATGGTATGCACTTTTTTTCTTTCTTGTTTTTTTTTTTTTTTTATTTTTTTAATTTCAAAAGGCTGTAGTTCCTTAAGTTTTTAGGTAAATGACATGCACTTATGAATTTTTTTGTTATCTTGTAAAGTCCACCAAAATCCATCGACATTTTTCCAGCCTTTAAACAAAATTTAGAAATACATTCGATTTCAAAGAGTTTTAAAAATTTTTTGAAATTCCTCATATACATATTTGAAATAAGATTCTAATAGAGCTGATATGCAACAAAAGAAATTAATGTATTTATGAAAAATATAATAAAAATCGCAATAATAAACGAATTAAAGAGAGTATTTGTAATTTAGGCAATATTTTACACGAATTGGTGGCTTTTATAAGTGTATGCTTCTGGTTACGTTTATTTTTACAACTAACCATTTATTTTCCATAAAAATTAAGTTAACCTATTATGGACCGGTGATCACAAAATATTGCTTCTCTTACTAAAGGGTTAAATGAATATATATATGAAAAGTATTGAATAAAATCTTTCCAATGATGCCTTAAAATTTAAATTGCTATTGAAAATAAAATTTTAATGAAATTCTCTACGAGTATTTAAAATAATGCTTCAAAAATTCTACTAAAATTTTAATTTCACGAGAATGAAAACTAATTCTAAACAAATTTTAATTCACAACGCATTAATCAACATGTGCCTATTATAGACTGAAATTTTTTTGATCAAAAGTTAAAAACTATGTACACTGTTGATCGAACACTATATGTTTAGGGGTATTTTTAAAATGGTCCACGGAAGCGAAATATTTGAATAGAAATATTTTGGGAATTTAGAGTGGTACATTTGCAACATTTTTGTCCCCATACAAATCAAAGTGCTTTAATGTACATACGTATGTGTACATACATACTTATATACGAGTATATTTGCCTTTGATATATTTCTATTTTTATATGTATGTATTGTAAATATTATTGATTTAAAATAACTTTTCAAAAGTTTCTTTTTACTTCAATTAACTTAATAACCAAATACCTCACATCATTTTTTTACATATTAAGGACACACTTGTTCTTATGTACATACATGTATATATCTATAAATAATTCTTTTGATAAAGTGCAGTCAAGTAAAAAATTAAAAAAAATAAATAAATTAAAGGTATATACACTGGAGCATATTCCTATAAATGCACATCAATTTATCAAAAATGGGACTAAAAATAATTAAGGTGCTACAAATTATTTTTTAAAATTATTTATTGACTTCACTTAAAAAATGAATAACAAAAAACTTAAATTGTGTATTAATTTTTTTTTTTAATTGTAATTTTAGTAGTTTAATGCCATTTTTTATGGCATTTTCCTATATACACACTTAAACTAATGAACCAATTTAGCATTAATAATAATGTGTTGATGATCCTTTGTTTTAGATAACTAGAAAAATTCGGTCTGACCTTGATTCAACTAATTTTTGAAGAAAATCACAGTCCATTCCTAGGCTTACTTAATTTTTAGTTTTAACTCCCTTATTGTCATCTTGGTTTCATTCTGTGCATTTCTCGCGTAAACATTATGGGCCATGTACCCCCAAGTCGGCCATCCCAATAGTGGAATACTATGTTCATTAAACCATAATTTAGATCGGTTCGAGACATGGATTGCAGCGTTATCCTGTTGGAATATGCAGTCTTCATCCATTTTTTCATCCATAAATGAGAGAAGACTATCTTCAAACAGTTCATTATAAATTGCACTGTTCATTTTATTTGGAATAAAACATATGTTTGATTTTCCTGCAGCAGAATAGGCTGCCCAAACCACAACACTGCTTCCACCGAAATTGCGTTTCGACATACGCATTTCATTCGATCTCAAATCATGCCAATAGTAAGAATATGAATCGGGGCCGTTCAAATTGAATATTTTTTTTTTCATCACAAAAGATTACTTTATTCCACTCATCGATCCATTTTATGTATTTGCGCTCAAATTTTAAACGATTTTCCTTATGATGCTGTTTTAACATTGGTTTATATTTTAGTTTCTTCCATTTGATGCTACCATCTGTTCGCAAAATGTGTGCAACATGTTTGGAAGTGTCAGGAAGGTCAAGTTTATTTTTTATTTGTGTAGCATTTAATTTTTTAATTGCGGGTGGCTTCTTCTTTTATTTCATTATTATGTATTTTTGTTAATTTTTGATTACCTTTTTTAGTTTCCTCACTTCGTATTTCTGCCCTTTCTTAAGAAAGCCTCGAATACCTCCTTCCGAACGGTTAATTTTTCGTCCAATTTCCCTGTTAGAACAGCCTTGATTATGAAACAATTAAATTTAAATTTTTTTTTCCTTGTCTGTAAGAAAAATTCCTTTGGGCATCTTTTAAGCTGATGAAATTTCCCAATTAAAACAAAAATATTTCCAGTAAACAGAGATGTTGTCATCAGAAACTTACCTTAAGTAAAACAAACAACTAAAACTGTTAAAATTTTTTAATATTTTCTTTTTTTGTAGTAACTTTTTAGATAAATTTTTCTCGACTGCGTTTGTAGGAATATTCCACTGAAATTATCACCAATATGTTCTAATTGCTAAATTAAAAAAAAGTATATACTAAATTATAGAAAAGTATATAATATTCATTTGAATAATGTTGGTTCGAATTATTCTAACAATTATTACGAGTACTTATTTGAAGAATTTAAAAATGTTCTTTTTCGAATAACGAATAATTCGAATATTTTTATAGCGAATATTCGAATAAAGCGAATAATTTATTATTTTTTGCGATTGAATTAATTTTATTTGATTATTTATAACAAATTATTTATAAAAATCTTTTCTAATGCTAAATTTAAATAAATTCACTTTTGCCAATTTCTCCAATGAAAATATGAGCTTTTTTAAAATCTAATTTTATAAAAACAAAGGAACAAAATCATCTTAAAATTCTTCGTTCAAATTTTATTCTTTTTTAAGTTTATTTCTGAGGACTTTTGACAGGTTGCAGGAGTTTTTAGTTATTAAAGGAACCTTTCGAAGATAGATTGATGTCATTTTAAGATTGTTTAACTTTTTTTAATTTAACTTTTTTTAAACAGTTTATTAGCTAAAAATAATTTAAATTTAAAATTGATTTTTAAATTTTCCAGAATAATCAGATCCTTTATGCAACTTACGTTAAATCTGATACCGGAATCAGAAAACATGATGCTTTTAAGTTCTTACGTTCTCAGAATTTTTTTATACGAGGGCCATCTCTGTTTCTTAAAGTTACTTAAAAAAGCATCTTCGTCAAAACATTTAATTCTACAATAAAAAATGTATATGAAATGATTTTTTTATAATATTCGTGCATTAATTCAAAAACAATATATTTTTAGAATCTAATCATCCTTTAGAAATGAAGCTCCATAGGGCCCCACCTTATATGGCTGGTATGCGGAATCCAGTCATGGACACTGTTGACTCCGGAATGAATTTTGTGAGGGCCTTCTAAAAACGATTGTTTTGCTAAAAGTATATCAATGGTATGACATATCATCAGATCGAGAAATATCTGGGTATTAATTTCACAAAAAAGCATTTAACATTGCATAAATATTTGAGCATCTACAACAGTTTTTCTCTTTAAGCCCATATAAGTTTACAAATGTTTAAAAAAGATACGAATTGGTTTTTGCAAGGAAACGAAGAAAAAATTGGACTATGTTCATGAAAACGCGCAAACATCGATTTGTAGGATTGCTCGCCATACAAGCCTAATTTATTATCTAGAAACTTATTTTATTTACTTGCAATATTGGTAATTGTAACAAAAATACATGATTTTGGGGTGCTTCAATCAAAGTGAAAAAACTGCCTTATGACTTGGTTCAAGTGTAAAGATATTGAGTAGCACGAAAACTACTATAGTAAACAATACCATCGTTTTCAAAGAGAAATATTATGGTTTTATACGTTTTTCGCTTCTAATTTGTTGTTTTTTGTCAAACATTTTTTTAAAGTTTCATAATTTAAAAGTGGTAAAGTAGAAGTATTTTCGAAGCAAGTTTAAATCAAAATATCATAAAAAATGTTGCGATAATCCGCAATGTATATAGGCTCTTACATATTTTTTTGATTTTTTGACTTGTTGAAAAATGAAAATCTTGAATGAAATTAATATCTGGAATGAAAAAAGCTACACATAAGCTCTACACCAAATATGAAGATAATCAGATGACTTCCTGTAAAAAAATAGCATTTTTAAAAATCTTTCCTAGAATGGACGATATGTTTACAGTTATATTGAGAATGCATTTTGAAATATACATATATATATAATAATAATAATAATAATAATAATAATAATAATAATAATAATAATAATATTAATTCGAATAATTTTAAATACGTGATCGAATAATTCTAACAAATACTTGCCAGATCTAATGATTTATCGTCATTTCGACGACTTTTGCTTCTGAAAATAGCCTGTTGACGACTTGATGATTTTTGTCCCAAATTTGACGATTTTTTCTAAAAGTATATTCAGACTATTTTCATCATTTTTTGTATATTTTTCATTACTTCTAAATTAGTTGGTACATAAAACCTTCCTAAATTAGTCAATGTAAATGGTACATTTATAGAAAAGATTTATGGGAACCAATATAATATTATATTCGATTCAATTATTTACACTTTTATTGTGTACATAATGGCGAATAAACACTTTACAAAGGGCCAAATCCAATTGCAGTTTTTACAAAAATTTTAAATTTCATAACCAAGGTATTACAATTTCTTAAATACAAGTTCTATGTATCCAAAGATATTTTTAATGCATGCATTCAAAATTAAATTTCGTATATTATCGATAGGCTTACAAAAAGACATACATATGTGCTTTATATAACTTTACAAGAGACGAGGTATATAACATAATTTTGGTTTGAAAGTCATATAAAATTACACATTATCATTTTAATGCATGCAGTTTTCTTATAGGCCGGCAATATAAAATTAGTATAATTTTTATAATTTCTTTTCAATTTAAAATTTAATTTTTCATCAAAAAAAAAAAAAAAAAAAAAAAATAAATAAAAAATAAAAAATAAAAAAATAAAATAATAATAGTAGAAAATGTTCATTTAAGAAATCTAATCTTTGATGTTGAGATCTTTTGGCGATTTCAAATTTTTTTAAATTGAAAATTTTGCTCCAAATTTATCTGGAAACTATGCTAACAAATTAAAATGTATGGAATTATTGTACTTGATATATTTTTTGTATCTTTGGGCATATATAATTATGTCAAAGTTGGATTGACTGTTGAATACTAATCAATACTAATAGCAAAAGCAAAGAAATCACACATAATCGGTGAACTTTTAATTAAGCCTTATTTTGCTCTTGTTAAGGATATAAAAGAAAAATTCATGAGAATTCATCTGTCAGATAACTCTGAAGAAAAAAGAATTAATGATTAAATTTTATTGAAGATTTATTGCAGAAAGTGGAACAAAGGAAGAATTATTGCTTACTAACCAAATCTCACTGTGTAGTCCAGCGATTTGCTGATATATTTAAAAGTGCTCTTCAAACTACTATAGACATAGAAATTTTATAAAAACTGGTGCCTTAAAAAATATATTTATGTGTCGATTCAAATGCAGAACATAAGAAATTACTACTTCAAACCGATGTTCATGGGCTTCCGAAGGGAAATATGCTGATGAGATTATACAAATTAAAGGCAGAAGTAGATATGTTCCTTTTATACAAAAATGAAGATCTTTATAAAAGATTTACGAAAAACTATTTGTATATATTACTTTGCTTTCGAAGCGTTAAACAATCTTAACATTAAACTACAGGACTGTCAAGTAAATATATTAGTTGAATTTGATTCAAGTGCTTTTATGTGAAAAATTGCTTTATGGAAGAGAAGTCTTCAATTCCCTCTATCAAAATATTCGTCATTTCCACTGGATTCATCTGATGTTGAAAAAGAACATACATACGAAAAATATAATAATTCACTTAGATTCACTTCACGATAAATTTTCCCGGATAATATCCGGAGCTTAAAACCAATTCTTGACAAACCAAGTTTACTTCGCAAACAACATTGTTACATACCCGATAATTTTCAAGAATAAGCAATAGAATATATGGTAAAAATATTGAAAACGATGGCTGGAAATGAAGCGTTAAAACTTTTGCCTAATTCGGAATTTACATATTTATGCGAAACTAGATTTTCCTATTGTTCATAAAATCAAATTTTAGATCACGTTTAAATGTGGAAAATGAAGTAAGAAATTTCTTTTAGAAATTTCTCCCAGTGGTAAAAAATTAGTAAAAACAAAGACATTTTACTATATTTACTGCCTTATGTCTGGAACACAATTGCGTCGTAGGAACGTACCACCACCGTATTTGTGTTGTATTTGCGCTCATTTTACCCACAATTGCGACGTAGACGTACATTTTTGTTTTATTGGAAAACTAAACAAACTGTGAAATTTTCTTTATTTTCTTTTTAAATAATAAAAAAAATATTTTTAAAAATATTTAATTGTTTTCCCTTATTTTTGTTTTTCAAATAACAAATACGCTCGTACTTTTTGAAAAAAATAGAATTAAATCTATTTGAACGTACTACGTGCATACGGTTCAACGTATACGCCGGTTGTTGTGTGCTTTTCAATAAAAATGTGTAAAGCAGCCTATAGACATATACTGCAGACAGTTTTTCGAATGAATTTGCTTATTTTATTTTTTTGTCATTTATGAAAATTTTAGTTTGTTATTAAAAAAAAAAAAAGAATAAAATTTTCAAAAATAATTTTAATTTTTTTGTTTTTAAACGCTTTTGTTCACAAAGTGTTCAATGAAAGTGTAAAAATAAATCATCAAACACACACATATACGAGGGTTCATCGGCAGAATCTCTCTGAAGTATGTGTCTATGGGTGGCTTAAATTCTAATTTAACTACGTACCTACGTAGAACGTTTCTACTTTCATACGACGCAATTGTGTTCCTAACATTATTCATAATAAAAATTTTAAATTTATCAAAGCTTAATAGAAAAAATTTCCAAAAATTTTTTTTATTGTTTATGAGCTTTTAAAGATTTATTGTTTTTATAAATGAATTTTGGTAACGCAATTTTATATAAAATAAATACCTTTTGAGTTTTCACTATTTTTCATTTCTACTGCTCTAAAAATTAAAATGTGCTAAGGGATCCGCAAAACACAAAAATTTCTAAAAGGGTCCGTGAAGCATGAATAGATGCCCCAGTATAAGATTTAATGACAACCAAATTAAAAAAATTGAGTTAAATAAGTAGTATGTGATAGTCACTGGAAGTGTGGATGTAATAACTGTAAAAAAAAAACATGAATTCTTAAGTAATTTGCCCAAAGAATTATTATACATTGTATGTGTGTGTATTTACTTTTGTACATACAAATATAAATGTTTTCTAAATGTTCAGATATTTTGAAATCGATAAAGTTAAACAAATGTTAAATGTAAAGCCATCAAAAAAGGCCAATTTGGAACATTGCTGAATTTATTCAATGAACATTGCTTTTTAACTTATTGAAATCAATAAATTGTACAACTCATAAAAAAATAAAGAATAAAAACTCCATTCTTATTGTATTTAAAAGTAATCTTGATGTTTTGCATATTTTTGCTCGTATTATTTTTTTAACATTTCTTAAATGTCTTTTTAGTTTCTTGGCAAGATAAGAAAACTAATGCATTTGCATTTTTATAAATATTTCTAGGAAATTCCAGTTGATTTAATTTTGATAATCTTGTTATTAAAAATATACAAATATTTCTTATATTTGTATGTTTTTGTGTATTTTTCAGGAGAACAATTTTTAAATTATAATTTTTATATGTTTTGTTAGGGATTCTATACAAAACGACTGTTGACAATTATGCTTTTTTTTTCTTTTAAGTTTTTTACTCATATAGGTATATTTATTTAAGTATATAAAAATTTTATTTTGAAATAAAATCTTATATTTAATTCCTATTAGTTAATAAAATTAATTATTTTGTATCAAATTAACCTATTTGTAAAATAATTATATCAATTACATCTTCGAAATAAACAATGTAATATTGTCTACCGAATTATTTGTATGTTAAATGATTTTGAGTTTATGTCTACGGTAAGCAACAATCAACTGTACAGTTAATTTACAATTAAATAATTTTGTGGTAATACTGAACAAGACTAGATGAAGAATGGAAAAGTACTTCTGTGTCGTATTAAGGTTACACACATATACTACTGAGAAGTTTAATTCTACCTAACACAACTTAAATCATTCTTTTTAAAATTATAAATCTACCGATATATAGTTAGTGGAAAAAATCAAAGTTATATTATAAGTTCTAGAAAAATTTGTTAAATTTTTATTAATTCTTCATAAAGTGATTTAAAATTAATTACAAAGATATTTTTTTTTAATATTTTAATAACGTTTAAATTGCCAACGGTCTCACGCGGATATTTAACGACAAAAAATTCCGCAGAAAAAATCATGGTCAGATTTTTTTAAAATAAATAACTTTACTATAACTTAATAAGTTAAAATATTTATGCCTTATTATTTCTCATAGTTGTTGTTCTGAATTTCCCGAATTGGAAAAATATATATATTTACATAAGAAGTATTTTATAAATTAACCCTCGTATTCACAAACAACTTTTAAATTTAAAATGCCTTTTAAATCAATTTTTCTTACAAATTTTGTCTGTAAAATTTATTTAAGCTTTAAAATTGGTTTGTGAATGCGGGTAATCATTTACTTATTTATTTGTTTATTTATATCTACGACTACCAAAGACCTATTAAAGAGACAATCGCTACCTCCACTACTACCAAAGAGTCAATATAAAGACAGTCGCCACTTTCACGACTACCGGAAGGTAAGTTGGCTTGATAATACTCGTAGTTCAAAAAATGTACTAAAGTGAGTAAAGCCAAGAATTGTATACATTGGAATTAGCCAGGTAGGTGGATATATATGACACTAACCGTCCAAAAGCTACCGAAAAATCTGCTGGGCAGTGATAAAAAATGTTATATAGTTTACCTCACACGAAACATTATTATAAAAATGTAATTTAAAAATTTCATTTAATTGCCAGTTTTGGTCCATTTGAAACCTTCGTACCCTGCTATGGTAATTTGAACTCCAATGCATGTATAGTAAGTATAGTATTCTACACATGTTCCAAGAACTGCTTCTTTGTGATTCTGATATAGAAAAACCACACAAACGATGTATATTAATGAGCTTAATACACGATACTTCATTTATGCGATTTCTTTATAACACGATTCAATAATATTTAATGTGAATTTGATGCAATGCGTTGAAGCAATAGCGACAAACCTTGAATTGTACGAAATATAGTACAGTGTTAAAAGGAATTTATTGAAGAATGTTATTTGAGAAATAATAAGTTATTTAAAGAAATAATTTTAATTTACAATATATATATATATATATATATATATATATATATATATATATACATTTATTTATATAAACAAAATAGTAATATTATTGAATAAAAAAAAATCGTAGTTGCACGGAGCAACCTTAATACGAATACTCCAGAAGCAAAAGAAATAATACGAATACTTCAGAAGCAAAAGAAATAAATTCCATATTATTTTGATTTAAATCGGAATGAGGAACCGGTCCCAGTGAACAGCGTAAATCGAAAGTTACCTGTATTTTGAAATTTTAGGGTGGCACCAAAATGAAAAATATCGAGTTCGCAGTCCAAATGAAAACTTAATTCATTTTAAGATGCAAGGATGAAAATTTTCTCAAAATTTTCCTTCTTGCTTTATTCCTTCGTATGCTGCATCAAAGAGAAAAACTTCTTTTTTTCATATTTCTCCAAAGGGATAATATCAAAATATGATATCGCAAGAAAGGTTTTTAAAATGCGCACTTAACGACATAATAAAAATTTGGGGCTATTTCCATATTATAGATTTATAAATCATGCTTATTATAAGAATCGGTCTACAATAGGCCACATGTCGCTCATAAGAACCCCTCCGAAAATCACTTTGGTCGGGATTTATAAATATCTTCTCTACTTTTTCTTTATATTTTTGATTATTGTTTTAACTTCAACAAAGTAGCAAAATAAATAAATCATCATAATCGTCAACTGATGATAACTATAGTCCCATGGATGCATTTACAGATCACAGAAAAATATAACCATTATGAATATATAAAAACAAATACTAGATTTACAAAACCCGGGATTTAAACTTCGAAAATCGCGATTTTCGGTATTTCCCGTTTGACATCCCCATTTCTCAAACAATACGTGAATACGAAAGTGTATTTAACTCTCATTGAGTTTAAATATGTTTTTATATATAAGAAATTTAAGCTTTGGAAAAGGTTTCTTGATGAGCTGACTTAATCAATCAGCCAAATGCGCATCGGAACTAGCTTATCCCCATAACAACAAATTTCAATTTTATGCTGGCTTAATTTTTCAATTAAGAACTGGGAATAATAGCGCGTAGAAAAAATTACTAAAAACTATTTTAGAAAGTATATTCCTATTATTTAAACTCGTGTAATTTTAATTAAAATTACTTTTAATTTATTTATTTGTTTTTTTTTTTTTTTATTGGAATAAATTATTTGTTAAGGTTCAATGACCTTTTTTTGTAAATGCTTTTTAGATACCTTGATAAAATTGCTTTTTCGTATTGATCTTAAATTTACAACATAAATTTTAATAGCATTAAATAAATTCCCATCTCAAGTATTTCTGTTTCCATCATAATGAATAATAGAATGAAATTCTTTTAACCAGCTTAAAAGTCTTATCAATTTATATACTTAAATAAAATCAAATATTCTTATGATATTTCACTTATGTTTCTAAGCATTGGCAGCCACTTAAATAAGAGCTGAATAATATTTAAGACACTTAACCTTTTTGATAAATATTTTAACTAAAGAAACACACACACATATACATACATTTCTTTTGGCTAAAAGTTTGTTTAACAATCACAATCTCCACAAGTGCCAAGGCTATTTTTCGCTTCACTTAAATTTTGTTTATTATTTCAAATTTTATTAATATGTAAAAGCTATTTTTTAACTACTCACTCGCACTTATTTAAATATACAAATCCATTTAATTTATTTCCTTGTAGAAATTTAATATTGTTGTACCAACTTTTCAACAGCAAGTATAAATGGAAAAAAGTACTAAAACGAAAGTAACCATTGTATCCTTGATTCGACAAATTCACATACATACATACACATACATTAATATATACATTTTTAGATTGCGTTCTGACGCCTCATTGAGTCCATTAATATTCTTTTGGCCCTGTTTCTTCGTTTATCTTTGGTTCATTCATTCTCTCATACTATTTTGTTTTTGCTGTTTTGAAGATGTTAATACGCTTGTTAAAATGTTTTGCAATCATTTTATGTGTTTTAAGTAAAAAGCTTTAATATTCTAACAAAAATATGCAAATTGGTAATTTTAGACATTAAGTTTTTTTAATATTATTGTATTTCGTATTCTAGTATTTTTTTTCTTGTTTGCTTTTAATTTTTCATCTAATCCCAAACAAAGGTGAATTTCTCCCGCACATATACAGAAATGCAAACAGAAACAATTATGAACAACACCATTTCCTCATATTCCTCATATAAGAAGCAAAAATTAAAAATTGATATTTTGTCCTTTATAATTTGCACTCCGTGTGGAGTCTTTTCCTAAGTTTTACTCCTATCGAAAGTATCCCCAGTTGGAGGGTAGGAAGCCAAATGTAGCGTACAGGGTTGGACTGTTCCTAGACAAGAAAGAGGCTTATATACCTTGGTAACTTAGGAACTGTTCAAATCAGGGAATAACACAACTTCTTATATTACAATAGGCCCTAGGGTTTCTTAGAATTCCTTGCGGACCAAATAACACCAAGCTAGGGTGGAATCCAATGTATGCCAAAATATGAAAGAAATTGGAACAAATATTAAAGTTACGGTGCAGAGCTTAAATAACTTAGTACCGGCGGCAAGCAGTGATGTATAAACGGGGCACCAACCATCATCAAGCGCCCGTAAGTAAACACCATCGGAGATGGCAAATTTGGCAACTTGGTTGAAAATCGTCAAGAAGAACAGTGGATGAAAAATGGAATCCAAGGGTAAGCATAATGCATCCCCAGCCACCATGTTAAATGGTTCCTTTCCAATTTATATTTTAAAAATATAGATACTAGAATTAAATCAATTTAAAAAATATCAAAACAAATATACTCGGTTGCAAACCCCGAATTTAGTTTTCTTATCTCTTAACCAAATTTTTAGTTCTCTTTATAAAATAAATGATTGAAACCGCCAATACTTAAAATTAAAATTCAGTTCTAATTTTTAAATTCATTTTATAAAGAAAAAAAATGGTTTTACTGACTAAATTTTCTTTACAGGAATAATAATTCCATCATGATTATGATTAAATTATTACGAATATAAAAAATTTTTCTACTTTTACTTTATTTTCAGTAATTGTTATAAAATATTAGTTATTTTTTTAAAATTATAGTACTAGAATCATTTTCTAACTAATCTTTTTTCTATGTGTACAGGGTTATGAGAAAAGAATACTACCGATATAGAAAAGATGGTTGAGGAAGCAAGTGCGAGTACCAATGGGCAACAAAAAGAAGTAGAAAATGCCATAAATGAGAAGATTGTGGAATGCATCCTAAAAGCTGATGAAGATGCTCCATAAATCCATATCGATAGTTGAAGGTTTACCAGGGAAGTACTGTTTTTACGATTTTAATCAGACACCTGTGTGAAAATCCTGAAGAACCTGGTAGGTGGCATGACAATCCCATGGGAGGGCGGTAAACTTTCCCTAGTGAAAAGAGCCGACAACTCATCTCTAACCAAGGCATCTTTCTTTATAAAAGGTTGGGACAGCAAACTTGCAAATGAAGCCATAATGAAGTTCATTGGCAAATAAAATAGAGGTTTAGAAATGGAGAAATGAGAGGTCTACCATAGAGAGCAAGCTGATGATAGCACTCTTGGATAGCTGGTTTGGATAAAAGCAAATGAAGCCATAATGAAGTTCATTTGCAAATAAAATAGAGGTTTAGAAATGGAGAAATGAGAGGTCTACCATAGAGAGGAAGCTGATGATAGCACTCTTGGATAGCTGGTTTGGATAAAAGCACTATGTTCTACCTCAAAGAAAAGAAGAGAAAGATCTTTTTCGCCAGCACGGCTATCTTTTTCAAGATTATGAAGACGTCTATTAGATGGACGAAAAGCCCGACGGGAAAGATAAATCCCGGACAATTGGCAAAGGAAGGCAAACAAAATACGCTTATACCATTGCTAGCCGAACAATGATTCTGCTACTGTAGATCAACTTCCATCGGAGCAAAACGGCAACACACGCCCTGATGGAACAAATAACGAAAGGTCAGATACACGATGTTCTCAAAAGGAACCTATGACCGTAAGGAACAAGGTTTCTGGGTTGCACAATCAAAATTACCAACTTTTCTATGCTAGGATGATCGATTATTCAAGTTTTTGCAGAAACCAGCTTTCGAATAGTTTGAATAGTTGGAATTTTGAAAAATCCATCAAAGGGCTATATTTTTTTAAAAAACTCTACAAATCTTATATTGTTCAAGCTAAATTTCATTAAATTAATTATTTTAAGAAATATAATTTAATTAAGATAAGGAAAGAATCACCAAAAATGAGATTAAGTTTTATATAATATGTAGAGAAAGTTTGGCTTAATGTAGAAGAAGCGAGTCTTAATTTACTCGAAATCGGTTTTGCAGGTATTTGAAAGAGGTTTACTACTCCTTTAAAAAATTAAGTAAGAAATTATTACAACTATTGAATTAAAAAATCCTAAAATATTTAAATTGTTTGTAAGAATATTGCAGGTGTTACAGGAAAAAAAACTAATTCAATATCAATAGAAATAGCTTCATAAATCAAGTTAATTATTATTTTAAAATTTATTTAAACTTATATAATTAACAACAATTTTTTCCAAAATTTCCATTCAAATATTAGTATTTAGTGCATATGATTTTTGAAGTAAAATGTTATTTGAAAAACAGGGTTTTTGTGTTTAAAAAGGTTTATTCGACATTTAGAAGATGCATACTATCTCCCCTATGATGTAGTTTTTTTCTTCTCTCCCAAAGTTGTCAACAGCTGATTCTGCCACTACTAAACATGGCAGACGCAATATACTGCTGGTATCGGTGTATCTACCATCGAACGCCACGACATAACCACCAATGTCGAAACTATTATTTTATCGGCTAGGAACACAGGTAGGAATATTTGAATTGCAACAGGAGAGCAGAATTTCTAAATGCATTCATTAACAGGATTAGGTAAGAAGTAATAGATATAAGAGTATGTTCAGAAAAATAAATTGATGAAATTTTCGATTGGTACGTGTCAAATACATTCTCACTCGGATCATCGTTACATTTTCATGACCTTATCACATCTACTACCAGACCCAATAATGTTTAGGAATAAGGCAAGACAAATGAGAAAAAAATTTAGATTAGGTCTATTACACAAACTCGAAAATCATCCGATGATAATTGATAATCTTGAGATGATAGATTAGGAAGTGGAAGGACTAGGTTCCGAAGAGTGCTGACCTTTTCGAAATAGGCAATCATCAAGAGAGAAACCCCGGATGATGGAGGAGTTAATAAAACAAGCAGTATGCTGAGATAAGTACAATACGAAGCTCAGAATATACAGTAAAGCCATAAGAACAGGTAATGTTACTAATACTAACGAGAGAGATAATTTTAGTTTTAGTTTTAGTTTCAGTTTTTTTTACAGCAAATTTAAATAAATAACGAAAAAATGCAATTTTATTATACACAATTATTTAATAATAGAATGTCTATTTTCAGTGTTTTCGTTTAAAATATTTTTTGTGTGTTTTTTTTTTTTTTTTTATTGAATTATAAACAAAAACTGCATTCATATAAATTTTCAATGTGTTTTTGGTACCTGACAAAATATACATACATTTGTAAAATGAAACATATTTAGCAAAAAAATTTTATTTTTTATTAAAATAGTGATTTTAAGGAGGAGGGAAAATCGTACGGAAAATTTTTCTAAAAATGGGGGAAAAAGGTATTTTTTTTAATTTCAACAAAATTTTAATTATATTAAAAAACTATATTCAGTATAAAGAATCGAAAATATGTCTGAAATACAATGCGTAAGTGAAGTTAAACAAATATTCACCTTCTTATATTAAATTTTCCGTAAAAACCAATTGGAAGAATTTGAACTTAATTTGAAAAAACATATTGTTGTGTCTACAAATGACAGTGCAGCTTATATAGCACATTTGCTGTAACAATGCCATAACTCAAAAAATTTGTCTTCCAGGAGACGCATTTTTAGTTTTTAAGATGATATATATATATATATATATATATATATATTTATGATATTAATGTCAAATTTAATCACTTTTCACAATATCCGACGCAATAGATTATGAAATTTGGACAAAATGCTTTTGTTGCGACAAATACATTTCAACAAATACATTTCAAAAAGATGGTTTACCACTTAGGGTACAATATTTCCTCCCAACTAATTCATTAAAACGACTACGACAGATCTATTACCCTATTTTTGATATCTGTCCCTTTAATTAACATGTACTTGTTACTTACAATTGTTGATCTTTTCTTGGTTATCCTTCCCTCGTAAAAAACTTTAGTTTTTCATTTTTACTAATTTACAAAGTAACGAAAGTTTTATTAAAGACAAAAAAATAATATATAAATTTCATATATAAATTTCTAGATATTTACTCATATAGTGGATAGAATAAACAAAAGATAATAAATATTTATAATTCATGTTAATTGCACTCTTTCATTTATAAAGTATAATCGGACAAGGGAACAAAAATGAATCGGACTGACCTTTTTTAATGAGATATATGTAAATAATAGAAAATAAATATAAATATTCACTTACATAAAAAGAATGCAGCAATTGTGTTATTCCACGGCTATTAACTTGTTCGGCCCAGCAGTCAATGCGTGTTGTTTTTTTTTTTTTTTTTTTTTTTTTAATCGATGTTTATTTCTAATGTGATGATCTGTTCCTTTTTTTATTAAGTAAAAATTATGAATGAATGCGTAAATACTAAAATTAGCTCAAAATAATAATAAAGAAAAAAGTGTATAGTATAAGATATTAAGATAGATATTTTTACACTAAAAGAAAAATACTAGTAAAAAAATATATGTATATAATGAATAGTGTTATGTAGTTAATAGAAAATAATAATTAAAAATAGTAATTCAAATTTCATTAAATTTAGTTATATAATAAAATAGTTATTTTAAATCTATATAAATATAAATATAAATATAAATATAAATATAAATATAAATATAAATATATGTATTATATATAATTTAGTTAAATTCAATTATTTTAGATACATTTAGTAAACTTTAGCAACTAGTTGGTTTTAAATTAAATTTAGCTCATACTTTATTGATAGTTGTAGGTAGATTTAGATTTTAATAAAATAATTTCTTAATTTCACTCGTTATATATTAGACGATAATATATATTCATATATAATTAGTTTTTCTTTGATAAATATTATTTTTAATGATATTTCATAAAACAAATTTGCTTAAATTACGTTCTTATTATTATTATTTTTTTTTTTTTTTTTAAATATTTATTTTTTCTAAAGTTATGAAATTTTAGTTCTAATAAAAAGAAAAGAATTTAATTTAAGATTAGAAAATTATGTAACAGTTAAATGTTTATTTTAAAGAAATCTGTTTTATATAGTTCCATTAAAATAAGTTAGTAACTTTATGGAAAAAAAATTAAATGATAATTTTCCTTAGGATTTGATAAAGCTGTGGTTGTTATATTTTATTAATTTGTAATATAATAAGCCGTTAGGTTATGTTTAGGTTAAGAATATTAGCGAATTATAAAATAAGTATATTTATTATGTAACTTCTTGAATATTTTTGGTTTCACAGTGGTAGCCACATAGCTCTAGAGACCTTTGACCACGTGTAGTTCCAAAATCGAACTTAGCGGCTTTATTGATTTTTTCCCCAGCATCACAAAATTTTTAAGTCAAGTAACACCATGAAAATAACGCCTTAAAATTTCGTCCAATTTGTCTCCGTTTATTAAGAAAAATCGATATTATTTAAAATTTTTGATTTGAGTTGAATAAATTAAAAAAAAAAAATACTTTTTAATCATACTTCCTTTGTTTAAAATAAACTTTGCAACTTTTATAATATATATGACCATATGCTATTACACACTATATAAGAATCATTTGAGATTGACAAAATTTGCATTAAGAAGTGGTATGATTTAACAAGAAAAAAAAAACAAAAAAAAAAAAATATTATAATCATAATTGCGCAGTTAGATTATTTAGTTATTCAGGGAGAATTTAATGCCAATGGAAATATCAATTCTCTCCTAGCAGATATCACTTAGTAATAAATTAAAATAAGTGCATATAAAAGTTATGTAAATATGTATGTAGGGAAATTCATATCGCTCTCATTGTTAATAATAACTATTTTCTAGCATGAGAAAATAGTACTTCTTGGCAACAAGAAAATACTATTATATGGGATTTTGCTGATATTAGTAATCTTACTAAAAGTATTCAAAATATCGTGTTAACTATTTTATTTTTTTCCATTTGCAACAATCTTTAAAAAACAACGCAACAATGAAAATAAATAAAGAAATAAAAAAAAACAAAACAATTCCAAAACCCATTGAAGGAAAGTTAAGCAAACCTCAAAGCATATTGTTACGAAATTGTACTTGAATTCAAATGTAACGGTTTTAACGGCTGGTTTAAATCTTTTTCATTGCTTATAGACATTTCCGTTTATGTTAACAGCAATTAACATATCTGTAAAAATTATTAACATAGTTCTAAACATACAACATTGAATAAAAAGCTTTCACCATTGTTTTTAAATATGGCAACACTAAATGTTTAAGCTGCTAACATTAACATCGAAAGCTCTCTTTGTCCGTTAAAATCATTGTAGAAAGAAATAGAGCTTTCAAGAAGCATCTAGTAGGTAATACAGTATATATAAATTGGCCGTGAGAACACCATTGAGTCAGTCTAATTGGAAGCGTCGTTAAGTAAAGACAAATTAACTGCCTTAGCTATATAATCTTGTACATTATTAAAGTGTGTTGTATAAAGTAATCTAAGTGTGTATTTATATTAGAACGCAACTGACTATTTAAATTGTTATTGTTGTACATTTTAAAATAAAATAAAGAGTCGTTACAACTTTTAAACTACTAAACTGCTGTTATTTGCAATCAAATTACCGGTTTATTTAAAAGAAATAAACGACCGTTTTTAAAAGGTAAAAACGTAACAATATAGAACCATAAGCTTAACATCATTCTTATTGAAAACGATGGAGCGAATCGTCGATAAAATTGCTTAAAGGCAAATACCAGACGAGGCAATGAAATTTAGACAAAACGCCTATATAAAAGGGAGATTCATCGAGACAGCCCTGCAGGAAGATGTATGCCATATTGAAAGATCTTTTGATCTGGGAACCTATATCCAGGCTATATTCATTGATATAGAAGGAGATTTCAAAAATGTTTCGACCTCAAGTCAATGATTCCCTGGAACAATTTGGTCTAAACCAGGACTTGATTACTTAGATCAGCCACATGCTGGGAAACAGATGGATAAATTAATAGGCAAATGAAATAAAAATTAGAGACAGAGTATGTCAGGGGACCCCACAAGGAAGTATACTATCTCCACTGCTATGTGTAACTCCTATACACAGTCTACTAAGGATGAAATTATGAAATATGGCGATTAATTGAAAATTAATATTTTGAAAAAATTATTTATTCTTGGTAAAAATAAATAAAATGATGCATCATTATCTGTTAAATTTTTTCACTCTCCATGTAGTGTGCCGTTAAGTTTACAGATTTTTATTAATTTTTTTAATTACAGTGGTAAAAATTGAAATTTCAGCTTTTTGAAGTTTATGATTTTGAATACTATTTCATAGAAAGCCCTTTTTTACAATGAAGTTGTTAACCATAGGCACTCAGAAACATATTTGCGTATTCTTTGTTAAAATTGTTGTTGTGGAAATATTTTTAATATTGTTACGAAATTGTACTGGAATTCAAATATAACGGTTTTAACGTCTGGTTTAAAGTTAAATGTTTCTAGACATTTCCGTTTATGTTAACAGCAGTTAACATATCTGTAGAAATTATTAACATACAACATTGAATAAAAAGCTTTCACCATTGTTTGTAAGTATGGCAACACTAAATCTTGAAACTGCTAACTTTAACATTAAAAGCTCTAGTTTGTTCGTTAAGAACATTGTAGAAAGATATAGAGCTTTCAAGAAGCATCTAGTAGGTAATACAGTGTATATAAATTAGCCTTGAGAACACCATTGAGTCAGTCTAATTGAAAGCGTCGCTAAGTAAAGACAAATTAACTGCCTTGGCTGTATAATCTTGTACATTATTAAAGTGTGCTGTATAAAAAGTGTAATTTAAGCGTGTGTATATTAGAACACAAGTGACTATTTAAACTGTTATTGTTGTACATTTTTAAATAAAATAAAGAGTCGCTACAACTTTTAAACTACTAAACCGCTGTTATTTGCAATCAAGGTATTACCGGTTTATTTAAAGAAAATAAACCACCGTTTCTAAAAGGTAAAAACGTAACAATATTCTAAAAATTGCTCCAAAAAATAGGCTTTATTGACTTTTATATAGAAATTAAAAAAGTTCTTAGAAGAACTTGGATGAAAATAAAAATTTCGTATTTTTACTTAATATGTGTAGTATGAAATTCCAGAAAAACATTTTGTGGATTTTATGAAATTTGGAAGAAAAAAATATTTTCTAAAAAATTCCATAGAAAATATATTTGATTTCGGAACAAAAACAAAATAAAATAGAGGTGTTATATATTTAAAATTAAAGTTTACTTAACTCATTTATTTGCTTTATTTAAAAAGAGATCCATATAGACCCAGCAATTAAAGTAGTTTCTAGAATTAATAACCAGATTGTTATCGTCAACCTCATTTTGATGCTGTTAGTTTTTTAACAAAGATATTTTATACTAAAAAAAGTTTTTGTCACTTTGAAAATTAGGCGCGAGGAGGTGTACTGAGTACAACGTTAGTCATTAAAAACGAATGGTTAATTTGTGTCCAAATTCAAATCTCACTGACAGCAAAATTTGTTCCTTTCTTTATTTTCATTTTCGTTCAGATACGTATTTTTGAGAACCTCTAGAGTCTAAAAATAACTAGATAGATGAATTTGTGGACAACGCGAACAAAAATAACTTTTATATGTATATATATATATATATATATATATATAGTAAAATTACAATTTCTTTAGACAAAAGGTATAAACATAGTAGAAATATAAACATATTTATATATCCAGTTCTATATTTTTTAAAACTTTTTCGTACTCGAGGTGGGCAACTTTGAGATCCTTTACCTTATCTCATATTATTACAGTCTGATTTTTCTGAAACGTTAAGCCTCCTCTATAACTTTCCAATATTTCAATTATGATTAAATACAAGTTCTTGTTTATTATTTATATATTATTTCAACGTATTAATCATACAACTTCAAAAATAATTTCTTTTAAACTCAATTACATAGTACGTCCATTTTATTAAATTTTTTTAATTGTTTTCTCACATATTGCAAATTTTCCAATGGAAATGGTGTTATGCAAATTTAATGGCATTGATAGTACAAAATGTTTATGTTTCGTTTAATGATAAACATGCAATTTTTCAGTGCGAAGTTTTTTATTTTAACATTTTGTTTTTTAAACAAAGCCTTTGAAGGTATTGCAACTTCGTAATTCATACGAAGGGTGTTTAAATACAAAACATAGCTTTAACTACAAAAAAAATAATAATAATAATAAAATAAAATAATAATAAATTACATTGACATCCATTACGTCTATACTTTCAAAAGGTAGATAAGTACACTAAGAAAAAATATTGAAAAATATTTTGAATTCTCTTTGAGGAAACCAGGTAGAAATAGTATAAGACATACATAATTACTGATGCTTTGCACTTAGGCTTAATTAATCATTTTTCCAATACCAGACATAAGAATTCATACTGTTCTAGCCGCATTCGGGAAAAAGTTAGTAATCCCTGGGTTTCAAAGTGCAAACTAATATATAGAAATGTCGTACAAGTTTTTGGATCTTCTAAATACTAGTTATGGCAACTTTTTTATGAATATGGTTTTTCTAAAAAAGAAATGTCTAAAAATGAAATATTAGCCGGGAACAACCCGGCTAATAGTAAACTATAGTTTTAGTATGTTGAAGTGAAGAGACTCACTTGATATAGATATATGATACAGATTGATATAACAATTCATTGGACGCGATTTCATTAAAAACACAAAGGGGTACAATTAGACGTACTAGAGCAAAACTAAAGGCCAAGGTAGAGAAGGAAGGCTCAACTGTTTATTATACTATAATCGAATGTTAGAATCATATTTTAAATAGGTGAGTCACATTCAAACGCAAATTGAACGCATAAATTCATCTGATGAAAGACATACCGATTTAGAAGAACTTTTTATTTCATGTAAAGGCTTTATGATTGATTTGTTAAACAAGAAACGTCGTTCTAGTGAAATTGATCAAAGTTTTTTGAATATGTCAAACTTGTCTTATCAAAGTCGTCTTCCAAAATTAAAACTGCCAAAGTTTGATGAAAAATACTCGGAATATTCCCGATTCGTCACTACGTTTAAGATGTTAGTTCATGATGAATCTTGCATTCCCACTATTGACAATTTTAATTATTTGTTGAATTGCCTTGACGGACGAGCCCCAGCTGTAGTGGAGCCATACCACTATCAAAAGGCTCTAGATACCTTGAGGGACCGAAATGTGAATTCTTTGTTCTCAAGTCCATCGCTTAATAAACCAAACGCTGCTGATCCTCGTTCAATATTAGACAATGTTGCAGCTCCTCGAAGTTCATTATTATTTTAACCTCAGAATTAGATATGATGAATGCAATAATAATTCACATTGTTATCTCAGAAATTGATCCTGAATCCAAAGTTGTTTATGGTGATAAACAGGACTTTAATAAATTGCCGTCATGATATGTTACTCAATTCTAAGTCGTCGTTGTCAATTTCTCGAAAGCCGAAAAACTGCAGCTGAATCATCCATAGTTATGAAAAGAATTTCAAGCCTAAATTGAAATGTCCAGATTTATCATTTGTAACATCAAATATTTTGTGTGAGTATAGCCAAAGCAAGGAGTATTACATTGGAAGTTATACGTCATATCTGTAGTTGTCTGTACTCCGTCGTTTTGACTTTTTTAAATCTTCTAACTTGTGTATCAACTGACTTCTTAAAGACCATATAATATCGAAATGTCAATCCAAATCACGGTGCCACACTTGTCTTGTTTCCCATCACTCATAATTGCATATTCGAAGTTCACAATCAGCTACTGATACACAACAATCTCCGAATTCATCATTTTATTGATATTCATCTTTGAATTCATCGTCTTCCCATCGTTTGCCATCAAGTCAATCTTCGTCATCGTCATCGCAAGAGTCAAATTCAAACCAAGAATCGTCGTTAAAAATAGCAAATAATACAATGGCTATTCATTTTACAAAAAGTACAGCTATTATGACTCGAAATTACCGTCGTGTTTTACTTCCCACAGCAATGGTATTCATTAAAGACAATTTTGGAACATACCAGCCTTGAATAGCTCTTCTAGATTCATGCTCAGAAGTCAACTTGATCACCCAAGAAGCTGCCAGTCGTCTTCGTCTCAAGCAATTCAAATCTGTTCAGAAAATATCTGGTGTTTCAGACATTCGTACACAACTAAAATACAAAGTCACTGCTATCGCGAAATCTCGCATATCGAATTTCGAATTCACAATAATATTTTCGATCACTAAATTAATTTCTTTCATACAACCACCGGAATGGATTCAGGCCACTGGGATATTTCTACAGATCTGCAACAATTTGATTTACCACAGCGCATAGATCTACTCCTAAGTTCTGAAATATTCTTCGACCTATTGATGGACGATAAGATTTATCTTGGTGAGAAATTACGTTGTTTAGTAAATTCTAAACTTGGATGGATAGGAGGTAAGGTTGATTTAAGTTTATCAAACAACTTTGTTGTGTAATGTGATTACCGTTGAAGAATTAGACTCAATTTTAAAGGCCTTTTGGGAAATAAAAAAGTTTATCCAAAACAAATCAGTTATATCGGATGAAGAAAAACAATGTGAATTACATTTCGTGGAAAACTCCGTCTTTCAGTCAAATGAAAGAATTAAGGTACGTTTATCATTTAAAGGCTCGGTTCAACAACTTAGTAATTCATTCTAGATTGCTCGTCGTCGCTTTATGTATCTAGAAAAATGTTTTCAAAGAGATGATATATTAAACACTATGTACATCGATTTTATGAAGGAATATATTGAACTAGGACATATGTCTTTAGTCAGCTATGAAAATTTCAATAAACCTCATTATGTGATACCTTTTCACCCAATTTTGTGCCCTTAATATCAACCAAATTGAGAGTGGTTTTTGATGCGTCGGCTCGTACATCAAATATATCTCTAAAAGCTATATTAATGGTCGGTCTATATATTCAAAAGGAGCTAATTATAACGATTCTTTATTTTTGCCATCATTAGTACATATGTATTTTCTGCAAGTATTTGTAAAATGTATCGACAATTTCTAATAAATGAAGAAGATCGAAACTTCCAACTTATTCTCTGGAGAGAAACATCAAATAGTCCCATAAATCTCTATCAGCTCAACACTATCATTTGTGGCACCTCAACTGCAGCTTTTCTCGCTATACGAAGTCTCTCATTAATAGCTGATATGTATAAAAATGAATTGCATATCGTTTCTCAAGACCTTAAACAAGATCTATACGTGGAGGAGCATCATAGCTGAACTTTCAACAAGAAAAAAAAAAAAAAATTGAGATCACAGAAATATTAGATAAAGCTGGCCTGAAATTATCAAAATGGAATTCAAACTGACCACAATTAACTAATTCAAATGAAGAACTGCTTTTCAAAAACCAGAAATGAAAATATAACGAAAGCCCTTGGAATGTCTTGGAAGCCCGATAGTGACATTTTTTGTTTTCGGTTTGAATTTTCAAAATTATTCCAACAAAGTCATTAGTTGTATCAGTAGTTGCTAGAATTTTCGATGCTAGAATTTTGTTAAGCCCCATAGTAACTTCGTGTAAAATCCTAATCCATGAGATGTGGAAACAGCAGTCAGATTAGGATGGTCCACTAAATGAACAACTGCAAAATCGTTGGCTTCAAATTGAAGAAAAATTGTCCTATATCAACGAAATAGAAATTCCAAGGTACGTGGGTATAAATCTAGGTGCAACTTTTCATATCCATTTCTTTTCGGATGCATCAAAGTTGGCCTACGGTTGTTGCATATACATTCGTGTAGCCAAACCAAACGGATTTCACGGAACCCTGCAGATGTAGTATCTAGAGGTTGCCACGCTAACGAATTAGCTTCTACAATGTAGTTCAGTGGTCCAGATGAGAAATTTTGGCCTCAAAGCTCAGTCTCCAATACAATCGTTTAAAACAATAATCATCGAAAATTCAATAATTTCACAAATCGTCGCTAAACACTCATCATTTCTTTGACTTATGCACATCACCGCTTATTTATTTTACAAATAAAAAAGAAATTTACATATAACAGCTGAAGAACTACAACTGGCCTTTTGGAAGATAGTACACGACATTCAACAAACGTCCTTAAAGGAGGAAATTGATATAATTCAAAAGGACGAGAATTTATCTCCCACTTGGCAAAAGTTATCACCATTTTTGCAGGATATGGTCAGTTACAAAAAAACATTATCCGTTCTGAGAGTGAGGATAGTAAACGTATCTTTATGGTATGACTCCAAGTTCCTAGTACTCCTTCCAAAATATCATCGTTTCCCAAAATCCTTCGCCAACATATATGGGTCATCAATGCACGAGATGTTGTAGTACGAAATTGCATACACTGTTTTAAATACAAACCACGTCTTTTACAACAAATTATAGGTAACCTCCCAGCCGATCGACTGAATGGCCATCTTCTGTTTTTCATTTGTGGAGTAGAATTTTGCGGCCATACAGAATCAGGAGAAAACCTCCATACAAAATATATGTAGCTATTTTCGATTGTTTTCCTCAAACACCATCCACATCGAGTTTGTTTCAGATTTATCTATATTTATTTTATGTTTAAAAAGGTTTATATGTAGACGTGGAATACCTCAGCGCTTGTACTGTGATAATGCTACAAACTTTGTTAGTGATCAGTCAAAACTCAACGAATACCAAAGCTCTGATAGAATAAAGCGAAATAACCGGCTTTCAGTTCTTGTTTATTCCACCCCGATTCTCACATTTTGGTGATCTTTGGGAATCGGCTGTGAAATCCACAAAGACTCTCTCGGTAAAAAACCTATTAAATGAAGAAATGCTAACGATTCTTATAGAAGTGGAAGCTATTTTGAACTCACGTCCTCTGTCGTCGAGATCTGACGACTCAAATGATGGAGAAGCCTCGCTTTGGCTGATGAATATTTAGCTACTTGAAGCGTTGGCAACTTATCACGTACCTCAAGCAATAGTTCTGGTTACAATGGATACGCGACTCTATTCTTACACTACAATAAAAATCAAAAGGTTCAAATCATATGCTAACATTAAAAAAGGAAGATTGGTTATAATCCATGAAGACAACTTACCTCCCCAGCAGTGGCTCTTTGGTCAAATTCTGAAGACAATACCTGGTCGTGATTGTAAAGTCCGAGTTGCAGATGTACAAACAACAAAAATAATTTTTCGAAGATCCATCCACAAAATTGCTCCTTTACCACTTGATGAAACTGACTGAAAGAGTCCTTTCAATTGGGCGGAGTATGTTGAGTCACAATTTTATTTAAATATAATTATATGTATATTTATATGTAAATAATTGTAATTTATAGTTCATAATAGCTAAAAATAATTCATTATTTTAATTATTTTTATTTAATTAGCAAACAAATCATTTCTTTAAATACCGTATCGTTTTTACTGGAATTTGTCACTTTTACTCTCTCTTTATTTTCTTATAATTTGTAACTGTTCTTATTTACTTGCGAAAAACATTAACATCATCTATAAAAATTATTTTGTACATTCATTCCTTTTGTGATCATTAAAAGCGTTATAATATTTAAACAATAAGGACATTGGGTTATTCTATATCGAAACGAACAGAAAACAGCCATTTTTGGATTTGAAATCTCCGATTTCAATGAAGTTCACTGCAAACATTGGCTATTAAAACTGCTTTTCTAATCAAAAAATGTTATATTCTTTGCCCTTTCTGATCCAAAAATATGACATTTTGAAAAACGAAAAAAAAAGAAAGAGCCTCACGAAAAAAAGTGAAAATGAAATAAAATTTTTTCTGTTCTCTTATGATTCCCAAGATATTACATCTGAATATTTAAATTCAAAAAACCTTTAAAAATACGTATTTTTTCAATATTTCAATATATATTTCTTTCAATGTCATTATCAAAATTTAAAAATTAACTTCATGCTAAGGCCTGCAATATTCATTCAAATAATTATTATGTTTCTTTTCAGTCACGGAATATTAAGATTTTACCAAAGTTTTTTGACACATTTTTTATATACATATGATTTTATATATTTCGGAAATGTACCATTGGAATGGTCTATCCAGATACTATTGAAGATTACACAAAATTAACCCTTTAACAGTATTTAGTTTACAAAAGCAATTTTTGCATATAAACCTATATTTCTGGAGGTATTTTAAAAATGGCCCAGCTCACGTGAACAAAATAATTAAACTGAAATATTTTTGGGATTAGTTTAAAACATATCAATCTTTAATTTTAGGGATACATTTTCTGTATCCATACAAAGCAATGCACTTTAAGATAGTGTCCATATTAGACAACTTTTTATGAGGACAAATGTCAAGGTTAGGTTAGGTTAAAAAGGGGGCGTCTTCACCTCCTCCACGCAGAGACCATCCGGTCCATTGTGATCCCTTTATAAATAACAGTAAAAGCTAACAAACGAAGAGAGAGAGAAACCTTAGTAGAATAAGGCAAAAGAGTAGAAAGAAAGATAACGAAATATAAGAAAAGTGTGGAACATAATACCCATCAATACAAGCCACTGTATCCACATTATGAACCCTATAAGGTTGCCGAGTTCTCTACCCGATTTCAATTATAGTACCGACTAATCCGTTTGAGCTGCCGAGGATAGTGGTCGACTAGCAAGCTTGACTTCATTAAGTATACTAACATGCCCCGCTGTAAGGGGGGCATGTTAGAAAGTGGAGAATGATGTCCAGTGCTGCCTGAGGTGTACTTCTCACGGCACATCTCTGAACTTTAGAAAGAAGGTTTCTATACGTCCCTTTTCTCAACGCTTCCCACCAGACCGAACATTCATAAGTGAGTATAGGTCTCACAACCGATGTGTATATTCAATATACAATTACCGGTTTTAGACCCCAGTTCTTCCCTATAGAATTCCTGCACGCATAGTAGGCCCATACCTGGAGCTTTCGTGATTATTTCTACTCAAAGACATTTTGCTGTCCAAGTAAATGCCCAGATATTTGGACTCCTTTGTCAATCTGAGTTCTGTTCCATTCAAAACTGGTAGACTAAATATCTCAACCTTATATCTCCCGGTAAACAGAACTAGTTCAGTTTTTTAGGGTTGACACCCAGTCCATTACTATTTGCCCATTAGGAAAGCTACATGCATGACATTACTGATTGCGGGTAAAAATTTACCTGAGACCAACAATACCACACCATCAGCGTAGACTACGATCTTACTTCCCATGGCATCGAACAGACTTAATATGACGTTCATTGCCAAAAACCACAGTAACGGAGAAATAACCCCCCTTGCAGTGTGCCCCTTGTCACAAGCTTCCTTATGCAAGTGTCTCCCATGCTCGAGTTGATAACCCAGCTGCTTAGCATCAAGGTGATCTAACACTAAGTTCCCTAGTCTACCATTTCCAGGATAAATCAGCGGGCAACTGAGCTCAAAGCTACTCTTAATTACTCCCGTGAAACTAATCACGAGTTTCTCGATACCCTCAGCTGAATTTCTCCTGCCCTCAGTACCCCTGTCAACCAACTCACCGAAAGATTTTCAATCCGTCCTTCTGGAGTTCCTATAAGGCCATCCCCTAGGTTTCACAAAGTCAAGACTGAAGGACATCATGTTATGATCCGAAAAGGAATAATTCATAGCCACCCTCCAGTCTTTGACAAATTCGCTAGCGTTATATTTATAACCGTTTCCCTATTTTTTATACCGAATGTAGGATCATTACCCCAATTGCAGATATGAAGATCACAACTAGTTATAAATTCAAATACTAACTCACCCCTCATGTTGATGTCCCTGCTTCCCCATTGATAGTAGTGAGCATTCGCATTACATCCTAGAACTATGTACTCTCCTCACCTCCTGCGGTGCTCCGCCAAATGCTGCAGGGCGATGCTAGGTGGATCGGTATAAGCCTTCTGCTCCAGTGGCTTCCCATTGGACAGCTGTAAGTTTCCCGTTGCTAAAAGAATGAAGAAGATTAATATTCAAATCCTTCCTAGCTAATATACATGTCCGTATCTTCTCCAATGTGGACGGTATGAACAGGTAATACCCCGTGGTCCTTAAACTATATACCTTAGTGTTATTAATCCTTGATAAGGGCCACATCCACTTTGGAGTCTATGAGGAGTTTTGTCAATTCGGTTGAAGCTCCTTCACAGTGATGCAAATTAATTTCTACCACTGACAGCATCTTTAGGTTTACCAGATTTAGCATATCTATATCTAATAACCCTAAAACCGAAATTGACAACTCTCCTCAGTGACTCCAGCTTCTTCAGAGACTCCTGATCCACAGCGAATCTGAAGTCTCTGAATTGGTTCTCCTTACAGGTCATAGAGTTCACAATCTTCCATTTACCTGTAACAAGACTTACATTTTGATTTTCCAATACTGTTAGAATGGTTTCAACCTCTGGAATGGGTGGAAAAGACCATGCCGTCACTATTGGACGCAGGGACAACTCAGACGCCAGTATCACCTCAAGTTTCCTATTACCAAAGTTGATAGTTTCATTCTCTTAGTGCAGCCTTTGAAGGATACCCTGTCCGGCCTTTCTTTTACGATAGCGATCACTTCAATGAGATTGTGTTCAATCTGTCGGTCTCTGATCTATTGCCTTCTTGTCTGGCTGATCACATCCAAGCCTAGCATCCCTGACAACCTGTTCCGAATTGCCTCTTTTTCTGGTTGGTGCATGAACAGCCACACTTTTGGTAGTCTTTGCTTTGACAGTTTTTACCTGCTGGTTCAGAATGGCTTTAGCTTTGGCTGGTTCGCCGCTACCATTATTTTCTGCTCCGGCACGATTCGTTGAGGATATTGACTTTCCTCCTGTGCTCTCATGAGACACCTCTGGAGTGCTGTCCACATTCTCACTCAATCCTTCAGGATAGGACATTCCCGGAGAGTCACAGACAGGCCCGTAGATCCGTTCGAATCTTTTAACGTTCCTCCTGTGCTTTCTGACAAGGTACTTGTCCTTGACTGCAAGTGGCATTGAGCCTCTCTTAGCTATCTTATTCAGAAAGATAAGAGAAGCTCTTGCGCCACTTCGAGCTTTCTCTTCTTTAGTGCGGCACGTGCCATCGGTTACCGCATCTCGCATCACCGCGTCTTGCCGAGTTAAATTGCCGCTAACCATATGACATCCTGAGCCAGTCGAAACATCCCTCCGCTCCGACCCCGCCTTGACGTTCTGGTTCCCCTCTTGACTCTGAGCGCGAGTTGAGATCATAGTGATCTCGTTCTCATCTTCAGATCCAAGAGAAAGATCCCCGAGCTTCTGTGTGGCACTGGTCTCAGCAAGGGAATCCCTCGAGATGCCCAGAATCTCACCCCTCTCTGACAGTAGTCCCAACAGCTGACTTTCCTGTGCTAGAATGTCTCGTTGGACACCTATTGTCACTAAATCGTTGTCCGTATTGTCCGTGTCTGTTCTGTCGAATGGAGTTAGTATTAGAAAAATGAAATACGTCTCACGAGTATGCCAGTAAAAGGAGGATCATCTCGCGCATTGACGGCGCGCGGACTAGGCTAAAGTTTACAACCAACTCGTGCCATAGGCGTTGAGTGGGAGCTGTTAACTGTTAGTTTATATAAGCACCAATTAACCATTCAGGTTCTCGGCACTGCTACCAACCTTGACGTTAAAGTACTCTGCATTTATTTGGCCCGCAAGAGGCTCTAAGGAACTCTAGGACAAGATATAATACACATGATCTGAACATTCAAGTTATGGACCTGTATGCACCATGTACCTGGGGATACGTCCGATAGGAGTAAATGCAGCAAAGGACTCCATACGGAGACAAATGTCAAAATTATCGCGAATTTATGAAAGGTGGCAACAGATGCACAAAAACAACAATAAGGCGAATTCATTAATGTTTTTTATAAATGAAGTTTGACAGCTGTAGCAACCAAAAATAATAGTCGGCGGTTTAATTGATGTTACCTTGTATAGATTCGCACTGACTTTGACTTTTGTCTTGATAAGAATTTGTCTAATATACATAATAAAATAATAATAAAAATAAATACATAATATATATTATAAAATTAAATGCAAGTTTGTTTCTTTATTTGTTTGCTTGTTATCAATCTCTTCTAAACGTCTGAACCGTATAATTTTATAGGCTATGTTGGATCTTGATCGGATGCCACACCCACATTTTACGCCCACTTTTTTAAAACTCTCAAACGGCTGAATCGATTTTCTCATAATCTGACACACAGAGGGTCCTAGTGCCGGGGGTGGTTATGGGGTATGTTATATGTCACGCCCACATTTTACGCGTACTTGTAAGTAAATAAATTTTTTCAATTTTGAACTTATGCTAACATTATATCATTTTATAAGAATTTTAAAAATACCATTTTTTTATATAAAAGTAGCAGAGGTGTGTTCAATTTTGTTTTGAAGTGGGGGGGAGGTCCCACATACCCCTCAGGAGTGGTGTATTGGAGTTCAAAATAGTCCAATATTTTTATAAAAATAATAGTTTTATAAAATATTACACTTTTCCTTTAAAGTTCTCTATTTTACTAAATACTCGTACTTACATAAGTGAAAATTATTTATATTTAAATAAATTTTATCAAAAATAATTTAAGAATTTAACCCTTTTTTATTAAGTAAATTAATGCTACTGTATAATTGTAAATATAAAATTTAATTCCCTGTAAGTTTGATGTCAAAATTTTTGACAAATAATGAAATAATTACTACCTCAGAACTTTTATATAGGTTAAAAATATTAATATGATATAGATAATAGAACCTTAATATTTTTGAATTGTTTTAATATTTATTTTGCGACATATTTTTCTAAAGAAATCTTCCTGAACGAAAATGTTAAAAAAATCATTTAAAAGACAAATTGATAAAATGAATCCGATTTTTACGTAGATGACTTTTATATGATTTTATAAGTTATTTTTGTTCTTTATTTAATTTTTATAAAAAAAAAATTATTTGACATTTTTAGCACATTTTTAAGCAGTTTTTCGCGAACATTAACAACACTGAAAAAGAGTGTAGATACTTTTTCAGTAAAAAACTAAAAAATTTTTGTTTTTGGACTTGGAAGAAATATCTTTTATTCGATGAAAAATTTTGTTTTCTAACTAATTGGGTAAAAATTTTAAAAAATCGGATAATAATATTGGGTTAAATCTCGAAAAAAACAGGACCAAGTTTTGACAAAATTGAGATAGTTGAAATTTCAAATACGAATAACTTCAAATCTTTAAGAGACAAAATAGCATTGAACATATATTTTTCAAAGGTCTTATCGAGGGCTTTAAGAAGATGTAAATATTTTAAATCGGATAAGAAACAAAAATTTCACAAGCACATAAAAAAAGATAAATAAATAAGTAAGTAGATGATAAATAAATAAATAAAAATAAAAATATCCCGGTTCTAGAACAATTTCTCCAAAAAAAAGTTTTAAGTTTAGTCTCGCAATTTTGAGCTTGCTATGAAAAAAATAAAATTTCGGTTCACAAGCGGACATTTTATTACATCATGAAAGCTTTTTTTTGTATTAATTATCCATCGATCCTAAGGTAGCTTCAATAAGTTGTACACCAAAACTAAATCAAGAAATTCGGCCTAGCCGTATATATATTTCGAAAAGTAGGAATAAAATATGGGCGTGTCATAAGATGTAGTGCTGGTATAGCTTATATTTCTTCATATAAGATAACCTGTCTCCACCTTAACCTATCTACTATATTTCGATTTATGCAATGTAATTTACTGAGAAGGAGGTTCCCACAAAGTATGCTCATGCTATAAGTATATATATATATATATGAGGAATTTCACAAAAATCTTACAAATAGAGATATTGCTTTATCGCATCACGATTTCATGGAACTTCTAAAGTGCTATCAGCACATGTCAAAATAATTACTGCATCTTTAATAATTATTAAACTACACTGAAAAGAAAAATGTTTAATTTGATTTTTGAAGATTTCGTAAATAGAAAAAAGTTTATCGTCTAAAAATCACTAAATTATCACAAAATGTTGGAATATCTCGCTCAAAAAACTAAACGAATATCACTACTATCATGACAATTACAGCCGTTTAAACCTTGCTACTCATGATAATATGCATTACAAAAAGCGCAATTTTAGTGAATTTTAGTAAAATTTAAAATATAAATTTTATATCGAAAATAGTTTTCTATATATTCAATCTACACGTAGAGAAAAATATAGTTGTAATAGTATAGTTGTACCATAATCTAAGAGCAATATATTATGATTGTAACATATGATCACAGAGAAAAATAGAAATGATTATATGTACTCGTAATAATTATTATGATTCCACTTTGTCATGATTATAATGAGTCTAGTATTAAGAAAATGGAAGGATCTCATTTGACATCAATTTTAACATAACTTACACCTCGCGGTAGTTTTCAGCAAGCGAAATGTGTTTAGAGACGACTGCAGCTGCAGCCAGTATAAACTATGTTATTTTTTTAATTTTCATCGTATTTCCAATCCTAGTGATGTCTTTTATTAAAAAACAGGTAACAAATTTTGGAAACTTTATGAATATTTTAAAAATTGCATATTTTTTTTTTTTTTTTTTTTGTATTTCAAAATTAACGCTCATTGAACTCGGAGTTGTTATATACTAAGAAATTGTGTTTATTATTTTATATAATTTTAATGAAATCTTTAGTTGTCAGTCGCGAGAGAATTGTCACCTTGTCGCGATGCAAATGCTTACGTGCCAAGACTTGCGATGGTCATGCTGGTGGGGTAGCGGCATTGGAATGCTATCCCGTAGGGTTATCCATGCTAAATAGGTACGCAAGTAGCACCAACTAAGAACTACCCTCTCTGATAGAGTCTGTTTTCGCCATAGGGACGACTATCAGATAACTATCCAACACTTCTAATTTCATTGAGCAAGGGTGTTTGGAGCATCGGTTCCCAAATTGGTCGGCTGGTGGTCTGCGTCTGATCAACAGTGGGACAGCAGTCACAACACCTAGCAGCAGGTACAAAATGTGGTTTTTAACATAGCCGAAACTCATACGGCAGAAGTAACAGGCTGTGGTGAGTCGAATGCGACTGCGACCCAAACTAGTAGTGGTAACATTGGACACACACGGCTAGTATACATGCTACTGATGTTGCACTAGATCAGTCTAGGAATCTTAAAATGGCCGACTGTGAGGTTAAATCAACTCGAATAGAAGAAAGTTGTTGAAGTGCCTCTATCGCCTGAATCAAGCACCTCCATAAGTACTAATCGATAACACGTCGGCTAAAACTTGTTTCAGGTGCTGCCTAGATGGAAACGACTAAGTCGTCTCACAAGACAGAATCCCATGTGCGAGTTGTGCAAAAGGGAGCAGTTACGGAATTCTCCTGTCCCTTGCTCGCCAGCCAGAAAAGGCGAAAATACAAACCCCATGCACAAAACACCTGCTTAAAGGACGTTCCCCTTTACTCTTTATTGAGCAATTAGGCTCTAAAAAGATCGAAGACCTCACCAAGGAGCTGAATGCTTTCTTGGAATGGGCTAAGACTCATATGGCTAGCCTCAACGAAGCCCCTCATCCTGCTTCTTACGGAGTACCTAAACGGTAGCATTCAGAGGAGGAGGCTAATAGTTAAGGTCAGTAAACGGGAATTAAATGTCCCAAACCAGCACCGGCTACAATAAATAAGTATAATAGCTAAAAACTAAAGTCTAAAACTAAAATAGTATACATGTGTCTTACATTTAAATACTCATCTTATCTAAATCTTCTAAAATCAATGCTTATCACCTCGCAAGAGCTGTTATCGATCACTCTGCTAGCGACGGAGCCATTTTCCATCAGATATGGGATTTAGTGAAGTGTTCTGGAAGATCCTCAAAGATATTTGTTGTGTAGATGAACGTTCAGAGACTCTATTAAAACTCTAGGAGAGGTATGAGAGGTGGAGGTGGTATCTGTGAGTAAAATACCCAGAAGACTTAGGTCTATCGCCGTAATCCCTGCCGAACCATCCGATTTTGCGGAAATCCTAAAGACCGCAGAACAGGAAAGTTGTAAAGGAGCTGCTGAAGGATCATTTAGGAAAGCGATAATTGTTCTAAGACAGGACTCTATGTAGCCACTAAGGGAAAAACAGCGAAAGGCCTACTATGATTTTAGTACGATATTTTTCCGGGTTTACCGCAGCGACAACAAAGGCAATCTCGCTCCGATGGAAACCACCGCTGTGTAGACAACCGGAGGCACAGTGGTTTATGGCAGGTTCGTTTGACAAAGATAACACTCTCTCAAAAAGATGGTGGGTGACCTATCTGTTTATACGGACAAAGCCAGTAAAGAGCACACCCTTCTGGAATCTGACCAACAACACGGATAATGGGGAGCGTGATTCCTGTTATAGCACGCACCAGGATTGCTTTTTTAATGAGTCTAAGAGGTTAGGTGATTGCTCGACCTATAAGTTTCTGCAGTGGAGTGGAAACACCTTTGGAGACGTAAAATCTTGTCAGCCACATCAGCTGTAACAATTTACATACAAAAATCTTGCGGTAATTGGAAGATGAGTAGCCAAAACACCGTCGAGGGCTACTTGGCTACTCAGTGTTTCTCATACAGTACAGAATGAAGTCATGATCAGCCAGAAAGTAATTTATCGATCATCATCGATGACGCTGGATGATTGATAGTTTTAATCCGTTTATATCAGAGGCATTATACCTGTTGATCTGCAAGAGTTGTGATTTAGTTATACCATGGCTCTCTATAATCTACAGGGTATGTTTGAAAAGGACATACATTCTAATATTCTGGACCAGTTGTATGGTATTTTTCATACCATCACATACCAAACCAAAGGACTTTAGACCGATTAGTCTTGCGTCCTTTCTTTCTAAAACACTTGAGAAAGATATACACTTGAGAATGATGATACCTACTGAACTTCTCCCATCTTCACAACATTCTATACGAAAGGCAAGTCTGTGGAAACTGTTCTTCACATATTGGTTGATCACATGAAAGGGTTATTAATGTTTGGGGAGTATACGATGAATGGATATTGAAGGTGTTTTTAATAACGTTGAACCTGATTCAATTATACAGGTGGATATGGAATTAGGTATATACAGTAATTTATATATTTTCATTGCTAAACTGCTTAAAAATATGATCATTAGTTCCATGTTGGATAGCACTAGTATTAGTAGACTAGCTAACAGAGGTACACCTCAGCGTGGACTCATGCAATAAGATTGGGTCTGGTTTCCAACGACTGCTGTAGAAGTTTTGATGATGAGGCAAAAGTGGAGACCTACTCTGTAGCTGCTCTGCTCAAGCGGAGCTTAGATCTAAATTTTTAGGTTCTCATGCTCTTAATTCAGGTGACCTATCTATTATTGACCTCAGGTCAATATTTCTATTTGGTCTGGATCAGCGATAGTACAGCAGGAGTAAATATCGCACTACTGTAATGAATAATACAATGGAATCAGAATTACAATGTGTCTCGGAGACACAGTGCCCATGAAACCTAATCTATGAAAGTTTGTGATACTATTCCTTGCCAGCTTTTCTGACATCAACGTAAAATAGTGCGGGGCATAATGATCACTTTTATTTATTCCGTGTATAAAAAAGCTTAATGGGTAACATCTGCACCGTTTGGTATTATTTATTTGGCATTGGATCTTTTTATAAACAAAAACGATGAAAATGTGCATTTCCTAATCAGTCCAAATTAAAAGGTCAGTCTATTTTTTTGCCAATAAAATCAAATTTTTGGCAATTTATTCCTTGACCATTTTTTTTTTAATTTATAGAAATGATTAGGTAGTGAATTGTTTTAATGCCAAATTTCTAGTTTTAACTATTCTACTGAATTATACGAAAGTTTTCCAGGATAAAAGTGAACATTTAATCCTAAAATGATTTCCTCAATATCGCCTTTATTTCAAAATAATACTAGTTTTGAAATAGTCGATGTCCAAATTTCCTGCTGATTGTTATGGAACTTAGTCTTTGGAATTTAGATGACTTGGAGAAAAAAATTCAATTGCTTCTGTCATATCAAAAAACTTCTTAATTAAAATTTTTTATTGAAAATTCATTCAATATAACGTAAAGGAATAATATTGATTTATTCTTTACCACAATCTTTGTCCAAGTCTAGATTTACGCTTTTTAAATTGTAGATGCTTTGATCAAACAATTTTTGATTATTTTATTTAGAAGATAGTACTGTATCCAATAATCACAAACCGGCTCGAAAGACCAAATATTAAAGTGATTATAACGATGGCAGTTTTGTAATGCACTGAAAATTTATTTCAAATCATAAAGTTTAATAGCTAAAAACTAAAATCTAAAAGTAAAATAGTATACATGTGCCTTACATTTAAATACTCATCTTATCTAGAGCTTCTAAAATCAAAAGTTATAAATTTCATTTCAAAAGTAATAAAATTACACTAATATTAAAACAGTCGGACAAATATGGAGTACTATGCAGAAAAAATATTCCAGCACCCACCTCGACTCAGAATCACTTTCTGAGCTGATTTAACAATGTCCATCCATCCGTTTGTCTGGCTGGTTGGACGACAGGCTGGTTTTCTGTCCATGTAAACCTGTGCACAAAGTACATGTTGCAATTTTAAAGATATCTTGATGAAATTTATTAAATTGGATTATTTTGATAAATAGGTAACGGTAGTCAAGTCGAATGGGTTTTTTAGCGGTAAAAACCTTGGGTTTTATTGAATTAATTTCATAGTCATCCCATATAAATCATTTAATGTATATAATTTTTAACTTAAAAATTATTACATATGATAGAAAAATGACGTTTAATAAATAATGAGCAAAAAAAAATAAAAAAATTTTAAATTAGTTCTCATTTTAGCGAAATTAAAATTTTAATAAAATTTTCTATGATTTTATTTTAAGTACTATTTTAAGAAAGTTTGAATATTGTGGACTTTTTTAACTTTTCATTCAATTTGGAGAATATTTGAATTAACATCAATTGAATGGCCCGGACACCTTTTGAATAATATATGTGTTAATGATTTAATGATTTAATGATTTAATAAAAATATCGATGAACAAAAAGTTTACGGGAATTAAACTAGTTGCAATTTATACATTTATGTGTAAATTTTTTTTATTTTTCCGGGAAATACTTAGTGGAATAGTGGAATATTTATTCCACTATTAATAATATTAATATTAGTTTGGTTTTATCCCTTCATGCAAAAAAAAAACAGTTATATATTTTTTTTATTAGGTTTCTATGAGCGAAAAAGCTGTTTTGTTTTGCAATTTGGCAAATTTCTTTGAAACTTATACGATTGGATATATTAAAAAAAAAAAATAATAATAAAAATCCCTCACATATTTCTTTCAATAAATAAAAAAAACATTTTTAACAGTAGATATTTACTGATTGAAAAATAAAAAAAAAAGTTTTTGGGTGTTCGTATAAATTAGAAAACTTATAATATAAAAATTAAATAGTTTTTATTTTAAGTAGATTAGAATTCGATAGTAAAAGCGACGCATAACAACTTCCTGGTGTGTCGATATAGTTATGCTTTCAATAAAAAATGTTTGCAGGGTAGATGTTCTTGTCATTTGTGTTGTTGTATGTATGTTTAAGTGTTTATGAGATTTACACATGTTCGTATGTTCGTATACATATGTATGTATATTACATAGGCAAACAAAAATGAAAAAAAAAATTGAAAAATTAAAGAATAAAAAAGTAAACTTTATTTAAGGGCCGGGCCGACTCCCACTTTAAATGAGAAAAATGAGTATTCATGCTTTTTGATTTCTTAAGTTCCTTATTTTTGTTGTTGCTAGTCCTGTTTTTGTTGTCTTGTAGTTATTTAGGCAAGATTTATTTATAATTAATATTCAGCCATTATAACAATTTAGAATGAATGAGAGATATTTGTTTATTTGTATGTTTGTAAGTATTTGTAGTAGTTTTAATTCATTGTTTGTTTCTTTCTTTTTATAATATTTTCAAAACAAAAATGATAATTTTTGTTTTTCTCCCTTATTTTTTTATGTGCAAATAACCTTGAAGTAAACTGTGCTTAAATGAAGACAGCAAAAGGAAATCTTTTTAGATTTAGCATCTCCTACACCCCCGATGAACTAAATTAAATTTGAAACTGTGTCATAATAAGTGATTAAATTAAGATATTTAAGCAATAAATTATTATTGTTATTTTATTTTTTATTTAATATAAGAACATAGATTTTATTTACAAATTTGCAAACGTTATTATATTATTCCTAATGGAAAAACGCATTATGTTTAAGAAAAAATTGTTTTATAATATTAACACGTTTTCATGTTTTGTTCAACCTAATAAATGCCTATTGAAGATATTCCCTCGCTCTGCTTTCAGTAGTTTTATTAGAATTAAAGTGATCCAAAATTTTAAGGAAACCACGCAAGAAAAATAATATTAGCACGATCTCATCTCCACGTCCATTGTGGCATTAAGTGCAAAGTATATCTAAGGAAAAGGTATTACTTATCGATATATAAACATATTCATTACCAGAACTTACTACAGATAAGAAAATTGTTTGAAAATTGTAAAAAATCCGTATATCCACTAATATCTTTAATCACTAAAATGGATAATTTATGAGTGTTTTCTCTTTATTTCATCGAAGTCTCCTCACAAATTAAAAATTATAGCAGGCAATTCTTTATTTGTAACGAACTCCTCAAGAGTGATTCCGTGTCAAAATGGACAGCAATCGGATTTGACATCTCCGATTTCAATGAAATTCACTACATACATTGGTTATTGGAAATGTTTCTCAAATCACAATTTTTTAGACTTCCAGCCCAAAAATATGACATTTTGAATAAAGAAAAATTGCTAAATACTTATATAAAGTTTATTTACTTAATATATATATATATATATATATATATATATATATATGTAAATTAAAATTATAAATTAATTTAAAAGTATTTTTTATGAACTCATATTCAAAACAAATGAAATTTTAAATACAAAATTTGACTTTAGATAATATTTTGCCATATAACTTCTAAACTAAAGGAGTTTTTTTAACATTATGTAATTCTTTAAGAATTTAAAAATATCATTTTTGAAGATATACTAGTTTAATTTTTAAAAGATTAATTTTGAACATTGAACTTTAGAAATCAATTAACTTATTACATATCATTTAAAAGGCAATATGTATTATTATTTTTAAAATTAAATAAACACCAAAATTTTACTATTTATAGTTTACAAGTTTTCAGTAATTAGTAACTTCTAAACCAAATAACTGTCCAGCTTAAATTTTTATATGAGTAAAGAGAAGAGTTATGTCAACATTATATAATTTTTTAAGAATTTTCAAAATACTGTTTTTTGAGATATAATGGTTTGATTCTTAAATTTCCTACTTTGACCTTTGAACATTTGATGGAAATAAAATTTATACATATCGTTATATCGTACTAAAACTAGAGGTGTGCCGTGTATAGTTTAAAAATTATTAGTTATGAAATAAGTACAGCTTTGTGATGTTTTGAGCTTTTTTCATTTCTCAAAACATCATATTTTTGGACCGGAAAAGGACATGAATCTAAAAAAGTTATGATTTAAGATACACTTCTAATAGTGAAATTCATTAAAATAGGAGATATCTAATCCTATTAAGGTGTGCGTTTAATTTATCATTTTATATGTAAGTTAATTGGTAACTGGAATTTTTTAAACTTTAATGGTATGACTTATGGAAAAGACTAAAGTAATTTCACCAAATTTTTGGTGTCATCTGTCTATACAAATTTAAAATTATAATAATAATTTTTAGGGCCTTCTTAAACTCATCTTTCTTTTACAATTGCCACAATTCTGGGCTGATAAAGAACTAATATTTTGTACGATAAAGTAACATTATTCATAATGTACAACTTCTGGGTGCATCTACTGTAACGTCAAAATTTTAAATCAGGCCAGAAAATGCTAAATATAATGTTTGATGGTAAGATTAGTATTAATGTCGTTTTATGACACTCCTTAACATAACTATTTGAGTTTATTTAGACTAAAGCAGAAAAAAATCACATATGTTGTTCCATTTAGAGTAAAATTTTCATACGACAAAATGTTTTGTAAATTTTGATTACTTTTCAGCACGATACTATTCTCGACTACTTTCTGAATTATTTTATTATTAAAACTTAAACAAAATACGGCTAAACAATTTTGGTAAAGCTTCTCCACCTATTTGGGCCTGGAATTCATTATTGTGACTTTTTTCAACCAAGTTTCGTCTCATTCGCTAATTCTCTGTTAAGCTTTATGATTACCCTTAAATGCAATTACTTGATTCAAAGTCAGTCAATTAAGACTTTCTAATAATTTAAAAAACAAAAATCTAATAAAAAATGTTTTTGTACTTTTTCTTTGACTAGCCTCTGTAAACGGACAAACCAACGGATTTCCAACATTTTATCTATTATTAAATCTGGCATGTCTTCAAAGGCATTCCGGTGAAGAAAAATCTTTAAAATCAACTGCAGTAGAAGATATATTTAACTTAAACGCACACACACTTACCATTTTTTTTTTCGATCAGTCAAACGTACTACATAAACACACTGCCGGTCAACTATCTAGGTTCAAGATTTTCGTTACATTAAAACCGATATTATTTTTAATATAAAAAATTAATATATTTTCATTGTTTTCATTTTTCATTGATGTTTAAATATTATTCTTTAAAATTTATTCATTAAATTTACTAATTTTGCAATTTTGATAAATAATATTCGTTATTATTTAAATGTAAAACCTTTTACTATGAGCTTTTCATTTTAAATATTATTTAAATTTTTTTGTATAAATTTGCGAGGTTATATGAACATATGTATTATGGATAGAGTACTGTATGTAAGTTTTCTTGTTTGTTTTATTCATTAAAATAAATGATTTTTATTGATTGTAATAATTTCTTGGTTGTTATTAAAAATTACATAGAAAAAACTTCGAAACAACTTAACTATTTTTTTTTTTTTAATTCGATATTTAAAAATAAAAAATCATCCTAATCATTCTTAGTCTTGAATTAATAGTTGTGATGAATTTGAAATTCGATTGGTATAGTTTCATTTGAGTATTTGTATATTTTTTAATTATTTTACTGTAATTCCATTTTGAAACCTAATGTTTCAAGGCTCAATATTTTTATGAATTGCATGACATATTATTGGTTTTTAATATTTAGAGCAATTTTCTTTATATTTTTTATCACTGGTTGCTTTTTCACCCTTCACCAAAAGGTTTAAAGGGTATATACGAGGGCGGATGAATAAGTCCGTGACTTTTCGAACTTCCCTCGTAGTTATATGAAATACAATACTATTCAAGTACCACCTGATAATAGACTACTGTCAAATTTTTCTAAAAATGGAAAAAGTGAATTTCGAGTGCTCATTAAACATTATTGTTTGCGAAAAAAAACCGTCAATCAAACCAAGGAAAAGCTGCACCATAGATTTCAATGGTAAAAGAGTGCTTTAATGACTTTCGTTGTGGTCGCACAAGTACAAATGACGCTGAACGTTCTGAACGGCCAATTGAGGTCAGTACACCCGAAAATGTCGAAAAAATCCACTATATGGTGTTGGTCGACCGAAGAGTAAAAATACGTGAGATTGTTGATGTCATAGGCATTTCATATGGCAGTGTGCTTTCGATTTTAAATGATCAGCTGGGTTTAAGAAAGTTGTCTGCAAGATGGGTGCCGCGTTTGTTCTCAATTGACCATAAACGTAAACGTGTGACAACTTCAAAGGATTGTTTGGAGTTGTATAACCGCAATCCGAATGAGTTTTTGCGGCGTTTTGTAACTGTTGATGAAACATGGATCCATTACTGTACTCCAGAGACCAAGCAGCAGTCTAAACAATGGGTCTCTCCGGGTGCACCTGCTCCGAAGAAGGCCAATAAGGTGATGGCAACAGTTCTTTGGGATGCACGCGGGATAATCCACATCGCCTAAATTCAAAAGGGAAAAACAATAAACGGCGAATATTATGCCAACTTATTAGACCGATTTAATCAGGATTTAAAAATAAAACGACCCCATATGGCAAAGAAAAAAGTTTTTTTTCATCAAGATAATGCACGGATGCACACGTGTGCAGTGTCAATGGCAAAACTCTATGAATTGGGCTACAAATAGGTACCTCATCTCCGGATTTAGCCCCTAGTGACTACTTCCTATTTCCAAACTTAAAGAAATTGCTCGGTGGAAAGAGATTCAGCTTCAATGATGAAATTATTGACCAAACAAATGCCTATTTTAATGACCTCGATAAATCCTATTTTTTACGCAAAGTAAATGACGACACTTGCTCAAAATTTGACAGTAGTCTATTAACAAGAGGTACTTGATGGGAATAGTGTTGCTTTTCATATAACTACGAGGGAAGTTCGAAAAGTCACGGACTTATTAATGCGCCTTCGAATAAGTTTGTCATTCCGTTTGTAGTTTCCACAATTTTCATCGTAGAGCAAAAAAGTTTATATTTTCGGGATCCTTATAAGAAAGGATGTCAATAGGACGATGTCCATCTGTCCTTCCGTCGGTTGGAAAATCCTTTCGAGAATTTTGCTATTGAAATTTTTTCTAAATTTTTCTGCTGAAGATATGAATTCAGTCGAACCATCAGTTACAGAGAAAACGCACTTTTGACCGATATCCAAGTCCTAAATAAGCTGCGGACTTGATTCTGATACAGATCGATCATAAATATTTTTCTTGAATTTCGGTTTATTGAATCAACCAATCGATTCATAAACAACCGAGTTATTGGCAAGTCTGTTTTTTTTTTATTTATTTATTTAATGTTTGCTTCTCTTATAGTTGTTTTTTTTTCATGGGTACTGAAAAACAATAACAATAAACTAAGGCATATTTGGGGCTTCGTTCTTTCACAGAAAAATCGGACATTTCTTAAAAGTTTTTGCGTTGAAAAATGGACTAAGTAGGTCTAGTATTAAACGAGCTATTTAATATTGTCTTACATTTATAAAATATTTGTTCTGCACCGAAGTGATTGCATCTTCCTTCAATATGTGTAAACCTTTGTAAAATTCCAAACTATTAAATTTGTTATTTACTAGCTTTTACCGGTGCGCTTCGCTATCCTATTTGATGCGATAACTAATATATACTTTATATGGGAGCTACTACTTCTCCTGGTACTATTCACCCTATTCGAAATATGATATAAAAGTTACTTTTTTTAAGACTTTTAATATAATAGTCTTTTAGATGAAAAAATTTTTGTATGGGTACTACCACTCCCCCTGGACCTATCCGTCTTATTTTCATTTCATCAGTGCAGTATGATAGGATAAAGGTTTATACGAAATTTTAGCGATTTTACTGTAATAGTTCCTTAGATATGCCATAGTGAATATTTGCTTTATAAGGGAGGTACTCAACCCCTACTCCGATCTATTTTAAGCTGATCGGTTCATCCGTTTGAGAGTTTTGAAAAAGTGGGTGTAAAATATGGGCATAGATTACTTATACTTGATTTATATATATAAGGATATAAGGATTTATAGAATATTGATTCTATTTCAACTTTATATGAAAATGCAAAGTATTTCAATTATATCCAATATAACGTATTTCATTTTCATATAACACATCTTAATACACTTAAGATTCGGCACTACCGAATATAGCACTCTAACTTGTTAAAATTGTCTTTGTTCGCGAATTTAAATTGTAATTATTATTGTTATTATTATTATTATTATTATTATTATTGTTTTGTTTTTGTGGTGTAGGTTTATGCTAAATAAAATCTTGTTAAATTTTAAATTTCTAAATATGGATTCGAAAAGAAAAGTTAGCAAAATCCTTAGAAAATATGAGTAAAACTCTTAATATGGAACAAGAATCAGGCCGTGTTGTAAGTGAGTCGGAATTGAATTTTACAGTGAGGCGTATAGGTGAAAATTTATTGCGAGAAATATGACGATGTGAAATCGGCAAACAATTTTTATATGAATAATATTAGAGATATTGTTTCAGAAGTGGTACAAAATCAATTTATAAGTATTATATCCAATTTGAAGTAAAATTTAGAAATTAGAATGAAAGAAACTATTTCTCCATTATTTTCACAGATAATTAGGAAGGCAGCCATCACGAATATTTTGCTAATACAAATGGTTATAAATTTTCTGATGATCGACGTTTTAGGTGGAATGTATTCTTCTCTGGTGATGACAAAGAATAAGACTTAATTCGTAGAGTTGAACACATAGCCTTTCTCAATGAATTTCTCTTCAATAGGTTGCGAATAGTTTGTATATTTTATTAAGAAGCCATGCTGCAAATTGATATTTTCTATGCGTTCAGAGCAATAAAGACATAACTTAGAATTCTGCGTTAGGTGTTCATTCAGGTTTTGTTAATGCGACTATGATTTAGAAAATAGAATGATGCATATATTACAAAAAAATAATGAAACTTTTAATAAGTTTTATAATATCATTCTTGATTTAAATTCCAAAATGTTTTGTCCTAGGTCCGATAAGCACTCAATGAAAATTATGAAATGTAATATTTCTAGTAAAATGTTAATTATTCGCTTATAACATGACATCTCATACCCTTTTAGAACTCCTTTTGGAATGTACACGTGCTGAAAGACATGTTTCTAAAATTAAATCAGGATTTAATAAAACTTTATTTAAACCCCAAGTAAGTAAAGGTGAAATAGTTGATTCTGACGTTACTTCCAATGAACAATTCATTGAAGCTTTAAGTCGCATTAAACCGTCAACAGATCTTTCTCTCAATTTGCTTTCAATTTCACTAAAAAATCAAGTCTTTTGTTATAAGCTACGTAGTTTCGAATTGTCCCTTTTTTGTTGAGTGAAACATGAGAAAAAACAGGAAGACCGGAGATCCTGTTCTGTAAATGTATCCTGGGATTCGGATTTGATAAAAATTTCACAAGGTGTCACAAGATAGTTCTCATGACAGATGGACAAAATATAATGAAATTTAGACAAACATTTTTAGTGAAAATAATTAGAACGTAAATCAGTTTCAAACAAAATTTTAAAGAGTAGATAAAGACACAAATTACTTAGAAATGAACACAATATCGTTGAAAGCGCTATAGTTAGAGGTAATAGTGGTGACAAGTGTTGCCAGGAGTCGAGAAAAAAAGATTCTAAATTCAACTTTAAAAAATAAGGCCAGAAAAAAAGTTAGAATTTTTTGTTTAATTTAAATACTTCTTTTTTCTTGTTCTCTTTAGTTTTATTTTTTTTTTTATTTTTATAGATATTGTAATAAATTTATAAATAAAATGAAATGACCCAAATGAAAAATCCTCCAAAAAGTTCCCTTACAAATTTGGGTTATAATTCATATTAAAATTACCTAATGTTTTGAAGTGATTTTTCTATATTTTTAAACTATAATTGCTTTTTGATTAAGCATTTTTAAGTTTTCGGTGATATTTCGCTTTTAGAAGATTTTGATAGAATTATGTCTATAAATAATTTTTGCGGTTAATGAAGCAAATAAAAAAATTATTATAATCGATTTAGTAATTCCATCCAATTAGTTATTAGTATTTTAATATATCAGTTGTTTTGATTTTTGAAATTATTTTTTTCTTTTTTTGAAATAGTAACATTTTAACCTTTCCAAAACAATTTTAAGAATCAAAATAGATTAGGAAAAAGGCTGGAAGCTGCGTAAAAATTTATGTTATAGAACTAAATTCAGTATAAAAACAACTAATGGTTCAACAATGCCAATTATAAGTAAAGTTTTAACTAACATAACATTAAATGACTGAATTGAATTAATATCTTTTTATATTTCTACTGGATTTTCTCAACAACCTTATTTAGGATTTAATTTTTGGAAACTTTCTGGATTAGATCTATCTCTAAATTTTGATATCAATGAAATTAGTATTGATGAGAATAGAAATGACTTGACCGAACTACAGAATAAGCAATTTGAAAAGGTGATTAGTATATTTCTTTCGTCGGAAACTTTAGGTTTAGGTAAAACTTTACTATTATAGCTCGTGATAGATACTCGTAACGCAAAACATGCTAAGTAGATATTACCCCATTCCTCTAGCAAAGCATAAACAAATATATGAGGAATTGGACCGTGTGATTAGTTTGAGCATCATAGAAGAAAGTCACAGTGCTTGGTCTTCACCACACAGAAAAAATTATCCCAAATAATATTTTAATAAAATGATTAATTATTGTAATTAATGTTAATGTAATTAACTTTGTAGTTGTTTTAAAATGTTGTGACATAAATCGACAGCTCTTAAGAAATATAAAGAAAAAAGCAAACGTGTCAGTATATAAAAATATAAAATATAAAAATAAAATAACTTTAATTCAATCTCCAAGCACTTTGAACTGTTTGTTATATCGTTAAAAAAAAGTAGTACTCGTAATACGAAATATTTAAATGATTTCTTCAGTCTCCGGTGACGTGTTTAATGTATAAATATTTGGTAAGTATGAATTTTAAATATTTGATGAGATTATTAATCTTTCGATGTTATTGTAGATGCTCCCGTCGTTGGTACCGGGAGCTATATTCAATTACAAGATCCCTGTTTATTTCAAAACTTTTCTGTGGAAGGTTATTCATTTACATGTATATAAGGTCAAATCATATTGATTGTTTTTGACGATTTGTTGAGACATTTATCATATTGTTATTGGTATCTCGTCCTTGGCCGCAAGGGCACTCTAATACGATAATATGATCTTTATTTTAATGTTCCGTAGAGATTAACGCTTATGTTAAGTGCAAACATAAACATTACATGATTTAAAATGTACACATTTTATAATTATGGAGAATTATATTACATAGATTTTTACATTATACATATACTATATACATACATTATTGTAAAATCTAGTTAAATAAGTGTATAACTGACTAGGTGGATTATAAATACTTTCAAAAGTCACCGATAATCACATGTGAGATTCATGAGATACTAGGGGTCAAAAGTTATAAAAATCTGATTTATACGTGATTATCGGTAATTTCAATAGAGTGTTTATGGCGCCAATATGAAACTATATAAATACCAAGTTTCCTCTCCCTCAAATGAGTTTGTGGTTTTAATATTTTTCTGGTTTAATTATTCAAATATTTCTAATAAATCAATGCGTTTTTATTGAAAGAGGAATTTAATTAATTGTAGAATTGAATCAATAAATATTTTAATTGATTTTACGTAAGCATCCAATCATAATTCTAATTAATTTTATTGAAAAATTTATTGAAATTTAAGCCAAAATCAATTATTCTGGTTAATTAATATTATCATTTTGGTGCCTGTAGCAAAATCAAATAAAAACTTAATTAATATAAGCAATTTCTTAATTGAAGTCCAATTTTATTTCTTTTTTTATTTTTTTTTTTTTGCAGTAATTGTGATAAATAAACTAAATAAAACTAGAATTTGTCTAGATAGAAAGTCACAATTAAGGATACGTATCCAATTCTAAATATTGAAGGTTTGTTAATAAGGCATTAAGATATCTGTCAAATTCCATTAGAAAAGTCAAGTCAGATAAAGACAGCCGTCACAGTTATAGGCAGACCACTATACCATTGATGCCATTCGGTCTCTGAAACGCTCCCCAAATGATGATGAGATTAATGGATCGGGTCATTCCTTCCGAATTAAAAGAAAGGATATTTGTTTACTTGGACGACGCCCTGATCTTTTCTTGAAATTTTGATTATTATATTGTTTTGCTAGAAAATGTTGCTGAGTGTTTATGTAAAAGTGATTTAACTATAAATGTGGCAAAGTCTAAATTTTGTATGAAAGAGGTCAATTATTTAGGATTTGTTATTGGTGATCATCGTATAAGAACATTTGATAAAAAGATAGAAGCAAGAAGCTCTAAAATTCCTCGAACCGTCTGTGAAATAAGGCAATTTCTTGGTATTGCAATTATTAGCGTAAATTCATTTCAAACTTTTCTTCTTTGGCTTCTCCGATGTCATATTTTATTAAAAAGGGAAATAAATTTGAAATGATAGAAGAAGATTTATAGGCTATTTTCCAATTAAAACGTGTTTTAAGTACTGCTTCCAATTTAGTTCATCCAGACTACTCAAAGTCATTTTTAGTGCAGTGCGATGCTTCTAAATCGAGCATTGGTGCAGTCTTATACCAATTGGATGAACAAGGAATAAAAGGACGGATTTATTTCTATTCTAAGAAATTGAGTAAATCTTAAAAAAATTATTCAGTCACCAAACTTGTATGTTGGGCAGCCGTTTCTGCAATTAAAAAATTCTTTACAACAGAGCTAGGGAAGGTTCAGTGAACATTATACCACACGAATTACCTAGCAATTGTTGAACTCTCTGAATTTGTTATAGGCATAGATCTTGATAGCCTTGAGTTTGAAAGTGAGGATTTCAAATCGTTGAGACAAAATTGTGAAAAAAAAAATCAGAATACCTTCCCGATATAAAAGTTTCAATAAAATTTGTGTATAATAGAGTTGAATTTACTGAGGGCAATACCATTTCTGACACTTTGGTTTGGAAATTATGGGTACCAAATTCTCTAACTGATAATTTAATAACGATAGCATATAATCCCCTACAAGTGTCTCATGGTGGAATTTCTAAAGCACTGTCTCGTCTCAGAGAAAAATAACTTATATATTTACGAAATATATAAGTTATCAAAGGCATCCAATTTTATAACTAGACATTCTATGGGAAAGCAAACCTTTACAGAAAGGCCTTTTCAGAAAATTTTTATTGACCTATCCGAATTTTAATTTTCTGAAAGACGGATGCGCTAAGATGAATTAAAGTGGGCCACGAACTTTGGTGTACATAAAAAGTGTAGACGCTGAAAGCGACTCTGTAAAAAAAAATATAAAAACTCAAAACGGCGGATCCAATATGGCGACTAAATATTTTTGTTATAACTTGGCGAAATTCTAAATAATCGTATTTGGCATAACTGAATTCAAATTTGTATTTTGTTTTTCCGAATTTGAAAGGCGTAAGCAATACGAAGAACTAAAAGTAACTGAAATTGAATTTTTCGCCCTATAAGAGATTATTTTATTCAAATTTCAAAAAAAAGTACATACGATTTATATAACTGTGAAGTTGTTAATAATGAATTTAAGAAAAATTAAAAAAAAAAATGTTGGATTGAATGTGGTGGCCAGTAAGTGTAATTTTTAATATTTTGTCATTAAGATTTTTACCTAATGTTTTCAAATTCAAGTGCATGAGTAGTTTTATACAATTTAAAGATGTTTTTATTTTAATAAGAAATTATGTTTAGATTAACGCCATATTGGATTTTCCATATTCTTTCCATCCTTTCATAAAAATTCCTAATTTCTATTTTGATATAAAATCTGGCCTTTATAAGTCTATTGAAAATTTAATAACAATCCTTTTCAAATCTCTAAAATTTTAAAAAAAAAAGATCGTTAAATTTACAGTATTGGTTTTTTGAGTATTTAATACTGGAACCATTTTTTCCAAATTCTAACAAAATATTTGTACATTTTTTAAAACAATACACTTTTCTAAATGTGCAAATTACTAGGTATTGCACTTAAAAACTTATAAACTTGTAAATCCTCTATAAATTCTAAATCTAAGATTAAACCTAATGTAAATATGTACTAATGTATTTGTTATATATAACTTAATAGTTGTATTAAATTTGTAACTAATAAGTTTATTTATACATAATTTAGAAATGTATATACAAAACTTTTTCCCAGCCTTAATAATTGAGTTACTAGAATGCAGTGCAAGTATGCATTTGATATAATAAATATACATACATATATCGGTGAGTGAACATATTTTTTTTTTAATTTCTTTTATTTGCATATTGGGTGATTCCATATAAAAAAAAAGAGATAAATTGGATCTGACTTCTCGGATTTCAATAAAATTCACTACTGACATCGGCTATTAGAATAATTTCTCAAATTATAAGCCTTTTGGGTCTTTCTGGATAATAAATATGACATTTCGAAAAACGAAAAAAATCTAAAAACTTCACAAAGGTGCACTTGTTTAATTGCTAATAACTACTGAACTATATAGGGCAGATCCCCAGATATAATTCATATTAAGGACAAAGATATTACCTTTATACCGATATTTATAAAATTTACTTATATCGAAAATTCATAGGTCAAAATTGGACATATAAATATCAAACCGTTACATCTCTAAAAACGGTATTGACATATCTTTTCTCCTTACTTATTTAAAATTTCAAGATGGATACTAGACTGCACACAACTTTACCGAATTTTGATTTTTTACCGTAACTCTTCCTAGCATCATTCTTTAGGCTATAAAAATATATTTTGTGAAATATTAATGAAATGAGATAATGTTAACCCGTGCCGCATCGGTGCATTTATATGGGAAAAATTTGGACTTTTTACAGTTAGCTATTAATACTTTATTTTGTAGCGGAATGTTAAAAAATCATAATTTACACATAATTATCTATCAAACAAGGTATAAAATGTAAAAATCGATTAAAAAATGTTAAAGTTATTAAGAATGCCCCAGATAATTAACGTGTTTTTGATCACTTGTGTAAGGAGTGTATTTTTGGAGAAATTTTTAAATAACCATCATTACTGAAAAATAAGTTTTTGTGTCTGCGTGATAATGCAAACCCCTTTCGATGCTTAGTTAAAAAAAAATTTGATTTTATTGCTTCAAACCTTCAATTTAAAATTTTAAAAGTTTTTGTTAAACAAATATTAAAAAACTTCGAAAAAAACTCTGTAATTTTATAGACAGCACCATAGAAAATTAAAAAAAAAAAAGAATTAGGTTAATACATTGCATAACTAAGTTATACCCAGCGTAACCGATGAAAGGGAGGATTTCAAAATTTTATTAATAACAAAATAATTTGCTTATAAAAATTTTTATTATTGCAAAAAAAAAAAAAGATTTATTTATAAAAATAGTTAGCATAAAATGCTCTTTTTATTAAATAAACTTCTGTTTGTACGAGTTTTTTACTCGGACTCCAGTCTTACAAATCCTCATCTAACAAATTTAGAACTGAAAGCATGGATTCACAAATGTTGATCTTAAGTCCGCCGAAGCGCTGGTATGAGCCAAAGTAAAAATATATATTAGGATATAAGCATTCATCAAATATGTTTTTTAATTTTCACAATCCGCTCCAAAAAGATTCAGCATTTGATGTTTTAAATAGTTGTTCATAAACTTTATCATTAGCTTTAGTTTCTAACAATTTCAGTTCATTTATAAATTCTTCGGGGTCTTTTTTACATCACTATATTGTGAAACAATCTCAAAATAATTAATTTTTTCTTTGGAATTAACAAACAATGGGTCGAGATATTTCAAACAACTTAGTTTCTCGTCATTTAGCACAAAGTCTTAACAAGGGGGCCAAAAAAGTGGCCAGATGGTTGAAAAAGGAACAACTGGCGACTAAAGCCGCCAAAAGGTATCGCTGGTTTTAATTCTTCAGATTTCAGCAAAAACGCTTTTTTTGGAGTTTTTTATATAGTGAAGCCAGTATTTTGGAACTGATATTCAGACTAAACAAATTTGTTACACAGTAAGATATTTCAGAAAATATATCCTGAAGTATTTAACAAAATTAGACAAGGATAACGTTTAAAATACGAAGGTGAAAGATTGAAATTTGAAATATATTTAATTTATTACAAAAAAACATAACGAAAAGTTATTTTCTTTATTTTGAATTCGATGCAATGATTTCTGTGATAAATGTTGTTTGATAAGCATGACTCTGCTTGTAAGAATAATGTAATTATCTTTTTATTTGTCCATGATATTAATTAATAAAATTTACTTTGCACACTTTTAATAATAAGAGCGTTTAAAAAAACGTCTGTCCAAGCTCAGTTAAAAATTAAATTTCCCTTTTTACTGGTTGTATCAATAAAAGCCTTTTAATTTTATTTGAATAAAATTTCATCAGAATCTAGTTGAAGATAAATAAGTTTTCACTATGTTTTGTAAGAAATTTAATATATTTCCAATTTTGACTTTTGATCTTCGTATTTTAAAGGTTGACTTTCTCCAATTTTGTTAAGAATATCAGGATATAGTAACTCTACAAAATTTGTTAAAGTACTTTCAATTTGGAGAATGAAGCTAGATTTTTTGTGCGAATAAACACACTTATGCATTAATGTATGATTCTATAAAAATAAAATTAGTAATAGTAGATAAGAAATTATTTTCTTCTTTGATGAAATAATAGCATTTCAGCCTTTTTAAGGCAGTTTTGAGAAACAAAAAAAATCTAGAAAAATAGCTGAAGCTAAAACGAAAATTTTGAGGCTAAAAGTAAAATAATAAAATTAGATTTAGCATTAAAAAGGCTAAACTAGAAACACTGATAATCACTATATAGTTTCACGGGCTAAAATTTCATAATCTTTAGTTTTCAATTTAAGATCTGGTATACAGAAGTTCATAAAAATTGCGATTGAAAATTAAAAATATGAAAATACAAATTTGAGATTTTTATGGTCGAAGAGCGAAAATGCAATTGTATATAAAATTCGTACGCACATTTCTTGGGCAGGAAATCCAAAAATATTAAAAGTTTTTATACAAAAAATTGTATTTTTATTTTTTTTTTTTATTTAACTGACAAAAAATACTACTCATTTAAAATATGAAGTGAACAAATATTACATTAAAAATAAACCCTAAAATATGTAAAAACAATAATTCAGGACAGAACCAGTACAGTTTTGCATACATAATATATATGTGATAATGTATACTATGTATTTTTCATTTGAGAATTACACGCTGCTACAGTGAAAAATCACTAGAGAAATGATAATAGTGGACATGATAGACCTCCTTGAGCGCATCATGAATCAGTTTTAAAAATTTAAAATACATCCCCAAAATTTTGAGTTATACAAAAAAAAAAAATGCTTTTGGGTGGGTTCTTGAATAAATGTCTCCATAATTTTCTTTTTAAACTCTTTTAGTAAGTCGAAGAATCAGTTTTTTCAACCGTATATATTTTGTATGTTTTAGTCAAATATTAACAGTAAATTTTTGAACAGCACACAGTTCACACAGTTCTAAAACGCTTATTTACATTTTTCCCAAAAATGAGATTTTTTACATTTATGGCTATAGAATCCATATTTTTCCGAAGTCCCATAGATTTTGATTTAAAACATATATTCCGCTTGGCGATTCGTGCTTTGGGAGTTGAGAAAATGTCGAATTCGGGAGAATATGTACCATGACCAATTGAGTTATTGGGCTTGTTTTTTAACCTAAAGTCATCTCTGTGAAGTTACTTTTCAGAAAAGTGCAAAATTGTTGCTAAAGAAATTTTATTTTAGATAAAAAGAGTGTAGATAATTTTTCGGCTAAAAAACACAAAAAGTCGTCTTTTTTGCAATTTTCAAATTCAAAATCGTTTATTTTTGGACTCGGTAAAGATATCGCGTTCAAATTTTCTTTATTCAATAGATAGTTTTCTTTAACTAGTTAAGAAAAAAAATAATAAAATCGGTCGGAAATACTAGGATATATATGAAAAAAACTGGACCAAGAACATGCAAAATTATGGTGCTTAAAAATTCAAATGCAAATAACTCGAAAACTATAAGAGATACATAGAACATGTAAGCATGTCTTTTGTAGGCCTTATCAGGGCCTACAATAATGTATAAAAATACTTTAAATCTAACGAGAAACAAAAGTTTGGCAAGTGATTAAAATTTTTTTATGTCAGAGGTACCTAACTTTGAGCCCCCTTAGCTCCGCCCCTGAGGGGTTGTTGTACCCCTCTTCCAAACTTAACATTGTACACTCCTCTGCTATGCCTAGTCCAAATTACATGAAAATCCAACTAGCCAATCAGAAGTTACAGATTTATTTCCAAAAAAAAAAATTATTTTGCCCCACTGTGCAATATAGATGAAGAATATTGGATGATCTATTTAGACCTTTTTTTATTATGACCTGAAAGAACATTCCCTTACATTTATTTTTTAAAGTTAATTAATTCAAATGTTGGTCGCGAATATGCTGTAGGTGGTCCATTCGGAAGGTATGGGTATGTCGCGAAGTTGACAGATTTAGAGTACGAAATTCGCTGATCACCAAAATAATTTCTCAAGAAGGCTGTTGCTCCGCTCTGTATGTGCCGTTGCACCAAACGGGAAGCTTAGATGCTACACAACATCGTCGAATCGATTGCTCACTGTTTTTACACACACTCTTCGCTGCAGCTGTAATATGCTTCTCATTACAGGCAAGATGTGGTCTATGCGGCGTATATATATATATATATATATATAAATTATAAATATATAAATTATTTCATAATTATTATAGAATTTTAAATTATTTCTTCTTGGCGTGAATTCCTGGGATAACGGGAGTGAACAAAAGACCGGGAAAGGCAAAGCACTACGTGCAATGTATAATCTTCTATCTCTAAAGAGTTTATCTCTGGGTAATTTACTATTACATAAATCGTTCCAACAGATTACAAATTAGACACTTACTGTCAAAATATAATATTCTGCCCAACGGTCTAATTGAAAACTTTGAAAAGTTATACTTAAATACTTTCCTGAATACTAATCTTTAAGAAAATTATCGATGTTTTTTAAAGATATTCATTCAAATGAATTAAAATGTACCAAAAATTGCTTACATAAGTTATAGTTTTATTTTTACAAAGATTTTATAACTAACTAGCGTATAAAGCTAAGTTCAGATTACACTAATATTTGACTCGAAACATTTAATTTAATTTCAGAGTTGATTTTTTGTTCACATTACGGGCATTTATTTGGCGTTTTTGTTTGATTAAACATCAAATATCGTAAAATATTAGAAGGAGGAAAATATTTTAAACCTTTTCAGATTAAATGCAAATTACTTATTAAAAATTATTAAATGAATTTATAGGAAAATCTTACTTATATATTTTGTTTTAATCGAATTAGAACAATTTTCTGATTGAATTTCGGAATATGTGGAAGTAATATTTGTAGTGCTTTTATTTAATGTATAGCAAAAAAGCTATTTATTTTAAATATAAATATTTATAAAATTTACGAAGTAACTTATTTAGATAATAAAGGAAATACAAACTATTACCAATCGATTAATTTCAAGATTTAATAAATATATTAATAAGAATTACTTTAAAAAATATATATTTAATTTTTTTATAAACAATTTACGTATGTACACAAGAACAGCCCTGTTTTTTTTCTCGCCATTTACAAAACAGCCCCGTCTTCAGAAAACTGTTCTTTGCACTCCACTTTCTACGTATAAAAAGTAACAAATCTTAGTTTGTAAAATCAAACAAAAATTCGCTCAAAATATTAGAGAATATTTTAAAACTTGTGTTCACAAAATATTCACTCTAGTGGTTTTGTTTGTCCAAAATCAGCTGTTATCTTTTGTGAATCGTAAAAATATTTAATTTTCACACTAAGCAAAGCAAATATTTACAAGAACCGTCAAATATTAGCGTAATGTGAAAATATGTATGAACAACTTTTTGACGCTTTTCTTCTCCCTAATTGAAATTGAAATATTTGAATGCGTTAGAAATTGATGGTGAATAATACTTATAGTGATAAAAGGAAAAACTAAAAAAAAAGAATATGCCAAAAAAATCGGTATAAATTTGTTCCCTGATCGAAATATAAAAATAATTTCCGGTAAGATTTGCAGAGCAAACAATGAGTATAGCAAATTTAAACTTTTTAAAACCAAAACCGACTTTTAAAAATATTACAGAAAATAAAAAATAAATCCGTGTATTTCCGCTCCCTGTTAGAAATTTTACAATCTGTCACCGTTAGAATTTGTAAAACGAAGAGTTTTGATCGTCTGTATACTTCTCATAACAAATAGACGTGAAAAATATATTTAAAATAATAAGCGATTGGACTCTATAAATATTATTTTTCTAGTGCAACATTTCTTAAATTCAAAATTAAAAAAAAACAACAAAAATAAATTGGTATATAAAAAAACTAAAAAAAAAAAAAAAAATTAAGATAAAAATTGTTATGACAATCTGCTATAATTAATTTAAAAGGGTCTATGAGTTCTCATGATGAGAGGCGACTCAGTTTAGTGTCGGCCCAGAATAACAGAGACAGTGACATTTTCAAATTTGATAGATATCCAGCGGAAAAATATGTTAATGCTTCATCACTGTTCCCCCGTAATTAATTTACACAAAAAAAAAAAAAAAAAAAAATACACAAGAAAAAATTGTTTAGAACAAAGCATAAAAGTAAACATGCAAAATTCAATTACAACAACAACTGCCTCAGCTTTAGTAACAACACAGCTTTCTACTATTAACACACAAACTTATAATCCGCTAACAACAATATCTAGTGAGAGCTTAAGTGTCATTAACACTAGCAATACCCTAAAAGCAAAGATGGTACGAGTACGTAGAAAGGCTCTATTCCAAAACAGGAAAATAAGATAAGTATATCAAAACCATTAGTTCCAACTGGTATGCATGGGTATTTAGATATTAATAAGATAAATTTAAGTCCCCAAAAGGGGGTGAATTCTGAAAAAAGCAAAACAAAAAATAAATGATAACCCCTTGACTGGCAAGGGGCTATCATTTCAAGAAAAAGAGGGTGGTACTATTCAAAACTCAAACAATTTAGCAAAAACGTTTATTAACTTTATCGGGAAAAATCGGGAAATTGATGGTGGTAATAAAAGGTATAGAGTCCAGTGTGGAGCCAAACGAAATCAAAGAGGTCCTAGAAGAGTTGGACTATCAAATAATAGCAGTCGTAAATATCTTTAATAGGGATAAGATTCGCCAATCATTATTAGGAGTTGAATTAGAATCAGATGAGAGGGAGCTAAAAAGGAATGATACTCATTCTATACACTCTCCGAAATATCCATTAAATCGTAGAGTATATATAGGGAAACCTCTTAAAAGAAACGGACCTGTTCAATGTGGCAATTGACCGGAGTTTAGGTACACTAAAAAATATTATACTTTGCGTACAGTATGTGTTGTGTCCGGAGATCTTCACACTTCATTAGAATGTGATATTCTAACGAAAGGATTCAAAAGGCAATGTGGTTACGGTTTCAGCAAAGTCAAATTTACTAAATAATTGAGCAAATTCATTTATACCTAGTAATGGCTCATATGCCAGTACTTTAAAAACAAGTTTCCAATAACCTGATATCCCTCAAAATTTGGGACCGTTAGAAACCTTTATGCAATATCCTCTCTTAATCAAAATATGAAAAATTTTATGTCATCATCCATGCAAAAAACAATACAAAACAATACTTTTAAGAACGCAGAACCAAGTGATTTAAATCATCTTAACGAGAAAATTAGTTTGCGAATATGCTTCTGGAATGCAAATGGTTTAAACCAACATACATCCGAGATATCTCACTTCATACAGAAACAAAATATTGATGTAATGTAGATCTCAGGGACTCATCTCACTAATGGATATAATTTTTATATTTCAGGTTACACATTTCATTGCACTAATCATTCGGACGGTAATGCACATGGTGGTACCGGTATAATAATTAGAAGACGAATAAGACACTGGCATAGATGAGTTCTCCAAAGATTATTTGCAGGCAACAATAACCATTCATCGTGAATTTTTTTCTTGTAATTTGACCCTAAGTTCAAAGTATTACCCCCCACGATTTTTGATGACCAAAGAAAAATTTTAAAAATTCTTTAACACACTAGGAGATCGTTTTCGGGTATGTGGTGACTACAATGCTAAGCATAATTACTGGTGTTCCAGGTTAATAAATCCCGGTGATAGGCAACAGTACATTGCTCTAGTTGATTGTTAAAAGGGCATGCTGATTCTAGAAAAATTTCAGATCTTATAAATTTTGTCATATCTAAAAATATCAATCAAAATTCTGTTACTACTGAAATCTCATATAATATATAAAATCATATAATTTATCTTCTGATCACTCTCCAGTTTTGAAACTCTTTAGTTTTCTTCAGCACAATGAAGAAAAGATATATTTATGTTACTTTCTAATTTACTTTCTAATTTCATGTAGTTTTCTGTGCTTTTAGAATTAATACATTATAAATATGGTGATATCTACGATATATATATATATATATATATATAATTTTAAAACATCTATTCTCCTTTATTGATTTTAAAATTTGAAACACATTGAAGCACTAGTTTACAACTTCAGTTTTTATAAACATAAAAATTAAGTTAAGCAACAATGATATTAAAGCGAACACACCACGATCATACATCATACACAATATAGTTGTATTATGCCTTTGTGCTTATCAATATTCATAATGAAACGAACTCATATGCACTCCATATACAAGTCTCAACATGCTGTTGTGTATATTATGTTTAATTAAATCGATTTTTCATACATATTTTTGTCTATAACTTTGCTTCTATCACGATTTAGCTAATTTATAATTGGCAGTAATGTAGAATTTACATCTGACAAATTTTATTTAAATCCGTTAAATTTTTAGTTTAGTTTTGGACATTAATTTGCAATCCCGAGCTGCTTAGGATATCAAAGTAAATCGACTCAGAATTTGATATAGACCAACAATATGTGAATACTTTAGAGAGTCTTAAAAAATGTTTTCCTAGTGCCACAGCCCGGACGATAACTTTACCATACCCTCTTTCACCACTAGTGTTGGTGGAGGGTATGAAAACATTCTAAACATTTTTTTTCAATTTCGTGTATTAATTAATGTATTGTACGTTTAACCAAAAATCTTCTCATTAGCATTAAGCATAAAAATTAAAGCAGAAAATTGAAAGAGAAAAATAAAAATAAAAAAATTTCAAACAGAAAAAAGCTCCGGTAAAAAAATACATCTCGTTAGATCTGTATGCGGCTTTAAACTACGTTAGTATGAACTAATTAATGACAAAATTTTTCCTAAAAGGATTTTCTTATTTTTATTCTTATTTCAGCTAAATAATGTAAGTGAAATGTAAACAAGATGTTTTTCTTTCCTTTGTTTTTTCTTTTATTGTGCACAAAATTACAACAGATACAACAATACTAATGAGCAACATTTTCCAACGGAGAAGAGGAATCAACAAACTTAGATGAAAAAAAAAACAGTGCTTTAAGAAACATAAAAAGTGGTGAAGGTGAATGTAAAGCATTTTTTCCATTCTTCGTCAAAGGAAACTATAAGATCGAGTAGGTTGAGTATGACTTTATGATTTTCACAATTTACATTTAGTAGTGTGTTTACGTGTAGCAGTTTTGTACGAGTAGTTATACCCTCTTATTCAAGCATCCATCCATTTGGATAAATACGAATATGTACATTAGGGTGGGTCAAATTGTTCGGGTGAGAAAAAAAGCCGAAAAGCATGTAGTAAAAAACAATATATACGCAAAAATATAAGAAATTTATCCTAAGAAACTAGGGGTCCAAAATTAAAACATATCTCTCTATCAGCGATTGCAAAATCATAAGTCCTGTTAATTTCAAATTATTGAATTGAATTTGTCATTAAATGGGCTTATAAGCCACCACGATACTGGGCCTAATATAATAATGCATGAAGTTATGCATCAGTATATACACAATCTTTTTATCTCTTTTACCCAAAGTCTATAAATACTTGTCAAAATATAAAAATGTCAAAGATACTATTTCCATAAAAACATTTCTTCCTTCTGTTTTCTGTATCCTAATCTACTGGTAAGATCATTCACTACGATAGTTAATAAAATATATCTTTTGTTAAACAAATTCCAATTCAATTTGTTTTATTTATTTTTATTATTATTATCATTATTATTTATTTATTTTTATTTTATTTTTATTTATTTTTTTTTTTTTTTGATATTTATATTAACTGAGAAAAACAAAATTTCTTAATTTTGTTTCGGGCTCAGATAATTTATATATTTCCATTTTGCTACAGATTCATATCCACAGCATTACATAGAAACATGTCCCATATACATATTTAGGGCAAGAAAAAGTATAAATTTTATCCCAAAATGTGTCTCAATTTTGAGCTTGTTATGAAAAAAATATTTAAAAATTATTTCACCATGGGATTGTGGTCCTTCAGAGGACTACTTAGTGCATTTTTGTAAATTTTTATGATCGTGGAGGGAGCTAAGTTTTGATTTTAGACCTATAGTTTCTTAGGGACGTTTTGTTAAAATTCATCGAAAATTACATTTTTGCTCTACACTTTGTGACAAAAACAATTGACCCAACCTAATGTACATAAATACCTGTGCATGTGCGTATAAATACGTTCATTTATATGTAGGGATGTACATACATACATACACATTTGCAAGTGAAAAAAAGAACAATAAAAAGGAAGGTAACTTTAACATTAATTCAAATTGTAAAAACACAAAAATAAAAAGCAACAACTACATGAAAAAAAAGTAAAAATTACAAATACTTACATATAAAAGTAAAAATTTGAAATTCAAATGTATTTGTATTCCTATGTATGTAATGTTGCTCTATAGAAGTAAAATGGAATAAAGTACTAATTTTTCTTTTATATGTCATTTGAGGCATATTAAAATTTTCCTAATTACAGAACAGGAAGAATGCGAACTGATACATTTACATACATACATACATACATACATACATTCAAATGCACAGTGGGGCCAATTGCAAAATAAATGTTAAAAAGTCTAGATGATAGAGGAGGATTTAAGTTTTCAGAATATTGTTCGCTGCAGTCTGTGGATAGAGCAAGTGAAAAATATATCGGAGCTTGTAAGTTTTACAAATATGAACCGATTTTAAAAATTTATATTTTTAAATTCTTCAAAGCAAGACAAATTATAAAGAATTCCAAAGTTTTTTTTTTTTCTTTTTATTCAGAAATTTTATTTTAAAACTTATGAGGCCAAATCGCAAAAAAGTCAAAGCCAAAACTGAAAAATTTAATTTTTGAAGTCAAATATCTTTTAAACTATAATAGATAATTTAGTACAGTATGCATTTTTGCGGAATGCAATAAACGTCATTTGTTACTGCCGCTACACAGTGGTCCAAAAACGTTATTTTTATGAAAAAATTCTGTAACTTTAGAACTACTGGATGTATTTGAATAAGATTTCAGGTGGCCAATGTTGAAGTGCATTCCAATTCATTTGGAACAGCGAGTTTGTGGGACAGGGGTTGACCACCAAAATTGTGATTTTTTGTGATTTTTCTCAAAAAGGTGGTGACATATTTTTACTTTAAAATCAATTCTTTCCCTCTCGACTAAATTTTTTTCGTTTTTCTGTTGCACCGAGAACATTGGGTGTAACAGTCTCCCCGCTTGCATTTTAAGAATTCTGTTAATTTTATTTAATTTTTTTTTTATTTGTTTGTAGGATTCAAAAATGTTAAAGCTGAAATTAAAAAAAAATACCTTGATTATATACCACCATATGTTCACTAAACACACAAAAAATATTTTATAAGTTAAGTCTCTGATAACGACAGGGTGACCATTATACTACAAAAAGACAATGTTAAAACCAAGACTTTGGAAATATATTCATATTCTTGTTTTAAGTAAAACTTTTTTTCTATTTTACTAAAATATAAATATAAAGTTCAAATATTATTTTTTACAAAATAACACTAAACATCAAAATTTTACTTTTTTTTTTTGATAAATTTAATGAAGAAATTTAGTATACTTAATTATTTATATATAATTATTTTTCAAGTTATAACCTTTCAAATTATACTAAATATTTGCATAAATACTTTACACATTTTTTTAAAAACTAACAGAAATTGACTCCCCTTCATCAAAACTTGCAAAGTGCCTTACGAAAAAAAGTTGCAAATGTACCACCTAGAAATGAAGACTAGTATATTCTTGTATGATTCTCAAAATATTACCTCTGAATGTTTTCATTTACATGAGCTGGATCATTCTTAAAACACCTCAAAAATACGAATCTTTCACAGCAATTGCAGTAATTTGGGACGTAATTTCATAGTTTACTTGTCACAAGAAAATTAACTTCAAAATATTATAGAGACATATCATTTGGAATATGCATTTAAATAATTCTTATTTTTATTAACATTTATTATTATTTATTAACATTTATTTTATTAACATTTATTTTCATATTTTAATTATTTACATGTTTAAATAATGAAAATATGACAAAAAATTTATATATATTTGACCCTTTTTAATACATATTGACCCAGCAAAAACTTTGCTTTCATGGTAAGCTAGCAGGTATAATTGGAAACAAAAATAAACTACTTATTTTTTGCCTGAATAACTAGTTATTTTTGTTCGAGTTGTCCACGAATTCATGTAGTTATTTTTCTAATTCTAGTAATAACAAAAATATGTACCTATTTTTTAGTTTACAGTATATCAAAAAGTATGTACTTAATTTTTGCTTACAAGTTAAAAAATATGTACCTTTTTGTTTGTTTGTAGCAAGTTAAAAAATAAGTACCTACATAATTACTTCCCACATGCAAAAAATATGTACTTACTTTTTGCTTACAACAAGTTAAAAAATATGTACCTTTTTGTTTGTTTGTAGCAAGTTAAAAAATAAGTACCTACATAACTACTTCCCACATGCAAATAATATGTACTTATTTTTTCATATACCGTAGTTTAAAAATATGTACATACAAAAATATTACACAGCATTAAAAAATAAATTGTTATTAAAAATATACTTCCATTTAAATAAAATTATTTAGCAATTTAAAATTATTAAAATGTATTTTATTAAAAAATAGAAAGTAATTCACTTCATTATATATTAATTAATTATATATGTAAATTATTAAACTAGTAGTTTTTAACAAAAAAAAAAGTATATATATATATACATACATATATATATATATATATATATATATATATATATATATATATATATATATATATATATATATATATATGTATATATATATATAAATATAATATCGGAAATTAATAATATACGTAAATTCTTAAACTGGTAGTTTTTAACAACAAAAAAAAAAAAAAAACATTTGCGATTGAACAAATTTAATAACACAACCTAGTTTAATAAAATGCATTGAATATGCATTTAACAATAAGACTAATATGGTTCTTTTAATAATACCTTAATAAAATAACATTTGGAATATAAGATATTATAGTTTATAGGTTGCGACGAGTATATTTTTCATACCCCTGAAATCGAAAGTTATTTATAAAACTATTTTCAGAATTCGAGGTTTTTTTAAAATTTGTATCTCGAGTACTAGTTATTAAATTTATTTATTTTTTTTATTTCAAGATATTTTCCTTTTATTGAAATAAAAAAAAAATAAATAAATTTAATAACAAGTACAAGATAAATAAATAACTTCCAATTTCGGGGTTATATTAAAAATTCTAAATAAGGTTAATAATTTACTCATGCGTTCCTATAAACTATTTTGTTTTACATTCCAATTGAATTAAATAGTTTTTGTTTTGTACATTTAATTTTCTAATGTCGAATCCAAGTCATTACCATCAATTTTTTTTGTTTTGGGACCATATGTTTTGATATGATATTGTCAAAACTATATATCTCCTCATCAAAATAAGTTTCTTCAACAAAGGCTATATTTATATCCATAGAATTTATTGGGTAAACAAAAAAGTTTTGAAGATTTTTGAACTTTTTTCCCAAAAACGTTTCTTCATTTAAAATTTTTGTTATACCAACATAAGTTCAACATACAAATATTATCCGGACATTCATAGCTAAAATATCCTATTTCCAAGGATATGGATTTAATATTTTCTTTCTTATATTTTAAGCCTATGAATTGATTTTGAAGAATTATTGGCTGGTTGAAAAAATTATTGAAAATCTGCTGGCCTATATGCTTAGGCATTTTAATTTTTCTTTTAATTTTCTGCATAAAATTTTCAAAACGGTATGCTGTTTGTGCATTTAATACTTGGCTTATAAGCCAGAAACCAAGTTTTTAACTTTTGTTTATGGCTGATTTGGAGGTTCATTGGCCATATTTGTTTCCAATGAGCCGCTTAACAAAGCATACGTTTTTTTTAAAACTTTTCTTTTGAATGTTTTTCTTCCGTGCATTATAGATTTTTATGTATATAAATACCTAAATAAAATATATGTGTACTTACTTTGTTCAGTAAATTCTTTTTGGCACCTTTAGTTATTATTATGAAAACTTTTTTGGCACTTTTAATTATTATATTTCAATTATTATTTCGCACGCCTTAAAAAAACACTTCTTCACCTTTATGTATTAATTTTTTTTCAATTAATAGCGGCTTCTCTAATGATGCATATATTAATAAGTAACTGAAATAAAAAATGGCTATTGAGTAATCGTTACTTACCATTTTAGACATATTTTTCAGACTTATCATTACGAAAATGTAAATAAATTAGTTAAATATATATTATTTAGAAATAAAAGATGTTTAAATTTTTGTAATTTAATGAAGTAATTTATTTAAATTGAAAATTAAAATACACAATATAAAGTAATCGTTGGTAAACAATTAATAGATTACATCACTAGTATACTGCACATAAATCAGTGATGTCAATTAACATGTTTTGTAATACGTATAAATGTAATCTACGTAAAGACGGTATTTAAAATACGTAATAACGGTATTTATAATATGGATTATTTCGTTATCGGTATTTTTGGTTATTGTGCTAAGGGCATTTTTATTCAATAAAATCATTTTTTCAAATTCTCTAATAACGCTAATGATATTTTAACGGTAACAATATGTTTTGTATCAGTAACGGTGTTTTACGATATTTCTGTATCATTATAATACAAGATTGTTGTATTTTAGCGGTAATGATAATTTGATTCGATGAAAGTATTTTAGGTATTTTAACAAAGACAGTATTTCGAATTATTTCGGTAACAGCATTTAGCGATAAGGGTATTTAAGCCGTAATAATACCCAAACTTGTAACAAAAAAAAAAAAATAAAATAAAAATAAAAATTACATTTGTTATGAAGGATTTTATTAAAATTTTAAAATATTCATTAACAATTTTACACTAATAAAACGATTTTTACATTTTATTGTTATTTTATATATACATTCATCATATATCAAGGGTTTTATTCTTAATAAAAATTTATTTGCTTATATCTTGAACACAACGTCTTGCGTTTTTTTATTTTTATTTCTTGACAACATTTTTCTTTTGTTTACATTTTAAACAGCTGACTCCATTAAAATAATAAAAATATTTTGGAATAATAAATTTGCAATAAATAAATGAATAAATAAATTAAATAATATGGATATTACAAATTTAATATTAACATGTCTGTATACATACTGTTGCATGAATTAGGTTTTTGACAAATTGAATCAGGTTTTTTTCTCTCAAATAAATATTTAGTTATTAATCTATGGTAGTACTTCTAAAGGTCATTACCAGAATGTAAAGATTTGTTACTTAAGGTAATGAGATAAATAAGTAGTTTCTAAGATTATTACCAGTTAGTACTTACTTGACCTTTCAAAATAACTACATTTGTAATTACCACTACTTTCCAAGAAACGTGTGAAGAAAGTACTACTCATTACCCAAATTCAAAAAGTTTTTGCTGGGGAATTTTAAGGCAGTATTGGAAAGGTCTATTATGATACTATTGAAAACATTTGGTTCCAAAAATTTTAATCAGCAATTTTTGCAAACAAGTTGTATGGAAGTATTTATTATACTTAAATATCAATGAGTTTATGGAAAATATAATAAACTCAGTTTATAATAAACTGAGTTTATGAGTTTATTTAAAATATAATAAATTCTTTTAAAACCGCGGTAATAATCGAATGAAAGAAAGTATTTGAAGTTTAGTCGCTATTTTACACGAATTTATAGTTTTTGCCAAATTTATGATTCTTATGACATTTATTTTCTTAAACATTTACTTGTTATAAAAATTAACTCAACCTGTTATGGAACGATTGTCATAAAATATTAATTTTTTTTTTTGACAAAAGTTTGAAATTGTGTATACTTTTTATTGAAAAACACATTTTTGGAGTAATTTTAAAAATGGTCCAGCTCATGTGAACAAAATAATTCAACAGAAATATTTTGGGTAATAGTTTATAATATATTTATCTTTAATTTTAGGGGGGTACATTTGCAATATTTTTTGTCTTCATATAAATCAGTGCATTTTAGTATACATAAGTGCACAGCTTTTTCAACATGTTTTTTTTTAATTGTGTAAATTTTGAACCTTTAAATATATTTCAATGAATTTTCACATAGTTATTGCTGAGATTTCTTCAAATTGTTTTGGGAGAGCACAAGTTTCTAGCTGGTCTCGAGGCAAGGGCAGGTCGTCCGAAATTTGACGCATCGAATATTAGAAATTTATTAGCCTTAGGTTTATATTGGCTTAAAAGAGTACATTCTATTTATTTCTGTACATTTCATTTTATTTCAACAAAATATTCATTTACATCGAATGTATCAAGAATCTTCTAAATATCATTATTATTAGTAGAAATAAGTATCTATGTTAGAGCAGGATTGGAAAACAATAAAAGATAATTCAAAAATTCCTGGATTTGACATATTCCATATTTTTTTTTTTTGCATTAAATAGCTGAATGTACTTGAATTCAGAGCTTCTGGCTTCCTGTGCCTCTTCGGTTAATTCACCTAGTGATAGCATATTTGATTCAAAAATCTGACAACCATGTTGAAGTACTTTGTGAAGAGTTAGTGTTAATTTCTTCCATCCCTATAACGATCGTAAAAGTTTTAAGTATCTATGGTGAATAACTCAAAATTTTCTTCATTTATATGATTTTTTGCTATTTATGCTATTTACTAATCTCAATATCACGTGACATCTTCGAAGAAGTTTCACAGCAATTGCAGTAATTTGGGACGTAATTTCATAGTTTTCAAAGAATCTTCTTGTAGTTTTGGCATCATTTGTACTTCCATAGCCGACGGACGAGTGGTTTATCTATATTAAGATCAGTCATCTTTTTAAATTCAGTTTGAATTGGCCTTTTTTCATATGTTTTCATATCCATAAGTTCCTTATTGTTTCCAACACTTTTTTGTTGGTTGCCGGGCATACTTCTATATTTGAGATCATACGCAATATGAAGCAAGTATTCCAACCAAAGTTTATGGCATCTTTATTAATATTTGTAAAGTTGTCTGCTGGAGTTTGTGAAAATTGCGCTTTTTTCAATCCACATATAGAACGTGTTCAGGTTGAATCGGTATTTGTAATGGCATTGCATGCTTTTGCATAAATCATTGCTAATTGAAGTCTAAAGTTTACGTTGATATAACAGCTATATATTTCAATGCAAACCGGACTTAAATTTTCTATTGATTGTTTAATTGTGTCAACCCAGTTTTGTGTGTATTGTTTACTTTCTTTTATTAATCGAAACCTTATTGGTCTGCAATATAACTTTGATCCTGGAGTTGGGTTTTTCCAAATATATTTAGTACCATTAGTAGACGTATATAGTTCATTCAAATTCTTTTGTAGCGTAGTGGAACCAGCGATGGCATAGAAACACTTTTGTAGTTTGTACAACTTTCTGCTGATGACGTTTGTTTATATTCTGATAGTGCTGACATCCCCATTTGCATATTAATGTCATATCAGATTTATTAAGTTGCAATGCCTCGTTTTTCGAAAATGTTGAGAGAAGCCTTAAAACGGTATTTTCAAGTAACTGCGACAAGTCGATAAATGCTCTTTCATTGTCTATATAACAAGGTGGTGGGACAATATATTGCTTTTTTCCAGTATATCTTTGTAATATGACAGATATGGGCGTCCTTTATTGAGTAAAGCCTTTCTCAATTTTATATATTTATTTTTGCTTAGTTCTAACTCCATCATAAAAGCTATCGCCTCATCTTCAAAAAACTCAGAAACTGGTGAAGGTGTTGGAGTACTTTTTATTATCCGTTTAAGACGACTTGGTTATGCTTCAGGAAGAATATCAATTGATTGTTTATTTCTCCGTAACACAGCCTTAGACGATTCTTTAACTTCAGATTGAGGTTGCGTGGACAGTATTTCCTACAGTCTACTTTTTTGTTTCCGCCGCAGATAATTATACTGCTTAAGTGGTGATCTTGCATTAGTGGTTTTAATTTCCATGATGCTTTCCAGCCAGGTGTCATACTTCAATTTAAACTTCTGTACACAATTATTTACTTTCTTCATTGTTCTTTCGAATAATTTGAAAAAATTGTTAACTTTATCTAATTCTCCAGTAGCAATGTTTAAACGGATTTTAATAAAATATCTTAGTATAGTTATATATTCCTTTTAGGTTTTTCCCAAAGAACGAAGCAAAAAGCTTTACATGTCAATCTTATCCTTATTATGGTAAAAATGTTAACAATATTAATAAAAGAAAGGAGTTTATTTATATACCGACAAACTTATTCTATGTGCTATAAAACTTCGCAATACTTTTATATAATTCCACAGGTTTAGTACATGTTCTTAAATTACCTGTTATGAGGAATATCAAATGGCTGGATATACCTTTTTTGTTGTATTATATTACCGAGACTCGTAGGATAGAACTACCTGATTGTTTCATTCTTTAATACGCTACATAGAATGACTTGAATACACAAAATTTTATTAAAAAAAAAAATTTGAATTACTCAGGAGTTCTTTCAATAACGGATAATAATTTCATTAAAGAAATCCATATATTTGCACAGAACTTCATTCAGGTTTTAGTAAGCAGTAATTATATTAATTTATTTTAGTGATAAATACAGTCAAATAAGAAATACTAAAGAGAGGTCCTCCCCTTGCATCGAGACCAGCTAGAAAATTTTGCCCCTCCAGAACTGTTAGAAAAAACATCAGCAATAACTATCTATAATTATTTAAGAGTTCAAAAGTTACACAGTTATTAAAAAAAATGCAGTTATGTGTAGAAATGAAGAAAAACATGCAAATTTTTTTGAAGGGGGTCAAGTTTTTCTTGGTTTTTGAACGAATATGTAAAATACTTATGCAAGTATTTGGTATCATTGGAAAGTTATAACTTGAAAAATGATATATAAATAATAAAGTATTGAAACTAAATTTCTTCATTAAATTTATTCAAAAACGTACAATTTTGATGTTTCGTGTTATTTTGTAAAAATAAAAAAATAATTTTTGAACTTAACACGTTGACGGACAGTAGAAACAAGTGAAATTCGAAAATTGACACTATATGTTTTTGTAATTTTTAGAATATTAGAAGTATAATTTTATTCTTTCTGCTTAAATACACTTAATTTTGATTAATTCAGCACCTTTAACTAGGTTGCGGCTACAACCGTCATGGCGCCAGCGGACTCTAGACACTATGTAATGGGACGATGGCGGCTATAACAGCAAAAATTTAAAAACGTAAATGACAGGTTTAATGACTGAAATAAGCAATTTTTTGTGAGCAACAAAGTATTTTTGGGAGTTTTACACGAAATGTTAGTTCATGATCAAACAAAAATAAATAAATGACAAATAAATTTATTATAATTTTATAATTATTATACATTATTTTCGGTATGTCATGTTTCAAAGCATGGTGCAGGACACAGTGCAGGTTTTGATATGCAATTCTTGCAGCAATATGATATTTCCTTTCTTACTCCCTGTTTATAACATTGTTTACAACGCTGAAAATATGTTTTTCGCTGATAATTTTCAGGAGGAGAAATTTTCTCAGGAAAATGCTGTGTTCCATTGTTGTTGATTTCATTGGTTTGGATTCGTGCACGTTTAAATTGAACCAAAGACCTTCCATCCTGTTTATAATCTATGCCTGAATTCTATAAACTTACTTTGAGAACCTGTCTTTTCTTTAAAGATGTAGTAAGAATTCCACACTGCTACATCCAGTAGATGAAAGATTATCTTTTTATACCATCTAATTGTTTTTCGTGGACAGGAATAATAGGACATCATCTGATCTGCTCTGTCGACACCTGACATATTCTGATTATAATTCACTATTTCAATTGGTTTTCTCTTTTCCTGTTGTCGACGGTTAGCTGTGTTTATCATACTTGGGTGGTAAGCTGTTGTTAGACATAGCACATCCCGTTTATCTTTCCATTTGGACACGTATGTCTGATTTTGGCGTCGCCATACATGTTCTCCTTTTCTAAGCTTACGACCTGTTATTTCTTGCGGCAGACCCTTCCTATTTACACGAAGAGTTCCTGTCACATGTGTCTTTTTGCTCAGTAATTTGTTAGCCAATGGTACACTGTTGTAATAGTTATCCATCAACAAATGATGCCCTTTGTTTAAATATGACTGCATCAATCGCATCACAAGACTTTCAATAGTTGTCATGTTTTCTTCGTTTTCTCGATGGCCTTTGTATATTTCTATGTTCAAAACATAACCTTGGGCAGAACAAAGTTCGTACAATTTAATTCCGTATTTTGCCTTTTTGCCTTTCATGTATGTGCGAAAAGAAAGCCTTCCTCGAAATAATAACAAAGATTCGTCTAATGATAATGCCTCATTTGGTGCATATGCATTCGCAAACTTTTTTATGAGCAAATCAAGAAATATTTTTATTTTCCTCAAACGGTCGTTTGAATTTTCTTCTTCTACATAAAAGCATCTCAATATTTGCTCAAACCTCCTTCCAGACATTTGTGAAGGAAAAGCTGGGTGGTAATGTAATGCATCAATGGAAAAGAGTTTTCTAATACTGGAGAATTTTAGCTGGGACTGAAGCAAACACAAACCCAAAAACTTTCTCATTTCAATCGTATCAGTATTTTTGAAATTTGCCTTCCTACTATGCCTTGTATGTGGCCGTGTTTGATTGCAAAGTTTTAGGCCGTAATCATTCGTAGATTTTATAATCATTTCCATTACTTGGTCATCCCAAATTTTTTCAAAAACCTGAATTGGAGACACATTTTCGTCTATATCCAAAAGAATCCCAGCCGCATCTGCATCAAAAGAAAAGTTTCTTATAGGTGTTGTATTGATATTCCATGTCTCATCATTTTCTGGTTCTTCTGGTGCTTCATATTCCTCATCTGTAGTTGATTCATTTTCTTCATCTGCATCAAAAGAAAAGTTTCTTATAGGTGTTGTATTGATATGCCCTGTCTCATCATTTTCTGGTTCTTCTGGTGCTTCATATTCCTCATCTGTAGTTGATTCATTTTCTTCATTACCCGAACTGTTATTTTCAGCACAGTCAGCATCAGGTTCAGATTCACTGTTGCTTGACCCACTACCTGTTTCCTCAAAAAGCTTCAGCAGCCTAGCCTGTTCTTTTTCCCAACTGGCCATTTTCTATAAATATTGAATAAAACATTCAATTTTATTTTATATTATTATTTATTGTATATTATTTATACATTTATTATTTACATTATAATTTTTATATTTCAAATGTAATATCATAAAAAACAAAAAGTAAACAGTATGACTATAAATATCGCTAAATGAATCAAAAAATGCTAAATTTAAATTTTTTTATTTCTATTTAAAGTGTAAAATCAATCATAAACAAATACTTACCAGTATAAACAAAAAATATCGTTAAATGTATCAATAGCAACTGTAAATTGAAGAGAAAACAAGATCGCACTACTCCGTTCACAACCACGTGCATACTCAATGTGTTAACCTTGCATACTAAATTTTTTTTCGAAAACATGACACTAGGCTTCTACTTGTACGCTGGTAAATGCACATTTGTGCTGCTACAGCCGCAGTGTCTAAAAACGACCGTTTCGTATTGGACGGCTATTGCCGTCAAGTGCAAACATAATAAAGAAACATTTAAGTTAAAGCTCACAATTAAGTAATGTTTCGTTTTACAGTTTAAAACTTAAGTTGACAAGAAAATAAACTTTTATGTTTTTATAATAGGGTGGTTCCAACTTTTCAAACATTTTTCTTTAACTAAAATCATAGATATATTTTATTTATTTTAAATTTTTTATCATAGTATTGTTAATTGTTTATCGAATATATTTTAATTAAGACTATTATTTGCATAAGGTAATACCAAAAATTATTATAAATATCTAACTAACTTTATTGTGCTAAAAATTTCTTGATACCACACTAAGAGGTACCAAAAATAAATGAAAAAAAACAACAATTTTAAAAAAATAAATAAATAACTTGCAAGATGTAAAGAAATTTTAAATTTATGGACTGTACAATTAAGAATTATTAAAAATAGATTTAGTACTTTTATTTACTTTTGTTTATTTTCAATGACTATTTTTTAAGACGTTAAACAATTTTCATACTTAGGAAAAACTTAAGGGATGGAAAATAATACTTAAGTTTTTAATCATAAAACAGTTTTAAGAACTTAAGACCGATTTTGCCATAAAGTGAGCAGTACAATACCTGACCTAAAACCATCATTATTACATTTTGGTATAATATAGAAAAAGTTGTCCTTAAGACAAGAACATAAATAGATTAACATTTTTTACTCCAAAATACCCAAAACTCAGTTTTCGTGAAAACCTGTATTTAAAATATTTTTTGAAAATACTTTTTCTTAGTAAAATGGTCACCCTGTCGTTATCAGAAGCTCGGCTTATAAAATATTTTTTATGTGTTTAGCGAACATATAATGTCTCACATAAATTAGCAAATTATCATTTTGAAATAAAAAAATTGTTATTTTAAGTTAAAAAATTAGGTAAATAAAAAATAAGAATAATTTTTTGTGAATTCGATACTTTTGCCTGTCTTCTACCAAATGCTGCAACAGTAGCATAAACTGTTAAATCGTTTCCGAAAAATTGAGAAAAATAACACGAGTAGTAGTTTCAAGTACCTCACAAAAGTATTGGAATTTAAATTTTTTTATTTGAAGATGCTAAAAATAATAATAATATTAATATTACTAATAATAATAATAATAATAATAATAATAATAATAATAATAATAATAATAAATAATAAAAAATATATATATTTTTTTATACCATTCACATAAAATGAAGGGTATATACAAGTTTCTCATTTTATACCAAAGTTTTTAAATATATATCCAGGCCCTCAAATTGAAAAATAGTCCAATAAATACATTTCTCTTTCAAAACATATATGGCATATAGTCTCGAAAATCTTAGTATTAAAATTCAGCGAAATCTGTTTGCGAATGGAACAGTTTTAAAAATTGTTCAAATTTTCTTTGCTCAGATTTAATAATATTTTCTATTACACATACAATAATATATGTATAAATATTTTTCAATTAGAAAGTTGAAACTGAATAGTCTAGAGGAAGTGTTGTACCACAAACCGTTAAATTTCTGTTTTTCCTATATATATCTATATATATATAAATAAATAAATAAATATATATATATATATATATAAATGTATATAAATATACATATATAAATATATATATATATATAAACACGTGGTTGCAACACACAACTTTTGCAGTTGTGTACTAAGGATTTTGCAAGGTTTTTTAACTTGGGAACACGAAATTCAATTCTCATTAATCGAACTAATAGCGAATAGGGAATTTGACCAATAAAAGCATTGATGAAGAAATTGTATGTAAAGGTGAGTAAATTCGGGAAATGTAGATTTTCACATAGCATTATCATTCTCGATCTTATAGATAATATCTCTGAGTGAGATAGTATATGGCTGGGGTATTGTCGATTTTGTTTATGTGTAGGGTGAGTTAAATGAAAAAATCAAAAACATATAGCATGTCACAAGCATAGCCCGAGGAAGTTCGGAAAACCGGAGTAAAATATCATTTGTAATTTCTAAAATAGCATGCAATTTTACTGCTCGATTTAACTGAGTGTGGACAGAATTCAGCATTTTTGCTGGTAATTTGGCACCGCAAAATTGCTTTCGAGGGAGAGTTATAAATTTAAGGGGAGCTACTTTAGTATAGGCTATTAGAAGATGGGTAAATATTTGACCGTATGGACTTTGTGCTCGAAGATATAAAGCGGCACCATAGGCTTTCTCCGACGCATCACAGAAACCGTGTAGTTCTAATTATTTTAGTTACTGTTATCTTTGGCGCAGGCCAGCCTGCGATTTCTGATAGAACTACTCTTTTAGTAATGCTATTACGATTAGGGTACTTTTGGGGATTGAAATATAAACAATCGGTTTCAGCATTCCATCTTAAATCACAGTTTAAAATAGTTCACATTTAATAAATGCGCGGGGGGTAGTTTCGAAAGAAGAGTTTAATGGTTGGCAGTCCACTTTCGAAGTTGAAAGCCTGCTGTGTGGAGAATCTTAATAAGGTAGTGTCGGGATTCAATAGACTCCGAGAGACTATAAGAGCCGTAAAGTTCATCATCGATAACATTAAACGACAGGGTTTTGATTTTCACAATTTTTAGAAAGTTCTATTAGAGTTCTTATTACCAAATACGGGGTACAGTTTTCTCTAAAAGTAACTATATTTAATTCATATTCATTTATGGAATCATTAGGGGATGATCGAAAAATGATTTGCTGATAAGGGGTGTGATGACTATTGACTAGAATTTGTCTATTAATTTTTTCAATGTCAGCACTGAAAACATATCTAAAAAAGCACCATTTAAGAAATAGAATTGTCAGATGAGATTGTAAAATGGTACATCATTAAGGCTAACACCATTCGTTGTAGGGTTAGATGCATTGAAAACGACGCGCAGTTTAGTCGTGGTACTATCAGGCTTCAGGTGGGGTAAATAGTAAGCAGATTTTTCGTGATTCGAAAGTCCCTCGCTAATACATGTCATATGACCTAGAGTTAAATATTTATTTAAAACAATATAGTATTTAAATTTATCTTCGGAAGATCGACTTAGTCGGGCTTCGTTGCGAAGATATTATTTTAAAGCTATATAAGTCCTAATGTTTTATTCACTTGAAAATCTCTGCGACAGGGTAAGGAAACTACATAATGGCCCAATTCATGGTGGTAAGTTGTAGCCTAATAGTATTCTTCGCTGTATTCATCATCTTTGGAAATACGACTAGCTTCAGAGATTTCTACGATAATTTGTGGGTAAAAGTCATCTCCGAGTAATAAATCGACGTGGGAACCTTGGTGTAAATTCACATCAGCAATTTGCAAGTCGGCTTGCCAATAAGCTTACGTACAATATGAACGTTGACGTCCCTCTCAAAACATTTATCCAGTGGTGATCAAATGATTATGGAACACAATTAACTAGATGTTGCTGTTAAAGAAACATTTAGTCCTACAATGTCCATTCTTTTTGCCTTAAAAATCAAGGGAAGTTTATTTTGAAGATGCTTAGAAATAAAGAATGTCTCTGATGCTTCATCTATAAGAGCAAGAACTGTCAATCTAGTTTTGCCTATACAAATGTCTGCAAGGGCCGTGCCAAGAAGTATGGAAGTGCAAGATGTGGACTGTAATCGGGCAGAGTACGACTGACTTACATGAGGAGGGACAGCTGAAGAAGTTGAAGGCCGCTCATCTGAATTATCTAAATGGTGGCTTATAAGAGGGGCATTTGTCTTAGGAACAGATTCGACCTTATTATACTTTTGTACTTCTAAAGTGTGGATAGTATGATCATCTTGGGGCAGGGATGTAAAATATGCGTGGAATTCTACTACGCGGTCTAATGCACGAATGAAACGATCTAGGCCTGACATATTAATAAGTAAAAAACAGATTCTAAATAGAGGAGTAATTCGAATGAACTTTTCAAATAAATAAGTCGATGTTACTGGCAATTAGCCAAGAATTGGAAAACACATATACAAAATTGTGATTCTAAATAACAAGTTCTATTCAAATATAATGCAGTGTATGTGATAATATAAAAAGGTAGAATTCGCTGTTATCACGATATTGAATCGTTTTCTTATAAATTTCTCTTAATCTTAAACTATTTATAATTTAACGGAGTTCCACAGAATCTACGAACTTAATGATTAACATAACTTAAACTGGTTGGGTGTGTAAAAATTCTCCTAAATAATGTGAGGCTCTAGTTTGATTTAGGCCACTTTAAAAAATTTTACCTTACAAACTATAATTTTTTTATCAGACTTGCTTAGAAAATTATTTTCTTCATTATTGAAAAATTTTTTGAATTGAATTGTTGATAGAAATGAAAAAAAAAAAAAATAAAAGAAAATAAATTTGTGTCATATATATGTTAAAAAAATTTGACATTGTGAAAAAAGGAAAATTTTATAAAATTATAATCAGAAGCTTTTCCCTTATATTTTGTGTTGCAATTTCGCCTATTTTAACTGTATATTCAAAGAATCGGAATTCTGGGGTAAGATTCAACTTTTGGATTTTAAGAATCTTATAATAATTTATTTTGTAGTTGTGTTGGCCATATTGGAGCTAGTTGTGAAAAGGGCAATCTTATTGCTAAGTGCTTCTAACGATTTTTTCTTTGGTGACCCGATTATTTCGAAACCTACATTTCGAATGACGAATATTAATAGGGAGAACCTTTACGTCTAACTATTGACGATTTTTTTTTTTTTTTTGGACATTCCAACATTTCGAAACTGTTAAAATCTCTGGGCAGAAAAGTACTAAAGAGAAGAACAGAAACGTATACGTCACCTCACTGGGCTTTATACTGGCCTGTTGGCCACAACTAACCAGGCAATCCAATTTAAAAAAAATTTGCGATTGTAGTTCTATGTCAAAGTTAGTGCACTGGTTATAGTTTGGCAGGATATTATTATACAAATCTATATGAAAATTTATTGATTGGTTGCATCAAGACACGTTCATTTCCTTAATAATGTAATAATGAATAGATTCCTGAACTCTATGTTGGAGTTCAACTGGATTTTCAAATTCTTTAGAATATAAAACTCAACAATAATTTTCCTTTATCGTATATTATGTAACTTTGTTATTTAAAATACTTATCTCACATATATTTCAACTTAATTCTAATTAACTTAAATCTAATAAAGCATTATTGAGTGAAAATTTAACACAAATTTTCTTATAAAATATTATTTCCTTCATTGATTTTCCTTTTTTTATTAAAATTAATTTTTCAAACATCCATTTTTTTTAAGTATACAATTTCGATATTTGTCATTTTTAGTTCTATTTTTTTTTTTTCTTAATAACGTTTACTTTAAGTAAATTTTTTTTCTTCTTAGCTAACATACTCGTAAATTAGATTTTTGCTTTATTTATATAAAAAAAGGGTAATTATATATATATATATATATTTATATTTAAGTACTTAATAAGATCTTCAAATTTAAATATGGATTGAATACAGCTATGTTTTGTTATAATATGGAATTCAAATCTTTTAAATAATTTCCATGAAACGATAAAGACAATATTAGGTTAGTCATTTTCGGGCTATATGTGAACTATTTTAATACAGCAAGATTTGGGAGGGTGAAGAAAGAGGCAGCGGTGATGACATCTTAACCTTTGCAATTAGGCGACTTCTATTTTTTTCTTTTCGCTATGTAATATTATTACTATTATTATTATTATTATTATTGTTATTATTATTATTATGATGATTATTATTATTATTATTACTATTATTATTATTATTAATATTATTAATATTATTAATATTACTAATATTAATATTTTTGTTTTTGTCTGCCTCGATTTTTTTGTCGATTTTATCGTACAAAAGCTACCTAAATTATATATATATATATTTAACCAAGATTTGAGCTCAAACCCCTTATTTCTTAGGAACATTTGTGTAAAGGATAGACCGACGTTGACTACTTTAAATAGATTTCCTTTTTGGACTTCTTCAAAATTATATAATTGTTTAAGTTTTAATAGACATGAAAAATTTCCAACGAAATAGCCACAGGTATTCCGCTTTTTTGAGACGTATAGCGACGTTTTCATATTAGGCTGCTCCAAAAGAACTAACTTTGGAAATTCGGCCGTAACTTTCCCAAGGATTGTAGCTTTTTATGTAAAAATATAGTGTGCAAAATATTACAGTGATCGGATATCGCTAAGACGTGCCGTATCAACCCTGTAGTTTTCAGAGTGCATTTATGTATGGAAAATTTTAACTTTTTCACAGTTTTTTTTTTTTTTTTTTTTGATTTGCTACTATCAACTCTTTTTCACAACTAAATGTAAAAGAACCGCAATCGATATATAATTATACATAATTATGAAATAAAGAAGTTAAAATCGGTTAAAAAATATTAAAGTTATTAAAATTCCTCAGACCAACGTATAAGTGTCACCAATCATCAAAATAATTCATTCAATTAGAAATTGTTTAAATTTGAACCTCTCACCAAAATAATTATATCACTAATAACTGTAGAAATGAAAAACCGAAAAAAAATTTTCCATTTAAAAAATTTACTAAATCAATCTATAGATGATTGAAGGTATTAAAAATTTAAATGAGTAGAAAACTTACTTGAAAATATTATATAAATTTTGATGCAAAATGATACAAATGTGTTAATTGAAAAATATAAGCAACAATTTTTTTAATATTTTGCACACTGTATTTTTACATAAAATAGGACAATCATAGGGGTAGTTCTAATATACATTATTTTTCTACTTCAAAAATGTATATTTTAGCGTGCCATGGTTGATCATATGGTATCAAACATAAGAAATAACTAAAAATGCCTACATGTGCCTTTGATGCACAAAGAAATACAAAATTTTATGTACAACGTTATTGAATATGATCCGAGCATCTTGAAGAAATTATTTATTTCTCTTATTTTATTGCAAATTTTATTATTTCAGGTACAAAAACGAAATGATGAGCAATATATTTTAGAAAAACAAAGACGAACATTATGTTTAGGGTTTGAGGTCCGGGAATTCCCAGGGGATTTCCCATCAAAATATTCTCCGTAATTCTCGAGAATTTCTTTGAGAACGGGAAATTAGATATTCTCGTACTTTTAAGATTTTATAGCAAACATTTTGCTATCTTTAACACCTTATATCAGTGACAGATTAACGTTACTCTAAATATGGAAATTACAAGAGTTTAACGCATACAATACAACTAAAACGTTATTTGAGAGGAACGTTAATGTTGCATGAAATAGGTTTTTGACCATTGAATTAGATTTTTTCTCTCATGTATTTGTTTACCTGTGTTTTAACGCATTTACTTTCAGGTTGTTTCACATGGAATTTTAAATCAACTTTATTCTTGTCATGTTAAAATTTTAGATACTTTAGTTTTATTATGGTTTTAATAGCTGTTTTTTTTTTTTTGGAATATTTTAGTTAAAAATATTTGTTAAAAATAAATCACTTTTATACTCATTTTTTGTTTTTAGAAATAAAATAGTTTAAAATAATTTTGTGCTCTTTATAGTAAAATTTTCAACTACTTGAAATTAATTTGGAATAAAATTATTGAAATATTATTCCATTAGTTAACAAGACAGATACAAAAAATTTCAACACAAGTATTCGAATATATATTAACAAAATTTAAATAAAATTCCAAAGTCTTCAACTAATTTGAAAATAAATTTTATTTCTTTAGCTTGAATACAATTATTCTTCATTTTATTTCCTATTTTACAAATTAAATAAAATCTGATTTGAAATATTTTTTTTTATTCATAGAAAATTTTTGAATATTTTTATTCAACATAATTTTGTTTGAATAATTTCAAATTTGTTTGGAAAAAGAAAAATAAGTAATATTCGTTTTACTACTGCAATTATTTAATACGTTTAAATAAGTGTATTTCGATGACTATTGGTCGCGTTTTTTACTCGACTCTAGTCATTAGATTCTCCTGTAGAATTTTTTAAACAGTCCGAGAAACTGCAAAGAATATTATTTGCTGAAAAAACTTCTGAAATAATCGCTGCGTTATTCTTTTTAACTTAAATAATTGAAAAAATTATATAACTTTTTTATTCACTGAATGATTTTTTTTATTAAAAATATTAAAACTTTTATTTTAAATTTTTCTATTTTAATTTATTGTTTCAAATAAAAATCCTAAGAACTTGTTTAACTCTTTTGTACTAAAGGAAATACATATGAATATTTTTAAAGGTTGGAATATTCAAATATACAAAAAAAAAAAAAAAATTGATTAACCTTTTGTAACAAATATAGTGTTACCTTTGATTAAAAAGAATATTTTTTTTAAATTTATTTCGTTTAATCAGAAACAACATTACATAAAAAATCTTTTGATTTGGTACAAATAGAAATCCTTAATGTTTTATGAATTGATTAACAAATATTTTAAGTTAGAAATAAAACATGGAAATAAAATTAAAAGTATTTTCATTTTTTATTTTATAACAGATTTGTAAAAATTAATTTTAAATAAGTTGAACTTCGAAAATACTCACTATTATAAAAAAATACTTGATTGGGAGATTTTTTGTTCCAACACAACATTTTCTTTTAAAACAGTACCTCTTGTCCAAGCAATGGATCTGTAAATGTTAGATGTAAATGCTATTAACTACAAAATACTTATAAAAAACTTATCTCGTGTTTTATTCATACGTATATGAGATTATTTCTGAACCCTATGATTGATCCAAAAAACAAACAAACAACAAACAACAAATTTTTAGTATTTTCAAAATTTATGTAAACAAATAATCATAATAATAATCATAATAATAATAATAATAATAATAATAATAATAACAATAATAATAATAATATTGATAATAATAATGTAAATTAGAGAAATAAAGTGGAAATGGAAGTTATCCAATAAATTAGGGTATATTTTTAAAAAGTTTTAGCATCAAAAACACTATAACGTAAAAATCTTAGACACAATTTTTAATATAAATTACGAAAGGTACTAATTTTATTTGTATAAAATATTATTTTTTTTTTTAATCTTAGCAATACCATTACCCTTTTATGTTATATATTTTTTCGTTTATTCATACGATTTATAATGTTTCGTTTTGTTTTATTTAATAAATAAATATTTTTCTTTATAAGAAATCATGGCCTTTGTTCTTATAACTAAAGGTTTAAAAAATTCCCGGGAATCCCGGGAATTGATTTTTTTTGTTCCCGTTTCCCAGGAAAATAAATATTGCTGGTAACCCGAATCCCTAATTATGTTTTAATAAGTTCGTGTTTGTGTAGATGATGTTCACAGGAAATACACGTACATTTCGGTGAAGTAGAGAAGAAGAAAAAAATTCTTCGTAATAAAATATTAATGTCATCAAAAACAATAATAAGAAATTTATTATTAAGGATCCAACAAATGAATGTTGCACAAAAGAGTGTACATCAGTGGTAGTTTTGATTTGCATCAACAGTAATATAATAATCTGACCCTCGACATTCATTCGTTTATTCATTCATAGAGTAGGTATGTAATAAAAAGTACATTAACCACAAAACAATAATAAGATAATGATGATTAACTAAACAGGACACAACACAACTCAACATAACGGAGCACAAAGTTTTCTCCAACCAAAGTTGTGATGAATATGGCCAACAAAAACTGTGTAGAAGTGAAAATAAACTGTCACAGAGATGAGCAAAGAATTCTTGCCATTACTTATGTTATCAAGAAGTTTTTAAGTGATATAGAAGCAGAAGCAGTAAAAACTAACAAGAACAAAAAAAGAAAAATGTAAAGAAATAGATAAATAAAGTAAAACAAGAAAGACAACAAGCCAACCCAGTCACCCAAGCAAACATGCAACTAATAAATACTATATATACGTAGTTAAATTGATATGTATCCAAAATCTATGATGTAACCAGCTTTGCCAGAATGATGAATTTATCATATTTTTGGTGATTTTTTAAAGCAAATATGATTTGAAGATTTCTTTCTTTCAAGTAAATGGAGATATGGATAATCATAATTTGTAATCAAAAGGATAGGGTCTGATATAATCAGATACTACTCATTTATGAAGAGTTTGTTTTTAAGGACCTTACGAACTATACTCAGAGGGGCAGAATAAAAAGTTTTTGGAAATAAATCTATAACTCCTATTCGACTGATAGGATTTACATGACGTAGCAGATGAGTGTAGAATTTTGAGCTTGGTGATGCCGCAGATCTCTCAGGAGCGGAGCTATTGTGGCTCAAAATATGATACATAGACAATTTTAAACCGCTTGCCAATTTTTTTTCCTTATCCGTGCTATTTATCTCTTATACTTTTTAAGTTATATGCATTTGAACTTTCAGCTATCTTAATTTTTCAAGATCTTGGTCCAGATTTTTCATTATAGAGATCAACATTTTCGTCCGATTTAGTAACAATATTTTAATTTAGTTAAATAACAAAATTATCTATAGAATAAAATAATTGAAGACAATATATTTTCCGAGTCCACTAATAAATGATTTTTAAATAGAAAATTGAAAAAGTCGGGATTTGTTGTGCTTTTTGGCCGAAAAAGTGCTTGTACACTTTTTTCTCTAAAATAAAATTTTCCTTAAGAACATATAATAATAATTGTATACACAGAAAAAAGTTACCAATCATCAAAACAATTCATTAAATTAAAAATTGCTTAAATTTGCAACTATCACCAAAATGATTTTATCAATTACTAATAATTGTAAAATATTAAAAACATAAAATTTTTTTCCAATTAAGGAATTTATTAAATCAATGAAGTAGACGATTGAATGAATTAAAAATTTAAATGAAAAAAATCTTACTTGAATTTTATTTTTATGCCCGGTATTATATTGCTCACTTAGTGGCAAAATCGTATTTAAGTTCTTAATTTTTTTTTTTTTTTTTGATTGAAAACTTAAGTATTCTTATTCCATTCCTTAAGTTTTTTCTAAGTATGAAAATTGTTTGACGTCTTAAAAAATATTTATTGAAAATAAACAAAAATAAATTAATATACAAAATCTAATAAAATTATTATAAATTTTAAAAAGATTTTGCACCAACACCTCTTTAATTTTACAGCTCATAAGCTTAAGATTTCTTTAAATTTTTAACGTTATTTAAAACTTTTTTAAATTGTTGGTTTTTTTATTTACTTATTTTTGGTGCTACATTAGGATGGCATCAAAAAATGTTTTGCAAAAAAGTAGGTTTAATATTTGTAATGATTATTGGCATTGCCATTAGCAAATAGTAATCTAAACTAAGGGATATTCAATAAAAAAATTAGCATAACTAATAAAAAGATTTTAGTATAAATAAAATATATCTAATATAAATACATGAAAGCTGTAAAACGAAGCATTACTTAAGTGTGAGATCTAATTTAAATATTTCTTAACTAAGTTTGCACTTAAGTAAACGCTAAGAGAACGGTATGAAACCTTTTTTCATTTTATTTTTACCTAAGTATATTAATTAAAATCAGATGTAAAATGAAACAACTGTGTTAATTGAAAAATATAAGTTAATATTTTTTTCTGTGTACTCTCCCAAAGCATGAGTCTACAACAGCGATAGGCACAAATAGAGGAATTAAAAATTTGAATGTGTTAGTGTATTTGGTTCGTTTGCGCTCTTTGTTGCGAATGTGTTTGCTATATATGATATACAAAAAATAATATTTTTTTCTAACGCTCCTTATTATGTGTTTTGTTTTTGCTTATTCATGTGACATGAACCTGCCTTGTTGAAAGCTAGAACAAAACTAAATGATTTTTTGTTTTTTATTTCTCTCAATTGATTGGCTTCGTAAATATTCACGTTGAGTGTGTAAAATTGTCGAAAACATTCGGCTCATGAATGCTGTGTATACTATTATTTAATCTACAATCAGAGTTCAATTTTGGAAACTAGGGTAAGTGTACCGATAGTTGCCAGTTTCATTTTTTTTTTTTTTTTTTTTAAGGTTGTCTGCTTACGAATGTCAACATAGTTTTGAAATGAAAAATAGTCATTGCAACATAGTAAAGGATGTTGTTTTTGTCGACTATTGGATTGAAGGGAAAATCGAATTGCCTGAAGTTGGTAGTCTATGCCGACTATAGGAAATAATTTTTCCAATAATTTTTCACTAAATTGTCCACATTTATAACAATGTGTGAATAGATAGATACCTTATTGTTAAAATATAATTAAAATTATTATGTTTAATTATCATTTTTAAATTGGTCTATATACCAAAATTGTTCTTGAAAAAATCTATCCAAAACGTGTTGTTACAGATTGAGGAAAAATGCCGCAAAAGTACTCATCCTATTATAATATAATCATTCCAACTAGAGAGAGGGTTATATTTTCAATGTAAAATTGATCTTATATTAGTTAATATTTAATAATCGCTATTCTTATTTATTCATGATTAAATAAAAAATTGCCGACTATAGCTACAATCCGGTCTCAGGGGGGTTCTTAAGAGTGTTCTTTTCCCAAACCTGCACCAAGTGTGGACTTTATAGGATAAATTAAAAAAAGTTTTGGAATATTTTAACCAACAAAGTTTTTATTATAGATACAAAAAGATTGAAGTCAATATCTTTCATAGAACTGAAACTACGCTACTTTAAGGTTTAACATGCCAAGAAAATTTCCAAAAATATTGTACTTTTGTGCATATTAAAAAGTCATAACTAAATAAATTATTCGTTCGCACACCAAAATATGCAAAAAGTGATTTTTTTCGAGAAATATTAAATTTTAAAGTTTTAGTTTTATGAAATATATTGAATTCAGTATCTTTGTATATAGTTAAAAGTTATGTCAGCTATGCACTAGAATTTAAACGATTTAATTGGCGTCTTGTTGATTTTTTAAATTAAAATATTTTTTTTTTTTTTTTAACTTTGGATTTTGAAGAAATTTTAAATTTTTTTATATAAAAAAATCTTTGTTAGTTAAGATATTTTAACGAAATTTTCGTTGATTTTGGTAATAGGAATCCCACAATTCCCAAAAAAAAAAAAAAAAAAACTGGCGAGAATCCGAAATATGCGATTTTTTTTAATTTTGCCCATAAAGTGCGCATTTGTTGTTGAGCCCCTAACAGACTCTTAAGAACACACCGTAGTTTCCAAAATTGTATTCCATTTGTAGACTCATGCTTTAGTATTTTATAACATGCCGACTAAAGTCAAAAACTCGATGCAAATTAGGTAAAATTCGGAAGGATCTGCACTTAGGTGAATAGAATCGTTTTCTATTTTAAAATTATATCCGAGAAATCTTAATCTTAAGGAAAATTTTGTTTTAGAGAAAAAAGAATAAAAACACTTTTTCGGCGAAAAAAAGTCATGATTTTTGCAGTTTTCCATTTAAAAATCTTTAATTTTTGGCTTTAGAAAAGATATTGTCTTCAGTTTCCTTTTATTCGATAGATAATTTTGTTCCTCAATTAAATGAAAAAAATCACAAAATCGAACGAAAATATTGGAATATATAATGAAGAATCTGAAACAAGATCTTGCAAAATTGAGATAGTTGAAAATTCATATGCAAATAACTTGAAAACTTAAAGAGATAAATAAAACATAGGCCTTACAAAGAGCTTTAAGAAGATATAAAAATTGTACACTCCTCTGCTAGGTCTATTAAATCCAACTAGCCGATTAGAAGTTACAGATTTATTTCCAAAAATTTTCGATTCTGCCTCACTGTGCAATGGATTTATATATTTTATTTATTTTGTTTTGTTTAATTTTGCATCTAAATTTAATAAATATATTCAAGTAAATATAAACTAAAAGTAGAATTTCTGAAAAATTTTATTTCTCACTTATATTTTTAATTCATTCAATCATCTACTTCATTGACTTGATAAATTTTTTACGTTTTCCATTTTTTATAATTTTTAGTAATTGATACAATCATTTTGGTGAGAGGTACAAATTTAAAAAAGTTTTTTTATTGAATGAATTATTTACTAATATATTTCGTGATTTGTGACTTTTTTCTATGTGTATGTCTACATTATTTTTAAGTGAAATTAAAAACATTCCACATAAAATTGAGAAAATTCCAAATAAAACTGAGATTTTCTACTTTATATTACGAAAATTTCAATTCAAATTGAGATTTTCAAGTCTTTCATATTAATACAAATAAATACAATTGAAAATGGCGTATTCAATTTCGTATTGAGAAAATTCTGAAATTTTAATTAGATTTTAAATTCAATATTGTAAAAATTCCAAATAATATTTAGAAAATTACAAATATAAATGAGAAATTTCTGAATGAAATTGGCAAAAAATAACTTGAAAATGATATTAGTAATAAAAATTCTACTATGTACTCATATTTAATTATTTGTAAATTTATTTTGGAAGGTGCAAAAAATATATATAGAGATATATGTAAATTTAAACATATGTACGTGTATAATAATTAAAAGGAAGAAATTGTCTTATTGCTCATCTGACATTATCAAAATCCAAAGACAATTGGTGGAATGGTGTTATATTGCTTCCTGCAATCACCAATTATTTCTTCAAAGAATAAAAGCTTTTGCTCATCAATGTTTGGATGAATGTTCTTTCTTGATTTCTCGCAACTTTTAACTGAGCAAATGATCTCCATAGAGTTAAGCATCAGTGATTAGGGCTGATTCTTAATAATGTCGATTAATTGTTATTATTTCTTATTTTTTAAAAATTTAGAAACAAAAAATAATTTATAACTCATTAATTAATTTTCCCAATTACATTTGGATTTTTCTCATTTTCATATGGAATTTTCTTAATATCAAGTTGAAATTCTCAGTTTCATTTGTAATTTTTTAAATTCCAAATTGAAAATCTCAATATTATTTGGGATTTTCTCAATATCAACGATAAATTCTCAATTTCATTTGTATTTTTCTGAATATTAATTTGATATTTTCAATTTTATTTGAATTATTCTTAATATTACCTGGAAAGTCTAAATTTTGATTGAAATTTTCTCAACATCAACTTGAAAATCTCAATTTCATTTGGAATTTTCCCAAATTAACTTTAGATTTTTAATTTTAATTGGAATTTTATTAATATTAAGCAGAAATTCTCAATTTAAACTAAGATTTTCTCATTTTAACATAAAAATGGTGTGGTTGGGTAGATCAATTTGTCATTTTCAGAGTTTTAAATACACCCTCAATATCTAAAGTTATCCACAAATAACAATTTTTAAGACTTCGCGGACGAAAAAGTTGTAACAAAGTATTTTTTCCTATATAATTATATACTTTTGTGTTAGTTAATTATCAATTTTATAACTTCTTAAAGATTATTATTATTATTATTATTATTTTTTTTTCACAGAAATACATGTAGCTTATGTATAGAAAATATACTTTTCAGTGAATTTGTGTGAATTTTTAGTTGTTCAACTAGTATCATTGCTGCTAAACCAAAACAGTTTTTGAAGAACATAGTAAAAATACTTTCCATTACAACTGCTCCCTGAGCGAATATCACAGGTTGTCATGGTCTGATTGCTGGGTAACAGCAGGAAACAAGCTAAAACACTACCAGCGATAGACAGTCAGGAGTATTTCAGTAAAAACGTTATATAAAAAAAGTTAAAACAAGTCTAACGGTTCTCATGGTTACCATCAAAACTTTACATACATTTATGCGAGTATTCGTGCTTACATACCTAATTAAATATATGTTTGTATATCCTTAGTAATATATATTCATCTAGACATACATGAATACATACATACATACATACATACATACATACGTACATACGCACATACATACATACATATATACATACATAAATAAATGAAATTTAATAGGATACGCCCCCAACGGGGGCGGTAATAACAATGCTTTATTCTTGGCATTGCTGTTATCGTAATAATATGGTCTCAGTTCTAATTAAGCATATGAAGTAAATTTGAAGTAAATACAAGCAGCATACGTTCATTCATTTATACGTTCATTTAATCATTCACTCATTTATGCCATACAGCAAACACAGTTGCTCAATTATGACTACAGTTTTTCTTTTCCCGTTCTTTTTCTATTTCCGGGAAATTGATTGATTGATTCCCGCCAAAAATAAATAATTCAAGTTTTTAAATATTTATAAGATAATTCAGTTAAATGAAGAATAAAAATGTTAACATAAACTAATTAATCATGAAATGATATACCAATTTAGTTCTTCTGACAGTTCTATTGACATTTAAAAAATAAATGAAAACTTTTTATTATATAACAACTCATCCGAAAGTCGAATCATTACTTTGGTTTTCACATTGCACTGTGGGTAAAACTTCCCTCGATGTTTTTACGGAAGTAAGCTTGTACAAGATTTGTAACCCATTTCTATGAATAATGGTTTTTCTCATACAAAAATATAATTAAGTTCCTTATATTTTTATGCTACACTATTAATCTATAGCCAGCATTACCGTTTGGCGACCTTAGTCGCCAATTATCCTTTTTTCAACCACCTGGCCACATTTCTGGACCCTTTTATAAAATGGAACTAAATGGTGACTTTTTAAGACTATGTGATAAGTGACGCAAAACTAACTTATTTAAAATATATCGACACATTCCAACGAAGAAATTAATTATTTTGCGATTGTTTCACGGCACAGCTAATAATTTATAAATGATCTGAAATTTTTAAAATCTAAATCTAATGATAAAGTTTATGAACAACTATTTAAAACCTCAAATACCAAGCTTTTTGGACCGAATTGGGAAAATTACAAATAGATTTGATGAATACTTATACCTATTTTATATTCTTATTTTGGTTCATACCAGCTCCTCGGCGGAACGTCGTTTTTTCATTTATCCCTAAATGCTGACTTAAGGTCAGCACTTGTGAATCTATGCTTTCAGTCCTACATTTTTTAGACAGCGATTTGTAAAACTAGAGTCAGAGTGAAGACTTCGTTGAAAAGTATAGAAGTTTAATTAATAAAAAGAAAATCTTATGTTTTTTTACTTGTTTTTATATATTTTTTATTTTTGCATAACAAAAATTATTGTAAATAAATTATTTTGTTATTAAAAAATTGAGGTTAGCAATTTTTCTTAAAATACAATATTTTTTGTTTTTATCAAATAAACAAACTTAAAAAAATCCCTTTCTTTGGCGACTTCATTTTTTGAAATCCCCTTTTTGGAACACTTTTTAAAAATTCTTAACGGTAACGCTGTCTAAGGAAAACCCAAGCTTTAAAATTAATTTACATCATGTTCTATTGTTTGCAAATTGGACCCTTTAAATTACATGGCCTTATATTCAAATTTTTTATTAAGTATACTTTTCATATATCAAATTTTACTTCTTTCTAGTTTTTTCAAAACATATTATTTTGAATTCCCGTTCAGGAATTTCCCTTGAAAAACTCCAACTATGACTTATGAATTAACTTACATAAATACATAAATTTGTTCAAGTTCGATAAAATTCTTAATCTGGGCAGGAAATGTTAAAAACACTGTTACATGTCACGAGTATCATTAATGTCATTTATGACACTCTTTGTTATGATTATTAGAGTTTATTCAGAGTAAAGAAGCAAAATAATCATATATCTTGTCGCATTTTGAGTAAACTTGTCGTACGACAAATTGTTTTGCAAATTTTTATTGTTTTTACTTCAATATTATTCAGGACCATCTCTCGATTATTCGGTGTACAAAATTTGTACCTTGGAACATGAGAAAAGTCAGCAATAACGTATGTTTTCCAGGCTAACACAAAATTTTTAATACCTTTTTTTTATTATTGAGAAACTTTGATCATACTTTGTTTCAGAGTTCTTCTCAGCTTTGTTATTTGAAATTTTTTAGCTTTGATTAACTAAAGCTTAGGCACAGCTTTAACATGGCTCATATTTGAACCAAACATGTTTGGCATAGCTCTTAGGAGCTTCTCTACTTTTTGGGCTTGGAATTCATTATTGTGATTTTTCCTTTTCCTGAACCAAGTTTCGTCTTATTATGTAGGTCCTTGTTAAGCTTTTTTATTACTCTGAAATGTAATACTTTTATCAAAATTTATTTAATCAACATTTTATACTAAGATCAAAAAAAGTTTAATTTTGCACATTTTCTTTGATTGCTATCTGCATGCGGACAAACGACCGGATTTCAAGAATTCGATTTTCTGTTAAATCTGAAATATATCTAGGCAGTAAAAGTTATTACTTTAAAATGAATACTTTTAAAAATATAAAATTTTTCGAAAAAATTAAGTATTTTATGTCAAGTTGACACCGGACACCGTAGTGATGAAATTCAAGTGTAACATACTTAAAAATAATTAAAAATTTTAGAGAAGGAAATTTTTAATACCCAAGTTTTAAGTGGTTATTATTTTAAAACATTTGACTTTGGGACTTATATCGTACTATGCTAGATTATATCAATAAACCAAACCTACTACCGAAGACATACATAATTTTGGGGAATTTTTTCTTGAGTCCTATTTGCACTATATGTAAAACAATAAAAAATTAGTTTAAAAAAATTTCAAGTTCGCAGGGTTATAATTACTGCAATCGTAAAAATATTGTAAACAAAAATGCCTGCTTAAAGTATACAAACTCTTGGCTTTCTGTAGATACATATTTGACAAAAATATCTTAAGGTTAAAGTGACAAAAAAAAAAAAAAAAATATCTTAAGATTAAAGTGACTATGCGTCGTATAAAATTGTTTATGTAGCAACAAATTAAGCTACATGGATTTTCTGTGCTAATATTAAAGTTCAGAAAGAAATTTATGTTCTTGAACTTGTCACGAAAATGATAGGATGAAGTAAATAAATATTAAATATGTTTATTTTTATTTTGTTTGTAACGCATAGAAAATATCTTCGTACCTTAAAGTATACCGTTCGATTCAGAATAACTTTATTTCTTTGGTACAATGGCGAAGCCTATTGAAATTGGTTATGATCGGTCTATTATTTCACCTAGTGTCCATATAAATGCCCTCTTGGAATAGAGTTTTAAAGCTCATAAATGCTAAATATAGCAATACTTAAATGAAATTCGGCATAAACAAATATAAATCTGTACGGGAAATTTCATGATCACTCCATAATTTACCATATCTTCCATATAACCCCCTTTTCCGAAAATCACTTTAGCGGCCATAAATTGCATATTTATGTTAGTATCAAGATAACATTTTACATAAATACATATGGGTTATGTGTGCATAAAGCACGAAGCCAAACTTTATGAGGTTGGGTCTATAATTGACCATAGTTTACATATAAGACCTACTTCTGGGAATCACTTTTAAGTACATAAATCCCCTATATATGTCAGCATCAATATAATATAATACATATCGAGGGCTTATATTCAGAAAGGGTTATCTGCATATTTTCAAAAATATTTTTTTGACGTCAAACACTTTGTTTTTGTGCTAACTTTGAAAAGAAAAATTAATGCTAATACATTTTTTTTCGCATTTTTATGCTATCTACAAAATGTATACCTTTTTTGCGTATTTTTATTTGTTTTTCAAAGGATTGTAGTGTTAAAACTACATGAACACTGTTTTTGAGTGTTTTAGTCACAATTAAATTATTGAGAAGTAATTTAACACTATTTTAATAAGTTTAAACTTTTTGCAAAAAATTATGTGATTTTTTCGCACGTACATTTGTTTTTGCAATACTTATTTATAATTTTAATTATGAACACCTTTCCATTTCACAGTTCTTGTTTTACAGTTGTAATATTTGAGGTTGGTCTTTTATGGGTTTGTAATAAGATTACTTAAAACTTGTCGATTATCGAATTAAATATAAACATTTTACTAATAAATATTTAATCGCATTTATATTTATGGTATTTTGGATATTTGCAAAAACTGAAAAACGTTATAACCCTAATGTATACGTATGTATGTACATAGAAAAAAGATAAAAATGATTTCAAGTACCACAATAATTCATTCAATAAGAAAAATATTTAAATTTACACAAAATTATTACATAAATTACTAATGATTGTAAAAACTGACAAACTGCAATGATTTATTATTATCATTATTATTATTATTATTATTATTATTATTATTATTATTATTATTATTATTATTATTACTATTATTATTAATTGCAAAAAAATCAATATTTTAATTGAATCAATCATCTGTTTGATTGAATGAATCAAAAATTAATTAAAAAACATACATGTATATTTTCCTTTTGCTTTTACACTTTTTTTAATTTTGTTTCTTCAATTTATTTGTTATGTCATTGCTTCTTTCTTTTCGTTTCATCGCAAGCGTAGTTATCTTCGGTGGTTGATTGCTAGTATTTTTAGTATTTGGATACTAAGTCATTCATATTGATTCTTCCCTGATTTACTTATATTTCCATGTAGTTATCCATGAAGGCTCTTCTGCAGGATAATATAGTGAATTATTGTGAGACAGATTTGAACAGGTAACGAATGGGGATTAACTTACCACAAGAGGAACCAAAAATGATCGAACAACGGCCTTTATATTAACAAGGATTTACAGAGGAGGAGGATAACAGAACTATTTGGGATTAAAACTATGTATGTATACAAACCGAAGACATAATGGAAGTTAAACCTTTATATATATATATATATATATATATATAATTTGAAAAAAGTACAAATATGTATTTGACTTCAACTCAAAAATATAAATATAAATATATATATATATATATATATATATATATATATATATATATATATATATATATACCATTGAGTTGGAGTCAAATATTTTGTTTTATTTTGTTTTTTCGAAAACAGTCATAACCACTTAAAAAGATATTGTTGGATAAATAAGGGATTAATTTAATTTTAATGTAAAGTCAAGCAATAGCGTTAATTTTAAAAATTTTGGTTAAATTTTTTTCTGTGTAATATTATCGGGATATTACCATTTATATGATATTTATTATGAGCCGGCTGTGATAAAATTTTGCAATAGGCTCTTTTACTTTTATAAAACTTATTGCCATCAAATACTTTTGTTATAGAGTCATTCCATTTAAAACCAACCAGCTAATTTCCTCATCCCTTCCGAATTTAATGATATTTAATACATATATTATCCTCGGCAAAGCTAAGACCTACAACATTTCAAATAATATTATCATGTGATTTGCGAAATATAGCGATTTGAAAGTGTAAAATATCCCATAATTTCTGCAACGGTTTGCGATTTATGCTGGAAAGGTTGCTCGTCCTATTAAAGGTAATTTTGATACCTTTAATATGAGACTTTAATGAATCTTATATCATAAATACTTTGAAAGATATTTGTAATTTTGTGTACATTTTTTTAAGTATTCTATCTGAAATTTTGTACATGTCTCAGTTTTGATTACTACAATGATTGTACCGCTAAAATTTGAGAGGTAAGGTCCAAGTTTGTAATTTTCCGCGTTGGTTATAAATGGAATGATTCTATGCTAGCTAGGGTTTGCATCACAGATTTCCATAATCGCGATTACGATTAAAATTTATGTAATTAATCGCGATTAACGTATTTTATTAAAATATAAATGTAGAATTATTTCTGCTATTAAAACAGATGACACTTATGTATATTTAGTAAGAATTTCAAATATAAATACAAATAATTAGAAAAAGTACTCATAGTGAAGAAAAATCTTCTGAAAAAATTAAAAGCAAAATCTAATATTTTTAAATTAAAAGATTAATCAGAAACTAAAAATGCTCCATAGAAAAAAATCAAAATCGCATTTGATTACAAAATTTAGAAAAAAAAAAAAAAAAATATTTCCAGCCTATAAAGTTTTTTGTCATATTTATTAATAAGTTTGTAATTTTTGTTGTCAGCTTGCTTAGTTTAAATATTTGATAAAAAAATATCATATTGACTAAGAAAATTATATATTATTTATTTCAATTTTCAACAACTATTTATTGCCAAACTAATTATGATTTCTCTTAAATAAAAATTAATTTACAATAAATTAAATCGTTGTTTTGGTTAAGAAATTGTTATGTAATTTCAGAATTTTGACTAAAATTTTAATTAAATCAAAACAAATTCTTTGATGGATTTTATGTTTTTTCAACTAAAGATTACATTTATTTGACTTATGTATTATACAAAAATATGTAATATTAAAATATAATATAACTTAGAAATATTTTGTACTTTTGAGAAACATTAATTATTAAATTTTAAAATTATATTCAAATAATAAAATATTTTATATTTATTGATTTAAGATACCTTTTAATATTAAATATAATCTATAATATTGTTTACTATATTTTTAAATTCAATGTTTCATTTATAATTTTAAATACTTTGAATGTTTTTTTTTTTATCTGAATTAAGTGAATAAAAAAAAAAGAATTTGACTACTTCATTTCTTGTAATCATTATTGAGTGTAAATCTACTTATTTATTGCTAATATTTCCACTTCAAAGTATTGAATTGGTTAAATAATCCTCTTATTGATCTGTAAAAATAAAAGATGTGTACATATATGTATTTGTATTTTTACACACATGAAATTAAAAAATAGTTAATCTTACCAAATTCCTCATGTATGTATTTGGAAATTGTATCAATTGGCAAATTGCGATACTCTGCACTTATTGTTAACAATATCAAAGAATTGTTATTAAAAAATACAAACAAAAAAATAAAAGAAAACAATTTTATAGCAAAACACAATGTCATTTAATCCAATTAGCTCATTTTTTAGCCAAAACTAACTTAAAATTTGCAGTGCTTTTATCAAAAATATTAATTGGTTGCTTTTTTCTCAAGATGATGTTTAAAAATTTTTTATCAATACAATTTATTTAATATTTTTTATTTTTTTAATTCAATAAAAAATTTTTTGATTAAAGTTTACTTTTTAGCTCAATATATTTTTTGGCTAATTCAATTATAAACTAAACTATGTTTTTAACTAAATACATTTTTATATTGATAAAACGAAATTGGTGGCAATTTTGAATTTTCTTTTTTTCTGTGTTACGATTATTTTTCTGACTGTATCAATTTCTTGGACGCTCAAAAAGAAATATTTTTCTAATATTTTTACTAAAAATTTAGTGATTGAATACGCAATTTTTTTCATAAGTTGAACTTCAATAAATATAATATTTAATTGGATTTTAGTTCTTTCTGTGTATGACACTGGAAGTGATTTTACTTAACATTTGAAATAAAAATCATGCAAGCAGTGTGAAAAAGTACTACTTTTTTAATCTTCGTCTTAATATTAGTTAATTTTAAAATCAGGCAATTTGGAATTTTGGTAACCTTCTAAAGTTAACTTACTTACGATGTTCATTAATTTTTTGGCAAAACCAATTTTACAATCCAATTTCTTTTAACTAAATTATTAATATCCTGTCGAAAAATATAATAAATACTTATGTAACTACACTATGTTTTTATTATTTTAACTTTTAACCATAATCGCAGGTAAAATCCTTCGATTTCGATTATGATTAAATAACACGATTAACCGCAATTTCTATTATGATTATAGTCGACTTGCAAACCCTAGCTAGAGTATTTATTTATTTACTTATGCACTTTACGGTGATTTTCAGGAGAGTGACTTATATAGAGCCATTTGTCAGTTTTCTACCGATTTTTGGCACACTGATTTACGCTTATATACAGCTCATTTGGTACAAATTTTAATTAAATCGTAATCAATATAAAGTATTCGTGTACATTCATTATTACTATTGTTCTATAAAAATATGTGGATATACTAAGCCCTTATCCCATTTGGCATATTCTGATCTAAATTTTTTAGTAATACTTAGAAAAACGTAAGAAAACGATTACGTTTTATGATTTTTTTAAGTTTTTATCATCTCTTGTAAAATATTCTTTATGGTTTATAATCCCTTATACGCGTCCATGCTTCAAATGTTTAAGCAAATTTTATTGGTCGATTTTTAAGTGTCATTATGTGCCGTTTTCGACCACATTGAATTTTAAAGCAGATGTGGAAATTGTGTGCATTATAAAATGGATTCAAAACATAAATTTAATGAAATGTATTCTTGCATTTTTGGAGCAATGGCTTACTGGAACATTAGAGTGGGGTATTGTGACACATGGGTAATTTGTAAAAATTCACTGTCTTTGATATTTTTTTAACTGTTTATTACTACCAGAGTTACCAATTTAGCGCTTTTCACGCTAGATTTAGGTTATGTCAATATGTCAATTACGTCGTGTCTATACTAGAGAAATTTTTACCAAGTGAAACGTCAAATTTATGCCTGAACTGCATATAATTGTTTTATCTCTATCAATTATAGGGAAAAACGTATATCATAATAAACCATAAAAAAGTACCAGCAAAAACTAAAGTATCGTCTTTTCTCGAGCAACGTCAAAGCAAAGTTGCTAGTACTCGAGCGTTGACAATTTTGTTTTAACGCTGCAGTTATACTAACAAACTTAGTCTACATTAGGCATATTTTTATCGTGATAAAAATTTGACGTTTGTCTTGATAAAAATTCCTTTAGTATAGAATCGACGTTAAGAACATGTTTTTACGTCCCTATTAACTAATAAAAAATAGTATTTTAGGGCCTATATGAAATGGTAGAAAATTATTATTTTTAGTAAATTTTAGACAGCTATGAGCTGAACAAAATTTTACTAGCTCATAAGGCCAGTAGAATTTTTAACAAAAAAAAAAAAATTTAAAATATTTACATATAATATTAATATTAATTTTTATATATTTTCTGATTTCATCACATTACATTCTTTAAAATACTTTATATTCATTATTAAATTTCCATTCCCAAAATAGTGTGACATTCTTATTTTTTTTTTTTTTTTTTTTTTTTTTTTTTTGTTTACACATTTTTAATTTTTTAATGATAAAATTTTAATTTGCAAATATTTTATAAAGTTTTTATGTTTATGCGTTTTGTAATCATTTTATGTTCTGTTATCGTATTCCCCTATTGTTCGGCTTGAGGTCCCAATAAATAAAAATAAGAAAAATCTTTCTGTGTTTTTTTAAATTTATTACATTACTACTTTTTATTATCATCCAATATTTCGAAAAACTTTGTTGGTCATCTTCAGGAATGTGTACTAAAATCTACTAAAAACAATTATAAATATAAATATTTTTAGTCATAACAAAACAAAAAGATGAATTTAATAATAATTACATTTAAGTATATTGTAGTGTTGTCTGTTGTTATTGTTCTTAGCTTTCGTCACTGATTGTTTATGTTTTCTTTCGTTTTTTATTCTTATGTTTGTTTATTGTATTTCGATATATGTGAGTACAATTGTCTTCATCTGTTTTATAGTTTATTCTCATTCGGGTTGGTATTTGGTATGATATGAAGCATCTCTTGCCTATATCGTTTCGTATGATTATTTTCTCTTGTAAGTATTCTCACTTTTTCAAAATCTTGTTTATGCCCAGTTATTGCACAGTGGGACGCGAGTGCTGTTTTTTGTGTTAGTGGTTTGTCATTACATTTAAGATCTGACTTGTGCGATGATAATCTTGTCCTTAATTTTGTTTTGTTGTACCAACATATACTTTTTGGCATATTTCAGTATCGTCATCATTGCATTTTATCTCATATACTACGTTATACTTGTCCAGATTGTCAATTCTCGATTTCATATTGCTAAATAGTTAATTTTTTGTGTTGTTCATTTTCATCGCCAAAATCACATATGTTTTGAAACAAAACCAAAAGTATGAATAAAAACAATCATTAGAAAATTTTTTCATACTGATATATTTTTTTTAAAGATATTTATTTTTTCATAATGATCTATATTTATATTAAAAAATAAAAATTTGTCATATACTTTTTTTTTGAACAAATTAAAAAATATTTTAAACAATTAAGATCCCTAGAAAATAAATAAAAGTCATTTTTAAGAAAGTACTTACTTCCAAAGTTTCAGTAAGTGTTCGGTTTCTTGTGCTGAAAACACCATTCAAAAACGTTATTAAAAAGCGATTCAGATAGATTTTTCTAATATAAAACGTTGAGAATTTACAATTACTTCTTACTTAATAATAACTGTTTTAATCAAATGAAAAACATTGTTATCCATATATATATATATATATATATATATATATATATATATATATATATATATATATATATAAATATATATTAATTATATATATATATATATATATATATATATATAATTAATTATATATTAATATAAAATATTTAGTTTATATAACAATTAAAAGTAAAAATGAATAAAGGATTCTCCAGATTCTTCCAAATATATTCCTTTTTATTTTATAATTTTTTTGAAAAAATGGATTGATTAAACCAAAAGTTTTGCACTAAAATTTAAATACTATCTAACCGAAGATAACAGTTATATGAATTTAAATTCTTGGAAAAAATTTCCATGTAATTTTAAATATTCATAAACTTTTTTAAATTTTAAATTTTATTTGAAACATAACTCATTATTTCTGCTGAAAAAAATAACAAATATGGACCTTTTAATGTTGAAGTTGCTACTCTTATTAAAAATCAGATTTTAATTTAAAGAATGAGCTAAAAGGAGCGCTAAATTGAACTAATTCCTTTAATTTTGGTTCAAATTAGTGCTTTAGAGCGTTTTCGATATTTACCTGCGCATTTTGGTCACAAATAGTTGACAACGCTGATTACTACACTATAGAGCAGCGATAGCCACACTAATAAATTCACAATTATGTTTTGTTTAATTCTTCGACTCTGAAATTATACACCAAGAAAATAACTTTAATTTTCTCGTAATTATCTTTTGAAAGTTTTTTCGTAAATTCAAGACAAGTAAATGGAAATACACCTAACTAGTGTAGAAGTTGAGTAGTAATAAACAGAGATCAGAACGATTATAATAGTTATCATAAAAATTACTGTTTAATTATTATTTTTCTATTTTTTGATTCAAAAATAACGATTGATTTTTATTTTTTGCCAAAAATAGGTGTAATTATTACTTTAGAACTTTAACTTTTTATCAAAAAATTACGAGTAATTCTGATTTTTACTCAGAAAAAAGCGATTATTTAAAATTTTATTTTTGGTTTATAGCAAAGGAATCAACGAAAATTTATTTTAGTAAATAAAGATAATAATTATTATTTCTAAGTAAAAAATAATAGTTTCATCTTAATTTAAAAATCATAATTTGAGTAAACAAAACTTCAAAATACTCCCACTTGAAATCAAACATTTTTTATGAGTGTATTTCAAGCAACAAACGTAACCTAGTGTCTACATTAGGCAAATTTTTATGGCTTCTAGTCTATCTTTCTAAAAGTCTATCGAGGAGACGACAAAGATATACTAAATCAGGACGGTGACGATCCTACTCCTGAAACAATGTCATGTGAGGAGTTTTTTGAACGGGTGGAAAAAGTAATTGATGCAGACGCTCTCTTGGACTCGGATCAAGGAACCAACCTTTGTAGTTTGTATTAGAAGAGATGTTTCCGATATTACGCTAGTAAGTACTAGGCATTCGAACATGATCAGGGAATGGAAGTTGTCAAATGATTGTTCATTCTCCGATCACTTATACATTGATTTCACTATAGAAGTCCCTCTACCTGGGGTAAATCCGATTCAGAACAGGAGGAAACCAAACTGGATGGAACAATATGATATTCTGTCCCAACTCCTCTCGAACACCCCGGCCATTTGTAATCGGCTGGACATTGATTCCTCTGTTAATTGCTAATGCATTTGATAGATGGACTTCTGTAGCATGCAGACCTAAGGTTTGCAGAGGAAAGAGTAAACCACACTGGTGGAACTCTGAGATAGGTGATACTCGCAAAGAGTGCCGCCGCTTATTTAATGAGGCTAAGAGACTGGAAAGCTGGTAAGCTTACAAATCCTCAGTGAACAGGTTTAAGAACCTTATCAGGAATGCGAATCGCAATTCCTTGAGTCCTTCTGTAGCGGCGTGGAAGACCATTCCGAGAATAGTCGCCTACGTAAATTCTGGCTTCTTCACCTTCTGTTCCAAGTTACATTCAGAAACCTTGTGGCAGCTGGACAACAAGCGGTCATGAGATTTTAGATGTCTTAATGGATCCACATTTTCCTATAACGGAGATCTCTGCGACAGATTCATACCTAAATGGCGTTCAGATTCTCTGAACAGTTTAGTCCCTTTCAAATCCTCGGGCCCAGATGACATCATACCAGATGACATCATATAATACGGATATTATAGTTCCATATCTGTTTTATAATCATGCTCTTATATCCCCGAGTCATGGACTAGATGAAAAGTGGTCTTTATCCCACTATGGGAGCGGCTACCATATATGGAGTAGCAAATAGAGGCACTCCTTAGGGGGAGTTTTATCTGTACTTCTTTGGAATATTGCCTTTAACAGGGAACTTGACTCAATGAGGTTGAAAAACGTCGCGTATTCGCTAGGCCTACTCAGTAAATGGAGTATAGTGGATTTTTCAAGAAAATACAAAATTCTGTCTTTCTCATTCCATTGCTTAAATAGAGTTGAACTAAAGGCATCGGACAGTGCGAAGCACCTAGGTGTAATACTGGACTACAAATTATCCTGCTAAAGATCATCCAAGCTGAAGCGTCGAAAGCAAACATTGCCCATTATATGTGTAGGAAGACCATAGGAAAATCTTGGGGTTTAAATCATAAGAATACAAAATGGCCCTTCGATGTGATAATCAAGCCTATACTTATGTATGGAGCGATAGTATGGTGGAAGGAGATGGAAAACTCTTCGACAAAGTCCTGCGTAGTTCAGTGCGCTTCGTTCAACTCCATTCTAGGCATTATTCGTTCTGATGAACTGGATGCCAATGGATCTAATAGTCAAGCAAATCGCCATCATGTCGGCGACTAGGCACAGTAATATGGTGCATGAAATGGTAGGAACTATGGCCATGCGACCATTTTGGGAATTACAAAATAAAAAGTTTTCAAAAATATTATTTTTTGCTTAAAAATCTTTAAATCTTTTCACGGTCTCAAAAATATTCAAAAATAAGATAAATCTTCACATATCTTCACACTTTTGCATTGTATGTTTTCTATTAATTTCAAGAGCATAAAGACCCAACCAGTGAACAAAAAATCATCGCTGTTTCAATCTGCTTTATACAGATGTATGTTGACACAAAAATACTAGATAGCGTATCGAAGAAATCTATAGGAGATAGATTTTTGCGTAGCTTTTTAACAACCCTGTAGTTTACTTTATTTAAAAAAAATAACCAAAGAACAGGGTTGTTCATACAATAAATGTTTGAAAACATATAATACGTTTACTTTTGTGGACTGTTTGTACAAAATGTTTCGCACTACTTTTCTTCATTCTACATTACGTCGCTGAGCCTTAACAAAATAGCACGCATGCTTGGGTTTTAGCACAGTGTTGCAGTACTGCCAGAAAATAATCAACAATAATGTGCTAGAATCTGCTAAATAGAAACATTTTTGTAGGACCATAAGAAAACGTTATAAAATCAAATGATTTTTGAAAAATGTCCAACCAAGAATTTACAAATATATATACCGGACAAATGGAATCTCAAAAATAGTTTTCAAAATCAATAGGTCCAATGTTCAGTGAGGTAGAATCGAAACTATTCGGAAATAAATCCATAACTTCTAATCGCCTAGTTGGATTTATACAAAATTTCTAAGATGCTCAAAGAAGGGTACCTCTGACATAGGAAAATTTTAACAGCTTGCAAAATGTTTGCTTCTTATCTGATTTCAAAGATTTTTTATCGCCTTAAAGCTCCGATAAGGCGTATATTAAACGTTAAAGTATCGTAAGTTTTTGTTCTATAAAAATTATCGAGTTCAATGTTTTTCTATATCTACGGTATAATTAAGCATTACATCAGCTGGATAAAATAATTTTTTCAAAAAAAAGCGATTACGCCTTAAATATGCTCTCATATTTTCACATTTATACTTACAAATATAATCTAAATTTTTTTCCAAACTGTAAAAATGTAAACACAAAATTAAGTTATCATAGCAAGCGTTGCTTCCTAAAAAAACAAACAACATTGATAGCTTCTGATAACTACTTATCCATATGTACATGCTTATACAAAAAACAACAACACTGAGTTATTGCAATGCTTCTATTTCTGACTAAAAAACGTTCAAACATACATAAAATATGATTGTGTGTATGTATATGCAATCAACAAACCGATGTTTTAGAAAAATATTTACAACAGAAAACGAACTCTGAAGCTTATATAGAAGCTTCACAAAGTCCAGAAATGCATTTTAACCAACATCTTAGTTACTAATGAACCGATTTTGTTCATTTCTTCCGCAAAAACATTCCAAAAAAGATTTCGAATTTTCCGTGCAAAAACGTAGTCGCTAGCTAGAAAAGTAGAAAATACGTTTTTAGATTTTGTTGATTTTTACTAACGTCATTCTAATTAATATTCCCTATAATTTGATGTATAAAAATATATATTCGATAACTGAGGCTTTCTAAAAAGTGATTTCAACAGACAGATGGACATCGTTTTCTTTCTGTCCAGAAAATATATACTTTTTGGGGTCTTAGATGAATATTGTAGAAATTACAAAAGGAATGACAAATTTGTATATACTTTTTACACCTGTGGAGAAGGGTATAATAATAAATAAATGGGGTCCATCAATTTTCTAATTTTAAAAGATATTGATATATTGTTAAAAAATTTGTCATTATCAAATTTGCACTTAAATTAAAAAAAAAGATATGGAAAATGTTTTTATTTTGAAGGTTATAGGGCAAAATATCAGAAACATCAAATTTAGAAATGAAAAATTTTATTTTTAAGTTTAAATATCCTTTAAGCAATAAAAAATAAAATAGTCTTTTTTCTTTATCTTGTTCAGTAGAATTTAGAAAAACAAAATTATTTTATTATATTTATAAAAGTACAAGCTCCGGTGTTTTTCACACTCGAGATGGTAAGTTTTAACGCACTGTATTACTGTCTGTATTTCAGATACGCACTAGAGCTAACAATATTCAGAAAGCGTAACTTTTCTTCTGACGATGTCACAAATTTCAAAAGATCGGTTAGCAGTTTAAATGATCTAGATTTATTAACATTTATTTTACAAACGGACCCACTGTGTAATGTGATACAGTTGATAATTTTGTCTGTAGATGAAACTTCTTTCTATGATCTAGGTTTTCAGTAAATTATATAACTAATTTTTTACCACAAAGTTTTTGTTAAGGGATTTTTAAATTACAGTTTTAAAATTAATTAAACGTAAAAAATTTAGTATAAGGATTTCTCTTCTCATGTGTTGAAAATTATGCTAAAATTCTTTTTTTCAAAATAAATATGCAATGATGATGGAAATTGTCTTCGTATGAGTAATATTATTTTTTATAAAAATATTTACTTCCATATAAAGGTTATTTTCCTGTCTAAATAAAATCATAAAATTGTTATATTTCTCCTATCTATATAATATAAAATTTAATGAAGTATTAACTTAACTCCCAATAAATCGCGACAAAACAAGCTGAACAAAATAGGGTCTTGAAAACATCAATGAAAAATTACCATTATGCAAATATATTCAATAGAACATATCATAATTAATGTCATTTAATGCAAAAATTTTGTAAATAATTTTGCCCTATCTAAAATAATGCAAAAAAAGATAATTTTTGCAAAAAATAAATTAAAGGACTTTTGTTAATTTTGAAAAGTTTTGAAAAGTTAATTTTGAAAAGTTTTAGTGATGAAAATTATAATAGTTATATCAAAATACAAAATAAGTTAAAAATCACTACACTAGAGATTTTCGAAATGTTATGACCCATTAATACCGTTGAAAAATATTAATATGGATAAATGGACCGTATAGATGATCAACTATTAATAGTAATAATAATAATAATAATAATAATAATAATAATAATAATAATAATAGTAATAATAATAATAATAATAATAATATCAATAAATTGTTAGAAGTCAAAACGATTATACTAAGTCTGCTCCAAATAGTCTTAAATCATTGAGCATTAAAATAACCACACGTACAATCCAGAGAAGAGCAGTTAAGATCGGAGTAGAAATCTACAAGTCTGCAAAAAGCCATTTATTCTTAAAAATAAAAAAAATGCTGAATTTTGGCGAGAGCATCTCCACTGTACTCAACATCAATGGAACAGAGTTTATTTTCTCAGACAAATCGAAATTAATATGAGCAATTTAGATGAAATGATTAATGTTAGTCAGCCACACTTTCAATGTTTGCATTATCTTTGGTGTCAGAGTACTATAAAGCAAGTCTTAAAATCTTAGTTTTATTAATAAAGGTAAAGATATATATTACTTTTGTATAACTTATGTATACTGATGTATAAAGTTTATCGATTTCAAGTGTCAAAATTAGACGTACAAAAATCAAACCATTATATTTAAAAAACTATATTTTTAAAATTCTAAAAAAAAATCTATTATGTTAAAATAACTCTTCTCTATACTCGTGAAAAATTTCAAGTTGAATACCCATTTAGTTTAGAAAATATGTAGCAAAACGACAAATTTTATTCTCAAAATACCATTTATATATATGAGCTCATAGAAAAACATATTTTGAAATATTTTTTTTTTTTTTATATTTAAAAGTTTGCATAGAAAATTAGACTGTTACTATATTTTGCATCATAACTTCTAAATTAAATGAGTGCCCACCTTGAAAATTCGCACAAGTAGAGAGAACAGTTACGGTAACATTATATGTTTTTTTTAAGAATTTCAAGATTATCGTTTATTGAGATATAATGGTTATATTTTTATACGTCCAAATTTGATCTTTGACTTTCAAAATTAATAAACTTTTTACATATAATTGCAAACGAAACATATTTATCTTTAATATGTAACTAAAGCTAAAGATGTATCAAGTATAGTTTAGAAGACATTATCATTTAAAGAATTACATATTTTTTGAAGTTTTGTTCTATTTTACAAGTTAAAGATTCAAGAAACACTTCGATTCCACTTCATTGAAAAAGTAGATGTCAAATCCAAAAATGGCTATCTTGTTCGTTTTGATATGAAATTAGCCTATATTTATATTATTTACTTATTTATTTTTTCAACAATAAAATCCCAAATTTTTGCATAATCACAAAGGAATTAAATGCACTAAAAAGTTTAAATTAATTTAAAACTTTAACTAATGGTAGCACTATGTTCATATATATATATATATATATATATATATATATATATATATATATATATATATATATATATATATATTACAATTCTTTCATACACAAATAGAAAGTTCGATTTTATAGATTTTTCATGGCTAAATCTATAACAACTGGCGTACGTATTTATACGACATTTCTTTATGTCTACGAGTAATATTAAATAAAATATAATTTTATAACTCTTTTATAAATATTCCCATTTTTATAAAATTTTCATGGAAAAGTAAAACGGTGGAATTTTTAATGAATTTATTTACTGTCTCTAACAACAAGGGATGTTCTGAAACTTCTACATATTTTTATTATCTGTATTGTTTTTCTTTCAGCATTCTACCTGAATTTAGTTGTGTGGCTCTTAGCACATAATCGCATGTTGGGGTAAAATATATCAAACGTGGCGATGAATTGAATTTTGAAAATTAACCATTAGTAATAAAATTGAACACCGAATAAATGCAGAGAAAATTATATATCAACAGCATTAAAAATTATTACACTAGGCTGCGTTGATTTTGTGTACTGAGCTGTCAAAGTTCAACATTTTTTGTATTTTGTAAAAAGAGCAAAAAATTAAATTTTCATCAATTATCGGTGTAGTTTTTTTTTAAATAAAATGTCTTTTACATCAAAAAATTTATAATGAAATCATAAACTTCAGACATTTAAGTCTACATTTATTCAAGTATTTGTAAATAATATTTTATCCTAGTGTTTTTTTTTTTTTTTTTTTTGAAAATTGTTCTAAAATGTACAAAATTTTCAAGTTTCATGGAGTGCAACTTAAAATGCTATAGGATGTTTTTCTGAAAATTTTATGAAAAATAGTAGATATTATCTACTTTAATATTGTGAAAAAAATCGTGCGTATATATAGCCCGATTTTATAAATTAACATTTTTGTGAAAAAATCCAGTTGCTCTCAAACAAAAAACGCCTTAAGTGCGGACCTTTTTATTTTTTCACTTTGCGTAATTTTCGCTGCTTTATTATTATTATTATTTTATTTTATACAATTATTTTTATATATGTATTATAATATAATATAATATATATATATATATATATATTATATATATATATAGAATAAAATAGAATATATATATATATATATATATATATATATATATATATATATATGCTATTGAATTAAGAAGTAATATTATTTTGTAACAATTAAACATGTACTTGTCCACATTTCTCAATAAGACAAGAAGCAAGAAATAAGGATTTAAAAAATTAGCGGGAACATTTTTTACGAAAATGTAATAGACAAAAATCCGACGAATATATATTTCATAGACTTTTGGTAAGTCCGATCCAATCACAACTAGTATAGGAGAAAAATATGAAAGAAAGCCATACAGTCCTATCTCAATCCGCAGTTGATTTGCTTATTCTTACAGAAGATGATGAAAACGATAACAGTCATATTGATGGTTCAGATGTTGACGATAGCAGTGAAGGAAGTTATAGTGGATAAAAATTTTTTAATATTGTATTTGTTGTATAAAAGTATTAAAATTAATTTAAGAAACCTATTTTTTATTGTTTAATTTTTCATAAAGTACCAACATTCGTTAAGGTGTTTTCAAAGTTTTAGTTGAATTTAGGGAGTCCATTTGTATGAGAACTTAATAAAATAATGAATTATTTTGAATGGTTTTTATATACTATATTCCTAGATAAGTATACCAAATTTCATTACTTAATCCTTAAAATTAAAATTAATAGCTGAAATTAATAAAAATGATTGAAATTAACGAACAGACGAACGGACGGACATTACCATTCTGCTAAGAAAATTTTAGAATTCTGAAAATGCAAAAATCAAAAGTAATGACTAAAATACTGATATCATTTTTTCCTGAAGTAACTGCAGTTTTTGACACATTTAACTCCAGTGTAATTCATTGCTAAACAATAAATAAAAAATAAGTCGTTATCATTAAAATATTGATATCACCTTTCCCTGAATTAAGCGGCATTTTAGACCCATTTTACCCCAATATATAGAGGAACAGTCATTACCATTCTGCAAAATAAATAAATCTTAAAATTCTAAAAATACATTTTTTAAAATTATTATGGCGGAAAGATTTCAAAAAATGTCTGTATATTACAGCAATGAAATTAAATCTTATAGGTATTTGAAAAAAAAATCTTTTTATCAACTGAAGTTATAAGCTATCACTTTTAAGGAAGTGATAATTTAAGATTTCATTCAATTTTACTTTGACTTAGTTTCCAAAGTAGGACCAAGAGTATAGAAATTGTCGTATTTTAAGTAATTTATTATAACTATTAGGTTTTATATTTAAAAAAAATAAATAAAAAATATTATAATTTCGGTTCTCTAAAGATTAACGATGCTATATTCCCAACATTTCTTAATCCACAACAAAAATACATTGGTATTTAAAAAAAAAAATATGGTTAGTTAATCGTGAACAGATCATCTTATAAGTATTTCAAATGTGATCCCTTATTTCCCATGATCTCAAAGTATACAAAGTACACTTTGTAAGAAGTTGGTAGAATATTATGTGAGGAATTTCAAAAATGTTGGGGTTTTATTAAGTAATATTTATGCATGCAAAATATGTTCGCGGTAATCATTTTTATCATTGCGCGTAAAATTTATAAAGGTTTAGAATTGAAACGTTAAAAAGTCTTAAAAATTGAGGTATTGTTTTATGGTAACCAAAATAATGCAATTTCATTCATCCTTAGTATTTATTGAAGTGCCCTGAAAAGACAAATTTTTATTTTATTTTTTGCACAACTTCGTAGATAGCAAAGAATGTTTACTGGTTAGAAATTAAAAAAAAGAAGTGGGTAATAATAGACACACAGAGAAAAAAATTCATGTATTTGAAAATTTGTTCATAAATATTATGAATCGAACATTACTTTTTTTTACAAACTTTTTTCATAAAAAATAAAATTTTGTTCATAGATATTATTAAATTGTACTTAATGATAATATTACGAATTATGCAAAAATGCTGCTAAAAAATGCAGATTTGATTCAAATTCTAAATAAAAATACTTATGCATAAAAACATTAACAATAAATCCCTTTAAATGGCAATTTTCCAATAAAAAGCTGTTAAAAAGTTAGGATTAGTAATTTGCTTAAATTTGTTGCTATTCTATAGCATCATTGTAATAAAAAACGTATCTGCTATATTCTCCTGCCTTCAACTTGTGCCTAAAAATCATAAAAAAAACAAAAAATCTGTAAAGAAAATTTCAAACATACATTTACAAATTTAAACAATTTGTTTAAGTCTTCTTGAATTTTGAGTCAATTCAAAAAATGTATAAAAGTGTTAATATTTAAGACATTATTTTTAAATATTATGAACTTATATCAAAGACAATAAATTCTTATATTTATGCACAAACTTTTTTCTGTGCATATTTGGGATATTTTGCTAAAAAAATAATACGAATAACAGTACTGCTTTGCAAAAATAGTCATTTAAACCTTACTGCTCATGATAATATTCCCTACAAAAAGCGCAATTTTAGTTAGTATTGATAAGTTTTACATGGAAAAAATATTTTATTATTTTAAAAGAAGGAACTATAATGAGAAATATATGGGGCGTATTTTTGAGGTTAAGAACATGTTATTAAAAAATTATAAGACCTTAAAATATTTTGACACATCCTGATATTTAGTATTAAGCAAATTTTAGTATTAAGCAAATAAAATGCTTTCATTTTTTTTACTTTTTGATGATCTAAATTCATATCTGGTATTAAAAAATGCGGAACAAAATTTGAAAATTAGGTGAAAATTTTAAAGTGTATAAAATTTTTGCATTTTTAAATTTTTTAAAGCCCCTTTGTCTAGAAGTGTCATTTTTTTATTTAATTATTTAATAGCCAATGAAATTACAATTTCTTACAGGCTAGCATATATATTCTTAAAGCTATTTGCAATAAAATATTTTCATAGTCATTCAATAACAAAAACTTATTATTTAACTAAGTTAAAAATACTCCTCTTATATGGATACTCAATACTCCTCAATATATGGATAAAAACTGTTGAATTGATTGCATATACGTCACATGAGAAGTTGGCATAATTGGTCCGAAAATATTTTATTTTTAAAGGAGTATAATTTCTAGTTGGATGATTTGGGATTACGATTTATTTAAAAATTTATTTATAATTCTGTTTACGCGTTATTTTGGGTAATTTCTATAAAAGTGGAATTTGTCAGCAGCGAAAAACATACATCTTAAAAACATTTACGCCAAATATATGGAAGTTTTTTAATGATGATATTCTATACCTGGTTTCCTGAAATCAACTAAATATACCTCAAACTATAGAGAATTACTGCGTTTCCATAAAAAAATTTAAAAATTTTAAAAATCGTAAATTTTTTTGTTTCATTTTTGTCAGTGCATTACTTTTAATCAGACAGTATTATAGTAATTATTTATACAATATGTGAATTTACTAAGTCGACTTTTTTTAATTTGTATGTACGAGTAATAAATAAAATGTAAATTCCAGAAAATTTCCAACACAAATTTCGAGGAATTTTTTAAGAAGTATTTCCCGGGAATTTTTTAATTTTTGAATAAACCCTTTTCGTATTCCCATCAGCAAGCAAATGTACTTGCAGGTGGTGATTTTTGAGAATTAGAATTTTTATTTTGCTTTTTTGAAGCTAATAGTTTCATTTTTGCAAAAAGCAAAATCCAGAAACACATTTTTATGTTTCAGCTTTTCACGTGTATGTTTACCTTTACTGCTAGCTGAAGAAAAATCAAACATCAATCACAAAAAATAAAAATATATTTAAAATAAATGATTGGCTTTCTCGTATAAAGGACGATGGTTTTTTACAAAATTTTAATCTTTTAGTAGTATTAGCAAAAGAAAATTTTAAACACTGGATAAAACTTGCAATGTTTTTAATATTTTGAGTAATACTAAACTTAATATTAATTCTAAAAATAAAATATCAAGAAAAGTTTACAATATATTTACCACACAGTACTAAAAGTTTTCAAAAACCTCTTTAACGATCTTAATATTTTTCCTTGGCCTACATGGCTATGCCATGTAAATTTTAATATTCGAAAAAATTACAAAAAGTTAAACGATAACAAATTTATCAACTAAATGTTAAAAATATGTTCAGAGTATGTCCAATAATAGTAATAATGCCAAAGAAAAAAAAAAAAAAAAAAAACTATATTTTTAAAGAAAAATAATGTAACAAAAAGGAGTAAGTCTATGATTTCTATTGAACAGATATTTTTCACATATCATTGGAGAGTGAATTGACTTTTTAATTTTAAAGGAATTTCTGAAACAAAAATAAAACAGTTCTGAAAACTAATATTTAAGAAAATAAATTGTCACATATCCTCGTTGCGCTGACGAAAATACATATATGTAATTTTTAAATTTATTATTAAACCACCTGGAATCTATATTATTCGACCCTTTATTTATCAATCTGTATTCAAATATATGTATTATCAAAAAAATAAAAAATAAATAAATAAATAAATAAATAAATAAAACAATAAAACAAATGCATTATAATATGGTTTTCATACAAAATATCATTTTCTGCTTGCTCTGCGTACGACATGTGCTTATAAAAACTACTTTTTTGATTTCAGCATATTAACGTGTTTGATGCTTTAATCGAATTGCTATGAAAAATTAAATTTTATTTGTAGTTCTGTTCTTTTGTACTACTTGTTTCATAAAACACCATTCATAGAAAAAGTCTTAAAAAAACTCACAATTTTGTTATGCACAGAAAAAGGTTTGTACATAAATATGAAAATTTACTTTCATGGATTTCAGTTCATAATATTTAAGCATAATTTCTTAAGCATTAAAACTTTTTTTTTTTGTATTTTTTCAAATTCATCAAAAGTCAAGAAGACTGAAAAATTTGTTTAAATTTTCATTTATATTTTCAATTTGTAAAAAATGTTTGAAATTTTCTTCAGAAAATTTTAAGTTTTTAATGATTTTTAGCTACATTTTGGGAACAGAACAGAAGCGCTTTTTAACAAAATGATGTGTTGCAGAATGCGAGCGAAATTATGCGAATTTCCAAACATTATTTTTTTTTTACATATTTTCCTTGGAATTTTTCCACTTTAAGGCGTTTGTTGTTATTATTTAAAGAGGAACAGCTAATTTACCAAAAAAAATTAGCAAGAAGCTGGTAAAGAATTTTACCTATAACTGCATTTTCACTCCTTGGCCCTCAAAGATTTCAAATATACATTTTTTGTTGTTTTAACCACAACAAATTTTTTATACTTTCATATTTTTTTTCACTTGAAATGTCTTTTTATTATAGTTACAACTCTTATGACATACCAGGTCGTAATTTTGAAAACTAAAAATTATTAAATTTTTGTTTGTGAATTGAATTTTAAGACTTGTGTGTTATGATTTTTTTTCAGCCACAATATTTTCTGTTATGTTTATAGTTAGTAGACGATTTTTTCATTCCCGTTTTCCAGGAGGTTAAAAATTCCGGGAAATTTCAAACTCTGAGTCATTACAGAGTTATTAAACTGTTCAACGTAATGAAAAGAAAATTGCTACAACACATTACTAAATAATGAGTATACAAATACTTGGTAATCATTAAAAAAAGGAAAAAATTGTTGCTGAGTATTTTATATTATTTTGTCATACAGAAAATTCTTTTAGCAATGTCCGGTAAAATTACACTCGTAAGCAGTTTTTTTACACAAAAACCCACGTGTATTTGTTTAATTTTTAGTAACCTTCTAAGCGGTAAATTTTAATCAAAAACTTTTAAAATTTCAAATCTAAAATGCAAGAATAAAACCAATTTTCAAACTTTATACAAATTTTTTTTCAACAAAGCTCTTAATGGTTACTGTTGTTGGATATCAAATACATAACATTATACATACTACTTTTTTTAACAAAGTACTCGAAATATTTAGAAAACAAGCGATTAATATTTTGAAATTAATTTTCACGAGTTGAAATAATGTTACCTTATAATGTTGAATGGAGGTAATGCTGCAAAATATTTATATAGCAAACTGCTACTGAAAACTATTTTGTTATTAATGAACTTGCAATTACAATATTATTTAATTATTTAATTTAATTTGAGAGACAGTAGCAAAGATGGCTATAAGGAACAGATTATGAAGACAAAAAAAAAAAAAAAATAGCAAGAGTAGCCATTAAAATTGGTATAATATTTTGACATACTTAGTTAAAGTTTGCAAAGGCAGTTTTAATGTATTAAATGATGAATTATTAATTTAAAAAATGAGAGCATCATCTATTTCATAAATAAATAACTAAATTTATATACTTGCCCAAAAGGTGTAATAGTTTTGTTATTCAATATATTACTTTCTAACTCTGGTAGCGTTGTAATTTAGTCAACACTTCCGCTCTTAAGTACTCGTATAATTCCAATTGCTGAAATTAAAGAACGAAATTAAACGAACATATATAAGTTATTAATTGCTGTTCATATAATAATCAACACAGACTAATATCTCATATTTTAATCTTGTAAAAGAAATTATTAACTTTTGAAATAATCACAAGAGCTTTTACCGTTATTTTTTTTTTTTTTTTTTGCTTCTGCGTTTTACTTGGTTGTTTATATTTTTAGCAGATAGGATACCTGTGCCGTAGTTGTTCTTTTTGTTATTACCGTTGCTGTTTGTTGTCTATAAATATAAGTCTAAGTCTAACGTACTTAATTTGCTAAAAGCCTTTAAAGCTTTAAACAAATCCATGCTGGATTTAAGATGATAAATTTGTGCACATTTGTATACAATCTTGTTTACTATTAACCATCACAAAAAGAGAATATACCTAGAAACACACACACACACTCACAAAAATACATGCTATTACAGAGTGTAAGTATTTTTTTATATTAAATATAGAAAAACAAAGAATTATATACTGGAGAGAAATTGTATTTACAATCACAAAAACATACTACTTATTCGTATGTACTCATTTTATATTAATTTATGAAACAAATCCTTGTCTTTTTTTTTGGTCTCTTATGTATTTAAATAGATATTAACATCAATTCATACACGTACTCAAATCAATTCATATCTACCCAGTGGTAAAAAGAAACGGTAAAGAGCCCTTCTAGAATGCCTTTTTTTGCCAGAAGAGCTTTCCCCTGCATTCCATGTTCATATATTTTTCACAAGCGATATTATTGAGAGCTTTACACCTTAGCGACCCAATCCGACCCTTCTAAAAGACCTTTTGAATAAAAACTGCCAGCAGGACTTCTTGAGAAAAGTTGTCAGCAGGTCTTCTACCCTATGTAATTAAATATTTTTCTATTTATATAAAATAATTTTTTTTTATTTTAAATTACTGTAAAGAGTTTAAAACTTGAAGATAAACAAATATGCAGTATTAAAAAACGTATCAGAACTTTTGACAAAACATCTTAAGTCGAGATAAGACAATTTATGAACAAATTTACGTTTTCATAGAAATTGTTGATTTTTAAATTTATGCTTTTGTTAATCTGTTTTGTCAAAAGTACACAGATATAATACGTATAAACAATTCAGTTTTTAATGAAATATCTATAATAAAAAACTATAAATAAAAAACAAAATTAACTTGGCGAAACACAACCTACTCAAACAAAGCATTAAAGAAATATATATATATATATATATATATATATATATATATACATTAATCATTCTTCCCTTCTGCGAGAAGGAAATTAAGATGATGAGAAGAAGATTAAAAATGCAGATTTTTACTCTTCTTCTAAGAGAAGTTATATCGGATACTTTAGAAGGCAAGGATGAGGCATTCCTGATGGCCTTACTATAGAAGGCAGGTTGGTATGAGCGACTGCATCTTAAAGAAAATTTAAATAGACCTTCTAGAAGACCTGTACGATGAAGGCCTTCAAATTTTTACCGCTGGGTACAGATAAAAAACATACATTAGCATACATATAACATCCCACCAGGAAAATATGTTAGTGCTTAATCCCTGCAGGCCTTTGTGAATACCTCCACACCTCTCCCAAAAAAATTTAAATACATTCCACTTTGCCTTCTATGAAAATTCCTTCAATAAAGCCTTTAAAAAAATCCGGTACTAATTCTTGTTTCAGTTTCATTATATGCGATATATTAATTTATTAATTGTCTCATTATGAACTGAAATATTTTTAATTGCGAGACTTGCAAAGCTCGAAATCAGTCTTATTTTAAGTGTCCTTAATGATGGTAGTCCGCGTGTGTTTTTTTTTTAAATTCAATTTTATACTCTTTTTTAATGGCTTTGCACATAAGAGTGTATATTTATATAAGAGCCCTTGCCTCCTCGCTTCTTTTTGAAAAGGAAAAGGCAAGGCCTTGCCTCCGATAACTCGCCGTCTAAAAAAGAAATACTGTTGGAATGCGAGTGGCGTGTCTTTTTTTCCAGCTGGGATAGTTGTTCTATATTTTGCAAATATGTACTAGAGTAAATAAATTATCCATCATACGGATGAAGAAATAGAAAGAAAGAAAAACAATCATAATCATACTTAATCTAAACGGAAGAATATTATTATGAACCCTATGAGAGACAGAGATCAAATTTGCAATTTATATGAATTGAAGAACAAAAACTATAAAACTCGTTACAAGCATAATATGAATTCTTAAAGTAAGTGCTCTGAAATTTCCGTAAAAGTTATTTTCTTATAATCCTTTACTCTTAGATCATCCTAAATTATATAGAGTAAGTGTATCTAAATTCGGCATGTACCAGTAGTCGGCAATTTTTAATTTAAATATAAATAACCAATCAATTTTGCGTTGAAAATATATTTTTCTTTTTAGTTATAATAATTAAGTTACGCTAAGATGAATACTTTTGTAACATCTTTCCCCATTCTGTAGCAACACGTTCTAGATAGCTTTTTTAAGAAAAATTTTTGTGTACAGACTAATATTAAAAAATAATTAATATTACTTTTTAATAATAAAGGATCCTGATGATAAATAAACAATATTTTGAATAGATATCTACCATTTTTGTGGAAACAGGATTGCACTTCTTATTTTAGTGGCTGTAGACTTCAGGAACAAAAAAAAAAAAATTTCATAATTCTATATTTTTCATAAATCCTAAAGTCTTATTTTATTAACTACTAGACCAAGAGGTCTCGAAATATCATGTTATTTTTGTGGGTCTGTAAGATTTTTTGCAGTATTTATACCAATGTATTTTATTTAAATTGCGCCGTTTAAAAAAAGAATTAAACGCTGCCTATTGGTCAAATAAGACAAAAATGCTAAATATTGTGTTTATTGTCTTACCAACGATTGGCAAAAAAGTTTCACATCGTATTCCTCGTTATTGATCTTAAACATTCTTAATTTTGATCTTGTTATGAAAAAATATGCAATATATTTTTTGCAAAATAGTAATAAAATTTCATAATTTTTCTCCTTTTGCAAATAAAATATTGGAAAGTTATCCAAAGAATTTTTAAAAAATTTTTTCGAAAGAACTCCCTAAAAATTTAGCTCGTAGTCCAAAATCACTAGACCTTTGACGGTTTGATACTCATAATAAAATGTTGTACCTAATTTTAATATATTTTACTTTCCTAACGCAAAATTTTATATTTTCTGCTATTCATTAAAAAAAAAAAAAATTATTATTATTAATTTTCGAAACTAATTCCAAATGAAATATTTTAAACTAAATTGTGAAGGCAACGTGTATGCAACTTTGAACATGAAAGGTCTAGAAGAAATTTCTAAATTAGCTTTTTTTCCATAACATCTACAAATTAGGAACTTTTAGAGACGTATTTCGATATAAATCTCTAAATCCTTTTTTGGCCAAGATGTACTGATACATTATTTTCAATCGCTGGTAAGGAACTAAAGATTAATTTTCATTCTAAAGTATGTAGATGCCAACAACACTAATTTTCCACAAGAAAAAAATTTTAAATATCCCCATTTCATAGGATAATAAGCATATAATAGAGATTTCTAGTGCAATGTTTTTCTAATTCCTCAATAAAAATTTCATGCCGACTATTGGCTCATGGCATGCCGGCCATTGGGAAATGTTTACCGACTACAGGAAAATCCGATGCTTTTTATAAAATATATTAATAAGCCAAATTTATCATTAAATGTTTAACAAAAATCTAAGTGACCTGAAACAACATCCTTTACTGAAGTATAATATGTATTTGTGACTCAAAAACTATGTTCTCGTTCGTAAGCAGACAACTTTACAATAAGGAATAAGTTAAACTGCCGACTGCCGCACAGTGGGGTCAAACGCAAATTTTTTGGTAATAAATCTGAATCTCCTAAACTACTGTTCGGATCAAATTGAAATGTATGGAAGAGTTGTAGAGGAGGACCTAAGCTTTCAGAAAAATCATCTTGTAGTCACCCTGTGATAACACGAGATAAGCTACAGGGTGTCAAAGTTGACTACCTCGAGTATGTAAAAGTTAAAAAAAATCGTAACTTGTACAAATGAAGTACGATTTTAAAGATTTTTATATTTCTGGAAAGTGCTTGGCAAGATAAAGAAAAAATAAGCTTACTCATCTAAGTTATCTCTTACAGTTAAAAAGATATTTACGCTTGAATTTTGAATTTTTGATTTTTTGGCTCGACTTTCTTTCGTTTTTCGGGAATAAGTCCGGAGATAAGGAGTGGAGATTTTATGTTAAAAGTCAGTTTTTTTAACGACTATTTTTAAAAGCATATTAAATGCATATTAGCATAATACTTTTAATATTATTTCTTATGTAATGTATAAAACACAAATCAAGCTTTCATTCCTAAAAAAATCAACAAAATATCTCCAATAACCTATTTTTGGTAATTTTTCAAAAATAAATTTTTTTTCAAAAAATAGCTGAAAATCCAAAAAAATTTAATTTTTTTAATACAACTCCACTAATTTTGCAAATACTTTAAAAATGTTAAAAGAATATAAAAATAGACTTATTTGCCAATTCAATGATATATAAAATGTTGATATAGGTAATATAATGGCCTCAAAACTACCAAGTCACGTCAAAAGTTGCAAAATTCACTATTTTGTTCCGTATTTCCATATGTGTGTATACGTAACATTTTAGTTTTCTAATTTATTATGTAGGTATATATTTGTTATTATAAAGTAGTAAATTCTTTATTTGAGTAATGTTTATTTAATTTGTTCTACATATTTACATACTTATTATACATATATCCCGTATATTTATTTCATTAAGAATATATTATCGAAGATATTATTAGATATTGAAAATAATCAGAAATATCAAACGTTAGAAAATTTTTAACTTCCTTAGCTTCGGAATCCTCTTTTTCTATTTCAAGAGTGATTTTTGGTACCATGGTGTTCTTATAGAATATATAACTGGATCTGATGATATTAATAAATATTCCATTAAGTCCATATTTTGCGCTATTTTCGAACATTTTCGGGTATTGAAGAGTCGGAAATGTTTAACATCTTTATTTCGGTCTTCCTGTGCTTCCTCTGTTAGCTCTCCCAATGGCAAAATACTATTTTCTATTATTTCTTTACCATGAGCCAATACTTTGTGAATTGTTGTAGTCATTGATTTCCAGGGGTATGTAATGTTAAGTAGTTCTTTAGTTTCGTAAGCAAAAAATTTAAATTTGTCCGCATTAATTTGTTTTTTGCTATTAATGGCTGCCAATATAATCTTAAAACGCTTCAAAATATTTAAGTCAATGCCTGTGACTGAAGATGTGAGTTCCGAATTTTCAAAGAAACGTCTTGCTGTATTTCCATCATTTGAGCTTCCATAGCCATGTAGAGGTTTATCAATTATTAGTCCGAGTTGTTCTTTGAATTCTAATTGAATTCTTTTCTTCTCCTCTTTTCGTAATTCGTGAAGTTCCAAATTGTTTTTTACTGTAGCATTTTCCTGCCCGGGAATATTTCTGTACTTCATATCATATGCAAGATGTAAGCAGAACTCCAAAAATTTTATCCTTGCGTGGAGTTGTGATATTCCAAATTTTAAAGAATTTTTATTAACAAGGACTTCAGAATTATCCTGAAATTGTGAACTTATTTTTCCACATATATTACATTTCCATGTAGATGTTGTATCTGTTATAGCGTTTGCAACTTTTCCATCAATCATCGTTAATTGTTTTTGAAATGTAACTTTAATAGTTCTGTTTGATACTTTTACATATATTGGGGGCAATGCTTTAATTTCTTCTTCCAATTGATTGACTATGCTGTTTATTGTAACCGTGGTTTCTTTTGTATAATCGAAAAGGATTGAGCGGCAGAAAAATTTGGAACCTGGAGTTAAATTTATCCATATATAATCAAAAAGCGAGTCATTTGTTGTCGATGAGGAAGGCTTATTTAAGCGCATTCGAAGTGGTACCAGAGACGCTATAAACAGCGAGGAATAATTATTTTCAGAATTATTTCCATCCAGTTGTTTGTATTCCGAAAATCCTGATGTTCCATTTGAATATTATAATAAGTTCAGAGTCAGAGTTATTATTGCTGAAGGTAGATATAATTCTAGAGGCAGTATTTTCAAGTAATTGCAATATATTAACTTTAGCACTTTTAACAGAAGCATTAACCGGGTGCTCCATAGGCTGTAAAATATTACTTTTCGCTTCTCTCACTGATTTGCTACTGGGAAAGATATATCCTTTTTCGCTAACAGATTTCCTCAAAATCTCGTATTGGTTTCTTGATAATCCTAAATTTAATATTAGAGCTAAAGCATCTTCAGAGGTAAAGGACGATGTTGATTTCGGTGTCACTATGCTTTGGATTATCCGATGTAATCGATTGGAAGAAGCTGTTGGTAACACATCTATAACTTTTTTTACTTCCTTTGGTTGCGTACGTGTTACTAAAGCTTTAAATGTATCTTTTATTTCGACATTCGTATGTGAATTTAGAATAGATTCCTGTTTGGTCCTCTTTGTTCTTAGCTGAACTTCATCGTAACTTCTTTTTGGTCGACCCTTTTTCTGCTTTCCGATGAAAATCGGTATTTCTCCCTCCAACCACTCTTCATTTTTCTTCTTGAACTTTGGTATTGACCAATCTGAAGTTTTCATCCTTTTTTCGTATGATTTCGTATGAAATTTTCGAGCTTTAAACTGTCTTCTGCAGTAAGAGTTAAACCAAAAGATACTACTGTATCAATGAGTTTTCTTATTTTTTCTGGACGATTTATAATATCAGATAGATTATCCCAGATTACTTTGCAAATAGAAAAGTGTTTTAATGTAATCTCCATAATGACAAATTCACTAATAAATCTGCATATTTATAAGGATACTTATATATAGAAAAAGAATATTTATATCAGGTAAATGGTGACAGGCAAAAATGAATTAAAAAATTAAAATTTTTGCTCAAAACCCCCCATTTCATTCAGTTTATTTTTATGACCTGTAGTGTTAAACAGGTACGTCAAAAAATGTACCTATGCGATTGTAAAAAAATAATTTTTGTTATAATACATTAATTAAGTAGCTAGGTAAATTATTTAAAAACTTCAAAAAATGTGATAAAAAAAACGAAGGAAAATATACTTATTTATGTACTTAAGTAATTTTAAAAACCTTTTCAGTAGAAAAAAATTATGAACACTTTAAATAAATTCATTAATAAATATTATTATCTCGTAACAAAAATAAGCAATGCAGTTGAGTGTTACGTATACACACATATGGAAATACGGAACAAAATAGTGAATTTTGCAACTTTTGACGTGACTTGGTAGTTTTGAGGCCATTATATTACCTATATCAACATTTTATATATCGTTGAATTGGCAAATAAGTCTATTTTTATATTCTTTTAACATTTTTAAAGTATTTGCAAAATTAGTGGAGTTGTATAAAAAAAATTAAATTTTTTTGGATTTTCAGCTATTTTTTGAAAAAAAATTTATTTTTGAAAAATTACCAAAAATAGGTTATTGGAGATATTTTGTTGATTTTTTTAGGAATGAAAGCTTGATTTGTGTTTTATACATTACATAAGAAATAATATTAAAAGTATTATGCTAATATGCTTTTAATATGCTTTTAAAAATAGTCGTTAAAAAAACTGACTTTTAACATAAAATCTCTACTCCTGCATTCGTTTTTGGCCGGGCGGGAAGCAGTTTAGTGTTAAATCATTCTAAATCTATTTCTATAAAAAATATGGGTACCAAATTTAAAAAAGCTCGCGTGACATTTTTTTTTATTAATCGATAAAAATGAAACTATTTTTTAAAATTGACAATTTTCGGCCAATGCTGGATGTAGGGTGCAAACTTAAATCAATTCAAAATTTCTTTATTAACCATTTATGAAGCCTTATCTTTTGAAATTAATAAGGAAAAAATTTTTTTATTAACGGAACTTTGAGAAAAAAGTGAATGAATTGTACTATATTTTTGTAAAAAAATAGCCATTTTTCATGCCAATTTCAGAGTGCTGACTTTGAATATTTTTCACGTCTAGACGAATTGAGATAATCCAAAAATTCTTTCAGCATATTATTTTGAAATATGTAGCAAATTACAGAATATTTTTGCCTCATATATCTCCGGACTTATTCCCGAAAAACGAAAGAAAGTCGAGCCAAAAAATCAAAAATTCAAAATTCAAGCGTAAATATCTTTTTAACTGTAAGAGATAACTTAGATGAGTAAGCTTATTTTTTCTTTATCTTGCCAAGCACTTTCCAGAAATATAAACATCTTTAAAATCGTACTTCATTTGTACAAGTTACGATTTTTTTTAACTTTTACATACTCGAGGTAGTCAACTTTGACACCCTGTAGCTTATCTCGTGTTATCACAGGGTGACTACAAGATGATTTTTCTGAAAGCTTAGGTCCTCCTCTACAACTCTTCCATACATTTCAATTTGATCCGACCAGTAGTTTAGGAGATTCAGATTTATTACCAAAAAATTTGCGGTTGACCCCACTGTGTGCCGGTACATTTATCCTATATTTGCAAATCAAAAACGATATCGATATGTTAGAGCATATTTTGGCTTATTTTGGTGCTGAAATTGCACACTTTTTCGCTTTTTGACATAAATTTATATTTTTGTATCATATTTTGTATAAAATTCCCTTTTCTACTCAGAAATCAGAAATTAATTTACTAATAAAAAAAAAGAAAATTATAAACAAAGTTATCGCGGTTAAAGGACAAGTTGCCTATAAAGTTCAACGCAAGTTCGATGAAATCGTAACACAAAAATATTCAACAAAGAATTTAAATACTTCAAAAATGCTTCCATCAGATGCAATGATGTCGAAAGCTTATTTTCTGTATACAAACATTTTTTTTAAATACCAAATAGGTTAAATTTTATATTTCTAAAAATAAAGCAGTTTATATTTATGTATGTAAACAGAAATTTGAATTAATTATATTTAATATTTTTATACTCTACGTTTATCTTTAATTTAATAAAAGATTGGATTGTTTTTGTTTTCATAAAAGTTAAAAAAATTAATTATTAATTTTTATTGCATATTATAAGCCTATGACTTTTTAATTGCATGAACTTCCTGTCATTGTCAGTCAGTAATGTATGCTGTCAATTTACTTGTTACATATAATAACAGTTTCTTAATGTCTCCAGTTAAGAAATATTATTTTCTTAATGTGTTAATTCAGAAACTTTTTTTATTAATAGAGTTGGGTAGAAGGAGGAACATTGCCACAGGGGCACATCTCCCTTTGCTATTATTTTGAAAACGAAGTATTAATTTTGTGACATTAATTGATTTTTTTTCCTTCATCGCAGATCTATCATTCATCAAATTTTGATATTTTTAATTTACATTTAATCGGAGGTGGACGAAATTAATTGTTTTTTCAATACTCTCACAAATATTTCACTGTAGGCATTTTCTGTGATGAATTTTATATTTTTTGTAATTTATTAAAAAAATTTTTGCATTATAAACTTGATAGTAATGAACAATATTTGATGAAAAGTGTTTCAATAAATTCTTTTAAGGTGTGAAAAACTTGTATTTGGTTCATAAGACTCCTCCTGAGAAGCTTTCGCCAGACTAATGGTTTTTTTTTTTCATTAACTGTGCTGAAACATTCATGCAAATGTTGACGTGTTGTCATTAGACCAAATAAATATTGACAAATGCTTTATGGTCATACAACATAGATATACAAATATATAAATATCTACTTATTATAAAACAATCAGTAATGATCGATCAGCTCTCAATTTGAGAGTTGCTCTCTGTTTTAATAGAATATTTTTCTGACAAAAAAAAAATAATAATAATAATAATAATAATAATAATAATTTATTGGAGCATAGATTTATAAATTTGAAATGAATATGTCTATGGAGCATAAACTTATTTTCATGTTAAAAAAAAATAAAGGGTTTATGAATACTAAACAGGGTATCCAATCGATTAACAGTCGATCAAATTTGGTCGATTAAACTGTTCGCATAATTTAAAATTGTCTGTTTTCGAATAAAGAATGATTTAGTGTTATATTTGTATGGAAATATCTATGGATTTTCTTTATTGTGTATACTCTTATCCCTTACATGAAAGCACGTTGTATTGTATTATTTTGTTTGCACCACCAGTTTCTGATAGATGGGACTTTGACTTTTGTAATAACAAAGGTCTTAAAAGTAACTCAAGCTTTTATTTCACTATAACTTTTTTTTATTCATAACAAAATGCAGAAATTTTTGACATAATTTTTTAGCCTACTATGACTTGTTGTGATATTATAAGCAATCAAAGTAAAAATTTATACATGGACTTTTTTAAAAAGGCCCTCATTTTAATATGAATCTAGCCTGTAAGAAACTGTTTTTACTATTTTGTAGAGTAGGATTTGTAGCTTTTATATATCAATAAAATTATATTATTTCTATTTTCGAAATTATGTACAAGATTTTAATAGCTACAAATGTAAGTTGATAAGTGGCGATCAAATTTTATATAATATTTTTATAAGTAACTTTTGAATTGTAAAATTTTATTATTTATGACATAAAAAACTCGATATTTTACTTCGTTATTTCTTTTTACTTTTTGAAATACAAAAAAAAATTTTTATGAATATATGGTTCGTTGGTTTTGAGAATATTGCAAATATTTTGATAATTCAAGGTGTGTTTTTATTTTATTGTTATCATCTAAAGCATTTCAAACAAATATATGCATTTCAATGAAATGTATTAAAAGGTCGAGCTTTGATACTTAGAATATAAATTCTACTTAAATTTAATTAAAGTTTTTAATCAATTTTAGTTAAAATTTATTTAAATAGATCTAATTATTTACTTTAATATCATAAACTTACTGATGCAAAAATTGTGAACTAATCTAATAAAAAGTAACCGTACAGAAAATCGATATTTTTTTTACAAAAATAAAATAAATACTTTATTTTTAATTGATTTTAGTTAATAATAGCTCTGCTCCATTACTTTTCATTACTTCTAAAAAGTAAGAAATTTTAAGAAAAACAACTAAGTTGTCAAATGAGAAAAACTAACAAATTTTCAAAAATTCGAAATTGAAATCTTGAAATATTTTAAAAAAAGTTGGTGCACTAAAGATCTCATAGCTATCCATATTTTGAACCAATTTTGAATTTAATTAAATGAAGAAAGCAAAAGAACGTAGCTTTTAAACTTTATTTAAATATTTTATATTTACTACAAATAAGAAATAATATATTAATTTTTTTAATTAAATTTGCTTTTCTATTTCAAAATTTCGATAATGATGTAAATATCTGAAATTATTTTATTTAACAACAAAGATATCAAGTTTAAAATGCTTTGACATTTACAATAAGGTGAGACGTCAATCTTTCAAATCGTTTAATTACTCGAACAATTGTTCAAAAATATAAAACTTTATCAAATTATTTTTAATAAATTTTAAGCAAATCACTTTATGCTTTATTTGAAATATACTTGGGGCAAAAATAAAAACTTCAAAAAGTTTAAGTAAATCAATCCATATAAAATCGAATAACTTCTAACGTTTTTGTCCAATTTTAAAGAAAATAAATCTTACAAAAAAGTCTTTAGAACTTGAAAAATGTAATTTTCTTAAATGTTGCTAAAAATATTTGTATAATAAGTAAAAAATCGATATCCCAAATTTTGGTCCATCTATGCTAAAATAGAAAGCATATGTGCTAAATTTTATTGATTTATAAAAGCTTACAGGTTGCTTACAAGATAGGTCCATATTAAAACGAGGGCCTTTTAAAAAAAAGTGCGTATATAAATTTTTACTTTGATTGCTTATATCATCAAAACAAGTCACAGTAGGCTAAAAAGTATATGTCAAATAAGCAAGCTTTTTGTTCTGAATAAAAAAGCTGATATAGTTTTTTTCTTTGTGAAATGTTAAATTGAAGAGTTATAGCACAATAAAAGTTTTAGTTACTTTTAAGACCTTTTTTAGGACAAAGGTCAAATCCTAAGTATTATACAAATTTTTTCAGTTTGGCACGTTATAAATGTAGCTATTTACATTAAATTTGACAAACAGATACTGCTTGAATTGGAACATTTTATAGGCTATGTTGGAGGTCACGCCCTCATTTTACGCCCAATTTTTTAAACTCTCAGGCGGCTGAACCGATTTTCAGGAAATTTGATACAAAGAAGTGGTTATAGGCTATGTTAAATCTATATTGGATGCCACGCCCATATTTTACGCCTACTTTTAAAAAAATCTATTTTTTAAATTTTGCAAAGCAATTATAGTATATCTACGGTCTATTATGGTGAAAGAATTTAAGCTTATCATATCCCATTGAAAAAATGAAAATCAGAACGATAGGTCCAGGGGAGAGGTAACCTCCATACAAAGAATATAGTAAATTTCGCATATCTGAAGGAGTGTTGCCGTAAAGTCTTAAAAAATTGTAGATTGATTGTAGGGTTGATTTAAATCTAATGAAACTTTAATTTTCTTATTTTATTTTAATATATATATATATATATATATATATATATATATATATAAAATTACGAGTATAAAATATTACATAAATACTAACATTTATATGAATTTATTTCTGCACTTTGGATTGATTCCCGAAAGTGTGGTTATATAGGTAGTAAATTATGGAGCGATCTTAATAAAATTTGTCACCACGATTTCTACTTATATAAAACTTATTTGTCTTGAATATGAACTTGATACTAACATGTGTATGTAATTTATGCACGTTAAAGTGATTTTCGGTAGAGGGTTTTATATGGGAGCTATGGTCAATTATGCTAAATTTCATGGCACAAAGATTTATACTTACACAGAACTTCCTTACACCGAATTTCATTAAAACATTTTTATATTTAAGGCATTTATGATCATAAGACTCCTATTCCGGGAGGAAATTTGTTTGTGGGCTGGATAAAATAATGGAGCGATCATAACCAATTTCAATAGGCTATGTCGTTGTATCATGAAAGTCCTACGTGACAAATTTCATTGCATTATCTTCAAAATTGCTTGTACTTTATGGACAAAGTTTACATGGACAGCCAGCCAACCAGACGGACGGATGGACGGACTTCGTTAGATCGATGTTCTGTGATAAGAACAAACGCACAATACTTCAACCACCTATGGTGTCGTAGGGTATAAAAATGTATATAGACTTTCAAAATTTAATATGAAGGAAAAATGTTACTAAGAGGAAATAGGAATTTCAAACAAAAAAATCAAAAAAGAAAAAAATAAAAATAAAAAAGACTAATTTGATAAACAATAAATGAAATTTTAGAAAGTATTTAAAAATTAATTTAGGTGAAATTAATTGTAATTAAATGATGATTAAAATTGTTATATGGTTATTAAGTTAGAAACGATTTTGTGACATATATTGGTAATGAGTGAGAGGCAGCACAATAACACAATACGGAAATTGCAGCCTTTCAACGATGTCAGGTGCCAATTAGAGATGATTCGTGTTAGGTTTTGTTTCAAAATTCTATATGCTCTGTCTCTTCCAGACCAATGTTTAATAATAATAATAAAATAACGAAAAGTTATATAATCTGTGATTTTTTGGTTTCTTTTCTCTTTTCCAGTTGTATTCAAATATATTCTTTTCGGAAAACTAAAATTTTTGAATACGATTTCATAATTAAAACGCTTCCCATGTCCTTGTGCAGTTTAAGAATATAGGACTTGGTTTAAGATAAAGCGTCTACGAATAACAAAAAAAGAAACACAATTCCATTAACAAATAAATTAAGTTTCAAGAAATCAATTGTTCTTACCAACAGCAATATTTACAAAATCTTGCAGAAAATCAGAGACAGGAAAATGGTTGAATAAGAATATGTTTACAAAAAAATTATGCTTTTGATGCTCTTTTACTCTTTTCAATTTCTGATTCTATTAAAAGAATAGAAGTAAAAATTGTAAAGTAGAAACACAATAGAGTCATCTCCCGAAAATCAATTAAAAGTACTTAAATCGCACATAAATATTCATATGTTAATAAAATTTGGATTTAAGATTAACGATAGCACCCATATAGTATGTATTGCTTTAATGAACATACAAAATAGTGTAGGATATCATATAGTCGGTCTTCACCGAATATACATTTCTTTTTTAATGGTAATTTATTTTGTATTTATAAGTATTTAGGTTGTTTGTTACATCGTTAAAACTTTCTTACAAAAATCTCCCAATCAGAAATATGTACATATTTTATATTTTTTTCTTATGTATATAATAGCTCCCCTTTCAAAAAAAAAAAAAAATAATTATTTTTCAAATGTTTAACATAATACTTATGTTTTGATTTTTCTCCATTTACAGTTCAATTTCAAACTATCCAATTATATTTGAAAAAAATTCTATTTGTATTCTTTTGTTAATTGTGTTTCATAATTTTCTTACAATATATTTGAAATTTCAGAACTTTCTAATTATATATCAAAAGGTTTATAAATTAATTCCAGAAACTTCTGCATATTTTAAAAATATAGGAAAATATAGAAATATCTAATTGCATCACAGAAATTTCCAAACATTTCTAATTTTATTTCTGAATTTTACAATTTCCAATTAATTTACAAATTTTTGAGATACAATAAGAATTTTCCATACTTTTTTTTTTAGAAATTTCTTAAATATATATACGTTTCGGAAATTAATTTATAAACCTTATAATTTATAATTAGAAATTTCCTTTATGTATATAGTAAGAAAATTATGATATATATATATATAGGATTTTGTAAAACTTTGGAAATATAATAATTTTCTGACGTAATTGAAAATGTATAAAATAAAATTGGACATACTGCAAACTAAATTAACTTTTTTATTTTTGTTTTGTATTTATTTTTGTCAATTTTATATAATTTTTAAGAAACTCTTTTATTTTATACTTCATAAGCAAGTACGTAATAGTTATACATCACATATGGAAGAAGATTTTTGTGTAAGCATTACAGTTACTATTTTTAACAGGCATGAAGATGCTCCTTTTACCTTTTACATCATACCTGATTGTACACAGAGAAAACAATTAATTTCGTTGTGACAACCGAATTTTTTGCCAATCGAATTTGGTCGGTTCTATATACTGCCTCAAAATTCGGTAATAATAACAATATAAATCGGCATTTATAACTGTTTAGAAAAAACTAGTTCCGTTGTTACAATTTCACAATATATTTGTACACAGAGAAAACAGATTCGTTGTGGCAACCGAATTTTCACATTAATATGTCAATCATACCTTTTAAATTTCAATCCATTTCCTTCTTTTAAATTTGTTAATTTTTAATTTTTTCAATAAAATTTTCAGTTGTTAATTAGTTTATTTAGTTTTGAAAGTCAAATGTGTGAGGACCAAAATTCTTGGAATTTTGACCCACATAATCAAAGAATAACTTTTGTAAACATAGTATAATAAAATAAGGCGTTTTACTGGTCGGGAGATGGATTACATCCATCTAGACTTGGGGGCGAATTAAATTCGCCTATGTAACTATTTTAATTTCAAGTATTCCGGAGCTCGATGGGGTAAAGGATGGAACGAGATGTTCCGGAGGTCGATGGGGTACTCAGGAGGCAAAGCATTCAGGTCAGGCCAGGTGGAGGGTTTGACCTTAAATGGGCATGCTAGCCATTTAAAAGTTAAACACTTCCAAATTCAGCAGGGAGAAAAGCGGAGTGAAAACGTCAATGCCTACATCGTCATAGCTGAGCAGACGAGTAGCACAACTGACGAATCACGGTGGTAGAAGCGCGAACTCAACAGGAGAGAGGAAGAGCAGCAGGGAGAAATACACAGGAGTGTAAGATAACAGCGAGCATAGAAGCAGTCGAAAGATTTAAATGCAGCATGCAAGAAGGTGGCAAAATAAACAAACAAGAAGCCACATAAACAGACACACACACAGATCAATGAAACTGTTACAGCAGCGAACATAAAGGAGACCAAAGTAAAGAAGGTTCGATACAACAACCGCTATCGGTTCGAACAAAGTGCAGGAAATCTGCCATAATATTAGTTTTATGAAATGTATATAAATCAGCAGAAAGTTAAAATCTCTCTTTTCTCTTTGGTGCTGGACAGTGAACAAGGCAGATGTGGTGAGTAGCCGGTTAATAAAAAAAGTATAAGAACTAACAGAGCAGTGTTAGGGGGGAAAAAATAAATAAAGTTGGTTGAATTGATTACATCAATTCAACGTAGGGTATACTGATTTACAATCAGTAAGATTAAAAGCTTCAACAAGGTTTACAATCTGGTTAAAGTGGTAGGAGATAAGCACTGCTCAGGGATAAGTGATATAATATTTTCTTGGAAGTTTTTACTCGGAAAATATAGGAACTAAAGAAAATTTCGGATTACATCTAAGATTAAATATTCAATAGGTGGCAGTAAATAGGGGGTATAAAACCGGCAAGGCAACACGGAGGCTTTATGTCTCAACGTAGAAAGAAGGTTGTGGGAAAAAATAGAAATAGTGATAAGTAATAAAGAAACAAAAGTAAAAATTAAAATAAAAGTGTTGTTATTTTATGTAAGAACCTTGGACACGACTGACTTTACCCCAGCTGCAAACCCGGAGGTTCCTTGCAAATTATAAAAAAAAATTTTTTAAGATTCACAATTAATTCATCGGTTGAGAACACCGAATCTTCTTTATTTATTGCTTGCTCATTATCAATATTCGTCTAATGTTATGTCTGCATAACAAATATTTTTTATCAATATCAACAATATCAGTAGTACTAAAAAATATTATTATGAGTTTAAATTAAATGCCTCCACCGAAATATATAGTTACAGCAATGGTTTAAATTGGTAAATAGAATTTTATTTTATAATTATAGATATCTACATTCCTCTATAATAATGAATTTGGAAGTGTTGGAATAGAAAAGTCTTTTTAACTTAATGATATTAAATGATAGCAATAAACACTCTATAAATCTTATGGACTTGTGATAGACACAATCGTTATCCAAAAAATCTTTTTTTTTTTAGAATGGTGAAAAATGTTTTTAATTAAAAATACATGTTTTTATTACTATTTTTTTACGCTATAGAATTTATAATTATACGAAATGCTTATATATGTACATATAAACCTATAGCAAATATAAGTATCTTTTAGAACGTACTGGATCTTAAGTACATTATCAGCCCTTTTTAGTGGACCCAACCAAATTAAAGTTATATAGCGACGTAACACTAACAATGTCTTTTTTTAACAACTGATACAAGTAATGATGAAAGTTTGTTGATTATCCTGTAAATAATAAATATTTATTTAATAAATAAGATAAGAAAATAAATAAATTATAGCCGGTCAAGTCCAATCACATGATACCCTTCGTTATTGTGTTTGCTTGCTTAAGAGATTTTTAAGATTTCTGGTGGGGACATATGGTAAAATGTGGACCAATTCATAATTAAATTTGGAAAAAAAGGACAAAATAATAGTGTCACCTTTGCATTTTTTAAGTTTTCTACAAAACTTTAAACAAAAAAATACTCACCAGTAACTGCATATGAAATTTATGTACTTCAAATTGATTTTTGAAAGTGGAACTTATATGCCAACATTGGTCAGTGATGAACCTACTCTCATAACAATTAATATGGGATTATGCATATTAAAGTTATTTTTGGAAGTATGCTTAAATGAAATTATTAAGGATTTGTCTTGTACTCAGTTTAATGCCCATATAGAAGATAGAAACGTAATTGACTCAGATTGTGGTTCTAAAGGCCACTTGTTCTTACTTTACAAACTCATAGATGGTGCAATGTATAAATGTTTAAAAGTATTGTAAAATATTGTTACGTTTTTACCTTTTAAAAACGATTGTTTATTTCCTTTAAATAAACTTGTACTTTGATTGCAAATAACAGCAGTATAGTAGTTTAAAAGTTGTAACGGCTCTTTATTTTATTTAAAAAAATGTACAACAATAACAGTTTAACTAGTCACTTGCGTTCTAATATAAACACACACTTAAATTACACACTTTATACAACACACTTTAATAATGTACAAGATTATACAGCCAAGGCAGTTAATTTGTCTTTAGTTAACGACGCTTCCAATTAGACTGACTCAATGGTGTTCTCACGGCCAATTTATATACACTGTATTACCTACTAGATGTTTCTTGAAAGCTGTATTTCTTTCTACAATGTTCTTAACGGACAAACTAGAGCTTTTGATGTTAATGTTAGCAGCTTAAACATTTAGTGTTGCCATACTTAAAAACAATGGTGAAAGCTTTTTATTCAATGTTGTACGTTTAGAACTATGTTAATAATTTTTACAGCTATGTTAACTGCTGTTAACATAAACGGAAATGCCTAGAAGCATTGAGAAAGATTTAAACCAGCCGTTAAAACCGTTATATTTGAATTCAAGTACAATTTCGTAACACTGCCCCCCGCTTAAGCCTGTCCGTCCCGAATAGGCACGAATTCACTTTTACCATAGGCAGCTAGTCGTTCTAGATGTACGACCTTCATTTTAGATCTCGGGCTCTTTACTTTCTGTATTCTGTATACCACGTCGTTTAATTTCTTAATCACTTTGTATGGATCATCCCAATGGGTTTGTAGTTTGGGAGACAGTCCTTTCTTACGTTGTGGGTTATTCGACAGTACAAGCTAGCCTTCGTTAAATCCTTCAGAATTCGCTGCTCGATCGTATCTGGCTTTCATTTTATCGCTGGTCATTTTTATTCGTCTGTGTACGAATTCATGTAGTTCGTTCAGGACATCTTGCTCTTGGGAAGTGTTTTCCTTATTTGTTGATGAGGGCTTAATACCGAATTCTAAATCACCAGGCAACTTGAGTTCTGTCCCGAAGACAATTTTTGCAGGTGTTCGAGAGGTTGAGTCATGAACAGCTGATCTGTATGCCAATAGAAATTTCGGTTTGTGTTCATCCCAGTCGTTCTGATGTGCACTGACCACTTTTCTTAAATATTCCTCCAGAGTGCGATTGAATCTTTCGACCATGCCATCAAATTGAGGATGCAGTGGCGTTGTTCTGGTTTTTCTTATTCCGTATAAATCGCACATTTCCTTGAATACGGCAGATTCAAAATTTCTACCCTGATCAGTATGCAACTCCAGTGGAACACCATAGCGGCACTCCCAGTTGTTCACAAATACACTTATAACCGTTTTAGCTTCTTGTCAAGGTATGGCATATACCTCTGGCCATTTGCTGAAATAATCCATAACCACTAGAACGTAACGATTTCCGGCATCATTGACGGGGAAAGGGCCTGCTACATCCATTGCAATCCGCTCGAATGGCGCGCCTGAGTTATACTGCTGAAGTTGTCCACGACTTCTTCTTACTGGGCCCTTCGCTGCTGTGCATTGTGGCTACTGCTTGCTGACAAACCACCAAATAAAAACGTTGTTTTAACTTTTCTAAGGTTTCTGTCACACCAAGATGACCACCACTGGGACCGTCTTGACAGTGCGTCCGCATTGCCGTGTTTCAAACCTTTCCGGTGCTCGATGCTAAAATCACAGCTCTGAAGCCGCTCTATCCAACGAGCCAGTTGTCCTTCAGGTTGTTTAAATTGCAGCAACCACCTGAGGGCAGAATGATCGGTTCTCAGTCGGAAGTGTTGGCCATAAAGATATTTGTGGTAATGCTTCACACACTCTAATACTGCCAAAAGTTCTCGTCGCGTTACGCAGTAGTTTCTTTCAGGCTTCGAAAGCGCTCGCATCGCTATCTACCACAAATGTTTCTCCAGGTATAGGATATGACAAGATTGGTGCCGTACATAATACATCCTTGAGCTTCTGGAATGCTAGTTTTTGTGCTTCACACCATTGAAATGATTGTGACTTCTTGGTCAGCTCATGTAAGCTTGCGGCTACATTGGCGAAATTCGGGACAAATCGTCTGTAGTATGTGCAAAGGCCAAGAAAACTACGCAGTTCGTGGAGATTTCTCGGACGTGGCCAGTTGTTAACAGCAATTATCTTATCCTCATCTGTTGATATTCCGTCTGCTGTTACGCGATGTCCCAAATATTTAACTTCTTTCTGGAACAACGCACACTTCTTTACACTGAGTTTGAGTCCAGCCGCTGATATTCGTTTAAGGACTTCTTCAAGGTTATTCAGATGTTCATCAAAAGTCTTACCCATGACAATTATGTCATCGAGGTACACCAAGCATGTCTTCCCGTGAAGTCCTTTCAATACCTGTTCCATTAAACGCTCGAATGTGGCTGGAGCATTGCAGAGTCCAAACGGCATCACATTAAACTGCCATAACCCATCACTCGCGCTAAAGGCGGTTTTTTCCTTGTCTTTTTCTGAAATCTCTACCTGCCAATATCCACTTTGCAAGTCCAATGTGGAGAACCATTGTGTTCCAGCTAGTGTATCCAGGGTGTCGTCAAATCTTGGTAGTGGGTAGCTGTCTTTCTTGGTGACGTCATTTAGTTTTCCATAATCGACGCAAAATCTAGTGCTGCCATCTTTCTTCTTAACTAAAACAACAGGCGAGCTCCAAGGACTTGAAGATGGTTCGATTATACCGTTCCGCTCCATTTCATTGACCAACTCCTTCACTTCACTACGTTTTGCTAGAGGAACACTTCTGGGCGCCTGCTTTATTGGCCTCGCTTCGCCAGTATTTATTTGATGCTTTACAATCGCCGTTCTACCATGGCTTTGACTTTTTAAGGCGAAGACGGAGCTATATTTCTTCAGAATCTGTTTGGCCTTATTTCTGTCTGGCGGCGCTAATCCTTCTACCCATTTCCCCACATATTCCGCTAGTAGCTCGTGTTCTTTGGTGGATTTATTGGCAGGTTGCGGGTTTTTCTCGCAATTGATTACTGCCTCTGCTGAAGTGCATTGACCTATTTCGGAATTTGGCTTAACGACTTTTTCATAGCTGGACAGGTTAAGCATTCTTACAGGAACTATTTTGTTGTTGCAGGGTTTAAAGAGAGCTTTTGCTGTTACAAGATCACTTGTTATTTCTGCTGGTTCTACCACCCACAAACTGTTGTCCTCACAATCTCCCTCCATACGAGCCCATACTAAAGTTTCTGAATGTGGTGGTAGCTTCTGATGCTCGACGGTAACTAGCTTCCTTACTTGAGTCCTATTTTCATATCCGACGTCAAGGGGTATCTCCACATTTCGCCAAATCATAACTTTTTGTCCCATATCCAAAGTAATGCCGTGACTAATCATGAAATCAGCACCAATGATGACTTCGTCCACAATGTCGGCAACAATGAATACATGATTGACGGTAACGTTGGCAATGGTTAATTTCACATTTACTTTACCATAGACCGTGGCCGGCTCCCCAGTAGCTGTGCGGAGGCTTACCCCACATAATGGTTCAATTGTTTTCTTGACTAAATCTGGCCTGACGATAGACTGTGATGCCTCGGTGTCTACAATGAAAACGTGGTTCTTATCGTTGATGTACCCCGAAGCAGTAAGATTGCTATTTTTCTGTTGCATTACGGATATGGAGATGGTGGGGCCCTCAGATGTGGGAGCTAGCTCTTGCCCAATAGTGCCAGTTCTTTGACTGCCGGTTATTTCCTTGAGCCGAGGCAGATCTGGTTTGTTTTCTTGGTGCTTTGCAGTTTCGCTGAATATGACCCGATTTACCACAGTTATAACATCTTAGTCTGACTTTACTTTGCTTATCATTACCCTCCTCCAAAACTTTTTTTAATTCGTCTACTATATTTCTCTCATTATCAGCAACAACTTCAACATTTCGCACCTTGCATATTTGCGGCTTTGAAATTATTTTCGCCGTTTCTTGCGCCAGTGCGAATGAGACGGTTTCAGTAAATGATGGTTTAGTTGTGGCACAAACCGCGTGTTTTATTTCATGATCGCGAATGCGATTAACAAACGCCTCTATCTTGAAATGGTCCAAAAATGGGCTGTTTTCCCCTGGATAAGTAAGCTGCAGCAAACGTTCGATTTCCAACGCAAAGTCTTTTAGCGTCTCATTGGGCTTCTGCACTATACCACGCAATTCCATTCGGTATAGTTCCTTTTTATGTTCACCAGCGTACTTACGTTGTAGCGCCTCCATTATATCATCATAACTGTTTCTGTTACATGCTGGCACGCTTTCAAGGACTACTGCTGCATTTCCTTTTAAGGTGAATATCAACTCTATAGCTTTTTCTTCGTCGTTCCACATGTTTCTAATGGTAATTGTATCAAACTGGAACTTAAACACTTTAAATGGTGTGGTTCCATCAAAACTAGGGGCCTTTATTCTATTAGAGGATTCTGGAATAATTCGCATATGTCCATCTTGGCATTGAATATTATTCATCTTTATTTCTAGATCATGTAGTTTTTTATCAACACCTTTGGCTATTTCATTCTCTAAATCGGACAGGCAGCTCTCTAAGTCGAACAGCTTTTTATCAACCTTATCAACGACTTTGGCTTGTATATCTAGGCAGCTCTCTAAGTCGGACACATTTTTATCAATGCCATCCACTCTGCTGTTTATAACTTCCGAAATTTGCTGAAGTTTTTCGTCTGTCGCTCTAGAAGTTTCTTGAAATTTCATTTCCATTATTTTATTTTCTTCTTTAACTTCAGCGAGAAGTTTCTCGTTATTTGTTTTACAAGTTTCTTGAAATTTCATTTCCATTATTTTATTTTCTTCTTTGACTTCAGCAAGAAGTTTCTCGTTATTTACTTTAGAAGTTACTTGAAATTTCATTTCCATTATTTTATTTTCTTCTTTAAATTCAGCAAGAAGTTTCTCGTTATTTGTTTTAGAAATTTCTTGAACTTCTTTAAATTGCTCCATCAAAGCAGCAAACATTGTGAATAAATCCATGCTTGTTGTTGCATGGGTAGAAACTTCCATTTCTTCTTTATACTCGAATTCGTAAGTTCCGATGTCAATATTACGCCGCTCGAATTCATCTATCAGCATCTTTTGTAATTCTGCCTTATTACCAGCTGTAGGTAACTCCAACTTATTCAATTCTCTCTTGAGTTGCTCCACTTTCAGCTCTTCAAACTTCGTGACTGCTTATTATTTTGCAATCCCACTTCTGACACCAATTGTTACGTTTTTATCTTTTAAAAACGGTTGTTTATTTCCTTTAAATAAACTTGTACTTTGATTGCAAATAACAGCAGTTTAGTAGTTTAAAAGTTGTAACGACTCCCTATTTTATTTTCAAATGTACAACAATAACAGTTTAAATAGTCACTTGCGTTCTAATATAAACACAACACGCTTTAATAATGTACAAGATTATACAGCCAAGGCAGTTAATTTGTCTTTACTTAACGACGCTTCCAATTAGACTGACTCAATGGTGTTCTCACGGCCAATTTATATACACTGTATTACCTACTAGTTGTTTCTTGAAAGCTGTATTTCTTTCTATAATGTTCTTAACGGACAAACTAGAGCTTTTGATGTTAATGTTAGCAGCTTAAACATTTAGTGTTGCCATACTTAAAAACAATGGTGAAAGCTTTTTATTCAATGTTGTACGTTTAGAACTATGTTAATAATTTTTACAGCTATGTTAACTGCTGTTAACATAAACGGAAATGCCTAGAAGCATTGAGAAAGATTTAAACCAGCCATTAAAACCGTTATATTTGGATTCAAGTACAATTTCGTAACAATATATAGACATTAAATAATTGAAATACTATCGACAGTCACATAACACTCAAACGAAGGAGAACCGATGAGATAATCGTGAATCGTAGCAAAAAAATATGGTTTGGGTATTTGAAAAACTAGTAACCTGGCAGAGAAAAAAATCGTTAAAATTTTCCTAACGATGCTGAAGCTAATGAAAGTCAAAATAATGCGTAAAACATCAATGTCACTAAAGGGCTGTACTGCTTCATAGGCCAGTTCAGAGGCGTCTGAGAATCCATGTAACTCAATATCCTTTCCATTCTCGAATCTTAACCATTACACAATTTCCAATTTAGATATAAGATTGATGTTATTACAAAGCGTATGCCATTGACTATATAAAGGTTCGGGTAGCTGTTGGTCCCACTCGAGGCCGTGCAACCACAGTTTCTGCATAAATATTTTCATTGAAATAACGATGGGAGCTATGAAACCAATTGGATTGAATATTTTCGAAACATCGGATAATACCAATCTCTTTGTCACAATGCCAGATATTGAATGAAGATCTATTGAATATTTAAAAGTATCAGTTTGGTGTTCATCGTTTGAGCAAATCCAATCTTGAACTTCCGAAATTTCAGTAAAATTGTAAAGAGGTCATTCTGAATAGTGGGGCGTCCATTTGAAGTTTGGAATGACGCATTGAAAACGACCCATAAATTAGTGGTTGTGCTACTACGTTTCAAGACGGTATGATGTGGCATGAAATAATTATTGACTTCATTTGTAGTTCCGCTAATATCCATGTGTTTTAGCCTTATGTATTCATTAATAAATTCAACGTATTCGGCCCTTAAAGATGGCTTATCTTTGAAACGGTTTTCCATGGATAATAATCTTTTAAGAGCTGCTGGTTTCGATTCACCCAATTTATTTTCATTGTTTATGAACGGTAATCTCACTATGTATTTTTCATCTGCCAGTTTTGTATAGTTTAGCTAATAATGATTTTCTGCTGCAGTTTCTTCATCTGATAAAATCTTTGCTGTAGATTGAAACGCAAAAAAGTTGTAAATTTAAATCCATAGATACATGTGCCGATAAAATTGCCCGTCTGCTAGGAGTTTCAATTCTGTCCATTATTACCCATTTAAATAATGTATTAGTTGCAACAGGGGAACCATTTGGGTTGGGTTGTATCTTATCAGGGAGCACACAATGACTAAATATGTCGTCGCCCATGATAATATCAATTTTAGCAGATTTGCAGAAATGAGGATCAGCCAGCCTGAGATACTCAAAATATTTAAATTTCAAGTTATGAATGTCATAAGCAGGTAAATTCTTCGTAAGTGAAGACAAACAATAGGCTTGAGTATGCATTGCCTTTCCAAAAATTTCTGATACTATTTTAAGATTGACCTTTCCTTTTGTGTAACTGCTTTGATTTGGACCAATTTCAAACATTAACTTTTTGTCGTACATTCGTGTTAGATGAAGACGCTGAAGACACGTCTCTGAAATCAATGTAGCTTGTTCACCAGAATCTAAAAGAACTTCACAGGGTTGTAATAGATTATAGTGATCACATACCATAATTATTATTGTAGGTAAAATAGTTATAGATTACGATTCTCGATTCAACGTATTAACAGTGAAAGACTGTTGTTGTGACTGTGGGTTTTCATCTGATTGCACGAAAGCCTGTTGTTGACTCTCAGACTCTCTTGATATAAAATGTAATAATGAATTATGTTTCGATCTACATACTCCATCTACATGAAGATGCTTTACAATTTGTAGCCAAATGATTTGCTCGAAGACAGTTAAAACACAAGTTATGTTGACGAACTAATTTAAATCGCTAATCGACTGCTAAATCTTTGAAATTTGCACACTGGTATAAAAAATGAGATTCATTGCAACAAATGCAGAACTGAACTATCGATGAATATGCCGTGGTTTGGTTTCGAGAACGGTTTAGAGCTGTTTTCGTTTTTGACGGCTGCTTTATGAGACTTTGAATGCTTTTCAATTCGTATACTCGATCCTCCAAAAATTTAAGAAATTATTCAATCTTTAAATTCTCTACTGTTCTCCTCTCTCTACACAATGAAATATAAGAATTGTGTTCCAGTGTTCAGCAGGTTCACCTCAGATTTTAAGGGCGTTAATAATTTCGTTTGTGTTGCTATGTAGACGTTTGCTTTCATTTGGTGATGTTGTTTTCATAACCGATTGATCAAAAAGCAATTCAAAGTATGCTCTCTTCACGTCTTCCGACTTATCGTATTTACTATTTAGAAGTTCCCATGCATAATTATGATTTGTTGGTTTTAAATGTTTAATTAATGATAAGGCTTTATCTTTCAATTTCGTTTGCAAATATTCCAATTTCTCAACAGCTGATACAGTAGTTCTTGTGTGAATGAGGGCGTCAAATAGGTCACGAAATCTTATGCATTCAGTGTAGGTTCTATCGAATTCTGGAATTTGTATTTGTGGTAATCTTGGTTCCTGTTGTAGTTGAGAAGATATACTAGCATTGATAGGTGATGACTGGAATCTATTACCTGTTGTAAGTCTTTCCAATATTAGTTCAACGGAATTCTGCGAACTGGTCATTGCCTGAATCGCCTCCGTTATATTGTCTGCTCGGTATCTTCCTCACGTATGCGAGATGATTTCACAAAAAAATATTTTGCTTCAATTTCATTTCTATTGGTCGATTGCGATAGTCAACAAGTCGATCTCACCCTGGGCAGCCTCATATTGAGCAAATAAATCCTCTAATTTTTAAATTCCAACTCAAATACCATCAATACTGGCATTTGAATTCAAACAAAAGCCATGAATTCGAAAAATACTACCTTTAAAGACTCTGCGCTTTGTCTTTAAATACTCCATAATGATAATTTATCATAAAACCTATACAATACCAATTAATCAAAGTAAATACATACATATAGTAATATAATTCTGACAATATGATTCATAAATATGCCAAATAATCGTTGGTAGTATGGCTCTCAAATATATTAACAATTATTATGAATAATAAAAACTACAAGTTAAGAAAAATTAATTATAAAAAGTATTGCAGGAAATTTCAAAATACAAATTTCAATATATATCTCTATTGATATCCGATCGATAGAACCAAAAAAATAGGTTGAATAATAATTAAAACCACAAAAATTATTTATTTTGCGCTTTTCAAAACAAAAGTGGACTTAATTCTGAAATGTATGTATTATAAACTTAAAAATAAAAACAAAAAAATGTGGTATTCAATTCAGAATTATATGAACAAGTACTAAATTAGAGTTTATTTATTTATTTATTTATTTATTTATTTAATAGCCAATGAAATTACAATTTCTTACAGGCTAGCATATATATTCTTAAAGCTATTAACAATAAAATATTTTCATAATCATTCAATAACAAAAACTTATTATTTAACTAAGTTAAAAATAATCCTCTTAATGCGGATTGGATTTAATGAGAAATCAATATATGGATAGAAACTGTTGAATTGATTGCATATACGTCTCATGGGATCAAAGTTGGCATAATTGGTTCGAAAATATTTTATTTTTAAAGGAGTATAATTTCTAGTTGGACGATTTGGGATTACGAATTCGATCTTACAAAGCAGGAACTCAGAATTAATTGAACCGTTTACTAAATTAATTACAAATGAAATATTCATATATTTTCTCCTACTTTCAAGAGTAGGGAGATCAATAAGCTGTAATCGACTTTCATATGATGGTAAATTAATATTAGGATTCCATGGAAGATTACGAAGACAAAATAAGAGAAATTGTTTCTGGACCGATTCAATTTTCTTTATATGAACTTCGTATTGAGGATCCCAGACCACGGAAGCATATTCCAGGATTGGTCTTACAAGAGATATGAATAATTGCTTAGAAACATAAGAATCATTAAACTCTCTTCCCCAGCGCTTGAGGAAACCTAGAACTCCTTTTGCCTTATTAACGATTTGTGAAACGTGGGAGTTAAAGGATAGTTTACAATCAAGCAACACACCCAGATCAAGAAATTCTTCGACTAGATCAAGTTGATATTCATTTATTGTGTATCTACAGAGTACTGGACTTCTTCTATAGAACATCATGTGTTTACACTTTTTTAAATTCAGATCCATTAGATTCATCATACACCAATCATAAAGATTGTCAAGATCTGATTGGAGTAAGGAACATTGATAGGAATAGTTAAAGCTATGGAACAGCTTTACATCATCAGCATACATTAATATTTTAGAATTCCTAATGCAAGCTGGTAGATCATTTATAAATATTAGGAATAGTAAGGGGCCGAGATGACTACCTTGTGGAACACCAGATAAAACAGGAATGGTTTTTGATGTACATTCTCTGAATAGTACACATTGGCATCTATTTTTAAGATATGTGGAGATCCATTTAAGGAAAACAGGAGAAAATCCGAGCTTATCCAATTTGAACAGTAGGAGATCGTGATTTACTTTATCAAAGGCTTTACTGAAATCTGTGTATATTACGTCTGTCTGTAAACCGGACTCAAATGCAGTTATAACTGAGGTTGTGAACCCCAAACGGTTAGTAGTAATGGAACATCCTTTTTTAAATCCATGCTGAAATGGCGAAAGATAACATACAACTTGATGCGAAAGGATTTCAGTAACTATCTTTTCGAAAAGTTTTGGAATAACACTTAATTTAGCAATACCTCTATAATTAGAAATGTTGGATCTGCTACCGGATTTGAACAAAGGTATAATATAAGATTTCCTCCAAACTTCAGGAAAGTAACCACTAAATATTGATATGTTGAATAAGTATGTTATTGGAGATATAAGAGAATGTAAACATTTTATAAGAACACAGCTTGGAACACCATCAGGTCCACATTTATCAGAATATTTTAGATTCTGTACAGCTCTCAGTACCATCGTTTTATCTAATGTTGGACAATTTATAAGGGTTGCAGCTGGAATTGGATATGGATAATTGGAAAGTTCATGTGAATCTTTATCAGAATAGGCGGATGAGAAGAAAGCAGCAAACATATCGCAAATATCTGCATCGTTTGAGGATTCTTTATCTCCAAATTTCATCATGGACGGATATTCAGAGACTCGACGCTTAGAATTTACGAACTGGTAAAAATATTTTGGATTATTTTTAAAGTTTCTTTTCACCCTAAAAAGATAATTATTGTAACATTTGATATTTTCCGAATTGTAAACTGATCTTGATATAGAGTACCTCATATAATCAATAGGTAAACCGGATTTTTTGTATTTTCTATAATGTTTGTTTTTCAAATTTTTTAAGCCATTGAGCTGCTTTGTAGTCCAAGGCGGTCCATGTGCAATTTTTTTTCTCGTCAATGGTATTGATTTCTTAAAACATTTAAATAAGCCATCATAGAATTTATTCAAAATGATGTCAATATTACGAGGGCATACTTTATTGTAAGGAATATATTCAAACCAGTTTTCAGAATAAAGTAGGTGATTTAATTTGGAATAATCAGCTTTACTAAAATCAAATACCATCTCATTATTTACATTGGATTGTAATGATATTTTTGTTTCAACGTTTACGCTTATTTCAAGAGTGGGGTGATACGCATTTTCGGGTGTTAATAATGGATTAATGCGAAGAATATTAAATTCTTCAGGTTGATCAACAAATACAAGATCAAGTAGTTTGCTAAGCTTGTTTACTATGTTGTTTATTTGGAATAGTCCCATATCAGCAATAGCATCCAGTAATTCAATAGATGTTTCGGATCTTATTGATGGGCGTAAAAAGCATGAATCAGGAGTTTCGCACCATTTAATATTTGGAATATTAAAGTCACCAAGAACAATTATGGAGTCTCCAGGTTTGGATTGATTAGCTACAAATTTTATCGCGTTTACATGTTGTTCATATATTTGAATGTTTGACGCAGGAGGAATATAAGAGCAAGTTATAAAAATTGTTCTAAATTTAGCTTTAACACATACGGCGATAAATTCAATATTTTGATCATTGTTAAAAAATATTTCTTCTGAAGGAAAAAGAGTTGAGACAGAAATCAAAACTCCCCCACCTTCTTTGCCCACTCTATCACGTCTATAGATTTGAAATTTACTGCACATTATTTCAGAATTATGAATTTCTTTATCAGATTTATTTCGGAGCCACGTTTCAGTGAGTACAATGATATTATGCTCAATATCAAAGCTCTCTAAATAAAGGGATTTTAACTTTGTGTTCATACCATTTTTTGGACAAATATTAATATTTAACGGATTATTTAATTCAATTAGTTTTTTGGATTTGGATCAGATGCCCTGGGAAGAATTACGTTGTTATCATCACGATAAATAAATTGTCGAACAATTGTATTTTTTGGCCAAAATTGTGGATTAACGAGACGATCAAAAATACTTTCCGGGACAATTATTTTAAATGAAGCTCTATTGCGCGCATTTATCTTGTAAATTTGGACATTATTATAATCTTCGATATCAAGGTTCGTTTTAATATAGAATTCAACATCATTTATTGTTGTATCTACTGAAAAACGGCTAGCAAATATGGTTTTCCTTGAAGCAATAATTTTTAGAGGCTTTGGAGTTACTGTTGTAAGAGGATTGTTGACCACATTTAAATTAGTTGGGATGTTTGACGATGAGGGAGTTAATAAAATAAGCTCAGGAGGCTACATGTAAATAAATAATAAAAAAATAATATTTTCTTGTTACAAAATTCAAATAACTGAAAACCGTTTAACCGGTTTTTCAAGACTCCAAAACCGTACAACCGGTTTTTTATAAAATAAGTTTTTTCGGTTAAACCGAAAACCGGTTTTCTAAAAAGGTCGGTTTTTTTGGATACTCTAGAGAGAAAGATACTTATCGCTGTGCTGTTATTCTGGCCCGATACTTATGATTACATTCCATATACTAGTATCGAGGAGCAGATTGATATTTTATTCTTAAATGATTGTAGTAGTTTCACTTGTATATATTTAATATTGCATAAATTGTATGTATATTTCATAGCACTAATTCTCACAAAAGCTATGAAAAAACTGTGGGCAACTCCTAAGGATTATGAATGCAATGCAATTTCAATGACAAATTAATTTTAAATGTGTTTTTAGCTCAACTGGTACTATAAAATCCAGCATCTCTTATCTTATATGAGCTTTAAAGTTTAAAACATCTCTTTTATTTAAAATCTTAGTTGTTTAAGATTTATTTTAACAAGAAGTTTTTCAACATTGTATTTTTTTAGTATGTGACAGAAAAACAGAAAAAATAGAAACGAATTCCATTCTTCTTTCTTCTGCACAGCGTCTTCCTTTGTTTAACTAATTTAAATACTTTTCATTGTTTGGAGTCTATTTGAAGAAAAAGCTTTCTCTAGTTCCATTTCTTCTTTGACTGAATAAAAGATGACACAAAACCACACTTTCTTGAATTTATTTTTTATAAATTAGTTTTGGTTTCATTGTTTTACTTTTTTAATTGTTTGGATTGAAATAATTTCGATATGTTTGTTTTCTCTCATACATTGTAACTGATAGGCGATTAATTATAAAATTCTTTTTAAAAAAATTTGTAACTGTTGCGTTTAGGGAAATATAATTCTAGTTATTAAATTAATTTTTTTTCTCAATGAATAAGCAATTCGAATATTTTATATAAATTATTTTTATAATAAGTCGTATATCATCAGCATTATTAACATTATATTTCGAATTTTTATGTATGCAGTGACGAGCAAAATTTAACGTACACTGAACCAAAACTCGTAGGTAATATTCAATTAAATGAAATGAAATCCTGCATTGTGAACTCAGTGCTTTTGACACTGCTCATTTATTAATATTCTAATTGAATAATTAGTGATATCGTACTAGGTCCTTAACGTGTCACATTTACCCCCTAAGAGTTTTAAAGCTGAAAAAATTAAAAATTACCCTATTATACCATACCAAAATAAGAGACAAAGAGAGGGTGAAGAGAGAAAACTTTTATAGGATATAACTAAAGCATGATCATAGATCACTAAAAGTAGAAAAGCAATCAAAATGGCACTGCCAAAAAATATATAATGGAGGCTTAAGGATGATGCCATTTTTTTCGAAAAGCAATAAAACATTTGAAATCGCGTTGGCAGAAATTGTATGATAGGAAATAAAAACTATTAAAAAATGGGCCAGACTGTAGCTTCGTAGTACAAAATATCAAGTAGTTAGCGAAGAACAAGAAAAGAGGCCTGGATAATATTCATCGCAATCACAAAAAGCTTATATCTTTGTGTTTTTATGCAAAAAAAAAAAGAAATATATATATATATATATATATATATATATATATATATACATATTTATATGGCACCAGAATGAATCGCGATTCCTCCAATACGTTGCAGTTATTGAGAGGCGATATCAAGCCGTATTAAACTCAGTTATGTTGGTCGACTATTGCTAACAGAGTAAATAAAATAAAAAATAATAGTTTTAAGCTTAAAATTTATGCATAAACATTTTTGAAAAGGGTGAAAATCAGAGACCAAAAATATTTATTATTTGTGTAATTTTAGATCAAAAAATCACTATGAGGGAAATTACGAGTAGTTATAAACAATCTGAGTACACTATTGCATTTGCTATTACGCTACTTAAGCTATTGTGTAATGAACTTTTATTTTTGATTTTTATTTCATTTTTTTTTTTCTAGCAAGAAATAAAAGGCGTAAAATGATTTTTAAGTTTTTGGCATAAATAGAAGTCTTTTACATTTATCTACATTATTGTAATTGATAAATATATATGTTAATTAATCTGTGTGGGTAACTTGTTTGTTAACGATAAATAAAAGGTTTAAACTTCGGAATGACTTTCCGAGCGACTTCAAATAAGTATTGCAAAACGCATAAATTATCTATTTGACTATGTTCTCATAGAAAATTGTATCAATGTTTGTACTGCTACTAGTAACATGAAGTGGTAACTAAAAAGTTCACAAAATTTCAGCCAGAAAGACATTTTCGAGGAATTTCTGAAGATTTACTGGAACTAAGTAAAATAAGTCTAAAATGATAGTTTAAAAGGCAATACGTAAGAGGAAAGATATCAAGGACAGTTGCAAGAATTATAATTTTTAACTCATAATTAAATCTTTCGCTTCAAATTAACTTAGATAGCATCTGCTCACAAATATTTTAAAATAAAAATCTTAAAATATTTTTTCTTTTCATTTGAAAACATAAAATTCATTGTTTTATTTTTATTTTTCATTTATATTTTAATGCCTCTATTTTCTATATCGATGCTATTATTTATTTTGAAAACACAGTTAATTTTTTGATAAATTTATGGCAAATAGAATTAAAATTAGAATTTATGCACTTAATTTACTTTTGTATTGTATTGTTGTATAGTATTAGATAAAATATAATATTTTTTATTATATTTTGATAATTGTTCTTTTATTTTGATGTGTACATAGGGTTTGGGGTTCGGGAATTCCCGGGCGGGAAATCCCGGGAATGTTTTTTAAGCTTCCCAGGAAAACGGGAAATTAAATATTCTATAGCAAACATTTTGCTAACTTTAACACCTTATATCAATTAAAGATGGACGTTGCTCTAAACATAGTATTTGCAAGAGTTAACGTTAATGTTGCTTGAATTAGGTTTTTCACATAAATTTTTAAATCAACTTTTTTATATATTTTTATATTTTTGTCATGTTAAAATTTTATACACTTTACTTTTATTATAGATTTTATAACTATTCTTTATAAATATTTTAATTAAATTTTTTGTTAAAAATAAACTATTTTTATATTCAATTCATATTCTTAGAAATAAAATAGTTTCAAATCATTTTGTACTCTTATATTACAATTTTCAGTTACTCGAAATTAATTTGGAAAAAAATGATTTTAATGATGTAAAGCTATTTCTAACTTTATCAAATGAAGAGGACGTACAAAATCTACAATATGATATATCAAGCTTTAATAAATGGTGCAACACTAACCTAATGGAACTGAATCTTAAGAAATTTCATTTCATGTCTTTCTATAGATATTCACCAATTTGCAATTATTATTATATTGGCGATACATAATTGAACTCGGTTGATTCTTTCATTGATTAAGGAGTAAATTTTGATAAAAAAAAAACTCAACTTCAATAATCACATAATAATGACTGTGAATAAGGCATATGGTGTTTTAAGTTTTATAAAACTGTGGTCGAAAGAATTCACTGATACTTCACTGATACAAAAACAGTTTCTTCTTTTTTGCCTCCGGAACCTAAGATGGAATCGTGATTCAAACCTTTCTCCATATCGTAGCCGTTCCAACTTTCCAACTTTAAAAAGTAGAAGGATCGTTGCAAATACAGCGTTTTTCTTAAATATTGTTAACGGAAATATTGATTCCGAATATCTCATTAGTAAAGTATTCATAAATGTTCCAAATAGACAACTCTGATCATATGTTACACTTTATATCAACTTTCATAGATCCAATTTCGCATATTTTGATCCATTTCGTAGAACATGCATCAAGGTGAACAAATATTATGACCTAATTGATTTTGCTGATATTGGTACTGAAATTAAGCTTTTATTAAAAAGCTATTTTAATTCCAATAATTTTGTTTATGATATTATTGCTTTAAGTATATATATTTTAACTTTTACAATTGCAATTTGTTCTCAGCTGTTGTAGAATCTATAGCTGAATTAAATAAATAAATAAAAATATTATTCCATTTGTTAACAAGTCAGATTAGGAAATATTTCAACAGAGGTATTCGAATATAATTTTATAAAATTTAAATCAAATTTCGAAATCTTCAACTAATTTGAAAATAAATTTTATTTCTTTAGCTTTAAATTTAAATAAATTTATTTCGATGACTATTGGTCACGTTATTTACTCGACTCTAGTCATTACATTCTCCTGTACAGATAGTTTTAAACAGTCGGAGTATTATTTGCTGAAAAAACTTGTGAAACAATCGCTACGTTATTCTTTTTAATATAAATCTCTTTATTTCTTGGATTTTTTTTTTTTTTTTTTTGATTAAAAATATCAAAATATTTATTTTAAAATTTTCTATTTTATTGTGCTGTTTTCAAATAAAAATCCTATAAACTTGTTAAACTTTTTTTTTATTAAAAGAAATACATATGAACATTATTCAATTATTATACAAAATATTTTCTCTTTTAATTTGTTTTGTCTAATCAGATAAAAAATTATATAAAAATTCATTTGATTTTTATTTAATCCTTAATGTTTTTATTTAGAAATTAATAAATTGATTTACAAATATTTTAAATTAGAAATAAAAAATGGAAATAAAATTAAAACTATTTTTATTTTTTATTTTATTCACAAGTAACACCAATGATAGATTTGTGGAAATTAATATTAAACTTGAACTTCGAAAATATTCACTATTATAAAAAAATTACCTGGTTGGGAGATTTTTCATTCTAACACATTTTTTTTTTTTTTTTTGAAACAGCATGTCTTATCCAAGCAATGGATCTGTAAATGTTAGATGTAAATGTTATAACTACAAAATACTTATAAAAAAAAACTAATATCATGTTGTATTCATATGTATATAAGATTATTTCTGAACCCTATGATTGATCCGAAAAACGTTGTTGCGAACCAATTTTTAGTATTTTCCATATTTATGTTAAATTTAGTAAGAATTAGCCAATTAAAAAATAATAATAAATAAATAAATGGAAATTAGAGAAATAAAGTGGAAATAAACGGCAAGCTTTTAACAATGAAATTTATTCAATAGATTAGCGTATATTTTTAAAAAGTTTTAGTATCAAAAACACAATAACGTAAAAATCTGAGACAGAGTTTTTAACATAAATTAAAAGAGGTACTAATTTTATTTTTAAAAAATATTTAATTTTTTAATCTTAGAAATAGCGTTATGCTTTTATGTTATTTCATTTTTCGTTAATTCAGTACGATTTGTAATGTTTCGTTTTGTTAATAAAAAAAAATAATCTTCTTTGTAAGAAATCATGACCTTTTTTCTAATAACTAAAGTTTTAAGTTGAGTTAAATCTACATTTTATACCAAATAATCTATTATTGAAAAACATCATTAATGACATAAGCTACGTTTACCAATAAATGTATATAATCGACATTCTAAACACTAGGCTTTAGTCGATTAAATTTTTTCGTTTCAGTTACGTGGTTTAGATCAATGATATATATTGCTTTCAAATGGGATGTTGCCAATATAAAAAACAATGTAAATTAAAAAAAAAAATAAATTTTTATGATTTTTTTTTTATAATTTGACTTTTTTTGAATATGAAAATACTGAGTACAAAAACTTGTCAAACAAATAGAAAAACAAAATGAAAAGAATTCAAATAAATAGTACAAATTTATTGTGGATAATTTCTCAGTTTTTTCTTATTACTACAATGCAAAATTAACCAAGAAATGAATGCTTGTTGCTTTGTTTAACGAATAGGTAGTTCTACCTAAATAACCTTTCAGAGGGGAGAAAAGTTTTCATCTCCGGATACATATATGAAGTGGGAGCTTGCAAAAGAAATATTTTTATATTATTTCGATGTTTGTGCATGTAATTTATTTACAAATTAAAAAGCTAATCAACATACAATCCTTGCCTGTAATGAACGTTCGACGTATCTGGAGAGCAAACACAAATCACTTCTTTGTAAAACCGATGAGAAACATTTTTAGAACACACTGAAAATTGTGCACTAATTTATTTAAGAACTACAAACCTACTCCAAAACCCCATTACAAGACATAATTACACTTTACAGTGCAATTCATTACATTTCATTTTCTAGACGGTAATGAAATTGTAGGCGACTGTTTTCACAATTGAATCGTCAACTATCGACTTACAGAATAACAATTTTGAGTCAAATCATAACATAATAACAGAAGGTAGAATCACTAGAGAGTGTTTTCAATTTAAATTCTTCTTAAGTCAAAAAACTGAAATATGAAAAAAAATACGTATTAAAAAATATAAAATATAAAAAATTTACATTTGTGATTTAAAATGCTTCTTAAAAGGCAGTAGTACAAGAACTCCAATTTATGGAAATTTTATTAATGTTCTATAAATATATTTAATTAAATAACGTAATAAATTGGTATTATCAAAGACCAAAAAAACAAAAAAAATATTTAGTGACATATGTAGATAATAACATAAAAGACATAAAGCTCACAAACTGATTTTAGTTTAAAAAATCAAAAGTAATTTTTATTTTTGTATGATAACATAAAAATCAAAATAAAATAAAAATCAAAATAAAATTTTTATTTTTTAAACAATAAAATAAAAGCCAAAAATATCAAATAAAATTTTATCTACTTTTTGAAACTTATAACACTTTACACACTATATCTAGCACTAGGAACATAAATTACATAAAATTATTTGCGATAAAATAACAAAAGAAATAAATAAAAAAAATATAAAGTTAAGAAAGACGAAAGACAAAAAAAAAAACAATTTTAATTCTCTCTTAATGAAAAAGTACGTTTTGTTAAATTACAGAATTTCTTTTTTAATGGCGATATTTTAACAAAATATATTAATTTACCAAAAAATATTAACTGAAAAAAATTAGCAACCAAAAATCTAAAAACGAAAAATGCACTTTTTTGTGCATACCTCAACGCATAGTGTACCAAATACCAATTTCTAGAAAGATTAAGAAAAGGAAGTTTTTAGTATAGTGATGATATTGATAGTAATATCTAACAGACCTATTTTAAAGCAATTATCAGTTAATAATCAGTTAAATATCTAAAATATATGTATGTATGTGTGTATGTATGTATGTATGTATGTATGTATGTAAGTATGTTTGTATGTCAGAACAAGTGAAAAGTGTAAAAGTATTTCGTTAAACTTTGGCAAATCCTTAGGAAAGTTAAACGCAAAGTCAACATTGAGTCTGACAAGCAATGTTGCCAGGAGATGAGATAAAAGGTCAAAAAATGCTAAATGCCAAAAAAAAAAAAAAAATAAGAAAAAAGAAAAAAGTTTTTTTTTTAATTTTAAAACTTATTTCTTTTCGTTCTCATTAGTTTTTGATATTTTTCTAAAGAAATCGCAATAAATTTATAAATAACACTCAGCAAAATGACTGAATGAAAAATCGCCAAAAAAAAAAAAATAAATCCCATACAAATTTGGGTTATATTTCATATGAAAAATTATCCAATGTTTTGAAGCAATTTTTCGTCATTTTTGAACTATAATTCTTGATTAAGTATTTTCAAAATTTTGTGTGATTTTTTGCATTAATAAGATTTTTTTTTAATTATTTTCATATATAGTTTCTATGGTAGATGAAGTATATTAATCGACTTAGTAACTTCACAAAATGAGTTAAGGTACTTTTAATTTGGAAAAAGAAGCGCTGCAGGCGAAATTTTTTATTAAATGTAAATAATTTCGATTTCTTATGCGAATAAATACACAAAAATTCTTAAATGGAAATAATAAATTATTTTCTTCATTGTTGAAATATTAACAGTTTAGCCTTTTTAAGGTAATTTTAGGAATCAAAAAAGACTAAAAAAAAGTTGGAAGCTAAAACGAAAGTTTTGAGGCTAAAAGCAAAATAAAAAGGCTAGATTTAGCCTCAAAAAGGCTAAACTGACAACATTGCTGACAAGTTATAAACTATTTATACAAGATGATTTTGTTAAATTTTGAATTGGGCGACACAGAATTTTTTCTCTGTTATCTTCAAAAACATCTTCACAGATCTATTATAATATGTGAACGATTGTTTTATAATGCAATTTCACAGTGATTGGGCAGCTGGATTTACATAAAATTTCACATGGATGTATCATAGATGTAAAGACCGGAGCTACTGGGGCTCAAAATAGGGTATCTTCGTCATAAAAAATTTTTAACCGCCCTCCAAATTTTTATTTCTTTCCCAATTTTAAATATTTTTATATCTTCATAAAACTATCAGTAAGGCATGTGTTATTTATCTCTTATACTTTTCGAGTTACTTGCATTTGAAATATAAACTATCACAATTTTAGTTCTTCCCATACAAATCCCAACATTTCCGACAGATTTTGTAAGATTTTTTCTTAATTATTTAAAGTACGAAATTTTCTATCGAATAAAGAAAATTTGAAGTCGATATCTTTTTGGAGTCCAAAAATAGGTGATTTTGAATTTAAAAAATGCATGAATTATGATTTGGTGTTTTCTTTTTTTTGCCGAATAAGATTTTACACTATTTTTTCAAATACCCTCATGATTTTGACCTATTTTTGTATCAAAATTTTGACTTTAGCCCATATGTTATAAAATTCCAAGAATCTACCAACAGAATGTAGTTTCATTTGCAAGTGTGCTTTTCTGGACTTGAAATAAATATTGACAAAAAATAATTGACAAAATTCAAAAAAATCAAATTTTTGGAATTTTCGCCGGTATTTTATTTTATATATATATATATATATATATATACATATATATATATATTTTATTTTATTTTTTTTTTTGGAATTGGTCCTTTTACAAAAATCTTAAATTTGTTTACACTTTATTATTCCAAATGATAAAAATGACAGTCATAGATAATTTTATTAGAATAACTTAAATAATAAAGATTTCATTACAGGTACAATATGCATAATTAATACAAAGAAAAAAAAATTACAAACATTTTATTTTAATTCGAAAAATAGGACAAACTATGGATCCAAATTTTCTCAAATAAATTACTTGTCTAACTGACATAACGTTTAATTATATACAAAACCTCTGATGTCAATATCTCTTACAGTACCAAAACAGGACGAAAAGAAGAAAAGAAAAAAATTGACAAGCGGTTTAAAATTTTCTGTGCTAGAAGTACCCTATTTTGATCCCCTATAGATCCGCACTTCCAAACTTTAAATTATAAGCTATCTGGACAGTTTATGTGAAATTCCATGTAAATCCAATAAGCCGGATGGAAGTTACAGAATTATTTCCAAAAATTTTCGTTTCTGCCCCACTGTGTATTTAACGAAATTAGTCGAAAGACAGAGTATTTTACTGATCCAAAGGTTTTTGGAAATAGTGATTATCAGCTAATACTTTTAGTTATTAAACTCAATTAAGTCGAATATTATTTAAAAATAATATAGTTTAATAATGTGTCAATAATTCATTTACGTCGTAACTCATGGTACATTTGCACTACTTCTAGTACTCATCTGTCTTGATTACTAAGTATATTAAACAATTAATCAGATTGAAATTTTCGCAGTATATATATGATCTTATTATAAATTTAATTTATATTCTATTTGGATGTCAGTTGTTAAACTCAGATCGAAAATTCATTGCAGAGATGTTAAATAGTCGATCGTTAGTATAAGTAATTATATATACTATATACATATCTATTGCTCGCATCAAATCTTCTGGGGTATATCTTCAAAATACCAATACAATTTTATTACTTTTTTATTTTTTAAATAATGTAATGCCACAAATTTCTCTTTCTGCTTTAAACCGCCAAATAAAAATAAAGGAATAATAATATATCATAAGAAATTAAATTATGAGTCGCCAAAAATAGGCCAATTAAAACTTTGGTAAACATGTGTTGCCAATCATAAATAAACGTACAGCTTCAATTCAAATGGGTACAATTAAATTGGATTCGATTTACAAAAACTTTTTAAGTTCATAGCAATATATTACCCCTGCCATCAGGGCTGACATGTTCAAAAGTACTTAAGTATTTTGCACTCAAATATCCAAAGATGTTTTATTTTCGGAAACAATTTGTTAAATAAAGAATTTAAATATTTCTGCTGCTTACTTTTATTTATGAGTGTTTTGGTGAAATGTTTTCGCATATTCATTGCGAACTTGTACACACACACAATATTTGTTATTCACTTCTTAAGCCATTCATTGTTTAAATACAATACAAATAATTATATATCTTGTTATTTTCTTATTCAGTTTATTTTCAATTTCGTTCTGGTTTTATCTTCACTTCTATTCTTTTTCATTTTAGTTTTTCTTGCTCCTTTGGTGTTTTCCTTTTTGTGTTTTTTTTTTTTTTCTTTTTGGTCGGCAAAAATTGTTTATGTAAAACGGCACTTAAGTTCTTAAGACGCAAAGTTTGTTTTTCTTTTATTATTGTATTGTTTCTCGCTTTAGTTTATGAGTTCTCTATTCTTTTTTCCAGTTCTTGTTTGGTTCTTTTTTTGCATTTTTTCTTCGGGGTATAGACATGTTCATATAAAAACTTTTCTTTTATTTCTACTGCCATTTCCCATGTTCTTTTTCGGAGTGTGTGTGTTTTTGTTTAACTTGGAGTTGATGAAGGTTTTTCTTTTGTTTCTCTTCAGTTTTATTTTTTTTGCTTTCTCAGTGTTAATGTTTCATTCTTTTATGTTTAGTTTACATACATACTTCATCATATACTCGTACGATGTACATACATACATACATATGTATGTATTTCTTTTTTCCGTTTAAATGTACTTTTGCATTTAGTTCAACTTTTACAAATTGTTTGCCATTCGAATAATTTATTAGATGGCTTTGGTTTCTCTTTTATTAGGGATTTGTATATATATATATATATATATATATATATATATTTTTTTTTTTTTTTTTTGTTAAACACTATGTTTGTACAATAGGGTGCCAAAATTATTTTTTGCAAACTTCTTTTTAAAGTAACTAAAGTTATAAAAGGGGACATCATTTATTATATTTTGGCCAAGCTTCCACACGGTCATTTATGTTGATGATTCCAAAAAAATCTTAAAATTTGTTCCCACTCACACTAATATTAAAGATTTATACATCAAACCCATATTCTGTGTCTTTTTTTTTTTTTTTTTTTTTTTTTAATAGTTAATAGGAAGGATAAAAGCGTCATTTTAGTAAAAATAACTCATATGAAATATATGTAGAAATAAAAAGTAAAACTACTAACAAATTTTAAATAAAAATGTCCTTTTATCATTCACATAAACTCCTTTGTTTTTATTTAGCTATAGATTGATTTACATATATATAATTAACATTAATGTAGAGTACTTCTTCAATATCGCAGGAAGTTGAAATTTGGCCAGTGTTTTAAATGATTTGATTTTAAATGTGTGATATTCTTTCATTTGTTTTCATACAATATCGGACCACCCTAATGTAAAATTTTTTCAAGAGAGTGTGCGTGTTTTTGTGGACGAATGTTTATTTTAGCGTGCGTACGTTTGTGGTTAACTTGGATTTTATTTTCACTTAGTTATTGACTTCTTTTTGTTTATCCATTTTTGATTATATCATCAAGGAATCCTTTCATTTTTGAAACAAGATTTATTCCGGAAATTGATGTGTTGTTTTAATCTACTATAGACTGATTTTTATACTATTATATAAAAATCATTCCATAGCACATTAAAAAAACCAAAATGCTATTCTGGTTATTTATTTGATGTGTTTAGAGAATCAAGCATTCTTCCCCTTGATTCTCTCGACGTTGTCATTGTAAAATGTGTTTATAATATCACTTAATCAATTCTAAAAAAAACTTACCAAAAAACACTTTTAAAGGCCTGAACTTATAAATAATTTTAGCTGAATGATAATGATGATTGTAGGAGGCATCTGTTTATCGGGCGTCTTAAAGCAAAATATGGCCAAATCCAGCAAAGTGCTTTTTGCTTAACATTACGGTCGCTTTTACTCCGTTTGTATTTCGCTGTTTTTATTTTTTTATGGTTTTTGTTTTCGTCTCTTGTAACTCAGGTGTTGTAAAATGCCGTTTTTATTGTACGTGTATTATTATTTATTTTTGAACTTTTAAGGTTTCACTCTCTGGCAAAATCACAATTTCAAAAATGCTTGCGACCGCAACATTAGGATCGCCCCGTCACCACTCTTATTTCTCACCTGACTCCTTCAACATCACGAATTTTTACAAATGATTTATATGCACACTGTCGGACAAAGTAATGTGCGGTTTCCTATTCTTGCTACTTACTTCATAATAACTGTCTTCTAGGTGCATTATTGTCCACATTTTTGGTGGCTAGGTGTTTATCGGCTTGTAGTTTTTAATTTAATAAACAAAACAGATTTTTAAATTATTTGCATTTCTTGTTTTGGGAAAAAATGTTGTGTTGGTGGTGGATTTTGTGCGACAAAGTAAAGTGACAGTTTATAAAATTTTTTAATTTGGCTTCCGATTTTCCAATATTTTGTTATAAAACGTATGGTTTAAAAAAGAAAGATTTCTTGATTCCAGATCGGGAAAATGAAGCGAAATTAATATATTTTTTTTTTAATGAAAAATTTTAGAATCTAACGTCAAAAGAACGATTTTGTTATGAAAAATAAAAAACTCGAATGAAAATTAGAAGAAACTGAGTACCAGAAATCATAATATCACGAAAAAAATGGTGACGATATCGCGATTCTCGCCAAAAGGGAATGAGTTTCATCATTCAAAGAGATAAAGAAAAAAGTAATTATAACTATTTTTGCTCTTACCGCCAAGAGAAAGCTCAAACATATGAGTTTTAGAGGTATCTATTCTAAGCAAAAGACATCTCTGCATCCTGTTAATATAATAAAGCGACTCGTAATGGAAAAATAATCGTTAAAGTTCCACAATGATTCACAAATAAAGTTATTTGGATGAATTAATCAAAAGTTTATTATAAAATTCTAAAAACCGAAAAGAGTTTTGAAGATGTCGTGGAAAAGGCTGAAATTAAAACTTTTCACAATAATTATAATTACTTCTTCCTTACGCTTATGTAAATTATTATTTTTAGCTAGAATTAGGATATCGCTGCGTTTTTACTTCGTAGTCTTAAAGTTTCTGCCCCCTTAACTTCTACTAATTTTCATTCTAAATTATTATTTTGTATAACCTAATGTTTTTTTAGCATCAGATTGCATTTTTTGCATTTTAATGACAAATGTATTAATCTCACTTCATTTTCCCGGAGTGGAATGAAGAAATCTTTCTGTATTGTGGTCGAAGACTTCACAATAGTATGGGCGGATCTATCCTTTATTTTCAAGCCAGATTAAAAAATTTGGTAAAGTGACACTTTATTTTGTCACGACAGTACACTTTTTACCCCAAGCTAATAATTCAAATAATTGTTTTGTTTATTAGATTAAACAATATAAGATGACAGATACCTGGACACTAAAAGAGCAGCCAATAATGTACCTAGAAGACAATCAAAACGAAATAAACAGCAAGAGTAGGAAACCGCACTTTATTTTGTCCGACAGTGTATGTATATGTCTGTCATTCAATAAGTATGAGCATAATACTCACTTGTAGAGTATAACTGCTTTATTTGACTATAATACAAATAACATTTTAAATAACATTTAACTAGAGAAAACTTTAAAGTTGGTATTTCATTCAGCGCTCAAAGTTTGCAAATGCCATGTAGAAAAGTCAAAATATACTTTTGAAATGAATAAGTGAATCGAATAAATATGTAAGTAATTTTATTCTTTTTATACATTAAAATTTCTTCTGAGGCTATAAAAGTTAATTCATTTTCTAAAAGTTTACATTTGCCATGTTCAAACTTGTTACAATATTTTACCGGAAATTGTTTTTCAGAAGTTTTCTTCCTGCTGTTAATATATTCTTTTTTTTACAAAATTATGAAATTTAATGCTCACTAGCTTCGTAATTTTTATAAATTCGTCTTCACATAATAGCCATAATAAAGAAAAGAATTACAAGCATAAAATAAAGTTAAAAGTAAAAATAATTTTGAAGTTTGTTTAATTTACTTTAGCCAAGGCTTATGTAAAGATATGCTAAGAAAGTTAACGGATGAATAACGTGATACTCAACCAGATATTTACACATACATACACAATATGAATATCAAGATGGGAGTAATAAGTTAAAGAAAGCTATTCACATTTAGCATTTAAAATATGTATTTCAACAGTATTTTAAATCTTTATCGAATCGAACCAATATAAGATGAAAAAATTGGACTATTATTCTTTTTTTAAATTAACACGAATATAAGTGGAATTATTTTTTTTAATTTACCTCAAATAATTCTTTTAATGCTGTATTTTCCAAATAACTTTTGATGCAATTATGTTAAAAATATTTGGTAGAGTAAAACGACAAAAATTCAAGACCTCAAATGGTTCCATGTGTCCAATTTAAGAAGCTGTCAAATTTAAGAAATCCAAAAAAAGCGTTTGAAAATAACAATTTTTTTTCTTTCTTTTCATTGCTGTAATCGCGGATTTAGAAACAGTTGTAGTAATAGGGCAACTTATGTTCAATCAACGTGCCGTTGACCAGTGTTATATTATATTGTAGACAAGTGGTGAAACCAAAATTTTCAAAATTGTATTATTTTGCAATTTTTCGATTACAAAATTTTCGCCGCTTCAAGCATTACAAAATAATCGTTTATTACTCTTGTAATTGTGAATCGTTTGAGATAGATTTCGTTCATGTTCCCTTAATAGCAGCGCTATTAGGGGTACCTAAGATTGGGGAGAAAAAGCGTGAATGGCTCTAAAAGGTGGCTTTTTCGCGAGGCACAATCGAAGCCTACTTGAAATGAAGCTAAGGTATCACGTGATAAAAAAAAGGTTTCATATTGCATTTTAAAATCATTGTGGCGCGATACAAAATTGTGGCGCGATAGAATGAAAAAATGTTATAACTCTTTAAAATCGATCTAAAATTTTGCGTGATTTATATTAGCAGTTTTTTACATTTTATGTGAAATTATATTTATAATAAGTACGTCTATTCTGTTTTAGTTAAGTTTGACCTGAGATCGCGGTGTCTTTAATATTTCATAAATAGTCGTGGCACATCCAAGTAAAGTAAATAAACTACTTATTTATTTATTTATTTATTTTTTGAATAGCTAGTTATTTTTGTTCGAGTTGTCCACAAATTCATGTTTTAATGACTAACGTCTTACTCAGTACACCATCTCGCACTTAATATAAATATATCTTAATATAAAATATCTTTTCACACAGTTTGCTAAAAAAAACTAACATCATCAGAATGAGGTTGATCCAAAAACCTTCTGGTTGTTGCTTATGTCGGAATCACGCTGTACTCAAAAAAAATTACGCATTTGAATATAATGCAACTTTTAACATTTTGGGCGTGTATTTTTGTCATTGAAAAGTTTATTTTATAGTTATATAACTAATATTTGCAACTTTTTATTTATTAACATCATTTAAAGATTTTTTTGTAGTTAGATATGAAAAATACATCGATGAATTAAATGCAATTAAAAAAATATCAAAAATATATGCAAACTTTGTTTTTTACTCGATATTCTAAATCTAGGTTAAATCGCAATTATGGCCCCGATTATGTTACTATTATAAAATGTATCGATCCTCCTTTAATTTGTATATATTTGTGTGGGTTACATATGTGCATTTATTTTTAATATCAGACTTAAAACAGAATTATTAAAATTTTTTAATTTTAATTACCATAACATGAACGATTAAAATCATTTTAAAAAATTTTTTAGTTATCAGATTTTAAAAATAGGTCAGCAAATATTATAAAATTAAAAACAAAAGAATGTATGCATACTTTGTTCATTAATATTTTTTTTATGAAATGTTAAAAAATCAATATGATCTTTATTATCTTCGGTAACATCAACTATATCTTATCACTTTTAATTTGTATTTTAGACATATTGGTATAAGTAATACACATGAGGTAATATTTTGTATATTTTCAACAATATGGAATTTTTTTAACTTTTTGTCTTAAACTTTCATAACACTAACGCCTTTCGCGAAAAGTCACTCACGAGAACAGATTTGTATTTCATTAAAGTAAAATAACACGAGATAAGCTACAAGGTGTCAAAGTTACCACCTCGATTATGCAAATGTTTTAAAAAATCGTGACTTCTACAAATCTATTCCGATTTCAAAGATTTTTATATTTTTTTAAGTTACCTCGTTTTTCGGGAATTAGTCTTGAGATATATGGAGGAAATGTTTTTTAAATACTCTCTAATTTTCAATACATTCTGAAATAATATGCTGACAATTTTTTTTTTATTATTAAATTCGTCTAGCCGTGAAAATTATTCAAAGTCCTCACTCTGATTTCAGTTTAAAAAATAGTTACCTTTTCCAAAAATATAATACAATTGAAGAACATTTTTTTCCTTACAACAAGAACATTTTTTTCCTTACATATTTCAAAAGGCTTCAAAAGTGGTTAATAAAGAAATTTTAAATTGATATAAATTAGCACGCTACATCCAGCATTGGTCAAAAATGGTAAATTTTAGAGAAAATTTTAATGTTCATCGATTGAGAAAAACATTTCACGCGAGTTTTCTTTTAAATTTATTGACGATATATGAACAAAAAATATATTTAGATTGATTTAGCAATAAACCGCTTTCCGTCCCAACAAAAACGAATGCAGGAGTGCAGATTTTATGAAAAAAGTAAACTTTTCAAAAGAAACTTTTTAATTGCACAAAAGCATATAAGCATTATGTTATTATTATTATTTCTTATATATTATATAAAATAAATATCAATTTTATAAAACTTTTACATACTCGAGCTGGTCAGTTTAAACACCCTGTAGCTTATCTCGTATTATTACGGGGTGACTACAAGATATTTTTTTTGAAAGCCTGGGTCCTTCTCTACAACTTTCCCATATACTTCAATTCGATCCCTCCAGTAGTATAGGAGACAAAAATTAATAACCAAAAATTTTACGATGAATATTAAAGCAATTTAACTAGCTTAAGCTTAAAATTTAATTATAAGCTTTCCAATAATATAAATTTCTTAAAAATCGATTAAGTAGAAAAAGAGGTATAGGCGATTTTTTTACATATAATCTAACAATTTGAAGGATAAAGTTAATTTTGTGATAAATCCGCAGATATGTGCTATCCAGCGTTATCCTTTCTAATGCGGCCAACTTTTCTACGGTTATTTATGCCGCACTATTATTAGATAAGCTACACACATATAGCTTTTTATTTAAAATTATTGAAATAAAGTAACAAGTCTTGCCTCAAAACTTCCGCGAAATAGATAAATGAGTTGTACAACAACAACACTTTTAATCAAAATTTAATTACACGTATTAAACATTTATTTTATGTATTTTCATATTAAATATTACTCCAAATTTCCAAGCATCCACTCTAAAATGACCACAGTGTTTAAGACACTTAAAATAAAATGCTTGGGCGATTCTATACTAATTACATCATCATAAGTATTACATAATACATATTTTAAATTTGTTAAAAATTAAAAATAGTCTATCTCGATTGAACCGCTGAAATCTGTTACAGAAAATGTTTGATCCATTAAAATTTTGGATTTAAAATTTTTGTGATGATAAAAGTAACCAAATTTTCTGCAGTCCATAAATGTAGAGATAATCTTATGACCAGAATTTCTGTGGCAAAAAGAAAATACTGCATAATTGATTTTTATTACTCTTCAGGAGACCGTTTTTTTATTTATATTTTATTAATTATCCACCGTGTAAATATACCCGCAATTCGTACAAATATTATTTGGTATATTTTTTAAACCGATATGTATATTATGTATACTATCGAAAAATACAGCAAAAAAGTAAGGGTCTTGTTTTCCCCTATATAAAATTAAAATCCTTTTTAAATAATATAATATAGCAAGTTATATATTATTTCCAAAACTGAATTTTAAAATATATCTTGAATATCTTGAATTATGTACTTATTCAGTTTCTAAAATATTATGAAAATAAACTACACATTTAAAATAAGTATATTAAATCCAATCATTAACTTTGATATATAAAATATTTAAAAAAGCATACGTTAACTTATACCATTTTTTTTTATTTCGAAAAAAAGTAAAATCAAACGAACTAAGTGGTTATGCAGACCACTATCTCCTAAAGTAATGGATAGATTTTTATAGAAAATTTACGCAATATGTAATGGCATACAATAATTCTAAAAATTAAGAAAATGGAAAGCGAAATAACTTAAGTTATGTAGTTTTTCTTTTATTGCTTTTTGTGCTTTTTTGACAAAAAAGGTGTCTACACTCTTTTTCTCTAAAATAAAATTTTGTTTAAGAACATATAACAATTTTATACTTTTCACAGGCATGATTTTTAAATTAAAAGCAAGCCCATACTCCTAATAGGACTAAGTAAAAGCTCTCCAGAATTTGACCTTTTTTATATCAAAAATTTCAATTCAGCTCATATGTTCTTAAATTCCAAAGCATGAATCTACAAACAGAATGTAGTATTAGAAACCTTAATGTGTTCTAAAAAGTTTGCAAACGGCTTTTTCCAGACATTGGCAAAATTCAAAAAAATTCCATTTTAGGGATTTTCGCCGGGTTTTTGGGAATTCTGGGATTCTTTTTACAAAAATCTAAAATTTTTCTACAATTTACCATTTCAAATGACAACGTCAACTATCTTAACAAACAAAGATTTTATTAGTGATAAAACAATTTTTTACAAAAATTTTATTTTAATTCCAAAAATTTAAAAAACTATGGACTCCAGTTAAAAAAAAATATCTTGTCTAGCTGACATAATTCTTAATTATATACAAGAAGACTAAAGTCAATATCTTTTATAGAACCAAAACCACTCTACTTAAATATTTAATATGTCATGAAAAATTTCACTTTATGCGTATTTTAACACAAATAAACCTTCGAACATTGGCTACAGGGACAAATCATTTATTTGTGATTTTTTAACATCCACAATAGTGCAATGTTTTTGGAATTTTTCGTGACATAATAAATCTTTATGGTATCATAGTTTTGGTTCTAGAAAAGATATCGACTTCAGTACTCTAGTATATAACTAAGAATTATGCCAGCTGGACAAGATAGTTTATTTGAAAAAGTGGAGTCCACAAATAAGTAAATAAATAAACAAATATTTTATCACTAACATAATCTTTGTTTTTGACTTTATTATTTGAAATAGTAAAATATAGAAAAATTTTAGATTTTTGTAAAAGAAATCCAACAATTTTCAAAAAACCGGCGAAAATCTTTTTTTTTTTTAATTTTGTCCATAAAGTCCACATTTGTTGCAGGCCTGGAAAAAACCGCTGGCAAACCCTTTCGAACATATTAGGCTTTTCGAAACTGCATTCTGTTTGTAGGTTATATCTTTGGAATTTTAGAACATATAGGCCAAAGTCAAAATTTTGATATAAAATAGATCAAGTTCGGGAGATGCTGTGCAGAGTACAACTGGTAGTCTGGGCTTGTTTTTAATTCTAAAATCATGTCTGTGAAGATATCTTTCAGAAAAGTATAAAATTGTTATATCTTCTTAAAGAACATATTATTTTAGATAAAAAGGAATGTAGTCACTTTTTCTACAAAAAAACACAAAAAATCATGATTTTTACAATTTTCAATTTCAAAATCATTTATTTTTAGTCTGGGAAAAGATATCGACCACAAGTTTGTATTCAATAGATAATTTTGTTCTTTAAATAATTGGATAAAAAATTTACAAAATCAGGTAAAAATACTGGGCTATATATAAAAAAACTGGACCAAGATTTTGCAAAATTAAGATAATTGAAATTCCAAATGCAAGTAACTTGAAAACTATAAAAGATAAATAGCACATGCATATGCAATTCGATAAGAAACAAACATTTTGCTACCGGTTAAAAATTTTGTATCTCAGAGGTACCATGTTTTGGGATCCAATATCTACGCTCCTGAGAAATATGTGGGGCCCTCCATCCAAACTTAAAATTTCAGTCCTCTCTACTACGTCTATGTGAAATTTTATATAAATCCAACCAGCCAATTAGAAGTTGCAGATTTATTTCCAAAATATTTCGATTCTGCCCAATTGTGCAATCGAGAGACAACACTTTAGAAATTCATATGTTGTGCAGCAAGTAACCGTTTTACTACCTGGTAAAAAATTATGCTGTGATAAAAAATATAACCAAAAATTTATTATTTTAAAAATTTCAGTTTTTTTATAGAAAATTTGCTCATATACGTGACATTAAATTTCGTGAACTGAATTTTAAAGACGGAATGATTCTTTATAGTTTGTGGTATATCTCGTTGATGTCAAGGTACCAGGCATGGGATACCATCATCACATTTCGCTACTATACCCTTTTTACAGAAATTGTCCAAAATATCGCGTAAGCAGAATCTTCGGAGTCAAAGGGGCGTGAAAAATTTTAGAATTCAAAAATTTTATGCAGTTTTAAAATTTTTTTTTACCAAATTTTGTTCCGCATTTCTTTAATATTAGATATGACTTTAGATTATCGAAAAGTACCTGTAAAAAATTATATTAATGGTTAAAATTGATAATGTGGAAAAAATTAAGAAACGTCATTTGTACCGGTTACAGCAACATTCTTCTCCAAATGCATTTCGCTTACTGACAACTACCGCGATGTACATATAAATTACGACAATATTAATGTCAAATGAAAGCATTTTATTTGATTAATACTAAGTGTATGGAGCAAAGAATATGTTCTTAATCTCACAAATAAGGCGAATTTCAAAATAATAAAAACTACTTTCGCTGTACAACTTATCTCAAAATAAGATACATATTTAACATTTAGCAAAAAATTAACTTAAAAAAAAGCAAATTTGTGCTTTCTGTAAGGAATATTATCATGAGTAGTAAGGTTTAAACGACTATATTTTTCAAGCCAATACTAATATTTATTTGATTTTTTCAGAAAATATTCCACTCACAGAAATTGTTGAAAAAATAAAATTAAAAAATTCTCTCTTCAGCGTACATCGATAAATATTGAAGAAGCAGTAATAGTTTTGACATTTGCTGATGAAACTGCGTTATTTTGGTTGCGATAAAACAATATTTCTGTTTTAAAGTTTTTTTTCTTTAAGCTTCAACTGTAAACCTTTACAACTTTTGCGTTGCATAAATATTTCTTAATAAAGTCACAAATCTACGTTCGTGTCAGAATAAAAAACAAAAAATTACAAACATTTTTACTAAAATTTTGCAAACATTTTTAAATTCCTCATATACATAAAAGTACGTATTTCATTCTGCCGGTACCTAACAAATTCTGCTTTGAAACCAGATGGACAGATTGCATCTTGTTTATGGTCTTTCCAGCCGAATTCTGATGGACAATGCATTCACATCTATTACCTCGGATGATATAAAAATATTTATACCATTCATAAGCTTCAAAAATAAAACAACCGAAATTTAAATTCTTGTTGAGATTGCATGATACATACACAGAGAAAATATATGTGAAACACTATTGATTCTGTGATATCCCACAAAATTATTACCGTTAGTTTTAGAGTTATTCATAAGAAAGCTTTTATATAGTAAAATTTTTCATATATCTTACTTATTAAATATTTGTAGCTTACTTGCTACATTATGTGCGTTAAGTCTTTTCAATAAGCGATTATATCTTTAGCCTATTACATTAAAATTTACATTATTGAACACACTATCATGGACCATAAAAAGTATTCTCTACAATTGTGTAATAAATGTTCAGAAGATATCCACGGCTAATGGATTATATAATTAGAAATTCTCTTCCCTCCAACGAAACGAAATATTTAAATTTTTTATAAAAACAAGTTGGAGCGCAATATTTGGCTGTGCCGAAACTTTTATACCTTTCAACAGTTTACAAACAAATAAGAAAGAAATATACCCTAATATGTTCATAGTTACAATTACAAAAAATGTTGCATATATTTGCTTAAATAAAAAAAAATAATAATAATAAATAAAACAACAACAACAACAACTTATAATCATACACATATTCTTATATATATATATATATATATATATATATATATATATATATATTTCAAAATAATATATATATATACAAACTGACTGCATATATAAAAAACAAAAAAAAAACAGCAAAAAGCTGTTGTCAACTAAACTGCATGCTTATACAAAAAACTACAGAAGCACTAATAGTCATTGCAATGCTTAATATAAATGTTTGTGTGTGTACTCGTATATTATTAACAGATTTTTTCAGTTTTTAGCCAATAACATAATATGAAACAATTTCCTGGATTCAAAAAAACCGAAATTTTGTAACATTATTTATGACCGATCTATATAAAAACAAAATCCATAGGTTAAACAAGGGCTTTAAAAAGTATAAAATGGGTTTACCCGATATCTCGGTTATTATTGGACCGATTTAATTCATTTCTTCAGTAGAAAAAAATGTCCAAATCTGCAGTGTTAAATTTCATTGAAATACATTTAACGGTTTAAAAATGACTCGAAATTATAAAAAAAAAACATGTTAAAACATCTATGCATTTATGTATATAGAATGCTGCATCACGCACACATTTACCATAGAAAATAAGGAAAATGTGCAAAATTTTGCTAAAAAAGGTCAAGTTTGATATCATTGGAAAGGTTATAACTTGAAAAATAATATATAAATTGTAAATTATTAGAACTAAATTCCTTTATTAAATTTATAAGAAACATTAAATTTTGGTGTTTAGTGTTATTTTGTAAAAAAAAAAAATAATAATATTTTAACTTAAATAAAAACTGTATAAATAAAGATATCACTAAAAATTATTATTATACTACAATATAAAGAAAGTTGTCTATAAGACAAGGGCATAAATAGATTTCCACCTTTTTATTCCGAAATGCCCAAAATCACAGTTCGAGGAAAATTTATTTAAAAATAGAATTTTTTAGTAAAATGATCACCCTGTCGTTATCAGAGGCATATTTTATTAAATATTTTTTTTTTTTGTTGTTTAGCGAAAATATGTAGGTATGTAGTTAATTTCATGTATGTAATTTTAATTTCAGCTTTGACATTTTTGAGCTCCACAAATAAATAAAAAGAAAAAATAAAATAAAATTAAAGAAATCATTACATGCATTTACGTTAAGCATTCTCTTAGAAGCATAAAAAAAATAAATGGTTCAGAGGAAAATAGTGGATTTTAAAGTGAAAATATTTCACTATCTTTTTTAAATTTTCTAGTTCAAAATAATGTAACTTTTTATCGGAACCACATAGGTGTATGATTATTGCATAAAAATTATTTAGAATTTTGTGCAGGATCTAGAGAATTTTTCAGAAAATTTTAGGACTCAAATTGAGCCCGTCAAGTTAAAAATAAAAAATAAAAAAACATGTCCAAAAATGGGTCAAAAGCATCTCTTAAAGTAAAAGAGATATCTTTTGTAGAGAAATATAATAGCTGTCTATATGTAATTTTTTCTTAATTAAATTTTAGCGATTATTTTAAAAATTTGCATACCCGAGGTGGACAATATTAGAAATTTACCCCCTTCCCTCAGATTCAAATGCATTTATTAGTTCTAAAGTTACAGAATTATTTCTAAAAATAAAAATTTTTTTGTGACCACTGTGCTATGGTAAAAGGCACAAAAATACTTTAAAAATAATTGATTTATATTAAAATGTATTACTTATAAAAAACATTCTTACAAATATTTCAGAAACCAATTGAGTCCTTATTAAGAAAGGACTGGATTGGAGAGTATCAAGCAGCCTTTGGAAACACTGTGAATCATATCGAAAAAATATTACCGAAATGATATTATGTATTTATTTTTTGTTCATATGTGTACATATGTACGTAAAGTTGTTACGTACTTCTTAATCGTCTCCATTTAAAATATGGAGATAAATATTTCTTTGTATAAATAATAAAAAAAACTTTATGTAACTACTGCACAGTTGTAAATTCAGATAACATGATTAGGACATCTAGTTTGGTTGTTATAATGACGCAAACATGAATTATCATTATTTTGAACTTTTTAAATTCGTATATACAAATTATGCTATGCATTTATGTCACTTACATGTTTTAAAAAACTTGAAACATTTTTTGTAATCTTCTTCTGTATAACACTGTTCATAAAATTGTATTTTTGGTACATTTATGGATTATATAATTTTTTTTTTACTCTTATCATCACAAAAATTTTATATACCAAACCTTAATGGACCAGACATTTTTTTCAATAAGTTTCAGAGGTTGAGTCTAAACTTATAAGTATGCTATAAGTATCGTGTGTTAGTATCAATAAAATTCAGCTGCTACTTCCTTCTACCCTTCTTACCATAGCATATCTAGTAACCATTTAAAATGTGTATTTTTTATGTTTAAAGATCAACATTTTAAAAATACGAATTATGTGAAATTAGTTATGATTTAATTATTTTAGAATCGGCGAAAAAATATATTTTAAACCCCGTATTCATAAACAACTTTCAAATTTAAAATGCATTTTAAATCTAATTTTTCATAAAAATTTTGTCTCTAAAATGTATTTTAAATTTTAAATTTCTTTGTGAATTCGGGGGTAAGTATTTTATTACATGGAATTTTAATTTTAGAGTGGATTCTTGGAATTGCTCTAAATTTAATATGAAATTCATAAAACAAAATTTGAATACGTGTAATTATCTTTTCCTCAAAATTTTAGTCATCCTTGTTCACAAAATAGTTTGTATAAATATTTTGTAATTTTAAGTAGAAATATTTTTGTTTTATTGTTTTTGAATTGAAAAGTTTTGAAAAATTATTTAATTAAAATATTTATTCAATAAACTTCAATTTTTATGAAAGAATTGTTATTTGGTCCTACATGAATTGGCGATTCTGCTAAATAAAATAAATTATAATAATTTAATTATCGACCGATTTTATGTGTAATGATCAGTACTGTTAACAATTTTAACTGACCATTTAAGTTAATATCAATATAAAAATGGTATAAGAAAAACAAGAATTCAGAAATCATTAAAAAAAAAACTTATCAAGATTAATAATTCAACAGCAATAATTTTAAATACAACCTTTTGAACAACGTCAATAATTTCCAATACAACATTTTTTTTTGTTTTGCATTTGTTCAACACTTTGAAATTGATGAAGGCTACAAGACGGAATTCAAATCATATTTTTCAAGACTCAAAAGTTCTATAAATACTCGTATTCTAGGTGTTATTTATATATATAAATTCGTAAATATAGAACATTAATTTCATTAAGTTTTGTTCATTAATTAAGTATTTTTACACTTCTTTTGATTTGTTACCTATTATCTCATCAGCTAAATATATTAGTAATAGTTTTAACTATATCATTTACAAGAAATAATATATTACCGAATATAGAACAAACTTAGACAAATAGTATAAATACTTATACTCCTTTATCTCCTAGTTCTCCGAATATGTTATTAGACTAACAACAGACATTAGTTATTCAAAATTATAATACGAATAATCAAAATTCTAATCTTTCAACTATTTCCAATGATTTTTCATATCTTAAATTACCTCCTATCTGGATTTCATGTCCACAATATTGGTTTGTTCAGGCTGAAATGCAATACAACATAATGGATGATTCTATTAAGTATCAACATGTTATAGTAGCACTTCCTTAAGAAGTAGTAATTAAAATTTTAGATATTTTACAAAAACCACCTTCTGTAAATAAGTACGAATATATTAAAAAAGTTTCATGTGGACGATTTTCCCTTAGTGAAGAAGAAAGACTTGAGAAACTATTTTCTGATAAACAAATTGGCGACCGTAAACCATCAGAATTTTTTAGAGAAATGTCTAACACTACAGGATCTGTTTCAATGATAGGAAATGATCTTCTCTATAAATTACTTCAAATTCATTTAAAAAAATAAAATTAAATTAAATTAAGTGAGAAAATTTAGGATATTTAAACAAAAATCAAATTTCTCAAATCAATTCCAATAACAATAATGACTTATTTGAACAATTTTCGGAAATTACGACTCAAATTTGTCAAAATCTAAATAAATTAAGTTTAGAGGTTTCAGAACTTAGATCATATGGACAAAAGAAGGCTTTTCACATAATTGAAGAGGATCCGTGTGGAGTCTTTACTTGTTTACTCCCATCGGACGCGTCCCCAGGTGGCGGATAGGGGACTGGGATAGAGGCAGTGGATGTATTCATGTACGGTGCTGGAGCCCTTTCTCATTGCCGGCATTAATGCATTTTGTGTATCACACCCGGTTCTGGAAACGGATAGGCTTGCTGGACTGTATGCGGTGCAATTGATGCATTCTAATTGGTGACTCTGCCAAATTGAATGCATTCTCTGGTACTGGGTACGGTCTTGGTGCCATACGTTTTCCGCGGACCAAATAAATAGGTATCATGCACTTTTAAGATCAAAGTGGTAGGTAGCAGTGCCGAGGATCTGAATGATTAGTTAGTGCGAAAAGAAACTAATCGAGAACAGCTCCCCTCTGATGCTGATGGCAAGGGTCAGTTGTAATACAGCCTAGTCCGCGTACGCCGTCACTGCGCGAAATGATCTATATTTTACGTGCCTACTCGTGGGACAAAAATTGAGGAAGATAAATTCACAAAAAGAAATAGGTTAAGGGGAAAAAACGACGAAGAGGAAATGGACGGAAGGGACTTGACTAGGGAGGAGGAAGCTACGGACGCTGACATAGGAGTTAGTGATAGGGTCGAGTTAGGGAAAAAGAAGGACGACGTTCTGAAAGGGGGGGAGCATGAGGATGAGGACGACGACATGGACTTGTTGAGACTACATAAGGACATGATAGCCTGCTGGACTCGGCGAAGTATCTTGTAGGATCCAGTGCTATGGAGGAGCTGGAGGACCTGACTCTTGAGTCCGATGAAGAACATGAGACAACTGTTGTCTCTGCTCTTGATCAGGGCAAGGAGATAGGAACTGTAGTCACTGCGACATCACTGGTTATGAAGCAGAAGAACTCGGCGGCGGCATCAGGCTTGTCCAGGCCTTTGGTTAAAACAATTGTTCGGCAGAAAGCGGTACTTCTAATAGATGTGCAGGCCTCAACCGACAGTCGAACGAGGTTTGAAAAGGCAAAGAACGGCGTTAGGACCTCCATAGCTGCACTAAATAAGTTGGCTAAGAAGGACCCATCGCTGTTAGACGGACGAGATAGACATATTCGTAGGAAACACCGAAAGAGCATATACAGGTTCAAACGGACCTATGGCTGCATCGGTGATATCCTGGGAATATCTCGATGGTTTTAAAGTGGAGGTAGAGGAAGGTTCGGTAATTGCTTGCAAAAGTAAAGAGTCAGTGTCTACCAGTACTTTGGAACCACAAGTCGCCGATAACAAGTATGGAGTTGCTCACAAGCCATCAGGCGGTCTTGTAAGTTCTCGCAAGGGAAACGACAGGTCAACTAGGGCTGGTAGTGAGACAACTCAAACTAGGAAGGGAGCGGAGAGGGTAAACCAAACTCTTGCGAGCATCGCTAAGGACTCTCAGATGAGGTCCATAAGGGGAGCTCTGCCTGGAGATAAGATACCCTCTACCTCCAAGAAAGCTGGTCATGTACCACATGACTCTTCTAAGGGTCCTCCTAAAGGGACCATAAAAAGAGTGAGGTCTGGGGATGACTAGCAGATACCATCGGCGAAGAAGGTTGGTAAGGCACCAAATGGCCCGCTTAAAAACTATCATAAGGGATTAGTAAAGCGGATAGTATCTGGTGATGATCAACCTTCATCGTCCAAAAAGGTGAAGGAATCGTCCAAGTCGTACATTCTTCAAGCAGTAGTCATTGACCGTGCTGACTCAGATGGGAGAATAAGCACAGAAATGTGGCGGCTGATTGAAGATAGGCTTATGGACGAAATCTTCCAGGCAAGGCACAGGCCTGGTGAAAAAGCCTTCATGGGTGCAGATTGGACAAGGGGTGTCAAGACTGTTGGTTGCGGTAATAAAGGAACCTTTGAGTTCCTGAAAGCCGCGATTAGCTGATGTGGAGGTTATACCAGAGTCGGAATTGCCGTTGCGACCAATATTCACAGTGTGGATTCCACCACCCATTAAGCCGGTGGAAATCATACTGGGAACATTGGAAGGACAGAATAGGGGGATCAATACAAGTCAATGGAAACTTGTCTCTTCATTGACTTGTAAAGAGAACCAGGGAAAAGATTTCCGATTCGCAGTAGATCGGGAATCTATTAAGAAATTGGACTCATTGGATGGGGGGCGGGATTGTTACGTTCCTGCTTGGCTATGTCAAATTTCGATATTCGAAAAATGACAAAACCAAAGAGGTTGCGGATGGTACAGATAAATCTGTACCATTGTGGAGCGGCCTCGTGGCCCTAATCCAAGAGCCTTGGTTAAACAACCAGGTCTGTGGTTTTAGAGCTAAAGGATACAAATTGTTCGTGCCGTCCACTGAGGATAAGGTAAGAACTTGTGTCCTAGTGAGGAATGAACTCAAGTTAATCCTTCTTAACTCTTTCAGTTATGGAGACCTAACGGTCGTTCAGGGAGAGGCGTTAGGAGGTAATAAACTGTCCTTGGCCTTGGTATACATGCCCTATGAGGCGACGGAACCACCGAATGACAGGGTGTGGACCTTAGCCGAGTATGCAAGACGGAATGGAGTACGTCTATTGCTCGGTTGCGATGCTAATGCACACCACAGTCAATGGGGTAGCAGGGATACTAATAAGAGAGGTGAGTCAATATTTGATTTCATTATTGTAAATGATCTTTTAATCTGTAATAGGGGAGATACCCCTACGTTCAGGACGAAGGATAGGAATTCAGTAATAGATATCACATTGACTAACTCTAGGGACCTAGTTGAGGATCGGAGGGTGGCTATGGGGTGCAATTTTTCTGACCATGGCAGGGTAACCTTTAGTCTGAACTTTCTGGGCTAGGAGGGAAAATCTTTTAGGAATCCTAGAAGGACGCTTTCGGGCGTGATATGGAGTCAAGACTTATTGGAACTCCGAGGGAGTTTATGTCTAGAGATAATCTTGACAAAGTGGTAGGGAAGGTAACGGGATCTATTATCAGTAGCTATGAGCTCAACTACCTGGTGAGCTATCCGGTTAAGAGGAAATAGCCGGTCTAGTGGTCAGAGGAGTTGAGAATTCAACGAACCACAGTTGGCAGACTGTATAACAGGGCTCATAGAACTGGTAGGGATGAAGATTGGGGCACCTATAGAGTGTGTTTTAATAAGTACAAAAAGGACATTAGAAGAGCGAAAAGGGCCTCGTAGATTAAGTTCAGCGAGACCATTGACTCTGTCAATGAACTATCCAGATTCAGAAAGATACTTTCGAAGGATCCTAATATTCCGGGGAGTATCCAGAGATCAGATGGTTCATGGACGGTGTCTAGTTCTGAGTCACTTGATGTGCTTTTGGAAACCCATTTTCCGGGTTGTAAGGATCCATTGATGGAAGGATCAGGTGAGGAAGAGCACTTTATCCCAGAATCCGCCATCGGGATAAGTGAAGCGGTAGTGAGAGACCTGGTTAGGTTGAGAAATTTGCATGGGCGGTGAATTCATTCGAGCTTTACAAGTCACCAGGCCCGGATGGTATTTTTCCGACCATGTTGCAGAACGCACCGTTGGTGGTGATATTTTAAAGGGTGTCTGCTACATAGCCACATACCGATGAGGTGGAGAGAGGTAAGAGTCATATTCATACCTAAATGTGGTAGGACATGTCACTCGAAATCCAAGAATTATAGACTTATCACCCTATCGTCTTTTCTTTTGAAGACATTAGAGAGACTGATAGACCTATATCTAAGATCATCTATTGGCACCAACAGCATGAGTAGTGCTCAGCATGCTAACCTGAAGGGTAAATCTGTTGAGAGTGCGCTGAATGATGTGGTGGGCTATATAGAATAAGGACTTCGGTACAGAGAATTTACCATGGCCGCGTTCTTGGAAATTGAAGGAGCGTTCAACAATATCAAGATTGATGCTACTAAGCAGGCGCTGGTGGATCTTAAAGTACGTGACTACTTGATCGAATAGATAATCCTCATGCTGAGCAACAGGATTGTCAACTCGAGCTTGGGTGGAGTATGTTTAAGGAAACTGGTGACTAGGGGGACACCGCAAGGGGGAGGGCTCTCACCCCTGCTGTGGCTATTGGCTGTCGACGTGATTCTGCGTCAATTTGACAGCAGGGGGCGGAAGATCGTGGCATATGCTGATGATGTGGTCATACTGGTAAAGGGAAAATTTCTTCCCAGAATCAGTGAGATCATGCAGTCCGCGCTGGGTGAGCTGTTCTCTTGGGCCGCTGATAGGGGGCTGGGAGTGAATCCGGAAAAGACAGAGTTAGTTCTGTGTACTAGAAGGTACAAGGTAGAGAATTTTAGATTACCGGTACTATGTGGAACTGAACTAAGACTTTCCGACTCAGCTAAATATCTAAGGGTATTTCTCGATAGTAAGCTGTACTGGAAGAGGAATGTTCAGGAGAGATTCAAACGGCCTTAATGCCTACTATACTTGTAGAAACTTCATAGGTAAGAATTGGAGACTCAAACTAAAAGTTGTAAATTGGATTTACAGCTCAGTGGTGAGACCAATTCTTGCTTATGGTGGCAGGTGCTGAAACGTAAGAGTAATAGGAACCTTTTGTCGAAGGCACAAAGGTGTGCTTCGATTGGCATTACAGGTACAATAAGAAGTACACCACAAGCGGCTCTGGATGTCATACTTCATCTCTTACCCATTGAGGAGTTTGTGAAGGGTATGACAGCAAGGAGTCTGCTGAGACTTAAGGAACTAGGACTATTAGGTTCATAGAGAGCAGGTCAATACAGGGTCATCAGATTACTACATCAGATCACTATAGGGCATCAGATTACATGGCCGCTGAATTGGACTTTGAAGAAAATCCTGTTGTGGTGATACCTGATAGGGAGATTTGGTCCGGCACTGAGAGACTGTATGAGGGTTGTGCAGTGTTCGTGGACGGATCGAAGATGGACATAGGTGCTGGAGCGGGAGTCTATATTATGGCCACAGATCTGAAGGCTCTTTTAGACTCCATGATGAGTGCAGCGTTTTTCAGGCTGAGATTCTCGGCATCTTGAAGGCCGCAGAATTAATCAGGCAGAACGTTGTGAGGGGTACCGAGCTTATTCTCTATGTCAGGAGGCTCTTGAGGCTAGTTGCTGTCTGTAGGAGGTCACTGAGAGAACTGATGGAAAACTACATGGTGAGACTTTGCTGGGTGCCCGGCCACTGCAATATATCAAGCAATGAATTGGCTGATGAACTGGCAAGGCAAGGCGCAGCAAAGGATGTCTCGGAGGGGGAAACCATTGTGAAACCCCCGCTAAGTTTCTTCTTTGGGAAGATCAATGATTGGATCTTGGTCAGAACCAATTCGTCTTGGGAGAGTAGAGAGGACTGTAAGGCATCGAGGAAGATGTGGCCGGCACTCGACAAGGCAGGCACAGGCACTCTTCTGGGCTTGAGTAAGAGAAGCTTAAGAATCATGATAGGGGCCATAACGGGTCACTGTCTAATAGGGAGGATGACGTCTAGATGGGACGCTAGCAATTCCGATTTTTGTAGAATGTGTGGAGACGTCGACGAGATCGAGTCTATTGAGCATATTATGTGCCATTGTCCACGATTGCAGCATCGTAGGATGAAGTGGCTGGGCAGTCAATTCTTCGACGGGCTGAGTGACGTTCGGGACGAAGAGCTTGTAGACGTCATAGGCTTCGTCGTGGGTATCGACTGTCTAAGGGAGAGTCAGGGGTACACCCCTAGGGTTATTGACAACATTGTCAATACTCTTATATGATTCTGTTTTATTCCTACCCTTTTTCTCTTCGTATTCCTATTTTTCTATTTTCTATATTCTGTTTCTTGTATTCTATATCCTATAGTTTTCAATGAAGGGACTCACAATGGACCGAGATCGGTCTCTGGGTGGAAATGTGGTACATGTGGTATCACGTCAACCTTCTCTATCTATCTATCTAATCGAAGTAGATCAAGAAGAAGATCACGTCAAAAGTTTGATAAATGTTGGTATCATTTCAAATACGATTCAAGTGCTCATAAGTGTATGCAACTTTGCAATCATCAGGTTTTAGTGATATTTTTTCGTTGAAAATATTAGTTCCACGAAATAAATATACAAAAATATTAGAAAATTTTCCGAAAATTAACTATTGATCCTGGTTATTCAAAGAGTGCACAACACATAACCGTACATAGAATTGTAACTAAATATAATTTACCATTTTTAAAACTAAGACGATTAGACAAAATTAAATTAAATGTAGAAAGATAGAATCAGCCCGAAGCAAAGAAAGATGTCGTCCAACTACTTCACACCATTATACTTAGTTCCAAAGAAAGATCCAAATAACTGGAGACTGTAATAATTCCTGATAGGTACCCTTTACCAAATATCCAAAACTTTAACATTAACATGAAAGGAAAAACAATTTTCTCAAAAATAGATTTAATTAGAGCATATCATCAAATATCAGTTCATCCTGAAGATATTCATAAAACTGCAATAGCAACACCTTTTGCGATGTTTAAATTTGTCAGGACGCCCTTCGGGTTAAAAAATAGCGCACAAACATTTCAACAATTTATGAATGAAGTTTTCTTTGGTTTTGATTTTGTTCTTATTTACATAGATGATATGTTGATAAGTAGTTCAAAAGAAGAAGAGCATTTTGAACATCTTAGATTGGCTTTTGAACAATAGGATAAGTTTGGTTTGAATATTAAACCATCAAAATGTATTGTATTTTTGGTCAAGAATCTTTAGACTTTTTAAGTTATCAAATATCCGAAAATGGAATTACATAACTACATAATATTGCTATAGAAGGTAACAAAAATAAAGTTAACACAATTTAATGGACAAATTAAGCAGAAAAAGCTTCCAATAATGTTAAGGAAAAATTTACCAAAAATACTATACTGACACATTTTGACAAACAAGCTAAAATTTCTTTAGCAGTTATTGATGCTGTTTTACAACAATTTTCATTTTTCAAATTTTCAAATTTTTCTTACAAAAAAACTATAAAAAAAAAAATTGCAGATGAGCTTTTTTAGGTACACTAAAGAAAATTCTTACAAAAAAAATATATATTAATACAAATATTTTCAAAAATTTGTATATGCCATCTTAAAATACAAGCTTTGACAAATCCACTGCAAAAAAAAATTATTTTTATATCTTTTATATAACAAAAATTGTGGCCATTTAAATAAATATGTTAATTACTTTCAAAGCTATAGAATTGCCACGGTTCTCAAAATAAAAATAAGCCCTAATCCCGGCAAGAGTGGGACAGTGACATAAAAGATGCTCCACCGTTTCCTCCTCTTCCTCATTCCGACAACTGCGCACCAGCAATCCAGTGCTCTGTGACCACGCCTACCAGAGTTCTCAGCCGATGCCTCGAGAGTCCATTGGTGAAATTAGATCGACATTCATCATAATGGGTCATATTTGCCTCGAGGTTGAACATGTGGATTCATTTGCTCACCTAACCTTTGCAATCCTCGGTAAGTTCCGCAGAATTATTGATCTGCAGGCCGGTACTCCAACCAGTTGATCCCTATCTTCACTTCGAAGATGGGACCCATCGTAGTGCATCCGCAATGAAATTACCCGGGGTACTTGAATGACCCCTAATCCAGACCAGCTCCAGGTTTGAATGCCTCGCCATCTTGTTCAGAGATGTCTGGCGTTCATGTACTAATCTGGATGTCAAAAAGACACGCGAAAGCGTTTTGATCGCGGCCTGACTGTCTGTACAAATTTGGATATCCGCTCCGAATACCCTATAGTACATTAACCACTTCACTGCCCTTATTATGTCCGAGATCTCTGGAAGCCATTAGCAATACCGAAAAAAGATACCCTATATTTGATCGAGAATTCCTTGCGGTTTACCTCTTAATCAAATACTTCAGGTATTTCCTGCAAGAAAATTCTTTTACTGTTTTTTCAGATCATAAACCATTGACCTATATACTTAACTCCAAGACAGAAAGACCGCCTCGTCAAACAAGACATATGGAATGCATAGCACAATTTAGAAGTGATATTAAATATATTCGAGGAAAAGATAATACTGCTGCAGATACATTATCAAGATTGATAGAAATTGATTCTTTAACACATCGTGAATTGATTTTAATATATTAAAAAAGGAATAGGAACATGACATATCTGACAATTTAATAAACGAAAAATTCAAATTTAATCACAATATTAGAGAATTTAAAATTATTTTACTATTATTTTAATATATTATGTGAAGTAACATATATACCTGAAAATATGAGAAAAACGACTTTTAAAAAAATTCATTCACTTTCGCATTCAGGTTCTCGTTCTTCTAGGAAATTAATTCAAAGTAGATCTTTTTGACCTTCTATGAATAAAAACATAAATTTATGGACTTTACAATGTATTAAATGTCACAGATCGAAAATATTAAATACACTGAAATGTAGATTTGAACATATCCACATGGACTTAGCAGGACCTTTGCTAGTATCAAGAGATTACAAATATATATTGACAATTATAGATAGAACGACGAGATGGCCTGAAGCTTATCCATTAAAAGAAATTTCATCTGACACCATCGTAAAAATTTTTTACAGAATTATATCTCACGTTTCGGCATTCCATTGAAAATTACTGTTGGTCGTGGTTCTCAATTTATTTCTAACTTATTTTCAAATTTAACGTATATACTTGGTATACAAAAAATTCATACTACGGCTTACCATCCCCAATCAAATGGTATCATTGAAAGATTCCATCGTCAACTTAAAACATCTATTACATCATCTAACGACGTTGTACATTGGTCTGATGAACTACCTATTATATTATTAACTTTACGAAATCAAGTTAAAGAAGATCTTCAATGTTGTCAAGCGGAAATGGTTTACGGTCAGATTCCAATAATTCCTGGTGTATTAGTTATACCATCACAAAGTTCAGAAATTTCTTGTGAATTTCTACTCTTAAATTAAGGGAACATTTCTCTTCTATTCGTAATGTTATATCTCATCACGGTAACAACTACACTTACATTCCCTCAAATGTAATGAACTGTTCGTAAAGTTAATAAAAAAAAAAGTTGGATTGCATTATCATTTTGAAGGACCATATAAAGTTTAGATAAAACTGATAAATATTTTAAAATTCAGAAAGGAAATTCTACTGCGATAATTGCATCTTAAATTACTAATACAAAATTAAACAAAAGAAAAAAAACTTTTAATTTAAATTAAAAAATATATAAAAACAAAATATATGTTTTTAGCTGGTGGGAGAGTAGATGTATTTTATAATTTTAACTAGAAATATTTTGTTATTGTTTTTGAATTGAAAAGTTTTGAAAAATTATTATAATTAAAATATTCAATCAACAAACTTAAATTTTTATAAAAAAATTATTATTTGGTTCTACACATCCCAACTAAGTTGGATAACTCATTTATCTATTTCGCGTAATTTGTGAAGTAAACTTATATAATTAATATATGTCAATAGATTAAAGTAAAAACCTATATGTATGTATCTTGTCTTATAGTAGTGTGGAATAAACAACCATACAGAAAGGATAACAGTAACAACAGAAAATTTTCAACTTATCACTAAATTAACCATAACCTTAATTTTTTTTTTATGAATATATTAAATATTATTATATTTTCGAAAATTTCTCAACATTACAACATTATTTCGAATGGATCCGTAAATTGGATTGTTCTTATACTTAACCGATTTTTACGAAACATATATCATTGGAAAGCTTATAACTATATCGTACGCTTAAACTATTTAAATTATTTTGATATTTATCAAATATAAATTTATCATAAACCATCTGAATAAAGCATTATATGTTTTATCCGTATACCAAAATTAAAATTAATTACACAGAAAAATAAGGGAATTTTTGATTTTTGGCCGGAATTTACTTCCGTGCAGTATGTGATATAAATGATATTGTTATGAATATTTAAGGATCAATGTGGTTATTCTATTTAAAGTAATAAAAAAGCAAAAAGGTACGCTATTTTGAAATTAGGATTTTATTTGGTAGGGGATGGCCTTTACTGTTTGTACAAAAAAAAAAAAAAAAAAATATATATATATATATATATATATATATATATATATATGTGGGATTGGAGCCTGGTCGCGTCACCAGATCTGGCAGACGTTGGTAAGAAAAGGGTTAAGATAGTTAACGGACAGAACATTCTCGACGGAGCTAGTGACGAGTCACGTACGCAACAGACAAAATATGGACGAGACATCTTATAACGTAGAACGAATATTCTAAACGACGTTCTTTAATTTTACAAACGGACTTACCATGCACAGGAAAGGGACAAATATAGGTTTCGCTCGCTAAGAAGTTTCTGGAGCTTTAGGGAAATAGCGAGTAATATTGGATAGGATATAAATAGGAATAAAAGAGAATATTGAGTTAGTTGCAGAAGAGTTTTATAAAGTTGAAGTAAATTGCAGTTGAAAATAGTTGTCGAAGAGTTGCAGAATAGTTGTGCAAAAGTTGAAGTGAGTTGCTCTAAAGTTGAAGTTAAAAGTTGTAATTGAGTTAAAACCAGCAGTAGCCAAACTCTAATAAATTGTAAAACTAAAATAAAGTGAAGTTAATATTTTAATTTAAGTTTTGATAATTTAAAATAAACTGTGTACACTATAATTTATTAATCAAAATAAATTGTGTTTTAATTGATTAAAGCCATCAAGCTTAAATCGCAGGGATTTAATAATATAAAAATCCCACATATATATATATATATATATATATATTTATAATAAAAATAAATAAGTAAATAAATACAAATGTAATTAAATATACAAATGTAATTGTGAGTTTTTGTTTAATTTGTAATTTTATTGTAAATCCTAATTAAGTATATTAAAATAATTTAAAAAATGAAAAGTGGTGAATGGAATACGCGTACAAAAAACAAGCGAACAAGTAAACGGGCGTATCTCCATTGACCTTTAGTTATTTTAATATTAATAACTTTATTATTTTTTACTTTCATTATTTAATAAATAAATATTTTCTATACTATTAAGTGAGATTATTATTGTCCACAAAATAAGGCTTTCTTGAAGCCCTCATTATCTTATACATACTTTTAAACTGGGTAATTGACATACATATACAATTAAGCGTTTTTATGTGTGAGTAAATTTACTGCACATTATGCGTGATTTCCGTTTTAAACTAAGGATTACTCTTTAATTTTATATTGATATCAATGAGACATTGAAGAATGTTTTCATTCCCTACACAGAAAAAATTATGGCTACAATATTTTTAAGATCATTTTTTAAATTTAAATAAAATTTTATTAAAGAAGTTATTAGGTTTTTATATTTTCTTTTATTGGTTGTAAGTAATTTCAAAACCAATAAAAGAAATGAAAAAATATAAAAATAAATTATATAAAATTATTTATATTTACATAAAAAATAGAAAACTCAACATTTGAAGACTTCTAGAAATAAGTCACTACACTAAATGATGATGACATAATTGTTGTTAATCCAGAGGACATTAAAACAATCATTAAAGAAAATATAAATGAAAAAAAAAATCTCCTGGATATGATTCAATAACACCATCCACGATTAAAAACCTACCTGATTTGGTAATAATCGTGCTGTCTATTATGTTCAAAGCGATCTTGAAACTAGGAGTCTTTCCAAAAATTTGTAAAACTTCTCAGATTAAAATGATATCAAAATCCGGAAAAGATTTTACTACATTGTCGATCTATAGACCTATTATCCTACTTTTTTGTTTATCGAAGCTTTTCGAGAAAGTATTCGAAAGAAAATTTTTCCGTTCCCAGTTCATCAGTTTGGTCTCCGTGAAAAGCACGGAACTATTGAACAGGTAAATCGTCTAAATGGTGAGATAAGGAAGTCTTTTGAATTAAAGAAGTATTGTTCAGCTCTTTTTTAGATGTCGCACAGGCATTTGATAAAGTATGGCACAAAGGTCTAATATATAAAATTAAATGTTTACTAACACCATGCATCCATAAATTGTTGGAGTCTTATATAATGAGTTTGTAACAGAAGAATTTTAGATAAAAGCAGGTGTTCCTCAAGGAGGTGATCTTGAACATACTCTCTATTTAATTTCTACTTCCAACTTGCCTATATGCGATGAATTGACTATTTCTACATTTGCTGATGATACAGCAATACTCAGTTCGCATAAAAATCCATACGAAGCAACTAGGCAACTAGATATTATTACGTTTTTACCTTTCAAAAACGGTGGTTTATTTCCTTTAAATAACCCGTATACTTTGATTGCAAATAAAGGCAGTTTAGTAGCTTAAAAGTTGTAACGACTCTTTATTTTATTTCAAAATGAACAACAATAACAGTTCAAATAGTCACTTTGTTTTTTTAATAGACGCACATACACTTAAATTTCACACTTTATACAGCACGCTTTAATAATGTAGAAGAATATACAGCCAAGGCAGTTAATCTGTCTTTACTTAATGATGCTTCCAATTAGACTGACTCGATTGTGTTCTCACGCCGAATTTATATACACTGCACAGTGGGGTAGAATCGAAATTTTTTGGAAATAAATCTGTAACTTCTGATCGGCTGATTGGATTTTCATGAAATTTGGTATAGGCGTAGCGGAGGAGTGTACAATATCAAGTTTGGAAGTAGGGCACAACAAGCACCTCAGGGGCGGAGCTAAAAGAGCTCAAACTTAGGTACCTCTGACATAAAAAATTTTTAATCGCTTGCCAAATTTTTGTTGTAAGCCCTGATAAGACCTATAAAAAACATGCTTACATGTCCTATTTATCTCTTATAGTTTTCAAGTTATTTGCGTTTGAATTTTTAAGCACCATAATTTTGTATGTTCTTGGTCCAGTTTTTTTCGATATCTTTACCGAGCCCAAAAATAAACGATTTTGAATTTGAAAATTCCAAAAAAGACGACTTTTTGTGTTTTTTTAGCCGAAAAAGTATCTACACTCTTTTTTAACTACAATAAAATTTTCTTTAGCAACATATAATAATTTTACACTTTTATGAAAGACAACTTCACAGAGATGACTATAAGATAAAAAACAAGCCAAATAACTCAATTGGTCATGGTACAGACCCTCCCGAATTCGACCCATTTTATATGAAAGTTTTGAATTTAGACCATATTTTCTCAAATCCCAAAGCACGAATCGACAAACGGAATATATTTTAAGAATCCCCAATATGTTGTTAAAAGTTTTAAATCAAAATCTACAGGCCTTCGGAAAAATGTGGATTCTATAGCCATAAATGTAAAAAATCCCATTTTTGGGAATTTTGATTAGTTTTTTTGGGAATTCAGGAAAACCCTAGACCTGATTGAAATTTGGTTAACGCGCTTTTATTTACATTAATAAGATCCACACTTTTTACAAATTTCATTAATATGTATTTATAAACAAATATGTTATTACAATTAAAAAATTTGTATTTTCTCCAAAAACCCCAAATTGGGCCTTTTGTTTGGTTTATTTCTAAATAGCGAAAGAAATTTTAAAAATATGTATTCCAAATTAAGCTTATCCTTTAGTATACATAATTTCCGATCTTTTGCAAACAGATTCAAGTCAATATTATGGCTCATTTCAGAAATATGCGCGTTTAAACTTTTATATTTCCAATTTATTGTATATATGACTATATTTTTACAAACTTGCAACTTTTGCCTTTAGTTTTGCGTGAATAATTACTTAGAAAATTATGAATATTTCTGTATACTTTTAATAATAACTATACACAAAATATTTTTATAAAAATAATTAATAAAAATTTTTTATTTTTAATAGCGTTGCCACATTTCCTAAATTTAAGTAAATCTTTATCCTTTTCTAAGCATTCATATATTTCTATTAATGAATTTAAAATAACAAAACAAACAAAAAATGTCTATTTTAACAATAAGTATTTTATTAGTTTACATTTATGGTGTTTCCCTAAATTTAACAAATGTATTTATCTATTCGTGATGGTTAAAAATTTATATATTTATAATCTAGTGGCAATGTACAGGTATCCTTTACGGTGATACCTAACAGCAACATATAATATCAATGAATTCGGTATAGGTACTCTTTCAAATTGACTCTTTCAGATATTTTACCTAATGAAAATTCACAGAATACCTGTAAATATATATACCTGTGCGATATATCTAATAGATATATATAAATGCGCAGCTAATCCCGATTCTTCTCTGAATTCAACCTGGATTCTACTTTTTTTAAATCCTCGTTATTTCTGGTAGGTTTCGTTAAATTTTCTGGCACACTTCTATACTTTAATCATATGCTATGTGCAGAAAATGCTCTATGAACCGTATTCTGGCGTGAAGTGGAGATAAGAAATTCTTCATTAATACTCCTTGCTTTACCAATATCCGAAAATTGTGATTTCGTCTCTTCACATAGTGAGCATTTCCAAAAAGAAGATGTTTCCGTAATTGCATTACTAACCTTTTCATCAATCATTGTTAGACTAAGTTGAAAGGTTATGTCGAATGTGTATTGGTTTATGGTTATTATGAATAGGTTGTAAATCATTTATTTCATCTTTAATATATTCCTCTAAATCCTTATGGGGCAGTCTTTTCTTTTTAGATCTTGTACTTAAATCATCATATGTCTTGCAGGGTGCTCCAGTATCCATCCAATCGGAATGTTTAATTTTTAATCTTTTAGTACGCTGATTCATTTTTACTTCATACAACTTTAACAATCTCTCTATCTTAGATTTACCAATGACGTCGACTTTTGCATGATATGTAGTTTTTATGAATTCCACTATAGCTTCTAAACGATTAAGATCATTTTTAGATAAACTCCACAGAACACAACACCATTGTTCATGTTTCAATGTAATCACCATGGTAATCAACTTCGTTATGATGTTGATAAGGATTAGCTGCGCATTTATATATATCTATTAGATATATCGCACAGGTATATATATTTACAGGTATTCTGTGAATTTTCATTAGGTAAAATATCTGAAAGAGTCAATTTGAAAGAGTACCTATACCGAATTCATTGATATTATATGTTGCTGTTAGGTATCACCGGAAAGGATACCTGTACATAAATATATACATTTTTTAACCATCACGAATAGATAAATACATTTGTTAAATTTAGGGAAACACCATAAATGTAAACTAATAAAATACTTATTGTTAAAATAGACATTTTTGGTTTTTGGAGAAAATACAAATTTTTTAATTGTAATAACATATTTGTTTATAAATATATATTAATGAAATTTGTAAAAAGTGTGGATCTTATTAATGTAAATAAAAGCGCGTTAACCAAATTTCGATCAGGGCTAGGGTTTTCCAGAATTCGCAAAAAAACTAATCAAAATTCTCAAAAATGGGATTTTTTACATTTATGGCTATAGAATCCACATTTTTCCGAAAGCCCGTAGATTTTGATTTAAAACTTTTAACAACATATTGAGGATTCTTATAATATATTCCGTTTGTCGATTCGTGCTTTGGGATTTGAGAAAAAATGGCCTAAAGTCAAAACTTTCATATGAAATGGGTTGAATTCGGGAAGGTGTGTACCATGACCAATTGAGTCTGTGAAGTGACCTTTCAGAAAAGTGCAAAATTATTATATGTTGCTAAAGAAAATTTTATCTATATATATAAAAGAAAGTGATGTTAGTTACTATTGTTATAACTCAAGAACGACTAGACCGATTTTGATGATTCTCACCAATTCGTATCGGTCACCGGCCAGAAAAGGATAATACGAAAAAAAATTCGCGAAAAATCCGCGATAAAAAAAACTCTTTTTTGTCATAATTTCTTTGCCTTAATAATCATTAAAAATATTTTTTTTAATACAAATTATAACAATTACTGTTTCTGTTTCTATCGAAACGCTTACTTTTTTGTGCAATTTGTTTTCTGGTGGTGGTGTAGAATTCTATTTCCAAACGGTAAGTTCCAAGTAAAGCTCATCATTTAGTGAGGTTGTGATATTTAAAACCATTTGTTGTATTTTTGGCATTCGTTATTAAGTGTTATTCACAATGCCGCGACCCCGGAGATCTAATATTTCGCGTCGAACACGTAATGCAAGTACTTATCGTAATATCGTCAATCAATTGAATATATATGAACGAGAAATCGCACGAGAACAACCCCGTATTAGTTTGGCCCGACTTCGTACATCACAAACGCAGGAAGAAAGGCAGGCGAGAAATGAAACGGCTCGGTTAGCAATGAGAAATCGTCGAGCAAATGTAGCAATTCAACAACTTTAAAATTTTTAATCAACGCATAAGAAGAATTGCTTCAAGTTCTGATTTGAATCAAGCAGCGTTCCATTACAACTGCAATTTCGACTACAGCTCTCATCATTCCGTTCAAAAAAAAGACATTGTCTATCCGCTAACCTTAAGATGAAGTAATAAATAAATATAAATTCAAATTTGCCTTAAATACATGCGTATATTTTTTGATTGAGCCCACATCTACATCATATTTAAATTCTTCTGTAAAAAACACTTTATAATAGGTATTCCTTAGATTTTTATTTAAAGGTCGTAAATTTCGTTAAAATATCAATTTAAATCGTTCAGTAATACAACACTAATGTTTGCTTAGGGCCAGCAACGCGGCTCGGGTCAGCTTCTACATCATATTTAAATTCTTCTGTAAAAAACACTTTATAATAGGTATTCCTTAGATTTTTATTTAAAGGTCGTAAATTTCGTTAAAATATCAATTTAAATCGTTCAGTAATACAACCCTAATGTTTGCTTAGGGCCAGCAACGCGGCTCGGGTCAGCTAGTTTTAGATAAAAAAGAGTGTAAATATTTTTTCGGCTAAAAAAACACAAAAAGTCGTCTTTTTTGCAATTTTCAAATTCAAAATCGTTTATTTTTGGACTCGGTAAAGATATCGACTTTAATTTTTTTTATTCAATAGATAATTTTGTTCTTTAACTAGTTAAGAAACCGACTAATAAAAGCGGTCGGAAATGCTAGGATATATATGAAAAAATCTTGACCAAGAACATGCAAATAACTCGAAAACTATAAGAGATAAATAGGACGTGTAAGCATGGTTTTCATAGGTCTTATCAGGGCCTACAACAATATATAAAAATATTTGAAATCGGACGAGAAACAAAAATTTGGCAAGCGATTAAAAATTTATTCTGTCAGAGGTACCTAACTTTGAGTCCCCTTAGCTCCCCCCCCTGAGGAGTTTGTTGCGCGCTCCTTCCAAACTTAACATTGTACACTCCTCCGCTACACCTATACGAAATTTCATGAAAATCCAACCAGCCGATCAGAAGTTACAGATTTATTTCCAAAAAATTTCGATTCTGCCCCACTGTGCACTGCATTACCTCCTAGATGTTTCTCGAAAGCTCTGTTTCTTTCTACAATGTTCTTAATGGATAAACTAGAGCTTTCGATGTTAATGTTAGCAGCTTAAACATTTAGTGTTGCCAAAAGCTTTCCATTCAGTGTTGTAGGTTTACAGCTATGTTAATAATTTCTACAGATATATTAGCTATTGTTAACATAAACAGAATGATCGAGGAGCATTGAGAAAGATTAAAATTTAAACCATCCGTTAAAACCGTTATATTTGAATTAAAGTACAATTTCGTAACAATATTTATCTTTGACGAATGAAAAGACATGATTAAAAAACTGGCATATACGGGTAAATGAATTGAAAAGTAGACATGTTCCATTTACCCTAAGAAAAGGAAACTGTCCACCTGTTACACTTAATGGTATATGTATATCCCCTTCAGATCAAGCCTATATAAATGAATACTTTGATATTCTTTATATGAATTATGAAGAACGGCCAGTAATACAAATATTGATCTTGTACAGAGGGCCCAATAAGAAATTCTTATATATCCATAGAGACTTAGAGGTGCCGTTTGTTAAAGATGAGTTCAAGAAATTTAGAGAAAAATATATCCCAACCCACTAGCAAGTACAAACGCACTCATGGCTTCGTAGAGCCAACCTATCACCCGGCTGTTGTGAGGCTCATTTAACCATTTAGGCCCTCGTTAGAGAGAAATTAGTTTTAGTTTTAGTTTTAAGATTTAAATACTTGTTGTGAGGCCTATAAAAAACAGATTCAATAAATAAAAAAAAGCTAAACAAATTATATGTAAAACTATAATCATTACATGATAAATAAAAAATAAAATCGGACACAACATGCACTACCAACTCTTTGGACGCTTTTCTTTATTATCTTATTTTTAAGGTCTAATGATTCAAATTTTAATAAATTAAACAAACAAAAATTGGTGCCTAAGAATGGATGTCAGAGATGCTCTACTTTGAGACCCTATCGTATCGCTTGTGAATATTTTAAATCAATCAGACCTCTATCACAGTAGTGATGAATGTGTTATGGATATCGGACCATCCGATTAGAAACTGACATTTACCGTTTAAATAAAACTTTTTTCCGTATTAATAACTATTGGTTTCTTTTTGTATGTAGTTCTGGTAAAAGTTATAAAATGTTGAAGCTGAGCAGACTTATATTAGTTTGTATTAGATGCATTACTACAATAAAAATACTTCAAAACTTTATTTATATAGGAATCAATATTGTCTAATGTTTTTTATATATTATAATTCATACATTATATTTGCACTTACATTTATGTTACAAATATTATATTAATAAAAAAGTCCATCAAAAAAAGCTAACACACATTTCGTTTCATTTTTATATTGTTTTGCTCTGTTGCTACCGCATTTAGGATTAACATTAATAGTCAATCGGTCACCTTCTATATACCTGCCTTGCTAATAATGTAGTAATTGTAATTGTAAAGAAATTAAATCTTAAATAATTGATTAAAAAAAATATTAAAATTTTTATTGAATTTGAAATTTATATTTTATTATTTAAATATTTATTAAAAATCAAATAATGTATTTGTTATTTTGTTAAAAAGAATTGTTAAAATTTACTAATTCAGTGATAGGTTCGATTTCAGTAAAAAATATTGTTGAGTATATAAATTTATTAATAGAATACCAAATTTAATTTTTTCTGTGCATATTTAACTGTTAGGGTGATGTAAAACATACATAGTTTCTGATGTTTATATCCTGCTCAAACCCCTGATGGATGAGAATTAGTGTTGCTAGGAGGTAAGAAAAAAAAGAGGCTAAATTGTACTTTAAAAGAGGTCAGAAAGTGCTAAATGTCACAAAAAATAAGACCAGGGCCCGAATTACCGCATACGTGATCGAATAAAATTGTTCGTAATTTTTCTCTTTGGGATTACTGCATTCGTTATCGAACAAGCACAATCGAAATTTGAGATGATAGCATACGATAACGAGGGCGTAATCGAGTATCAGCTGTTTAAATTTTACTCGTCATCTCAGTACTGATCGAAATCATAAACTTTTCAATTCTGTGTGCAAAAAATATAAAAAGATGTAAGTTTATTATTATTTTTAAAGTTTTAAAACAAGATAATAAAGTGATTATTGTTTATAGGACTAATACCAACAAAATGAATGGTAAACAAAAGGAAGTTATGACGCAGTACATGGTCGATCTTCCTAATTTGGCCAAAAACATATTACCAAATTGTAGCCAAGGAAAAGCAACAGCCAAGAGATTATGGGATGAACTTGCTCTAAAGCTGAATTCCTACGGACCACCAACTAAGGACGTAAAATTATGGAGAAAGGTATAATGGTTGAAAGACTGGTGTACACATTTAAATTAAATATTTATAAACACTGTCATTTTAGGCTTTTGCAGATCAAAAATTCAATGCCAAGAAAAAAATGTCTTTTAACAAAGCATCAAAGCAGAAAACTGGAGGTGGACCTTACGAGGAAATAATTTGACTTCTGCTGAAGAACAAATAATCCAAGCCACTGGGGTTGACCTTCATGTGGAAGGACTCTCCGCAGTTAAAACTTATGGGAAACCAAATGTTTCCAATACAAGTGAATTAGATGCCGCCATTAGTGAAAATATGCAGTCAATTTTAGAGGATGATGGCAGTGAAGATATAAATGATTATGTTGAGAAAGAAAAGCCAAGGTCTTATGCAAAAAAGGAAAAAGACTCAAAAATGTCTATTTTGTCTTCACATGTGGTATCAACAGAAGACTACCAACGTGAGTTACTCTCAAAGACTAATCAAATGTTACTTCTCTTAAATTCACACACTCAAAATATGGAGGAATATAAACAGGAACAAAACCAAATATTAGAACGTTTGATAAAAATTAAAGAAAGATCTCTTAATATTAGAGAGGAGGAACACAAAACCAACATGGAAATCAAACAAGTAGAGCTTGAAATAAAAAAACTACAACTACAGTTGCTTCAATGAAACAAATGCCTATTTGTTATCCTTCTTCAATAAAATAAATGGTAGTCTGTGTATATCTGCAAAAAAGTACAAATGAATTAAAATGTGATTTATTTTTTATCCTAGCTATTAGTGTAATAAAATGTGATTTTTTATGACTGTTTTTTATAATTATTTTAACTAATTAATGAATTTTTTTGTTTTCTTTGAAAAATGTTTTATAATACATACGTATAAATGAATTGAAATATAATAAATTTTTTTATTTTTATCTTATAAGTGAGCACTTTATTTGGTCTCTTATTTTTTGTTCAATGCGTGTTAATTGCGTCTCATTTCCGATAATAGGGTTTATAACAGAGATGCTGGGTTGAGGAATATTTTGTGTATATAAAGGAACTTTGAAGTAAATACACAAGTTGTGCAATGCGGCGCACACATTTCCGAATTTTGCGATTTTTTCTGGGGCATAACGACTTCTTTTATCGTTGCTTAGAATTTTCCACCGAGCTTTAAGTATTCCTATTGTTCTTTCAACAATACAACGACCTTTTGCATGTACCTCATTAAAATACGATTCAGCAGAACCTACTTCAGGATTTCTATAAGGTGTAATCAACCAGGGTTCAATGGGATATCCTGAGTCGCCTGAAATAAAATATTTATATAAAAGAAATAATTGTAATTAATAGATAAAATAATATAAATAGTAAATTTACCTAGAAGCCAAACGTTTTTAAGTTCATTAGTATTGTAGAGTTCCTCTAAGAAATGCCTTTCCTCGGACTGCTTCCAAACAAAGGAGTCGTGCGATGCCCCTCCATATTTGGAATTAATGGATAAAATTTTGTACTCGTGATCACATATCTGAAAATATGGATGAATATGTATATAAATAAAGATATTAATGAGCTCTACATACTATCATTGAGTTAAGGCTATGGTACCCTTTCCTGTTGAAGAACATATGTTCATTTTCTGACGGCTTTTGGAGACCAAAATGTGTACCATCAACACACCCGATTACTGAAAGCATAAAAGTCATATGAAAAAAGTATTTACAGATTTTGTCATATGTCATACAATTACCTCCAGGGAGTTTAAATTTTTGCATGTACAATTCCATACATGAAGTAGATTCATTTGGGAGAAATGTTATGAACTTTGGACATATTCTGTTTTCAATTTCATTTATGACACGGTTGATTGTTTTAGACACGGCACTTTGGCACATACCGATCAAGTAGTCATTTCCAACGATATGTTGGAAACTTCCACTTGCCAGAAGCGACAAAGTTACAGCCAGCTGCAATTTTGGTGGTAAGGCGGTAGATATATGCCCTTCGAAACATAGCTCAGAAAGAAGAAAATTAAACGCTACTTTTGAAAGTCTGAAGCACTTAATAAACCTTAAAATTACATAACTTTTATTAAAAATACATTCGAATGATGCAATTTACTTACGCATTAGCCGGCAAGGACATTGGATCGCTTTTATCCCTCATTTCATTTCGGATACGTACTGTGTTATATTCAACTTCAGAATCGGAGTCGGACGATAAGCACAATGATAGGAATGTAGCCATTCCTTCTATAATTTTATTTTTGTTTTTAAAAATATTTAAATTTACTGAATATGCTGAAATAAGCCGCAAAAATTTGGGTTTGTTTTAAATTTTTTATTTCAGCTGAGAATAATATGCACTAAACATATGTTTTTATTCTATTCCAACATAACACAAATCTAGTACATTTTACAAAAATTTCGTTACGTTAGCTATCGAATGCTATAATCCATCCATTCGAAACGTGACGAAATTTTATTCGATACGAAAGCTATCTCGATCACGTATGCGGTAATTCGGGCCCAGAAAAAAGTTAAAATTTGCTTTAACTTTTTTTGTTCTCATTAGTTGTTGATATTTTTTTGAATATATATTGTAATAAATTTATAAATAAAATATATTACCGCTGTTAGCAAAATGACCCAATGAAAAATCATCCACAAAATTCCCATATAAATTTGACTTACATATTATATGAAAAATGGCCAAATGTTTTGAAGTGATTTGTCATTTTTGAATTATAATTCCTTTTTGATTAATAATTTCCACATTTTTGGCTGACTTTTTGTCATAAAATGATATATTGAGATGAAATCACAACTAAAATTTTAATTAATTAAATTAATATATATTACATTAAAAATAAAATAAAAATTATGCTATTGTGATTTGGCTCCATAAACTTTTCGGACCATTTTCTAATACCCTACATTGTTGTTTTTGTGTGGTACTTTTATCAATATTAGAGCAGACTCTTCGTTCAATTGTCTCTTTTGCATAGAAGATGGCGTCATAATTGAGCTAAAATAGCACAGAAATATTGTGTTGTTGAATAAAAGTCTTAGACTTCTATCAACATTTTTTCATATAAATTTTGGTGTATATCGGTCCTTTTACAACCATCTCTTTGTGTCCTAGATACTACTACTAATAGACAGCTAAATTTTCCAAAAACTGTATAATTTTTGAGAAATTTAAAAATGTTTTTTGTACATATTTTGCACAGGCCCATTCTCTGTCTGGACAATTAACCCACATAACTAAATTTATTGAAATTTTTAAATCCTAAAGTACTTTATTATACCTTGAGCTTGGATTTTCAAGTATTTTGCTCAAAATTGTTTTACAATTTTTTTCTCTCACCGACGATATTTTACATTTATTAACCTCTTATAAAAGTTAGATACTAAAAGTGTTGTAACACTGACAAATTTTGCGAACATTTTTGTAAAATATAAATTATATATATTTATTATATTTAATATATATATATATATATATATATATATATATATATATATATATATATATATATATATATATATATATATATATATATATTAATTCCGTTAGTTCCTATAAGGAGCATAGGGCCTCTTGAGTTTTCGGTAATCAATTGATTTAAGATGAGTAGCTGATTGGGCTTCCGCATTCGATCCTGGAACTGGGACTGCCAGCAAAGTCTCCAGGCGGGCTGGCTTAGAAGCCTTACATCACGTTTATATAGCGAGCCGCTTGTTACAAGATCTGACGCACGCTTCCAGCCGCCCCTGACATAAGGAACAGTCGCTGATAGTTATTGGCTATTAGATATTTGAAGGTTCCAATCACTCGCACTGACGTTACGAGTATCGTAGGCACTCAGAATTTGTTAGGAGCCCAATGCCATCCGAAAACCCTTTGAGACCCTCCACTCGGAACCTCTGATTGTCCGCGACTGCCATGGCAGCTGCTCACTATCCGCAACCTGTGGACGCGCCCGACACCATTCAGCTATGCTTCCTTAGGTCATGGAATATATAACGATGTCCGTTTGTCTGTTTAAATCACTTTTTAGAAAGCCCCAGTTATCGGTTATATATGCTTTATACATCAAATTATAGAAAATATTCCTTAGGATGACACTAGTAAAAATCAATAAAATTGGTCCATATCGCCAAAAATCGAAAAAAACTTGCTTGTTTTCGACTTTTCTAAGTCTCTATATAGCGACTTCGGTTTGCACAGAAAATTCAAAATATTTTTTTGGAATGTTTTCTATATAGGCTGCAGAATTCATTTTTGTACAAGTCTGTTGCAAATATTTTTCTAAAATTTAGGTTTTTTGAATTAACCATATTGGTTCATAAACAACCGAGGTTTAGGCAAAAATCTAAAAAAATTATTGCAAATATATATAGAAACCATTGCAAACACTTTTAGTGTTGCTTTATTTTTTTTTTGTATAAGCGTAGATAAGCATCTACATACAAACTTATGTATATAAATTTAGTAATCCTCAAAAGCTATCAGTGTTGTTTTTTTTTAAGGAAGCAACGCTTGCTATGACAGTTTAATTTTGTGTTTACATGTGTTTGAAAAAAATGAAGATAGATTATTTTTGTAAGTATAAATGTGAAAATATGAAAGCATACTTTAAGGCATTAATTTTATTATTTGTTGGCAAGGTAGTGAAGGGTATAAAAGATTCGACACAGACGAATATAGCGCTCTAATTTGTTTCTTTTGATTTTGGGATGTTATACATTTTCTATAGGTTTTGTAGCGATAAAAATTACGGTGTGTGTTATTTTCATTTTGAAATTGCAACTCCTTCCTATGCATACCTGCGGCTTAAAACATTAATTTCTATATAGTGTTAAAATATGTTCAACTGATACTTCATAATTTCGTTAGACTTACTTCTGATTAATTGTTTTTGACTAAGTTAAACTATTTAAAAATCAATTATATATTGGAACAAGTGTAATTCTAATTTGGACATGCTAATTTGTTATTAATTAAATTTAAATAAAGGAATATTTTCTGACGAATGTTGTGAAAAGGCTGCCAGTACCTACATTTTTATCCTTTATGGAGTATTTATATTTAAAAAAATTAATCTCAATATTTTCGTCCTCTTTCATATTTTTTATCGTTCCTATTAAGAACTTTTTTTCATCGTGGGTCTTTCGACCACCTTTTTTTAACTTTTTGATAAAAGATACAGAGAAATTTAAAAAATTTGTTACATTCCATCCAGACTTGTACAGATTTTCTCTTAAAATTCGTATTACTTAGTCTGCATACAGTCTTTTTCTCTGGTTATCAGGATTCTTTTCGGTATCGTGAACTTTTTATATCTGTAATGACTCAAGAAATTGCATTTCCGGACTTTTAGCAAATGTTTTATATGTCCGGCATGTGTTTCGATAATAATTTAGAATTATGTGTTTGAAAGAAGTTTGTTCAACTTTCATATTAAGAAAAGCTAATTATGCTATTATAACAAAATGTAGCTCATAGTTACTGAGAATAATAACAAAAGCAAACAAGTTAACGGTACTATTTTTTTCGCGTATAATAAAATGTATAAGCCTTAAAGTATACACGGATTTGTTCGTCCTTAGTCCTTATATAAACGTTGAGCACATTTAAAAGCCCTTTCGTCTAAACTTTCCACTTGTGTGATCAATATAAATGCCTTTTATGTGGTAAAAAAAAGAAAAAAATAAAAATTATTTCAGATTGAATAATTTTGGAGGTTAATTATGAAGATGGTATCATTATATTAACATACCTATCATTTTGGTTTCAAATAAATTAAGTCTTTATGTATGTATTTATATTTGTTTCTTATGTTACCATATGTGTATATGTGATAATGCAATTGTTCTTTTTAAATAGTGAATTTTTTACTACCGTCGTGTATATTTGTCTACTTAGGTCTATGTAAGAGTATGTCTATGACTGTGTGTGTATATAACGATTATGTCAGGATGCTGAGTTCACAGGTAATAATGCACGTACATAGCATTAAATCCAAAAACAAGGAGTAAGGATGGAACAGAAAGAAAATATCTCTCCATTTTTGATTCAATTGTTGCGACACTCGGAAATCGTCTTCTTAATTTTCAACCTAATATAGTTTGCTGCTTTTGCAATTGACTTTTATTTACAATCATTACAACAACAATCATCAACAACTTTCGAAGGGCATATTGACGCATCTATAGCCATATCAATAAATGTATTTGCATGTGTGTGTGAGTATTTATGTCATCATGCCAGAAGCGTAAATATAATTAGAACAAAATTGATATGCGTGACTGGCCCATGACTAGCCGTCCGTTTAATACCGAATTTAATTACAATTGTGGCTTTTATTTAATTGGTGTAATAATTTAAAATATTGTCAACGCTTAATGTCAGCTTTTATATTCATAATTATAACCAGGGCAACAAAAAATGTGCAAAATCATATTTTATCTTGAGCTTCAAATGAACCAAACTGTTAGTTTTTATTCCGTCTCAGACAATTCTAAGAATTTGGCATCGATTTTTTACACTTAATTTTTACATATTTTGCTATTAGTGAAATTTTTTTACTGTCACATATGTTTTTTAAATCCGTAATAATTTTCCTCTTTTCCTCTTTTGTAATTGATAAAATGTATTAGATTTGAATACTTTTAAGTGTAAGGAGAAAACGTTTTAGCAATTGCTAATAAAAATCAAGTTATTTTAAAATTGAGTAGTGGATAATTTAAAATGTATCCAGAATGTAGCATATATATATATATATATATATATATATATATATATATATATATTTTTTTTTTTTTTTAATTTTAAGACATATTTTCCGAATTTAAGAGCATTTTTTATAACAGATTAGAAAAGGTAATCGATTTATCTGTTTCTCATATGGATACGTACGACGATGTGTCTTACGAAAACATTAACATTTTAGTAATACTCGTACTAATTAAATTTAAATCAAAAAAAGGTTAACATTATAACAAGTATAAGTTTATGGCTTGAATAAAGTAGATAATTAGGCATTTAGTATTAATTTTTGTAACATAATATAAATATTTTTATATCAATTTACATACATATCGTTGGCTGAAGTGCAAAGCTTTTACATGAGAAATATATATATATATATATATATATATTTATTTCAAAAAAATTATATAATTTTTTTTCATTTTTAGCTATTCTAATTCAAATTATGAAAAATTAAAATCAAATGAAGATATTACGTTCCAATAATTTCTTTTAAAAATACAATTTTTGTGTTATTTATGAATGTATGTATATAAATAATAAGTATAAAATAAGTTGTATTAAAATAAGTAACGTTTTTTAATTTTTACAAAAATGTATCTTGATTAATAATTTTATAATTATTTCAAAGACATTTATTGGTCAAAAAAAATTTACTTCACATGAAAAAATTTTCACAAAACAGCTTTCGAAGAACATTCAAACAAAAAGATTTTCTGTGAAGTAATGAAATATTTTTTCATTTCATATTTTTATGAAAAGGGAATCGACCCTCAGGTCGCAATTCTAAATTTGAAATTTGGAACAAATAATTATTTTAGTACTGCGATCATATCAAATTTCATGATGATCGGTCGATAATTGACTATAGCTCCCATATAAATTCATCTTCCAAAAATCCTTTTAATGTGCATGAATTCCATGCAAATGTTAGTATCAAGTTAATATTTGATGCCAACAAGTTATATATTATATATCGTCCCAATCAAGGGATCGCCCTCAAGTGCATAAATCTCCTATAAATGTAAGTATTATAATGAATTCGTATATGTTATAGGAAAATATACTTATAATGACTAAATATATATAAATTTTCAAGAAATGTTGACGAAATTAACTAATTTATGTTAATTAGCTAAAGGTAAGTGAAATTGAAGAGAGGTAATTTCATTTTAGCCAAACTGAATAAAATTCTTCAAATTTACTGAAGGCAAGTAGAGTTGAAGAAATTTCGTTAAAATTAATTATTCATTTTCGTTAAATTTAAATTTGACTAATTGAATTGAAGAAATTTGTTTGAAATTAACTAATTTATTTTAGTCAAATTGAAGAATTACACGTAGAACTGAAGAAATTTCTTCAATATAGAAAACGCATATTGAAGAAGATCAGTTGAACGATTAATAGCGAAGCGTGTGAAGTGTTTTTGGGTCTATACTTATTTTTTGTTTAAAAAATTAGGTATATAATACTCTTAAGTTTTCCTAATTATGAAAATTAAGTTTTTCTTAAGTATGAAAATTGTTTAACGACTTAAAAAATATTTATTGAAAATAAACAAAAATAAGTATACAAAGTCTAATAAAATTATTTAAAATTTTTAAATACTACAGCGTATTATATTTTCTTTGTGGTTATATATTTTGCACCAACACCTTTTTAATTTTGCAGCCAATATGTTAAAGATTTGTTTACATCTTTAGCCATTTCAAATTTTTTAAAATTGTTGATTTTTGTGGCATCAACAATTTTTTTGTCAAAAAAATGAAGTTTGATGTTTATAATGGTTTTTGGCATTACCATAAGAAATAGTAATCTGAACTAAATGATATACAATAAAAAATTAACGATTATAAAACATCTTAGTATAAATAAAATATATCTATGATTTTTAGTTAAAAAAAAAATATTTGATTGTTGGGACCACCCTACATAAAATCTTAAAGCTCATTGTTTATTTTATTGTCAACTGTAAAACGAAACATTACATAAGTGTGAGCTTTACTTAAATATTTCTTAACTAAATTTGCACTTAAGTATACACTAGGGGAACAGTATAAAACCGGGCCTTAGTACACATATATATTCGAATAAATGAATTCTTGTGAAAAATAAGTGCGAATTTCCGTTATATCAGATATGTATACTTTAGAAATAGATACATATTCTATCAATAACACTGGTTGAAAAAATTTTTTGTTTCCTGTATTTTTTTTCTACCTCAAATTCACACATATTTTTTAAAAACGGCAACAATTCATCCTAACAGCTTTTGTTTTTGAGTTATAGCTAACTACCCTCATTTAATATTTTTACTTAGATTTTCGTTGTTTATTGGACACTAAAATATATTTTGTTATTGTTTTCGATATGGCTTCATCAAGAAGATGTTGTGTGCTTAATTTAGATTTTTTTTCTATACTTGTGGTGGATAATAATTTGAAAAATATAAAAAACCTATATCGGACTTTGTGAAAACTGCATATCATCAATACCATGAAATAAAATTGTGTAATCAGGACAAGTTATGGGTTCCTCATATTGTATGCCAGAAATTTGTGGTATCATGACAACTGCCACTTCTGAAAATAAACGTAATTAACACTGGAAATCGAAGTAAATAGTCATATCCTAACTTATATTCTGCCCAGCACATCTAATTCTTCTCTGTGAACCCGAACGAAATATATCAAGTGAAGACTCTGATCCAGACTAAAAATTTAGCCTTTCAGAATCTCAACGATTTGACGACTTTAAAAGAAGAACACACAAAGGTTAAGGTTATGAAAAAATTTAGTATCAAGACCACAACTGTTTTTTTTTTTTTAGGTCAACAAAGGTGGTACACAAGTTCCCTTGTTTCTTGTGTTTCTAGAACAGTCGTGACAAACAACACCAAAAATTTTTGTTTTTTTTGTTTGCCAGCGTTGGAAGAGCTAAAAGTTGGTACTAAAATATTCTAAATGTACCTTTAGTTAGCGACCGCATCATACTTCCACCACTTCATATCAAACTCGGCATAATGAAACAGTTTGTGAAGGCAAAAGTGGCGAATGTTTCAATTTACTTTCACGCAAGTTTCCAAGATTAGGTACAGGAAAATTTAAAGCTGGTATTTTTGATAGACCATAGATTAGGCAACCCGTGAAAGATGTTAGTTTTGTCAAGTCAATGACTGAAGTCGACTCCAAAGCTTGGAATTCATTTGTTTTGGTTATGAGTAATTTCCTAGGCAAAAAGAAATCTGACGACCATGTCGAGCTTGTTGAGTTCATACTATCGAACTTGCAAAAGCTTGGGTGCAACATGAGCATAAAAATCCACTTGCACTCGTATTTAAACCAATTTCCACAAAATCTGGGTGATTTTTGTGAGAAGTGGGGTGAAATATTTCATCAGGATCTTCGGACAATGGAAGAGCGTTATCAGTGAAAGTGTAACTCACAAATGATGGCAGACTACTGCTGGAGTTTGCAACGAGATCTACCTAAAGTCATTAGTTCCATGAAGTCTTATAAAAGATCATTTGATAGAAATTTTTTTAATATATGTATTAATTTTTTGTCAACGCAATAATAAAACTGTACATTTCAAAAAGTAAAGCTGTTAGCAATATCCCATAAAAAAATAAAGGAAATAAGAATTGTGTTGACCAGTGTAATTAATAGTCATGAAGAAAATGTTAATTATGTACAAATTCCTAGATTGCACAAAGAGCAGAGAACTAAAGCAACTATTAAACGTGTAGAACTTTCGAAGCCTTTTTCATATTTTTCTCGGTATATAGGTACACTGCCCGCCATTTGAATAAGGAATCACATTTTTTTAACTTTAATTAAGTATATCTCCTAAACGAAAGTTCAGAACCAAATTTGAAAGTGTTGGCTTTAGTTTCCTGAAGAAATAAAAAATACACACATTTTGTTATACTAAAATTATGCGTTTATTTAAAGACATGTATTTCTGCGGTACTTTTTCGTGTGTCACTTGAAAAGAAATATTTTAAAACTAAGCAAACTGTAATTTATTTTTGAATTTTAGGTTATAAAAATGAAAGTTATTATCTGCTAGCATTCAATTAGTAACGAGTACTGCCACCATTTTTAGAAATTACCTCAAAAATGCGATTTGGCATCGAATTGTATAATGACTCTAAGTAATTTAGCGAAATTGAACTCCATGCTTCCGTTAGTGCACCCTTCAAGGATTCTATCGTCTCAAACTGTTTTACTCCGTCATAAACTTTTCTTGCAAGCCAACCCCAGGCATTTTCCATTGGATTCAGGTCTGGTGAATATGGGGGTTAATCCAACAGTTGAACACCTTGTTGCTTAATATATTGTTTTACTGCTCTGGAGGTATGAATCGGAGCGTTGTCGTGTTGGTACGTCCAAGGTAAGGATCCAAAGAAATCATTAAATTTGGGAAATTCTTCCTCCAGAATATTTTTGTAAGTCGTTGCAGTCATTTTGTTGGATACAAAAACCAATTCTATGGTACGATAATACGAAATGGCACCTCACACCATTATTCCGCCTTCTCGTCTGTGTCTGCGGCTTAAAAATAATTCCTCCTTATTTAAGTCATGGAAGTAATAGTTATACCCGTCGGGACCATCAATATTAAACTTTTTTCATCGGAAAATACCATTTGTCGGACCATGTCATTGTATTTTTGGCAAACTGTAGACGTTGTGATTTGCGTTTTTCATTATATGGTGGTTTTTTTCAGTTTTCGTCAGACTATCACGTATATTTGATACCGTCATGGCAGAATTTGATTCAATTCTAAGAATTTTTCGTCTTTCTTTTGGAGTTGTTGCCATTTTCTTCCGCTCTTTCATGTTTTTTCCATGTCTTTCTACGTTATTTAAATAACTGTACACAACTGTCTTGTACGACGATAATTTTAATGTCCTTAGAAAACTTAAAAAGTTATCTATGAACTGAAATGAACAACTCTAAGTTCTCAATAGTATAATATAATGACCAAAAGGTTCTTGGTTCATTCTGACGCTGTTAGTTTTTTCTTACAAAATGTCTAAAAAGATATTTTATTCTACAAAAAATTATTTTCACAGAAAATTAAGTGCGAGATGGAGTAACACGTTAGTCATTAAAAACGAATAGTTAATTTATACCCAAGCTCAAATCTCACTGATGGCAATTTTTTTTTTTTTTTAATAACTACATGAATTTTCGGACAACTCGAACAAAAATAACTAGTTATTCAGGCAAAAAACAAGTAGTTTATATTTATTTCCAATTATACGTGGTAACTAACCAGGAAAGCAAAGTTTTTGCTGGGTATATATTTCCTTTCTCTCTCCACATTATCTTATACGTTACTCTAGATCATTCAGAGTGATAACTCTTCAGGCGCAGATATTGAAAGCCATTATTCGGCAACCAACAAATCGTTTAGCGCACATCTAATGAACTCAATAAATGGTCACAGTAAAAAAGCCGTTAGGATTTAAATTTGTACGGAAATATGTAGTTTATTGAGTTAAATGAAATTTTTAATAAATTTATATTTTTAATTTTCTCACACCGATGTCGATTTTAAGCACTTGTTTCCAAATGAGGGTTATTTCCATTCGAATTATATATCAAGAATCCAGCAGCAAACTTTTAAATCAAAATATGAAACAAATACAGAATATCTGAAGAATTATTAAATAACTAATTGTTAATATTTTTTTAATATCCATTCTTCTTAAATATCATATATGTAATTACTTACAAAAAAACTTCTGCTACGTAAGTTTAAACAAAGTTTAATTAAGATATTCCGTTTTATAATATTTTATACTAATTATTTAGATGTTTTTAATTTATTTTAACTTTTTATAAGAATTGACATTTTGTTATGCATATATTAAATACACTTATTTCTTTTACAAAAACTTTTTGGTTCTCGGTAATGGCAACTACTTATTAAAGTAGTTTCCTTGTAAAGAGGCGCCATTATTTGCCTACTCTATATTACATAATAGGATTAATAACCAGAGGTTGTTGGTTCAACCCCATTTTAATGCTTTTATTTTTTTTAACAAAATGTCTAAAAAGATATTTTATACTAAAAAAAATTTTTGTAACTTAGAAAATTAAATGCAAGATGGAGTAAAACATTAGTCATTAAAAATTAATGGTCAATTTGTGCCCAAGTTCAAATCTTACTGACGGCAATTTTTTTTCTTTTTTTTTCCATTTAGGTACATATTTTTGAGTACCTCTAGAGCCTAAAAATAACTACATGCATGTGGCCAACTCGAACAAAAATAACTAGTTATACAGGCAAAAAATAAGTTGTTTATATTTGTTTCCAATTATACCTGCAGGCAAGTAAAGTTTTTGTTGGGTATATATTTTCTTTCTCTTTCCACATTATCTTACACGTAAATGCAAATTGAATTGTTAATTGTTTTATTGTAATAAATATTATTAAAGGGTTCAATATGTCTTAATTATTTTATTTTTGATAATTGTAGGTAGTCGCTTATTTATATATTAATGTATTATTCATAAAAATAACTTTTTATTAATTGAATAAAATAATGCAATTATACATAAACGTAATTTTTCCTACCATGGTTTAAAAGACATTTTAAAATTGACAAAATTTTGTCAAATTGAATAAAATTCAATAGTTAAAATAAAATAATAATAATTAAAATAAACATTCTTCAATTTGAAGAAAAATTTATTTAATTTGAATGAATTGTTTATTCAATTCAACTAAAATTTAGTAGAATTAAATAAAATATTATAATAAAGTTGAATAAAAATTCTTTAATATGAAAAAAATTTTAGTTAATTTGAAAAATATTTTATTCAATTTGACAAAAAATTTGTCAAATTATCTACCGTTTAATTAACTACATTAATTAGTCATATTGACGATTTTTCGTCAGTTTAACTGATTTACGAAAAATTAACAAAATTTTCTGTTGAATTGACCAATGAGATTGTTGGTTGATATTTAACCTACTTTTCTTCAATTCTACACCCCTTTCATTTACTACCTTTTTTTTCTTGTTTAGTGTAATTTTTGGTGAGAACATTTCATATAAAAATAAGTAAAATGCTTTATAATTCAAATATTCGGCAACTAAGTAGTAAAAATTGAGAAAAATTCGGTTAGATGTATTACGGAAATTGGCCAGAACTTCGGCAATCATTTAATTATGGTCAATAATTCGTCATAGTATCAGAAATAATAGAAAAAAGTTCAAACTCATACACAAGAATGGAATATTTGGTTAAATTGCGGATTTCAAAAATGGAATAATCACAATTTTTGCAAAGAAATTCCTCATCAAAAGATTACTTAAGTCTCTACCAAAACCAATTGCCAAATGTAATACTATGCAGATTGAGAAACAAGTAGTGGGGATTAAAAAAATAAGTGCTTTATATAACTTATCGAAGCTGGGTAAAAATACTCCGAATTGAACTTAAAAAATAGTTTGGAAGGAATCCATGAAATCCATGAATCAATATGTTACATAGACAAACGATTTAAACAAAGTTTCTTTCAATTTTGCAATATTAAGCCAAGAATTTATACTCTTGTTTTAAATATATAGTAATAAAACTTTTAAATATTTCTTGTATTCCATTCAACTGCTATTTTTCGCACCAGATAGTATCTAGATAATATCTATTTTATATATTATGAGATAGCTTATGCACTATAAAATAATTTTTTAACTTCTAGTCTTCTTTTGGAAAAGGGTTTTCTTACTTAATTACTGATTTTCGAAGAGAAATTCAAACTTTGCTTTTTTTAACGAATTTAGAATTCACCCTTCGACGCTTTAAGTGATTACTGACCATAATTGAAGGACTATCAATGTTTCTCAAAATTTCTTAATATTTTTATTTGATTTTTTCGCAATTTTTATTAGTGGTTGAATATTCGAATTTTAATGAGTTTTACCCATTTTGAAATGGAATTTTATGATGTATAAACTGTAATTTATATTAAAAATATTTGAAAAATATTTGAAAGTGGGCTAACTTGTATTCCATTGAATTTTATAAGTATAATTTTTTATATAATGTTTTTAGCTTAATTGTAAGTTTAATACTCTCAGCCTTGGCGGCAATGCATTTAGTACATTATGATCAATATATGGAATTAATAAAATAATTGAAAGCTTTTAATCTGGCTGAAGCTGGCTTTAACCTTTAATAAGTTTTGTGGTGATACTATTTTAAACAAACGGGTTACAGATCTGAAATCACAAGACTTGAAACTATAGAGTGCAAATTTTAGCACCATAGGTTTCATTTTGTAATCATGATTGTTTTAAAAATTCAAAAATTTAAAAAAAGGGCTGAAAATTACTTAACTTTTTCCCATTCTTCACTTTTCACTTTTTGTTAGTGCGTTTATACTTTCTTAACTCATGCAATCTTATAGAAAATAATCGGACTATGCGGATAAATTCAGCACCTTCTTTGTCGTTGTGTAGACTTTCAACAGTTACATTGAAAGTAGTAAAATTTTGCTGACCAAATTTTTTAACTTTTAAAATTTTTTATTTTTTTGGGAGTGGTTTGTGCACCTCTCAACAAAATACAAATTTTGAAAGAGGGATTAATACTTGTTGTAATTATTCGTATTTTGTGCTATATGTAGTTAATATGCCCGAAATTGTCAACGCATAAACTTAGCTTTTTGTTATTTTACACAATAAAATCGAAGGAGCATTGAAAATATATTTAATAAAAAAAAAAATATTGTATGGACTTTTTGAAAATTACGCAAAACTTACACTTTTTGTTTTTATATTTTGCATATATAGATAAATTTTGCATATATAGATATAAGAACGGACATAAATATAATTGATCGGAACATAAATTTAAATCAAATGTCTATGATAGTTCAAAACGGGACAATTTTGTCAAAACAGATTTTGCTAAGGCACATCGCATGGACAACACGAAATTGACCACAACTGGCATAAATAGTTGAAGTTTTAATGCTTAACGAAAAATTTAGAGGCGCATCAAAAAGTTTCGAAAGATAAATATTTTATGGTAAAAAAAAATTACTTGGTTAAAAAAGGATCAAAATATTTAATACCATTTCTTTGTAATAAACTCTAACAAAATATATTTACGTATAATATATGCAGAAATAACTCAGATTCGATCTACATTTTTCTCAAAATTTTTAAAAATCGCGTTTAGTATAATTAATTTTTTTTTTAAATTTTACTAGGAAATCCTAAAATATGCCACACTGATACCATCAAACATTGAAAATATCATAAATTTTATTTTCATAAATCAGTAGGTTTTGATATTATGCGTAATTTTTATCAGAATAATTTCTAGTTTATATGTTCAACTTGAAACCGCTATATATATACTCATATATATATATATATATGCATATATATATAAATGTCGAGAATAGCTGGAGATATTAATTTTAAAAACTTTAAAGAGATTCCATAAGGGCCGTTTTAAATTAACGTTAAGATGAAATTTTTCATTAGATTTTCATTAGACGAGTCTCGCAATAAGCATACCAAGCTAAAAAGTTTCTACCAGCACTCGCTGCAATGGTGTAGTGAATTTTTTAAATGGAACATTATTGTTGAAAATTTCTTCTATGCTTTTATGAAATATACTGAGTTTTTCGTCAGCAAATGATGTATTAAAAAGTCCAAAGATATCTACCGCATTAAACTGATTAGAAGAATTATTTATATTAAAACCTCTATAGTCTCTATAAAAGAACTCATTTGGATTTTTTTTATTTTTTTATTTTTACAATATTTTCTAAAGTTGACTTAATGAAGAAATTCGGCAAATCTTTTAACTTTGAGGTACAAAAATCAAAGAAAAAACTTTTGTCAAACATGATATTCGGGCACTAATGACCAACAAAAACTTTGCAAAATGTTTTACGATAAAGTGTAGCACGCAGAAGGTTGTCGGTTCAACTTAAAACTATATCCGTATTTTTCTTAGCAAATTCTTTAAATTTCTGTTTGTTTGTGAAACTATTAGCGCATACAAATTGAAAGAAAGTTTGACAGTAGTCTTTGAAATACGTAAAAGAGTTTTTGCCTATGTTCAAATCTCATTTGAGCCAAGTTTTTCTTACTTTGTAGTAATTTTGTAGTATTCGATTGACTTCTTATTTCACTGTTTAGTAACGGGGATCCATGAATTCGTAGACATCGCCATATAAAAGTAATGAGTGTTTCACCCGAATTGTAAGTTGTTATCGCTTTTTGGCAATGTAATATGTTGTATTCATTCATTTTTCGTTAAAAAAAAAAAAAAAAATGAGAAGATAGGTGTTTGATATTTTGTGGAAATTGGAACATTTAGGCAGCAAAAATGGGTAAAAATTGCATTTTGATACTTTTTTGAAATTCGAAGTATTAAGGGTTAAAACTCTAATTTTTATAGAAATAAATTTCAAGTCATTTTATTTACCTATCACAAATGTATGTATGTATAGGTCATGAAAAAATATTACTTTTTCGCGATCATTAAAAAAGTTTCCGCACCAAAGGCGTTAAAGTTTTCAACAAGGATTTTCATAATCTTGTTTTATTTCATTATTTTGAATAATAAATAGGACGTATGACGCAGTTAGCATATGTTTTCTTCAACGAAAACACTTTTTTCCTGTTAAAAGGTTTACTATGGTGAAAATGTTGCTTTTTTGCAAATACTACAAATTAGTTATTTTAACAAAATAAAAGTCTTAAATTTTTTACATCGTGTTTTACGAATATTTTTACTATTTTCCATTCCATTCCGCGATTCAAATTCTACTTTAAGTTTTTTTCTGATAAATCTAAGAACGGGGCAAATTAAAATATTTCTGCTATTATCTTTTAATTTTATTGTTAATATTAACTAACTAATTGAAAAATATTTAGCTGTTACATAACATGTTAAAAATATGAAATTTTAATAATAATTCTAGTTCCCGCCTTATTCGACATTAGCGAATGTTCGCTAAAAACGAGGAATTTTTGATAGTAAAATTACGCGATTTCGAGAATTTTAAAAATATAGAAATCGAATATTCAACTTTTAACAATAAGATATCAAAACTAAATGTTTCGAAAAATTACCAATTCTTTTTAATTTCGCGAAGATTTCTCATTTAAATAAAAAAAAAACAACTTATTTTCTTGGTTGTGCATGCAAGAGACATAAAAAAAGAGGATCTAGTTTCATTCTTGAGCATTATGTTGTAAAATATTGCTATTTAAAATTTTTAATGTTAGTTAAATTTTCAATAATTTATAAGAAACAAATAATATAAAAATAAAATTTAGAAAAAGTGGTAAAAGTAATGTTGCTACTTCTCTAAAGATATTTGCAAAATAGCATACTGAACCAAAGAGGTATATAAATACAATGAATTTTGACCAAAATTTAACACTTATACAATCTTAAAATTCAAGTTCATTGATTCAGCTTATTCGTATTTTGTTTTAATGAACATGTTCGTTGAATCAAATAAATAATTTCAATAACAGTACGTTGAATTAAAAAACCAGTACCTGATATCGAATTTTCGGGAACGAAAAATTTGCTGCCACAAAGTAAGCGACGGATGAGCTCCAGCAGCTCATATTCGGACAGTCGTTCCCGAATGTTTTGTCAGCGAAATGTTTATGAAATGTTCGAAGGCGATACCATTCACGTAGTTTGTGGTCAGTTGAAAATTTAAAATTTTCAAACAAAAAATTTCTAGAAGGGTTTTCGAAATTGCTTTTGGTGTGGAAGATTTTTGTACCAAAATGACTTAAAAAATTATTTTTGATATATCTACATTATTTGCCATAAGTTGATACCCTGTACAATTATTGATTATTGTATATTGTATATATTTGATATATAATATTTACTTGCTCGATTTTGGTTTTATTTTAATTATTTTGTTACTTTTTAGATTTTAATTGATTAATGGAACTACGCAATAAGTTCCAGCGCAATATTTTTACGAAAATTAGTTTTATATAGTTTGAAAAGTGCTAAATCGTTCAAAAAATTATGCTAAAATGCTTCACAGCAACAAACAAAAATTCACATTTTTCTTGCCCCTGTGTCTTGTAAAATTAAGTTCAAATGACAACTAATAAACAATTTTTCATCAGAATTATTTGTAATATTGAGAAATAAAGTAAAAATAGAGCTAGTATTTTAAAGCTAACTAAAACTAATACCGTCAAATTTACTAAGAAATTATTTAAAAAAATCAAAAAGTATTGAATTAAGAAGTACTGTAAAAAAAGTGATAAAAAGCATATAGCATATTTTTATAAATTTTCAATGCATCTCTACCTTTTCAAGACGGACAATACAAAAGAATCAGTACTAGATCCTTTATCTCGAGAATTCCCAGGAATTTTGCCAATTTTTCGCTTACTGAATTCCGGTAATTAAAAACTACCAAAAATGTCTATAAAAAACTGTGATTGACTATAATCAAGCAAATATACGATTAACTGATTACATTGTTTGAAACCACTGCTGTTAGAACACAAGACTTAGGAAACCTCCCCAATGTTAGATGAATGCACGACACAGTTTTGTAAGATTTTTTTATTTTAACCTTTCACCTTCAACAATTTTTATACATTAATTTTCTATATTTAAGATTAAAGAAATTATTATTTTTATGTTTTGAAAGTTATTCTCGAAAACATGCTTATTTATGGTTTCTTAAATAATGTTCTGAGGCTGTGATGAACAACATTAAGTTTTTATTGTCGGTGATGAATAATCAGATACTTAAATAATAAAACATTTTTAGTTTTTTTTTTAATATTGAAGGTATGAATATATTTTTTAATATAACAATGAATTTCCAGACAAGCATTTTAAAAATATTAACACCCGTACTTATAAACAAATTTAAAAATTTAATATATATATATATATATATATATATATATATATATATATATATATATATATATATATATATATATATATATTGCAAATACGGGTATAAATATATATTTTGTTTGTTAGAAACATTTATTAAAAACTATTATTAATACCAATAACAATTTATATAATTATATTAAATAATCAACCTCAAACATATATTTTTATTTCAAAGCGGATAGATATATTTGCGTGCAAATTATACATAAAATATATTTTTTTAGCTTTTATACTATTTTAAGAATATTATATTTTTCCCAAAAACTCGGGAATGTCTTAAATAAATCTCCGATTCCTGGAAGTTGAAAAATGTCGGGAAATTAAAAACCCTAATCAGTACAAATAAATTTGTTTAAAGTAATTAAACTAAATTATATAATTTGATACATTGTGGAATTAATTGTCAAATTTTTGGATCTGGTCGGTCTACCATTTCTTTACTTTTTAAATGTTTTCAATATTTATGAACTTTTTGAAATGTGAGATCAGATGGAATTCTTTAGTATTTGTAAAAACATTTCTCTCTTTTTCCTTGCTATGTTTTACTCGTATCATTTTTATAGGACATGTTTAAGAATTTATAATTAACATAAATAGAGAACAAATAAAGAAAACTCAAAGCCAACTATGTAAAATAAAAAATATATTTTTTATAGTTTTATTTCGAAGTGATTCTATTTACTGCAGCTAACTATTTTACAATATCAGCACATAAAGGGTGGTCCGAAGTGCTTTTTGTCATTTTGAAAATGCAATAACTCATAATTCCTTCAGAAACTACTGATATATAACTGATAATATAAGTCCAAATAACATATATGTGAAATATACTGGCCGGAGACGTATTTATTAAGTTGTAATAAAAATAGGAAGAAGGGAGAAAAAAATTTGGGCATTTTGGTTTAATTTAATCCAATTAATTAATTAATCCAATTATAATTCTTACGTGTTTATTTGGAAGAAAGAATTATATGTTTTAAATTTGTATCAAATTTGACTATTAAATGGAAAAATTAGTTCGTTCTAACTAATTGTATATTTGACTAATTGATTGATTATAAATATTTATAGAATTTATGTAGAATTTCTTATATTTTTTTCACTGATATTGTTCGGAAATTAAGAGTTACGATATAATTTCACTATAATACAAATAAGGGTAATTATTATTAAAAACTATATACACTTGTATACTAATAAATGATCACCTAAATGCCTTCTAAATATTAATCATAGTTATTCCATAAATTATAAAGTATTGCAATACCTAGTGCACAGAAATTATTCTGAGCATGATAGCCCAGATAGAGCAATTCAAGTCTCAATATATAACTGAACAATTTTTTTAATTACTTAAAATGCTAGTATTCTTTCGGTTGGTTTATTGCTGGTATGTTACATATTATTTCTAAATGACGTAATTTAGATATATCATCTTCTATTTCTACTAATTAAGATAGCCAGAACTAACTAAAATTGTATGATGGTATAAATTGCCAAATACTTATGTCGGATAAGATCGCAGCCAAAACTTTATTTTTAGGTGCCACCCTAATTTTGTTTTTAATAATTTCAACAACTAAAATTGTTTGTGTAAATTCTTTTATATTTTTTTATGTCGCATTCGCACTTGATTATTTTTTATTGGAAAGTAATGTAAACCCTTTGTACATAACAATTGCATTTTAAAGTCATTCATTTTTGTTGTTCTTTTATGACGGGCTACATATTTGTTATTTGCATATTTTAAATTCTTTTAATTTATTTGGCCATGTATGGCAATCAGTCATTGTAGTTTATAGGTTAGATTAGTTTTGGTACTAAAGATGTTGAGATTTGTTTTCGCTATAACTAAACCATTTAAAGAAATTTTATTCTCTAAATAAAGTATCGTTTAGTAGATCTCCGATACTTAAAGATATTGTACAAACATTTTGAATTTAACTGAAAACTCCTACGTACACATACATTAGTATGTGTCGAAATTAAAAAGTGAGGTTATGAGGCAAAATCGTAGATAAAAACTCAACATTAATTTTTATTTGGGTCAAAAGTATAGATAGTCACCTTTAATTAGGTATCATTAGACAAAAAGCACTTCGGACCACCCTTCAATGTTATTTATTTTAAGAAAGAGCGAAATTTGTTGACTTATTTTATGTTGTAGATATTTAAAATATTTTTCTAATTCTCATGAATTATGGTAAAAGATGGTTAGTGATTCTATTGATATTATAATATCCGTCACTATAAATCTAGCAAAGTAGCGCACATCTGTGTTGGGATTTGAAAAATTGTATTTAGTGCCAAATTGGGATCGAAAATGTTCCAAAACGAGGTCAAAGTGCCAATAGTAGTTTTTAGAGAATTAAGCCAGGTCAGAAGTAAAAGAAAATATAAAATATCTTAGTAATCGAACAAAAATAAAAATCAAATTATTTAAGTACATTAAAATTAGCAAAAAATTTTATTCCTCGAAATAAACGACAGTAAAATAACATAATCAAATACTTAGTATAATTTCGTCTATATAAGATTTCAAAAACTAGTGAAAATCTCTTGTTTTTTGCAGTTTCGAATTTTTCTCCTGCAGTAATATTATAGTAGGTATAATAACATGTAACTTATTAAATGTAATAATTGTTAGTTTAACTTGGTGAAAGTACTCTAAGAGTACAAAGGTATGTCAGTGCTATGTTTAGCATTTAAAAAATGCAATGCATTTACAAATTTATACAAATATGTTAAATGATTTTTATCACTTTCTTATAGTAATTTGAATTCAATACTTTTAGATTTTATTGAAAGTAAATTTGACGGTATTAGTTGTCTGTTTTAAAATATAAGCCCTAGTTTTACTTTATTTTCCAATATTACAACAATTCTGAAGAAAATTTGTTTATATGTTGTCATTTGAACTCACTTTTACAAGAAACAAATGTAGCGAAAATATGAATTTTTTTACAAAACAAATTAAAATTGATGTTTGCTATTGTAGTACAATTTAGCTCTTTTCCAATTACATCCTCTGACAACACTAGTCATGAATATATTTTAATTTAATTAATATAAAAAGTGCCAAAATAGTTTTCACCATGGTGCCACTGGCAAGCAATAGTGCCAAAAATGGCACAATTGCGCCATAAATCCCATCACCAACGCACATATGCGTTGACACTCTTAGTTTTTTCACACCTAAATAATCTTACAGATCAACAAAATCATTCAGTATCTCTTGAGCTTTCAAAATCTATTTTATTTTATTTGATTTTAAGTTACTTCTCCAATTAAGAAGTGCGTAGCCACCAGTATTGCCAGTTTAGGCTTTTTATTTTGCTTTTAGCCTCAACTTTTTCGCTTTAGTTTCTAGCTTTTTCTCTAGCCGTTTTTGACTCTTAAAATTAATTTATTATTTGATTTTACTATTTTTTTTTTTACAAAATCATACAATTCAGCATTTTTGTGTATTTATTCACACAAAACTCGAGATTATTTATATTTAATAAAAATTTTAATTTTCATCTCCAAATCATAATAACTCTACTAATTTTATGGATTCACTAAAACGATTATTATAACTATTTTTAATACATTTCACTAACGACAGAAACAATTTGTGAATATAATTAAAAAAAATCTTAAAATGTGGAAACGCTTCATCAAAAAGGAATCGATTCAAATATAACCCAAATTTGTATGGGCATTTCTTGGGATATTTTCATTTGGTCGTTTTGCTAGCCTTTCTTTGTTTTATAAATTTAGAGAAATTGTAACTTTTTCTGACCATATTTTTTTGCGGAATTTAGTCTTTTTTGACCTTTTTTAAAGTTCAATTTTGCCTCTTTTTTCTCATCTCCTGACAACACTGCTAAAGAGTTTAAAAATATAAAATTAACGAAAGAATTAGGTGAACAATTTTACAATTTTGAAAAAAGTTTGGAAAATGTTGAATGGCCTTTTGAGCTTCTAAGTGATTTTTCATATGAATATTCCGTTTTATTCCAAACAAAATAGCAATTAAAACTTGTATACAAATATGGGTTCTAAAAAAAATTCAAAAAATGTATATCAAAGTCAAAACTACGAAAAGAAAATTAATTATTTATTTAAAATTACCATATTTACACACGAAATACTCAACATTTGCATCCTTCAAAAACAGATTCATATTTTTTTGTAATTCTTTTTTGTAATTCTTTCTTCTCACATATTTTTTAAATTATCTTCTCGATTTATGAAATATAAATGATTTAGCATTGAAACCCTATATTTCTTTATAAATTTTCCTATGATTTAGATTATTTTCCGAATTGGGATTAGTTGGCTCATTTTATAGAATGAGATGTTCCATCAGGTCTTTATTAATACCTAAACGGCTATGTTTCCAAGCAAGGTTTAAACGAATTTTTCTAAAAACTCTTTATACTGCTTCTATAGTTACTGTTGATAACATTCTTACAAAACGTTTGTGTTTTTTGATATATTCTGTAGGTTGTATTGTTATTTTAATGATTGAGAAAAATTCAAAAATATGTCAAATCTGACAAAAATGTGATAAAACTTATAGAAAGTACAGGAGTACAACAGAGACCTATATTTTCTAAAATATAAAAAATATAGTTTTTTATAGTTTTTTTATCTCTCCCTAAAGTTGAAAATCATATGTAATTCCCAGCAAAGTTTTCCATTGCCAAATAATGAGTTAAAATCCTATTATAACAAAAATACACTACATACACTTTAGCAACTTAACTCATTATTTTAACACGGTGATGTCATTAAAGACAACTAATTACCATATATGCATCTAAGTAGGGTCTTAAGTATAAATCTAATATAAATTCAAATTTATCTGCCCAATAGTTACACATCTAGTTACATGTAATGCAGAGAAAAGTTAACTGTTGACATAAAACAACATCTAGGAATTGCAGACGGAATGTCGATGTTGGCGTTGCTTTGAAAAGTATATCGTTCGAGAAATATAAGTCGTTACCAAGTTTTTGCTGGGATTGTTATTTATTTCTTTTGTTTACGTTTAGAGCAATAGTAAAATACACAATAAAAACAAATCGTAAAAAAGTCATGTTACCATACTTTAGTAACATCGTACAATGTAACTTATGTAAAATTAAACAGTTTTAACCCAACTATACCTATGCACAGTGGGGCAGAATCAAAATTTTTTGGAAATAAATCTGTAACTTCTGATCGGCCAGATGGATTTTCATGAAATTTGGTACAGGCGTAGCAGAGGAGTGTACAATATTACGTTTGGAAGGGGGGGCACAACAATCGCCCCAGGGGCGGAGCTAAGGGGGCTCAAAGTTAGGTACCTTTGACATGAAAAATTTTTAATCGCTTCCAACATTTTTGTTTCTCGTCCGATTTCCCTCAAAGAATTATAAAAAACATGCTTACATGTCCTCTTTATCTCCTATAGTTTTCGAGTTATTTGCGTTTGAATTTTTAAGTACCATAATTTTGCATGTTCTTGGTCCAGTTTTTGTCATATATATCCTAGTATTTTTGACCAATTTTATTAGTTTTTTCTTAACTAGTTAAAGAACAAAACTATCTATTGAATAAAAGAAATTTGAAGTCGATACCTTTACCGAGTCCAAAAATAAACGATTTTGAATTTGAAAATTGGAAAAAAAAACGATTTTTGTGTTTTTTTTTAGCCGAAAAAGTATCTACACTCTTTTTTATCTAAAATAAAATTTTCTTTAGCAATATATAATAGTTTTACACTTTTCTGAAAGGTAACTTCACAGAGATGACTTTAAGATAAAAATCCAGCCCAATAGCGCAACAGATCATGGTAGATACCCTCCCGAAATCGACCCATTTTATGTGAAAGTTTTGAATTTAGACCATATTTTCTCAAATCCCTAAGCACGAATCGACAAGCGGAATATATTTTAAGAATTTTCAATATGTTGTTAAAAGTTCTAAATCAAAATCTACGGGACTTCGGAAAAATGCAGATTCTATAGCCAAAAATGTAAAAAATCCCATTTTTGGGAATTTTTACTACTTTATTTTTTGAATTCAGGAAAACCCTACCCCTTATTGAAATTTGGTTAACGCGCTTTTATTTATATTAATAAGATCCACATTTCCTGCAAATTTCATTAAGATATCTTTATAAATAAATATGTTATTACAATTAAAAAATTTGAATTTTCTCCAAAAACCCCAAATTGGGTCTTTTGTTTGGTTTATTTCTAAATAGCGAAAAAAATTTTGAAATATACATTCCAACTTAAGCTTATCCTTTAGCATATATAATTACCGATGTTTTGCAAAAAGATTCAAGTCAATATCATGCATCATTTCAGAAATATGCGCCTTTAAACTTTTTTATTTCCAATTTATTGTATATATGACTATATTTTTATAAACTTGCAACTTTTGCCTTTAGCTTTGCGTGAATAATTATTTAGAAAATTATGAATATTTCTGTATACTTTTACTAATATCTTTACACAAAATATTTTCATAAAAATAATTAATAAATATTTTTCATTTTTAGTAGGATTGCCACATTTCCCAAATTTAAGTAAATCTTTATCTTAAGCATTCTTGTATTTCTATTAATGAATTTGAAATAACAAAACAAACAAAAAATGTATATTTTAGCTTAATCAATATTATTATTTTTCGTATTTATCATCCTCATTAATAAATATTCTATTTGTAATACGATTTTTTATTACTTATTTACATTAAATTTATGTAGACAATTTTTCTAATATTTTAAACTTATGCTACTTATCTTCTTCTATATATATAAAAGAAAGTGATGTTAGTTACTATTGTTATAACTCAAGAACGACTAGACCGATTTTGATGATTCTCACCAATTCGGACCGGTCACCGGCCAGAAAAGGATAATACGAAAAAAAATTCGCGAAAAATCCGCGATAAAAAAAAAACTCTTTTTTGTCATAATTTCTTTGCCTTAATAATCATTAAAAATATTTTTTTTAATACAAATTATAACAATTACTGTTTCTGTTTCTATCGAAACGCTTACTTTTTTGTGCAATTTGTTTTCTGGTGGTGGTGTAGAATTCTATTTCCAAACGGTAAGTTCCAAGTAAAGCTCATCATTTAGTGAGGTTGTGATATTTAAAACCATTTGTTGTATTTTTGGCATTCGTTATTAAGTGTTATTCACAATGCCGCGACCCCGGAGATCTAATATTTCGCGTCGAACACGTAATGCAAGTACTTATCGTAATATCGTCAATCAATTGAATATATATGAACGAGAAATCGCACGAGAACAACCCCGTATTAGTTTGGCCCGACTTCGTACATCACAAACGCAGGAAGAAAGGCAGGCGAGAAATGAAACGGCTCGGTTAGCAATGAGAAATCGTCGAGCAAATGTAGCAATTCAACAACTTTAAAATTTTTAATCAACGCATAAGAAGAATTGCTTCAAGTTCTGATTTGAATCAAGCAGCGTTCCATTACAACTGCAATTTCGACTACAGCTCTCATCATTCCGTTCAAAAAAAAAGACATTGTCTATCCGCTAACCTTAAGATGAAGTAATAAATAAATATAAATTCAAATTTGCCTTAAATACATGCGTATATTTTTTGATTGAGCCCACATCTACATCATATTTAAATTCTTCTGTAAAAAACACTTTATAATAGGTATTCCTTAGATTTTTATTTAAAGGTCGTAAATTTCGTTAAAATATCAATTTAAATCGTTCAGTAATACAACACTAATGTTTGCTTAGGGCCAGCAACGCGGCTCGGGTCAGCTAGTTTTCTATAAAATAATCTGTTGTATCTGTATACATATCTAAAAGATAATAAAGGTCCTTCAGGTCTTCAGTATTTTCAGTTGATAAAGGCTCATAATAAATCCAACGTTTTCTCATTGATGATAGTACAGGGTCTGATGATGAACAATAGGCTGTTAAAAATATCCTCGTTTTATGACGTTCTGGAGCATTTCCTGGAGCTGAATAATTGAACGTGCTTAAAATCTCTGTTTCTTGCTTCTTGAGCCTCTTCTGTAAGCTCCCCAAGTGGAAGAATATTTCGTTCAGTTATAATTTCGTACAATACTTTATGTACTGTTGGTGTCATTTCTTTCCATGGATATAGAGAAACAAGTAGTTTAGATATTCCTGTTGCATATTCTCCAAATCGAGCAGAGTTACTTTTTTACTTACTATTAATTGCCATTAATAGTATGTTAGTTCTTTCAAGTAACTCTTTATTAATACCAGTTATTTTTGATGTAGCTTCGAAATTTCCGAAAAACCTTCTTGCTGTGTTTCCATCATTTGTACTACCACTAGTCGACAGAGGTTTGTCGATGTTTAATCTCGTCTCTTCTGTGAATTCATCCTGTATTCTGCTTTTCTCAGATAATCTAACTGTTTTTAAATTCTCGTTGTTTCTAGTAAGTTTTGTTAAATTTTCTGGCACATTTCTATACTTTAAATCATATGCTATGTGCAGGAAATGCTCCATGAACTGTATTCTGGCGTGAAGTGGAGGTATTCCGAAAGACAAAAATTCTTCATTAATACTCCTTGCTTTACCAATATCCGAAAATTTTGATTTCGTGTCATCACATTACTAACCTTTACATCAATCGTTGTTAGACTAAGTTGAAAGGTCATGTCGAATGTGTATTGGTTTATGGTTATTGAAAGAGGTTGTAAATCATTTATTTCATCTTTAATATATTTCACTAAATCCTTCGTTGTTGTCTTCGACTCCCTTGTGTATTCGAACCAAATAGGTCTCCAAAAATGTTTTGATCGTGGAGTGGTGTTAAGCCATATATCTTCATATGAGTTTTTACACTTTGATGAAGATTGCTTTAAGGAATAAGATCGCATTGTTAATGGCACCAAAGATGCTATAAATACGCTTTTATAACCCGAAATTTTCTCACTTACACTAACACGCTTGTAATCAGGGAGGGCTGATTGTTCGTCACATCCCACAGTGGGGTCAAACGCAAATTTTTTGGTAATAAATCTGAATCTCCTGAACTACTGGTCGGATCAAATTGAAATGTATGGAAGAGTTGTAGAGGAGGACCTAAGCTTTCAGAAAAATCATCTTGTAGTCACCCTGTGATAACACGAGATAAGCTACAGGGTGTCAAAGTTGACTACCTCGAGTATGTAAAAGTTAAAAAAAATCGTAACTTGTACAAATGAAGTCCGATTTTAAAGATTTTTATATTTCTGGAAAGTGCTTGGCAAGATAAAGAAAAAATAAGCTTACCCATCTAAGTTATCTCTTACAGTTAAAAAGATATTTACGCTTGAATTTTGAATTTTTGATTTTTTGGCTCGACTTTCTTTCGTTTTTCGGGAATAAGTCCGGAGATATATGAGGCAAAAATTTTTTAAAAATATTCTGTAATTTGCTACATATTTCAAAATAATATGCTGAAAGAATTTTTGGATTATCTCAATTCGTCTAGACGTGAAAAATATTCAAAGTCAGCACTCTGAAATTGGCATGAAAAATGGCTATTTTTTTACAAAAATATAGTACAATTCATTCACTTTTTTCTCAAAGCTCCGTTAATAAAAAAATTTTTTGCTTATTAATTTCGAAAGATAAGGCTTCATAAATGGTTAATAAAGAAATTTTGAATTGATTTAAGTTTGCACCCTACATCCAGCATTGGCCGAAAATTGTCAATTTTAAAAAATAGTTTCATTTTTATCGATTAATAAAAAAATGTCACGCGAGCTTTTTTAAATTTGGTACCCATATTTTTTATAGAAATAGATTTAGAATGATTTAACACTAAACTGCTTCCCGCCCGGCCAAAAACGAATGCAGGAGTGGAGATTTTATGTTAAAAGTCAGTTTTTTTAACGACTATTTTTAAAAGCATATTAAAAGCATATTAGCATAATATTTTTAATATTATTTCTTTTGTAATGTATAAAACACAAATCAAGCTTTCATTCCTAAAAAAATCAATAAAATAGCTCCAATAACCTATTTTTGGTAATTTTTCAAAAATAAATTTTTTTTCCAAAAATAGCTGAAAATCCAAAAAAATTTATTTTTTTTAATACAACTCCACTAATTTTGCAAATACTTTAAAAATGTTAAAAGAATATAAAAATAGACTTATTTACCAATTCAACGATATATAAAATGTTGATATAGGTCATTTAATAATAGTAATATAATGGCCTCAAAACTACCAAGTCACGTCAAAAGTTGCAAAATTCACTATTTTGTTCCGTATTTCCATATGTGTGTATACGTAACACTCAACTGCATTGCTTATTTTTGTTACGAGATAATAATATTTATTAATGAATTTATTTAAAGTGTTCATAATTTTTTTCTACTGAAAAGGTTTTTAAAATTCCTTAAGTACATAAATAAGTATATTTTCCTTCGTTTTTTTTATCACATTTTTTGAAGTTTTTAAATAATTTACCTAGCTACTTAATTAATGTATTATAACAAAAATTATTTTTTTACAATCGCATAGGTACATTTTTTGACGTACCTGTTTAACACTACAGGTCATAAAAATAAACTGAATGAAATTGGGGGTTTTGAGCAAAAATTTAAATTTTTTAATTCATTTTTGCTGTCACCATTTACCTGATATAAATATTCTTTTTCTATATATAAGTATCCTTATAAATATGCAGATTTATTAGTGAATTTGCCATTATGGAGATTACATTAAAACACTTTTCTATTTGCAAAGTAATCTGGGATAATCTATCTGATATTATAAATCGTCCAGAAAAAATAAGAAAACTCATTGATACAATAGTATCTTTTGGTTTAACTCTTACTGCAGAAAACAGTTTAAAGCTCGAAAATTTTTATAAATCATACGAAAAAAGGATGCAAACTTCAGATTGGTCAATACCAAAGTTCAAGAAGAAAAATTAAGAGTGGTTGGAGGGAGAAATACCAATTTTCATCGGAAAGCAGAAAAAGGGTCGACCAAAAAGAAGTTACGATGAAGTTCAGCTAAGAACAAAGAGGACCAAACAGGAATCTATTCTAAATTCACATACGAATGCCGAAATAAAAGATACATTTAAAGCTTTAGTAACACGTACGCAACCAAAGGAAGTAGAAAAAGTTATAGATGTGTTACCAACAGCTTCTCCCAATCGATTACATCGGATAATCGAAAGCATAGTGACACCGAAATCAACATCGTCCTTTACCTCTGAAGATGCTTTAGCTCTAATATTAAATTTAGGATTATCAAGAAAGCAATACGAGATTTTGAGGAAATCTGTTAGCGAAAAAGGATACGATATCTTTCCCAGTATCAAATCAGTGAGAGAAGCGAAAAGTAATATTTTACAGCCTATGGAGCACCCGGTTAATGCTTCTGTTAAAAGTGCTAAAGTTAATATATTGCAATTACTTGAAAATACTGCCTCTAGAATTATATCTACCTTCAGCAATGATAACATTGAAAAATGCAAAGACTCTGAACTTATTTTAATATTCAAAAGGGGCTGCGATGGAACATCAGGATTTTCGGAATACAAACAACTGAATGGAAGTAATTCTGGAAATAATTATTCCTCGCTGTTTATAGCGTCTCTGGTACCACTTCGAATGCGCTTAAATAAGCCTTCCTCATCGACAAGAAATGACTCGCTTTTTGATGATATATGGATAAATTTAACTCCAGGTTCCAAATTTTTGTGCCGTCCAATCCTTTTTGATTACACAAAACAAACCACGGTTGCAATAAACAGCATTGTCAACCAATTGGAAGAAGAAATTAAAGCATTGCCCCCAATATATGTAAAAGTATCAAACAGAACTATTAAAGTTACATTTCAACAACAATTAACGATGATTGATGGAAAAGTTGCAAACGCTATAACAGATACAACATCTACATGGAAATGTAATATATGTGGAAAAATAAGTTCACAATTTCAGGATAATTCTGAAGTCCTTGTTAATAAAAATTCTTTAAAATTTGGAATATCACCACTCCACGCAAGGATAAGATTTTTGGAGTTCTGCTTACATCTTGCATATGATATGAAGTACAGAAATATTCCCGGGCAGGAAAATGCTACAGTAAAAAACAATTTGGAACTTCACGAATTACGAAAAGAGGAGAAGAAAAGAATTCAATTAGAATTCAAAGAACAACTCGGATTAATAATTGATAAACCTCTACATGGCTATGGAAGCTCAAATGATGGAAATACAGCAAGACGTTTCTTTGAAAATCCGGAACTCACATCTTCAATCACAGGCATTGACTTAAATATTTTGAAGCGTTTTAAGATTATATTGGCAGCCATTAATAGCAAAAAACAAATTAATTCGGACAAATTTAAAATTTTTGCTTACGAAACTAAAGAACTACTTAACATTACATACCCCTGGAAATCAATGACTCCAATAATTCAGTATTGGCTTATGGTAAAGAAATAATAGAAAATAGTATTTTGCCATTGGGAGAGCTAACAGAGGAAGCACAGGAAGCCCGAAATAAAGATGTTAAATATTTCCGACTCTTCAATACCCGAAAATGTTCGAAAATAGCGCAAAATATGGACTTAATGGAATATTTATTAATATCATCAGATCCAGTTATATATTCTATAAGAACACGATGGCTGCCAAAAATCACTCTTGAAATAGAAAAAGAGGATTCCGAAGCTAAGGAAGTTAAAAATTTTCTAACGTTTGATGTTTCTGATTATTTTCAAGAAAATATCTAATAATATCTTCGATAATATATTCTTAATGAAATAAATATACGGGATATATGTATAATAAGTATGTAAATATGTAGAACAAATTAAATAAACATTACTCAAATAAAGAATTTACTACTTTATAATAACAAATATATACCTACATAATACATTAGAAAACTAAAATGTTACGTATACACACATATGGAAATACGGAACAAAATAGTGAATTTTGCAACTTTTGACGTGACTTGGTAGTTTTGAGGCCATTATATTACCTATATCAACATTTTATATATCGTTGAATTGGTAAATAAGTCTATTTTTATATTCTTTTAACATTTTTAAAGTATTTGCAAAATTAGTGGAGTTGTATAAAAAAAAAAATAAATATTTTTGGATTTTCAGCTATTTTAAAAAAAAAAAATATTTTTGAAAAATTACCAAAAATAGGTTATTGGAGCTATTTTATTGATTTTTTTAGGAATGAAGGCTTGATTTCTGTTTTATACATTACATAAGAAATAATATTAAAAATATTGTGCTAATATGCTTTTAATATGCTTTTAAAAATAGTCGTTAAAAAAACTGACTTTTAACATAAAATCTCCACTCCTGCATTCGTTTTTGGCCGGGCGGGAAGCAGTTTAGTGTTAAATCATTCTAAATCTATTTCTATAAAAAATATGGGTACCAAATTTAAAAAAACTCGCGTGACATTTTTTTTATTAATCGATAAAAATGAAACTATTTTTTAAAATTAACAATTTTCGGCCAATGCTGGATGTAGGGTGCAAAATTAAATCAATTTAAAGTTTCTTTATTAACCATTTATGAAGCCTTATCTTTCGAAATTAATAAGCAAAAAATTTTTTTATTAACGGAGCTTTGAGAAAAAAGTGAATGAATTGTACTATATTTTTGTAAAAAAATAGCCATTTTTCATGCCAATTTCAGAGTGCTGACTTTGAATATTTTTCACGTCTAGACGAATTGAGATAATCCAAAAATTCTTTCAGCATATTATTTTGAAATATGTAGCAAATTACAGAATATTTGTAAAAAATTTTTACCTCATATATCTCCGGACTTATTTCCGAAAAACGAAAGAAAGTCGAGCCAAAAAATCAAAAATTCAAAATTCAAGCGTAAATATCTTTTTAACTTATTTTTTCTTTATCTTGCCAAGCACTTTCCAGAAATATAAAAATCTTTAAAATCGGACTTCATTTGTACAAGTTACGATTTTTTTTAACTTTTACATACTCGAGGTAGTCAACTTTGACACCCTGTAGCTTATCTCGTGTTATCACAGGGTGACTACAAGATGATTTTTCTGAAAGCTTAGGTCCTCCTCTACAACTCTTCCATACATTTCAATTTGATCCGACCAGTAGTTCAGGAGATTCAGATTTATTACCAAAAAATTTGCGTTTGACCCCACTGTGCATCCCCACTTACAGATTAATACAACGTCGCTGTTATTTACTTTTTCCAACTGATCTGCAGAAAAATCTGCAACTATCATGGTAGCCGTATTCTCAAGCAAAGAAGATAGCTCTACACATGCTTCCTTTTCGGTAACCGAAATAGATGGTAAAATAGTTTGCTTTTTTTCTTGAATATCCTTGTATGATGGAAGAATTGAATGTCCCTTTTCAAGCAGAGCTCTTCTTAAAATTTTATATTTGTTTCGCTTGAACTGGACAAGCACTAAAGCAATTGCTTCTTCCTCTGTAAAATTGGATTTTGATTTTGGAGAAGGTACACTTTCGGCAATCCGTTTAAGACGTTTTGGTGATTCAGTTGGCAGTATTTCAGCAATATTAATTGCACTCTTAGGTTGCTTCTCCTTTTTTAACATTTCTTTGAATGTATCAGAAACTGCTTCATTCGAAATTATAGAAAGTTTATGGGCCAGTTTTTTCTTCTTAGATCTTGTACTTAAATCATCATATGTCTTGCAGGGTGCTCCAGTTGATATTTTGCACGCCGATATTTCTATATCAGTATCCATCCAATCTGTTAGTACGCTGATTCAAGGACTTCATTTTTACATCATACAACTTTAAAAAGCTCTCTATCCTAAATTCACCAATGACGTCGACTTTGCATGATATGTAGTTTTTATAAATTCCACTATAGCTTGTAAGCGATAAAGATCAATTTTAGACAAACTCCACAGAACACAACACAATTATTCTTGTTTCAATGTAATCACCATGGTAATCAACTTCGTTATGATGTTGATAAGGATTAGCATTTATATATATCTATTAGATATATCACACAGGTATATATATTTACAGGTATTCCGTGAATTTTCATTAGGTAAAATATCTGAAAGAGTCAATTTGGAAGAGTACCTATACCGAATTCATTGATATTATATGTTGCTGTTAGGTATCATCGGAAAGGATATTACCTGTGCATTGTCACTAACTCATAAAAATATAGATTTTGAACCATCAGTAATAGATAAATGCTGCAGATAGGTATTACCGGAAAGGATACCTGTACATTGCAACTAGATCATAAATATATAAATTTTTAACCATCACCAACAGATAAATACATTTGTTAAATTTAGGTAAACACCATTAGTGTAAACTAATAAAATACTTATTGATTAAGTTAAAATAGACATTTTTTGTTTGTTTTGTTATTTTAAATTAATTAACAGAAATATATGAATGCTTAGAAAAAAATAAAGATTTACTTAAATTTGGGAAATGTGGCACCCCTATTAAAAATAAAAAATATTTATTAATTATTTTTATGAAAATATTTTGTGTATAGATATTAGTAAAAGTATACAGAAATACTAATAATTTTCTAAGTAATTATTCACGCAAGTTTGTAAAAATATAGTTATATATACATTAAATTGGAAATATAAAAGTTTAAAGGCGCATATTTCTGAAATGAGGCATGATATTGACTTGAATATTTTTGCAAAAGATCGGAAATTATATATGCTAAAGGATAAGCTTAATTTGGAATACATATTTTTAAATTTAGAAATAAACCAAACAAAAGGCCCAGTTTGGGGTTTTGAAAAAAATACAAATTTTTTTAATTGTAATAACTATTTTGAAATCGAATATTCGGTGTGGCCTGGGTACGCATCGAGCAACTCCAATTCATAACATTATCTTTGAATCCAATATTTTTAATTTATATTTTTAATTTAGAAAATATTTTTAATTTAGAAAGAATATAAACTAGAATTGAGCAAACGAATAAAATACTTTAAATAAAAAAAAAAAAAATATATCAAAAATCAACAGTAGTGTCGGTTGATTATTGATAAAACTATTAAAACATCATTAAAATATGACCTTCCGACTAAACTATTAAAAGAAAATAATCTTTCACAACCCCCATGGCTATTCCGTTCGGATTGTGTTGATTTACCTTTATCTATATATAAGAAAGAAAACACATCTTTATTCCAATACAAGTTATTATTTCGAGAAATTGCAAAAAAAAAAAAAACTCCAACAAAGAACCTTTATATTTACAGACTGTTCTAAGACAGAAAATGTTACGACTTTCACAGTCACTACTTAGGAAAAGTAATATGCAATTCCATATTACCTAATTATAGCTCAGTATTTTCTGCCGAAATAATAGTTATTTATGAAGCAATTAAATTTTGTAATAAGACTGGTAAATAAGCCATATGTATTGATTCCTTATCCTCAATGCACGCAATTGCTAATATAAGCAATAATAACTTTTATGCAGTTAACATTAGAAATTCCCTAACTGAACATTTTCCTAAATTTGTAATTATTTGGATACCTGGTCACGCATCAATAAAAGGAAACGAATTTGCTAAACAAGATTAAAACTAATCATTAATAGGAACAATTAATAGAAATTTTTCAGATATTAGCAAACATGTCACGAATTAGATAGTTGAATGTAACTCAACTATTTGTAATCTAACAAATGAAAGGTACAAATTGATAAATTCAAATAGAATCAATATATATAGCTGGCGCCTTGATAACAATAACGTAAACCGTAAGGATTTTGTAAAATTCATGAGACTTAGATTGGGACATACCAGAATTACTCATGATTACATCATGAAGAAAAATAATCCCCCTATGTGCAACCATAATACTCCTTTTACTATTTCTCACATCCTCTCAGATTGTCCAAAATTTTTACCATACAAACTTAGATATAACAAACTTTTTGAAAACTAACAAATTATATGATAAACTTTAATCAACATTGTTAATATAAATTAATTATAATAAATGTTAAAATTCTATTATAAATAATAACTTATGTATCTACTTATATATCTTTTAATATATTTTTTGTAAATATTCTAGCTTAAAGCCTAGTTGCTATAGTATGACATTAATGTATCAACTAAATTTATAAATAAATAAATAAATCTGTATTTGTTTTATAACGATTTTTCTTGATAGATTAATTTTAAAGTAAAAACTTAAAAATTGTGGTTAAGTCATTTTGCATTTTCACAATGTTTTTTGCTTCTGCTGTAAAAAAAAAATTGCTTCAGCAATTTTACCATAGTATGAAGAACTAGTAATGAAAGTCTCTCTCTCATTTGGTACCTCAAGCAGCAATCAAAGATGAAATTGGTTATTAAAATTTTATTTATATTTATTGGTGAAGAAAACACATTCACTACACTTCATATGCACACCTAGTTGCAAAAAATTGTATTTGAAAATTATTTAATATTTATTTTACATTTATTATGCGAATATAAATGTAAAAAAAATAAATATTTAACATTTTAATGTGTATTATATTTACGAGTATAATGATGTGATTATAAATTATTTTAAAATCTATTACATTTCCAATAGAAGTTGCAACTGCTTTCGTTTAGTTTAAAATTGAGCAACCAAAAAGGAAATGTTTTAAATATTAATATATATATATATATATATATATATATATATATATATATATATATATATATATTCTTTTTCTTTTTTAAAATTTAAATATGTTTTGGAAATTAAAATGCAATAAATGTGCTTAAACAATAATTTAAATATTATGTATATGTGTGAAAAAGTGTGCTACGAATGTTATTTCAAAAGATAATTTTGGTATTTTTGTTTTGTATATGTACATCTCTCACAGGTGTGTTGAATTCAAACAGCACATGTATATGTATTAATTAGTGCTAAAACGCTATTAAATTAGTTGTTGTTATTTTATTCTTTGTGGTCTTATCCAACCATTGTATGTCATTTTGTTCCAAATGCAAATCTTAAAAAATCAACGGAGTTTTTTAAATTTTGCTAAAAACAATTACTGGAAAATGCAAAAAACTATAATATAATTACATTACCATCAATTACTATCAATACACATAAATTTAAGGTATTTTTTACTTCAAAAAATATTAATAATATTAACAAAACACTCTTTCTCCATTCTTTTTAAGAATTTATTAATATTTAAGGATAACATTATGATTATGGTACTAAAATAATATTGACTAGTAGCTCTAATATTGAAACGATCATGCTTGAAAAAATTGATACAAGTCATGTAACAGTAGATATTTGATATTACTCGAATGAAAACATGTAGCCATTTAAAGTTACTACTGCCACTAATCGTTGATTTAATGGAGTTAGTATGAAATCGGATAACCCTTCTAACATACCACATATTATTTGCTAAAATTAAACTAGCACGTTTACTTTTGGAGGCAGGTCATTTATTATTTTAACGGGTACTCTTTAATGGAAATGAGATCCTATTACGGCAACTTGAATTAATTTGACTCTAAATACATATATTTCGCATTTAGCCTAGACGGTCTCCTAGACATATTTCCTTAAATATTAATTTCAAATTTGTTGTGAACAAGGATTTTGGGAAAAGGGTATGATGAGTTCCTACTGCTGAACTCTAATAGAGTTGTGTAGTTCAATTGTTGGACGAAGTGCGCTTTCAGCTCAATACTGAGATGTGTATGAGTAATTATTCTTTTGCGCTTATTTTTTTAATTTTGATATTTTACCCATACTTTTAAAATGTGTTATGTAAAAGGATCCATTAAACAAATTCGTTTTATTCTTATTATGTCCACTTTTAGGCTATTAAACAGACATGTTGAACTAAGTCGCTTGTTCTTTTAATGTATCTCGAGCTGTTTCATTGAAAGTCAACTGAGCTAATGAACTTTAAGAGCGAACTAGTTCAACTAAGTGAGCTGAGCTAAAAGAAAGCTCTCAATTCATTGAGCTAATAAACTCTACACTAGACCCTAATACGTGCAGTAGATCCCAAATAAAACAAATGATTCAAGATCTTTAAATCAGATTCATCATGTTTTACTGAATAAATTGGTTATTAGAACTTAATTGTAGTAAAAAAAAATATTTTTGTTAATATCTCTAAAATCTAAAACCAAAAAACGTGAAGATTCGAATTCAGCACCCTATTTAACGCTAGAAATTACTGTTGTTTACTCAAGTCCAAAACCTTGTATAACCGTGTAATTGTTATCTCTTTATTCACTAGCAAAATATTAAGATTTTGTTGACATTTTTTGTCACTTTTTCCTTACTTAAACATGTAATTTTATATATTTTGGAAAATGTGTTGGGTTTTAAGATACCATTGGAAAGGTATATCCTGATACTATCGAAGATTACTGGTAATTAACTCTTTAACAACAAATGGGTAAATTTTATTCATATAGTTAAGGTTAAATCAGCATTTTAAAAAACGTGGGATAATAAGGATCCTTTTTTGTTTTTGAAATTTAGTCGCTATTTTACCCGAATTTATATACATTTTTACATTTACATTTACTTTCTTAACTTACTACTTATTTGCCATAAAAATTAATAATCTATTGTGGACCGGCCTAAAAGAAAGACCGAGATAAAAGAATATACATATCTACAAATAGTATTAGGTATATAGTATAAAATCAAACTTTAATAGAATGGTATTTAAAAAATTCTTAGAAAATTTGCTAAAATCTTAATTTCACGAGAATGAAAACTAAATTAAGAAAAAAAGATATGTGTCTATTTTATGTTTTAATTTTTTAATCAAAAAGTTAAAAGTTATGTTCATTACATATTTTGGAAAGTATTTTAAAAATGGTCCAGCTCGCGAAAAGGAAATTATTGAGCCGAAATATTTTGACGGTTAGTTTACAACATATCAATCTCAATTTTAGGGAACTACATTTGCACCTTATGTATATTTAATAAGTAAATAACTGAATAATATATGAAATACATTTAAGTACTTAGTGTACTTCTAAATCAAAATAAGCAAAAGGATAATAGTCATATTTTTATACACCAATTTAAGTATTTTTATAATGACTAATTTATTTTTAAAGTCATATTTTTTTTAATTGGTTTTTAATAGTATGTTCAAAAGATCTTTGAAGGAAATAAAATAAACTTTTGTCAGTGACTTAAACGCAATATTATCTACGTATACTGTGGACAAACATTCGTACATACTCAGTAAGTATTATTCACCACATATAGCAAAACTGCAGTCTGCTTTATTAAGAAATTAAGATAGAATCCACTCAAACATTTGGAAGATAAATTTGTTTTGAATCTTCTTTGCGATTTCTAGATCTTTGTCGATATTGCGCACTAATCGTCCATGCGTTACTTCTTAGCGACTTCAAGATAATTATCAGAAGAGTTTACGAAATCTACAAAAACAAAATATATTACTATCGTCCTTTGATCCTCTAAAAGTATACTTCTGGATGATAGAATGACGATAATTCAAATTAAACAAAAACAAAATACATTACTATTACGCATTAATCTTCTTGGCGTATGTTAGGAAGATTGCCATTTTTTATGAAAAGAAAACAAAACAATAGAGAAGCAGGTAAAATCTTGTATATTTCAGTAATAATTTATCTTAGGTACAGTTTGACCATAATATTAAATATAATATATTGTTTATTAAAATCGTATTTTATAAACAATCAGCAAAGGACGTTTAAGAAATGTAAGTAAATTTTATTAAATCTGTACTTAGCAATATCGGACTTTTCTCAAAATTTTTATTTAATTTAGGAAAAACTTCATCAAACAGACAAGTATTTGGATATTTAGCAATATCGGACTTTTCTCAAAATTTGTATGTATTTTAGGAAAAACTTCATCAAACAGACAAGTATTTGCATATTTGAGAAAGTCCAAAACTTTGGTTGTAAAAATGCATTGTCGAATTTTTTCCGCAAATAATAAATATAATTTAACTACATATAAATATTTTTATATATTTTCTTTTCTTTACGTTAGGTTAAGTGGGCAGCTGTCTAATAAGTAGGAGACAGCTCACGTGAGTTCAATTTAGTACCATTGTGAAAACCTGAGGGATCACATTTAACTAACTCACGTGTCTACAACAGCGTTCGAATCGAACTAGCCCGACGCATATATGAAAGAATTGATCCATCTGATGTCAATATCAGAGAGATTCGATAATACATGAACAAACGGACTACCAAAATTAGCAGTCCTAATCTCAGTGAAAGTGGAACAGTGGCATAAAAGATGCTCCATCGTTTCCTCCTCTTCCTCATCATGACAACTTCTTCAGAAGTCGTTAAAAGGGAACCCTAGTTTCCTACTATGTGCACCAGCAACCCAATGCCCTATTACGACGGCTACCAGAATGCGTAACCGATGCCTTAGTAGTCCCATAATGGGGCTATATTTGTCTCGAAGTTGAGCATGTGACTTCATTTGTCCATCTATCTTGTGCAATCCTCGATAAGTTTCGCAGAATTATTAATCAGTAGGACGAAAGCGGTACTCCATCCAGTCTTCATATCGAAGAAGATATCCATTTTTGGTTACTTCATCCGCAATAAGATTATCCGGGATTGAATGACCCCTAACCTAGACCAGCTGCAGGTTTGAATATCTAGCCATCTCGTTCAGAGATGTGCGGAATTCATGTACCAGCCTGGATCTCGAAAACCTGAACAGATTTGGATATCCTTTCCAAATACCCTGTAGTATATTAACCAGTTCACCGCCCTCTTTATGGCCGAGATCTCTGCTTGAAGAATAATGCAGTGATCTGGCAATTTGAAGAAAATGATTTTGCTATAAACGGGAATATAGACACCCCCCTCACCCCAACCCCTTTGGCAGATTTGGACCCGTCATTATAAACCTCGACTGAACCAGCTTTTAATTACGAAGCAGTTGTGATTGATACTGAGAAGTCTATATCTCTGAGAAGGATGTGGGAATACGATAATAAATATTGCAAAAAATGGTATTAAGGATCCCTAGAACGGCCGCATGGCCGAATCCATTGTCATTCCACGCATCTATAGCCCTAAGCCTAGCCGCCGACATAATGGCGATCTGTTCCGCCATAAGATCCACCTTTAGTCAGTTCACTAGAACAAATAGGAATTTCGATGGAGTTGTACGAAGCGCTCCTGTTATAAGTAGAGCTAAACTACGCAGAATTCTATCAAAGATTCCGATGTAGGTGGATTTTTCCATAGCCTTCCACCATACTATCGCTTCATATATATGTATGGGTTTAATCACCATGTCGAAGAGCCATTTCATATTCTTATACATATATAGGAAAATACCGGCCTTTGCGGCTCTGGCCTGTTTATTCTGGAGCCAGGATAGTTTGGAGTTTAGTATAATCCCAAAGGAATGGAAGTGGGGAAGGTGAAATATTATATCTCGTAAAGATGAGTTTTTCCTGGATTTAGGCTAATACTACTAATTGTACTCCATGTACTAATTAGACCCAGAGTAGTTTGCAGACTGTGAGACATACTATTAGCGATAGTCTTAAACTTCAGTGAATCAATTTCCCTGTATAATAAGTTTACGGTGATATTTCAAAGAAGTGGAGATAAAACTTCAACTTGGGAAGTAACGCTATTTGCTGCCCTGTAAATGGTAGACGCACCCATGTTGCATATTACAACCCTATTATTTACAAGTCTCCATATAGGGCTAATGATCGACTGGTATATGCCCAGTCTTTCCAGGGAAATTTGGATTACCTCCGGAGTCATATTTTTAAAGCTCCCTTCTATATAAATCAGGTTTTTAGGGTTGATCGTTCTACTAAGGCGTAGTTCGATCAACGTTTTCGGTGCCTTCAAGGGGAAGGACGACAGAGTTATAGGTCCTTAGTGATAAAGACCACTGTACATCTAGTCCATGAGTAAGGGATATAAGAACATTACTAGCACAATGAGTATATCCGAATTAGCCATGGAGCTAATATATCTGCAATGTACTGCATGTCCGCATGTATAATGCCATCAGGGCCACAAGATTTAAATAGGGCAAAGCTCTTCAGAGCTCATTTCAGTTCGCTATCCGTTGTGGGAATGGAAACATCATAGATGATCTCTGAAGATATCGCAGAGAATTCTCTTAAAGAGAGTTTTCCAGGAAAGTGCGTTTCTGGATGAAACGTGGAACAGTGGGTGATAATTCCAAAATTTTACGAAAGCGAATAGCCTCAGAATGGACTTCTACGTCGCTATAGAAAGCCCTCTAGGATTTAAGTTTCGCATTTTTTATTTGGTTTTTAATCTTGTTAACTGAGGACTTATAAGTAGACCAGTCTCCTAGTCTCTTAGCCTCATTAAATACGAGTTTCGGAGGATTGGGGAAGAGATGGAAGAGAATATCATGTTGTTACATCCTATTTTTCTTCCTCCAGTTTTGAGAGGGTTTAAAGCTGGGTAAAAAGACTGGGTAAAAAACCTTCTAAGGTTGGTTCCCTACCAATGTTTAGAGTATCCAAACTACTACAAAGAATAAAATCATATAAAGGCTCATCCCTTGTGTTTGTGTCAGAACTTCCCCAAACGACATGATGGGCATTAGTGTCAGCTCTAATTACGAGCGGTATGTTATTTTCTTTAGCCGCTTTGTTTACTTATTCTGCGAACCTTAGTTGGTGGTGGGTTGCAATGATCATGGGACATATAACCGCAGACAATGTAAATGTATATCAGAGAGAATGAAGATACTGAGTTTTCTGCTTGCTACCATCCAAGATCGTATTCTACCTGATCCAACAGCGTGTAACAGCTTGAAGTTATCCACACGTAGTCTTTTGCCAATAATCCGCTGCAAACTCTTTCGCCAAAAATCTCTTCTCCTTTTTCTACCATTCGTAGGAGCAACGTAGTCGAGACTGCTCTAGAATGCTGAAGATTAACTTGCGTTAACTTTTCGATGTTTGTCCTTTGGGATGATTGAGACGTCATCTTGGACGGAGTCCGAGAGAGCGTTCTCGTCAAATGCTTAGACCACTCGCTCAAAAAATTCACCCACAAACTCGGAGTTTGAGTGAGTGTTCTCCTGAGCAAGAGAACTAGCAGTCTCCTCCGAGGTTTGATTATCATCGATCTGAACCGGTCTGTCTCTGTCATCCACTCAGTAGACCTGTAGGAAAATTGACTCAAAGACATAGTACATTTTCCCACCTTTCTCGCGAAGGGGTGAGAATAATCTTTCTGGATGCTCCGTCGGATTCGGAAACTTTTGTTTCCAAACCAAATGAGTTCCAGAATCTCCTCTAGTTTGGATGATTCCTCCAGTATACGAGCCATGGCTCTAGGCCGACATGGATTCTCTTCAATGAAAACCACGTCCAGTCTAGCACCTTCCCATAATGATGTCGAAAAGAGCGATCGCCTGCTTTAGGAGCAGTGCTGATCGTTAATTTGATCAGGACATTAGTTTTACTCGGTTACGATACTATCCTGCATCAACACGCTGGTGTTCTCTTTCGGAACTTTCCATAAGAATCCCATCAGCTTCCTATGAACTATATTCCAGTTTGTGTGAGATATAGCGCAATCCAGGTCACTCCTATCGATGACAGCTCATATAAGATGGCTTTTGGGAATTTCACTATACGATTATTTCATCGGGTTGTAGGGCTTTGGATGCTTGGTCTCGGGCTGTTCGTTTTACAGCTGAGCCTCCTCCTCCTCTGAACGTTGTCATTTAGGGTTTCTATGCTGGCGCGGACCAGAGCAGCTTTTGAGGTACTTGTTTTGAAGCTCAGAGGCACCTTACTACTTTTTCTTCCAGAATTGGAAACTGGTATATCGCATTTGTTGGACTTGCCATATCCTACTGTTTGTTGTTCAGTAATACTCTTCATATTTATATTTTGTTTGTTTGTTTTTTGTTTATTTGATTCCTAATTTTATTCCAACGATTAAGCTCGTAAAAGGTTGGACCATCCATGAATTGACGGCTTACATGGACTAAGCTACTCAACATTTACTAACGACCCGTGCCCTGGGGAGCTGTTAACGACTAGTCTTCTTTAACCACTAACTAGCTATTCAGGTTAACGGCAGAGCTACTAATCACCTTAACGTTACAAGTGGTGACAGTGCCATTACTTAGATTTGACAGTATGGTATGTTAAACCTAAATAATGACAAAGCTCCCCATATCCATCACCAGGGGACGCGCTCGATGGGAGATCTGTCAACTCCACACGAGATTATCTTTAAAGGTACCGAAATTCATCAGAATTGCTTCTTTTGTAATAATATGGACCATTATCAACATTTTTAGATTTTAGTACTTAAATTTTTTTTCGGTGCCACATTAAAATCCATTTGTATAAATATAAAGTGAGACAAACACGTTAAACGTTTCTTGCAGGGGTCCCGAAAGTTATAGCTGTCTTAAGTTGAAGATATACAAAATTTTACAAACTAGAAGTTTATGTATAATTCTGGTTAATATCAAAACCTACTGAGCTATTCAAATAAAATTTATTATACTTCTGTCAAATAATTATACGCGAAATATTTATTTTCTGGTTATTATACATCCCAAGAGTGATGCATTTTTTTTTTTTTTTTGGTTCTTATTTTCTTCATTTTTATCTATTGTCACTATATTCAAAATTTTTAAGTTCTACCGTTATAATAGACATATATTTGGATAAATTTTCATGGAAAATAATTATTGGTGTAAATTGGTTTTTTACTTAACGGACAGTCATAAAGTTCACAATTACAATTAATTTTGGAGTATTTAATACGTTTCGATCTTAACAAGAGACATTTTTTATTTTATAATTAAATTTATAGCCAAAATTGTGTCACCAGGTACAGTACTTTTGGAAGAAAGATTAGCGGGATTTACTTACATATTTAGATATTTTTTTACCAAAGATAACGTGAGTTACAGAAAAAGAATGGAGAAATTATGATTTTGTTTTAATAACTGATAGCGTGTAGCAAATAATCAAAGAGGCTTTACCTCAAAATTATGACTCTAGGGCAAAGAATTAACTTATACAAAAATGCACACTTGGCATATTATGATTAATACATATTTTTGTTAAAATTTCACCTTGAGATCGTGTACATGAAAAATGTTATATTTAATTGTTTCAGATATTCATTATAAACATTACTCGGATATTCGACGTTCACAAAAAACGTGCTTCAAGACCATCATAGCTGCGAATTTCTCATAAGGTTTGCCGATTTTAGCTATAAAGAAAAGTTGAAAATATTTAATGAACATAGCAAAATGAATTCCTAGCACTACATAAATTTACTAGGCAATGAATCCATAAGCTTTGCTGACGAATTTCATGCTAAAATTGGAATATGTGCCACGAAGCATATGTACATATGTTAACGCTACATTAAGGCAACACAATTCCTTGATAACAATCACGAATATTGAAAATTAGCCTTTTATAAATAATAATTTATAAAATTCTTCCCGTGCACATGTAATTATTTTCTATGAAATTTGAAAAAATCAATTACTTTTTGCTATTAAATATACATAAGAAATAAATTTTTTACCTGAATTTTAAAGCTATAAGCATTACAAACATCATCTAATTTGCCTATAGGTGGTGAATTTCATGCTGTTCATGCGATGTGCTTTAGCAGAATATGTTTTGGCAAAAGTGTCCCTTTTTCAACTATTAACGATATTTGACAAAAATTTATGGTATTTTTATATACAAATTGGAATTTGCTACCGAACGAGACAAATGTATTATTTTTATAAAATAGAATAAGTTAGAAGAGCTAGGATTAATTTTGTAAATTAGTATATAAGCACCAACAATAACCAAAATAAAACAGACTTAAAATTTAAACGTAGACTGGCATACTTGCCTTGTTTTATTTAAAGTCGCATCTTTTGGCATTATAACATTCTTCAACCTAATATCACCACATGGCGATCCTACCTGTAACACTACATGGCGATCCTACTAATAACATTACACCCGTACACAGTGGGGCAGAATCGAAATTTTTTTGAAATAAATTTGTAACTTCTGATCGGCTGGTTGGATTTTCATGAAATTTGATATAAGCGTAGCAGAGGAGTGTACAATGTTAAGTTTGCAAGGGAGGAACAACAAACCTCTCAGGGGCGGAGCTAAGGGTGATCAAAGTTAGCTACATCTAACATAAAAAATATATTATCGCTTGCGAAATTTTTATTTCTCGTCCGATTTAAAATATTTTTATATATTGTTGTAGGCCCTAATAAGACCTATGAAAACCATGCTTACATGTCCTATTCATCTCTTATAGTTTTCGAGTTATTTGCGTTTGAATTTTTAAGCACCATAATTTTGCATGTTCTTGGTCCAGTTTTTTTCATATATATCCTAGCATTTCCGACCGATTTTATTAGTTTGTTTGTTAACTGTTGTTCTTTAACAAAATTATCTATTGAATACAAAAAATTGAAGTCGATATCTTTACCGAGTCCAAAAATAAACGATTTTGAATTTGAAAATTGCAAAAAAGACGACTTTTTGTGTTTTTTAGCCGAAAAAATATCTACACTCTTTTTTATCTAAAATAAAATTTTCTTTAGCAACATATAATAATTTTGCACTTTTCTGAAAGGTCACTTCACAGACTCAATTGGTAATGGTACACACCCTCCCGAATTCGACCCATTTTATATGAAAGTCTTGAATTTAGATCATATTTTCTCAAATCCCAAAGCACGAATCGACAAGCGGAATATATTTTAAGAATCTTCAATATGTTGTTAAAAGTTTTAAATCAAAATCTACGGGACTTCGGAAAAATGTGGATTCTATAGCCAAAAATATCAAAAATCTCATTTTTGGAAATTTTGATTAGTTTATTTGGGAATTCAGGAAAACCCTACCCTTGATTGAAATTTTGTTAACGCGCTTTTATTTATATTAATAAAATCCACATTTTCTGCAAATTTCATTAAGATATCTTTATAAACAAATATGTAATAACATATTAAAAAATTTGTATTTTCTCCAAAAGCCCCAAATTGGGCCTTTTGTTTGGTTTATTTCTAATTAGCGAAAGAAATTTTAAAAATATGTATTCCAAATTAAGCTTATCCTTTAGCATATATAATTACCGATCTTTTGCAGAAAGATTGAAGTCAATATCATGCCTCATTTCAGAAATATGCGCCTTTAAACTTTTTTATTTCCAATTTATTGTATATATGACTATATTTTTATAAACTTGCAACTTTTGCCTTTAGCTTTGTGTGAATAATTACTTAGAAAATTATGAATATTTCTGTATACTTTTAATAATATCTATACACAAAATATTTTCATAAAAATAATTAATAAGTATTTTTCAATTTTTGTAGGGTTGCCACATTTCCCTAATTTAAGTAAATCTTTATCTTAAGCATCTTGTATTTCTATTAATGAATTTGAAATAACAAAACAAACAACAAATGTCTATTTTAGCTTAATCAATACTATTATTTTTGGTATTTATCATCCTCATTAATAAATATTCTATTTCTAATACGATTTTTTATTACTTATTTACATTAAATCTGTTGTATCTGTATACATATCTAAAAGATAATAAAGGTCCTTCAGGTCTTCAGTGTTTTGAGTTGATAAAGGCTCATAATAAATCCAACGTTTTCTCACTGATGATAATACAGGGTCTGATGATAACAATAGGCTATTAAAAATATCCTCGTTTTATGATGTTCTGGAGCATTTCCTGGAGCTGAATAATTAAACGTGCTTAAAATCTCTGTTTCTTCTTGAGCCTCTCCCGTAAGCTCTCCAAGTGGAAGAATATTTCGTTCAGTTATAATTTCGCACAATACTTTATGTACTGTTGGTGTCATTTCTTTCCATGCATATAGAGAAACAAGTAGTTTAGATATTTCTGTTGCATATTCTCCAAATTGAGCAGAGTTAACTTTGTTCTTACAATTATTTGCCATTAATAGTGTTAGGCCTTTGAAATATGTTGTAGATCATTTATTTCACCTTTAATATATTCCACTAAACCACTATTCGAACCAAATAGGTCTGCAAAAATGTTTTGATCCTGGAGAGGTGTTAAGCCATATATCTTCAAATGAGTTTTTACACTTTGATGAAGATTGCTTTAAGGAATAAGAACGCATTCTTAATGGCACCAAAGATGCTATAAATACGCTTTTATAATTCGCCATTTTCTTACTTCCACTAGCATGCTTGTATTCAGGAACGGCTGATAGTCCCTCACATCCCCACTTACAGATTAATACAACGTCGCTGTTATTTACTTTGTCCAACTGATCTGCAGAAAAATCTGCAACTATCCTGGTAGCTGTATTCTCAAGCAAAGAAGATAGTTTTGCACATGCTTCCTTTTCGGTAACCGCCATAGATGTTAAAATAGTTTGCTTTTTTCTTGAATATCCTTGTATGATGGTAGAATTGAGTGTCCCTTTTCAAGCAGAGCTTTTCTTAAAATTTGATATTTGTTTCGGCTGAGGTCCAGTTCAAGCATTAAAGCAATTGCTTCTTCCTCTTTAAAATTGGATTGTGATGTTGGAGAAGGTACACTTTGGGCAATCCGTTTAAGATGTTTTGGTGATGCAGTTGGCAGTATTTCGGCAATATTAATTACTTATGGGCCAGTCTTTTCTTCTTAGATCTTGTACTTAAATCATCATATGTCTTGCAGGGTGTTTCAGTTGATATTATGCATGCCGATATTTCTATATCAGTATCCATCCATTCGGAATGTTTAATTTTTAATGTGTTAGTACGCTGATTCAAGGACTTCATTTTTACGTCATACAACTTTAAAAGCTCTTTATCTGAAATTTACCAATGACGTCGACTTTTGCATGATATGTAGTTTTTATGAATTCCACTATAGCTTGTAAGCGATTAAGATCATTTTTAGACAAACTCCACAGAACACAAGACAATTATTCTTGTTTCAATGTAATCACCATGGTAATCAACTTCGTTATGATATTGATAAGGATTAGCATTTATATATATCTATTAGATATATCACACAGGTATATATATTTACAGGTATTCCGTGAATTTTCATTAGGTAAAATATCTGAAAGAGTCAATTTGGAAGAGTACCTATACCGAATTCATTGATATTATATGTTGCTGTTAGGTATCATCGGAAAGGATATTACCTGTGCATTGTCACTAACTCATAAAAATATAGATTTTGAACCATCAGTAATAGATAAATGCTGCAGATAGGTATTACCGGAAAGGATACCTGTACATTGCAACTAGATCATAAATATATAAATTTTTAACCATCACCAATAGATAAATACATTTGTTAAATTTATTTAAACACCATTAGTGTAAACTAATAAAATACTTATTGATTAAGTTAAAATAGAAATTTTTTGTTTGTTTTGTTATTTTAAATTAATTAATAGAAATATATGAATGCTTAGAAAAGAATAAAGATTTACTTAAATTTGGGAAATGTGGCATCCCTATTAAAAATAAAAAAATTTATTAATTATTTTTATAAAACTATTTTTTGTATAGATATTATTAAAAGTATACAGTAATATTCATAATTTGCTCAGTAATTATTCATGCAAATTTGTAAAAATATAGTCATATATACATTAAATTGGAAATATAAAAGTTTAAAGGCGCATATTTCTGAAATGAGGCATGATATTGACTTGAATCTTTTTGCAAAAGATCGGTAATTATATATGCTAAAGGATAAGCTGGAATACATATTTTTAAAATTTCTTTCGCTAATTAGAAATAAACCAAACAAAAGACCCAATTTGGGGTTTTTGGAGAAAATTCAAATTTTTTAATTGTAATAACATATTTGTTTATAAAGATATCTTAATGAAATTTGCAAGAAATGTGGATCTTATTAATATAAATAAAAGCGCGTTAACCAAATTTCAAGAAGGGGTAGGGTTTTCCTGAATTCAAAAAATAAACTAATCAAAATTCCCAAAAATGGGATTTTTTACATTTTTGGCTATAGAATCCACATTTTTCCGAAGTCCCATAGATTTTGATTTAAAACTTTTAACAATATATTGAAGATTCTTAAAATATGTTCCGCTTGTCGAATCGTTCTTTGGGATTTGAGAAAATATGGTCTAAATTCAAAACTTTCATATAAAATCGGTCGAATTCGGGAAGGTATATACCATGACCAATTGAATTATTGGGCTTGTTTTTTATCTTAAAGTCATCTCTGTAAAGCTACCTTTCAGAAAAGTGTAAAATTATTATATGTTGCTAAAGAAAATTTTATTGTAGATAAAAAAGAGTGTAGATACTTTTTCGGCTAAAAAAACACAAAAATTCGTCTTTTTGCAATTTTCAAATTCAAAATCGTTTATTTTTGGACTCGGTAAAGATATCGACTTCAATTTTTTTTATTCGATAGATAATTTTGTTCTTTAACTAGTTAAGAAAAAAACTAATAAAATCGGTTGGAAATACTAGGATATATATGAAAAAAACTGGATCAAGAACATGCAAAGTTATGGTGCTTAAAAATTCAAACGCAAATAACTCGAAAACTATAAGAGATAAATAGAACATGTAAGCATGTTTTTATAGGTCTTATCAGGGCCTACAACAATATATAAAAATATTTGAAATCGGACGAGATTTTGCAAGCGATTAAAAATTTTTTATGTCAGAGGTACCTAACTTTGAGCCACCTTAGCTCCGCACCTGGGAGCATTGTTGTGCCCCCCTTCGTAACATAATATTGTGCGCTCCTCTACTATGCTTGTAACAAATTTCATGAAAATCCAACCAGCCGATCAGAAGTTACAAATTTATTTCCAGAAAGTTTCGACTGTGCAGTAGTCGGCAGTTTAACCCTTTTTTCTTACTTTAAAGTTGTCTGCTTACGAATATTAACTTGGTTTTTGAATGATAAATAGATATAGCACTTCATTAAAGAACATTGTTTCAAATTTATATCGATTTTTTCTAAAAATTTATTGGTAAATTTGGCTAATTAAAATGTTTTATAATAATTTACCTGTAGTCGGCATCTATTTCCCAATATTCCACATGGAACTTTACCGTTCCAAAACTCAGTGACCCGATTAATGTTTCTTTCTTTTTTTTAATGCTGTAGAAAAACAACTGAAAAGATACGAATTAATAAGCTAAACACACAAAAATATCAAATACTTTTAAAAATGAATCTTCAGTTCCCTACCAGCGATCGAAAATCATGAGTCAGATACATCTCAGCCAAAGAAGGATTTAGAGATTTATATCGAAAAATGTCTGAAAAAGTCCTAATTTAGAAATTTTAGCAAAAAACTAATTTTTAGATTTCCTCTATTCCTTCCACGCCCAATGCTTTGTACACGTTTTCTTCACATGCTTGCAAAAAAATCTATCATTTGGATTTAGTTTCATAAATTTGAAAAAAGTACTTATAGTTTTGATCAAATAAAAAGTAGAAAATCCAAAATTTTTCAACAAAAGGTATTTTAGAAAAATTTATTAAAATTAGGAAAAATATTTCAATATGAGCTCCAAAAATGAATGTCCTTATAAAGGAAATTTCGTTACATCTTGCATATATTTGCCGTGATGTATTAAGAATTTCTCTAAAGGACAGAAAATTTTAATATTTTTATAACATGCTCGAAATTAAGAATGTTGAAAATTAATCATGAGAAAAGAAAATTTGAAGAATTTTTACCAAATGTACAAGACTCATGTATTTCGATAGCTAAGAAAATTAATAACATTTTGAATATTTTTGGATTACTTTTCTAGTATGTAGCATTTAAATTGTTTTCATCGGCACACTATTGCACTTATGACATTAAGTTTTAAATAACATACAAACAATTGATATAAATATTACAAAAAAACTTTACTTATCCCAAAATGATATTGTTACGAAATCGTACTTGAATGGAAATATAACGATTTTAAAGGCTGGTTTAACGTTAAATAATGCTTCGCAACCTTTCTACCTATGTTAAAATCAGTTAACATATCTGTGGAAATTATTAACATAGCTGTAAAAAGTAAGTATGGCAACACTAAATGTTTCTGCTAACATTAACATCGAAAGCTCTAGAATACGAATATACTAGGTTGTCCGTTAAGATCAATAGAGAAATGTGGCTTTTGAGAAGCACCTAGAAGATAACGCAGTGTATATAAATTGGCCTTGAGTGAGTCTAATTTGAAGCATCGTTATAAAGATAAATTAACTGCCTTGAAGTTGGCTGTATATTCTGTACTGTATAAAGTGTGCAATTTAAGTGTGTGTGTGTGTGTGTATTAGAACAAATTCAGTCTTTTTAAGCAATTGTTGTTGTACATTTTAAATAAAATAAAGAGTCGTTACAACTTTTAAACTACTAAATTGCTTTTATTTGCAATCAAGGCATCCGATTTATTTAAAAAGATATAAACCACAGTTTTCAAAAGGTTAAAGCGTAAAAATTAGTGTCAGAAGTGGAATTGCCAAATAATAAGCAGTCATGAAGTTTGAAGACCTAAAAGTGGAGCAACTCAAGAGAGAATTGAATAAGTTGGAGTTACCTACAGTTGGTAATAAAGCAGAAATACATAAGAGGCTGATGGATGAATTCAAGCGGCGTGATATTGACATCGGAGCTTACGTATTCGAGTATAAAGAAGAAATGGAATTTTCTACCCGTGCAAGAACAATCAACGCGGATTTATCCACTTCTTGCTGAAGTTAACGAAACTTCCAAAGTAAATGACGAGAAACTTCATGCTGAAGTTAACGAAACTTCTAAAGTGAATAACGAGAAAATTCTTGCTGAAGTTAAGGAAGCTTCTAAAGCAAATAAATAAATAAAGAAAAAAAATTAAATAATGGAAATGAAATTTCAAGAAACTTCTAGAGCGACAGGGACAGGGACAGCGAGAAACTTTAGCAAATTTCGGAAGTTATAAGCAGCAGAATGAATGGCATTGAGACAAACCGACTTATAGAGCTGCCTAGATATATAAGCCAAAGTCGTTAATCGTTGCGTGTGCTGCAGCTAACTTATCCAGTGGAAAACAACCCGTTTTTAGATAGAGGCATTTGTTAATGGAATTCGTGATCTTGAAATAAAACACGTGGTTTGTGCCACACCTAAACCATCATTTGCTGAAACCGTCTCATTCGCAACGGTACAAGAAACGGCGAAAATAATTTCAAATCCGCAAATATGCAAGGTGCGAAATGTTGAAGTTGTTGCTGATAATGAGAGAAATATAGTCGACGAATTAAAAAAGGTTTTCGAGGCGTTTAATGAGAAGCAAAGAGTAAAATGCTATAACTGCGGAAAGTGCTGACGGTAAAACAGCGACAAATCTAATTGTAATACCATCCTCTAAAATAAACGAAGTAATGAAAGAGTTCCATGACGGCGCCAGCGGTGGTCATTTTGGTGTGACAAAAGCCTTAGAAAAGTTAAAACAACGTTTTTATTTTGTGGGTTGTCAGCAAGCAGTAGCCGGTTGGCTCAGTTAGCCGGTTTCTATGTCAGTGATACCGGAAACCGTTACATCCTAGTGGTTCTGGGTTATTTCAGCAAACGGCCAGAGGTATATGCCATTCCCAATCAGGAAGCTAAAGCGGTATTAAGCGTATTTGTGAAAAAGTGGGTGTTGCATTCTGCTCAGGGTAGAAATTTTGAATCTGCCATATTCAAGGAAATGTGCGATTTATACGGAATAAGAAAAACCAGAACAACTCCTTTGCATCCTCAATCTGATGGCATGGTCGAAAGTTTCAATCGCACTCTGGAGGAATATTTAAGAAAAGTGGTCAGTGCACATCAGAAGGACTGGGATGAACACATACCGAAATTTCTAATAGCATACAGATCAGCTGTTCATGACTCAACATCTCGAACACCTACAAAAACTGTCTTCGGGACAGAACTCAAGTTGCCTGGTGATTTAGAATTCGGTATTAAGCCCTCATCAACAAATAATGAAAACACTTCCCATGGCAAAATGACCTAAACGAACTTCATGAATTCCAGATACGATCGAGCAGCTAATTCTGGAATAACGAAGGCCAGCTTGTACTGTTGCATAACCCACAACATAAGAAAGGACTGTGTCTCAAACTACAAATCCATTGGGATGGTGATTAAGAGATTAAACGACGTGGTGTACAGAATACAGAAAGAAAAAAGGCCGAGATTTAAAATGAAGGTCGTACATCTAGAACGACTAGCTGCCTCTGGGAGAAGTGAATCTGTGCCTATTCGGGACGGACAGGCTTACGCGGGGGGCCGTGTTACGAAATCGTACTTGAATTGAAATATAACGGTTTTAGCGGCTGGTTTATAGTTAAATATTGTTTCTCAATGCCTCTAAATCTTTCTCAATGCTTCTCAACCTTTCTATTTATGTTAACAGCAGTTAACATATATGTGGAAATTATTGACATAGCTGTAAACATGCAACATTGAATAAAAAACTTTCACCACTATTTATAAGTATGGCAACACTAAATGTTGAAGCTGCTAGCATTAATATTGAAAGCTCTAGAATTCGAATATACTGGTAGGTTCGAATATACTAGAAGGTAATGCAGTGTATATAAATTGGCAGTGAGAACACTGTTCAGTGAGTCTAATTGGAAGCATCGTTAAGTAAAGGCAAATTAACTGCCTTGAAGTTATATATTCTTGTACATTATTAAAGTGTGCTGTATAAAGTGTGTAATTTAAGTGTGTGTGGGTATTAGAACACATAGTTAGCTGTTGTTATAGTACTTTTTAAATAAAATAAAGAGCCGTTACAACTTTTAAACTACTAAACTGCTTTTATTTGCAATCAAGGTATCCGGTTTATTTAAATGAAAATAAACCACATTTTTTTTAAAAGGTAAAAACGTAACAATATGCTATTTTGAAATCTCTTGGTCTAGTAGTTTTAATCAAGTAAAAATAAAAAGCTGATGCCGACTTCAGGATTCATGAAGATTCGAATTTGTATGTTGGCAGCAGTATATGTAACTAAAATAAGAAATGCAATCCTTTTTTACTACATTGATCACATTCAAAACATTGTTTGAATAGATATCTACCCTCAGGTTAGTTAATTATAAAATATAATTTAAATTATTATAAATAATTGCAGTTTCAAAATTGTTTTACACACATTTTTATTAAAAAAAGCTATCTAAAACCTGTTGCTACGGAAAACGTATATATTAGGTTATTGCGAAAAACTGGTTTTTACGATTCTATCGAAAAAAATTTTGAGCTTGTAAAGAAAAAGATATTTTAAAAATTGTTTTCCCAGCGATTTCGGTCTACTGTATGACTATTTATTGCATTTCAAGAAAAAACTCGAAACTTTTTTTGTTTTCAAAAATTTAATTAAGGAACTGAAGACGAATTAAAATTTTTATTTATTCTGTATTTCCTACAACATTTTTTCCGATGACATTTATGATCAGAGCAAATTTTTATATGATCAAAAAATTAAAAATATCCGTCAGAGAAATTACTAAAAATATGCAAAGAAAACTGGTATAAATATACATAAAAAAATAATAGAATCAATGAATTCATTACGTATTTAAATATTTATTATTACAAATGTTTTTCTATTTATAATATTCAAAGTAAAAATTTCGGCTTTTCCTAAAATGTATTTAAATTGAAAAACACATCGTATTGAATTGAAAATACTCCTAAACTTTTTGGTTACTCGTTAACAATAACGAGTAAGAAAGTTATAGTCCGTCTAGCTCGACAATATGATATCCTACACTATTACGTTTGTGTAGTAAAATGATTTCCGAAATTGACCTATGGCCATTTATGGAGCGATCCTTATGAATTTAGTTAATATGATTTCTGCTTTTATTAAACTTATTTGTGTCAAATATTATAATAATACTGGAATGTATGTGCGATTTTGTGAGTTAAAGTGATTGTCGAAAGTGGGCCTTATATGAGGGCTACGCCTAATTGTGGACCGATCTTCCTGAAATTTTATACTCCGATTCAATCTTGTAAAAAATTTATTCGTAGATATATATATATATATATATATATATATATATTTTCAAACTTTTTTATTTTCTTTATATATATATATATATATATATATATATATATATTGGGTGCTTTTTACAGTTTTTTTTTATTTGAACCACTTTACCGGTTCACTTTTCGTTGCCAAATCTAGGTAGGAATATTGATCTGTATGGTATTTTATTTGATAGATTGTTACATCGTCTTTTCTTCGATGTATCATTTGTCGAATTTATCGTTGCTTAACTAACTTTTTTTCGACTTAAACTTTGTTTCACCCAAAATTTTAGAGATAAAAGCTACGATATCTTAAAATATACCAATCGTCGTGAATCACTAGCTGCATCGATTTAACTTTGTTCGCGTATGCTTATGTCCATAAACTACAGGTAGATTTGGAAGATAATTTAAAGCAATTTGATACATAGAACTTGTATAATCTACGAAACTAATTTTTCAAAACCTTCCCATTATTTCATTTAGCTTTCATACAAATGTTTTCCCAGAATAGGGTTTGACTCCTACAAATCTCTTAAATGTGGCAGAATTCAACACAAATAAAATCTTTTGTAACCTTAAAACAACACATCGATTTTTTTAGTATTTATCTATAATTTACCATAAGCCTCATACATAGACATAAATTATTTAAATATGTATTAAATAAGCAAAAATGTCAATATGTAGGCAAATGTAGAAGAATTGACACAGTACTAAATTTCAAAAACGATCGGTCCATAATTCACCACGGCTACCATAAAAAGGTTCTTTCCGAAAATCACTTAAAGGTGCATAAATTAGTATCACAATACAATTTTGTACACGTAACTTTTATAAAAGTATAAATCATAATTCCAAAATTAGTAAACCTTCATTCTAAATTGACCAGAGGTTACAACAAAAATTGCTGAAAAAATTAAACATATTTTCTAATTACTCTTTTTTAAATAAAATTCAATAAGAATTTAAAAAATATTTTTTTTTACTATTTTTGCTCGTACAAAATATTCTAGAAAGATATCTTCTCTTGAAATGTTTACTATTTTTACATGCGCAGAAACGCTTTTCGAGTAAAATACTTGCAAAAGTAGTAAAACTAGTAAAAATATCTCGCAAACGAACAGACCTAATGTTTAACTACTTGCAGCAACATTTCTCACAAATTTGTTAATGGGCCAATAATTTTCGTGCCTTTTTTAATATTTTCCATAGAATTTACAAACTTTAAGCATATTGAATCATTTCATTTAAAACCAACACGAAAAATTACAAATTTGGATCTTACTTGTCCGAATATATCGATATTTGGTAAAATCATTATACTCATCAAAACTACAACTGATAAAAAGTTGAATAAAATTTAGTGTCATGCTAGGAATAGTTTCTAAGTTATTGAAAAATAAGGTGAACAAATTCATGCTTAAAGTTTCTTAAAAATAATTATTTTTTGTTTTATACTGGGTTATATTTTTTGTAATAACTTAGAAGCCATTGAGAGTTTCAGCACGAAATTTAGAGAAAATATACAGAAATTTTTCATGAATTTAAAAATACCATTTTTTTGAAATACGCGACGAATTATATTCATATTTTTATAAAGTAATTTGGAAGTAAATATTGTAAAACGCGAATCATTGTGGAAATCATGCTAAAACTCGGTATTTGAGTTACTAGTGTTAACGTTAATATGCCAAATTTCATTAAATTTGGATGATTTGTGGAAGCACTTGGCGATTTTTATGTTTGGGTGTAGATGAAACAAAACAAATTTAAATAAACATTTCATATTTATTATGACATTTGTAATATTATTTATAATATAATATAATTCATAAACTATTGCGAGTTACAGAATTCCACTTACCAAGAGCATAGAAAACATTTCCACCATTAAGATATACTTTTTAGAATTTTCAAAAAGACCATTTTTGAGATATTATAAATCGCGAGATATGGAGCATTTTAATGTTGAGAAAACAGTCATATTGTACGTCATATTAAAAATAATTTCGGTACCTTTAATATGGCATCCATATGAATCTTGTAGCATAAATACTTTGAAAGATATTTGTAATTTTATGTATAAAACTTTGTACTTTTTTTTTGATATTTTACACTTAGAAGAAAAAAAATATTTTCTTATTATTTTTACTTTTTTAGTAAAAATATTAATTAAATATCATCAAAAAGTACATTAATTATATTTAATCACACCAATAGGAGTTGGGATTTAATTTGAATTTAAAACAATTTTTGCAATAACTTGTGTTTTTGAAAATGGTACGAATGAGTGAAATCTATGATTTCCTTTAATAACACAAGAGTTTTTAAACCTACGATTTAATTTCTTTTCTTGCTTTTGGTATTCTTCTATGGAGCAGAATGCTACAATTATATTAGCCAGAGTTTTTGCGTATTCATAAAAGCTACAGGCTTGCACGTGCTGCTGCTCTCTTTAGCGAACCACTATCCTCGTCACAAGGTCCTTTTCTATGTGAAGTTGCAAAAAAAATGCCACTTGTCATTACATTGAAAATCCTTTTTGTGGTAAATCATATTTACGAATTTTTTCTATTTTTAAATTGAGCTGCTCACCCATCGGAAAAGTGAAAAAATTTTTCAATATTTTGATTAATATTTTCTCTCAAGAATTTAATGACTTACTTGGAATAAGTGAAATGATATTGTGTTATGCTCTAAAATATCGGAAATCATAACAAAACTCACATGATTTATTTCACCATGAATTTGTCCAATGATAGCGTTGTATACTATCCTGAATAAGAAATATGTAATTTTCTGCAATATCTGTTTTTTTTTTACTATAAAAGTATGTATATTAATTGTTCTAATTCAAAAAATTCTCCGGTGGGAGTTGTTAAAGTTAAAAATTTGATCTATCAACCTGTATCCATTGTTTATATTGAATATTTTATATGCCCCAGTCAGAATAAGAATTCATTAGAGTAGTTTTGAGGTGTGTATCTCCTGGACAAAATTTACAATTCTTAATGTAGCATTCCACAGTTGGAGGATTACATATCGATTGGGAAATCCAATGCATATATGTAGGAAATGTCACAAGGTCATCATCAGTTAATTCTTTAATTTTTCCTGCGCTATACATAAGCTTTAAATTCTGGTGTAGAGTACATACGGAAACGGAATGAGTGCCACTTCCACCAGTTAAAATACATTCTGAAAATTTTGAAAAACCTATTTTCTCCTATTTTCTTTAAGATTACATAATATTAATCTTTTATGAATTTGGATTCTTTCACCACAACTGCTTTTAATAGATTTATAATCTTTTTTTCCAGGCATGATGCGACTATTTTTGTCGTTTCTATAGAAGTCTTCAACTAGATCTTTTGTTTCAGTTGATAAACCCAATTGATTTTTTGGAGGTATCGAGCTAATATATTTCTCACTTTCTATAAATTTTTTGACTTTACTGACCATACAAAATGTGGTTGGGAAGTATTTTTTTATTTTACTAACGCTTCAACTTTACGGCAATGTTGTTAACATATGCATCTGTTTACTTTTATCACTTTCCGGAAGGTTATATAATTCCTTTAAGCGTGTTAAAATCCCATCATCATCATCACTAGACACTTAAGGTGTTTAAAATTTCTTCCTTTTTTACATTGGAAAATTTCTTTAATTTAATTGGTGGTGCTTCCAGAGCTTCCAAACACTTATTTAAATGATGAGAAATAATTATTATCTCTTTTCTCAACTTTTACATGGTCAATTAAACAGATGTACTGGCCAGACAAGTACTTGGAAAAACGTTTCCTGAAATTTTTTGATATTTTACGAATAGATGTTTTCTGCATCCTGTGACCTAATTTTTTAAAATTATTGCAACCAAATTTTTTTAGTTGCATTTTGGTTAGTTCCGAAGTACTAATTAGCACAAATATATTTTTTATTCGAATTTTTATGAAAATAGATATTTTGGTTATTTAACAAATATAAACGACTGCTATGATGCGACTATTAGAATTTAGTCAGTAATTTTAATAAAAAAGAAATGGAAATTAATAATTATAAAATAAATTTTTTTTGTCTTGTATAAAATTAAAGATGGACTTTTTTAAATATACGTCTTTAAACAAAAAAATTTATAAACAAATATATTAAAAAAACATTTTTTTAATTTATATACAACATTTTAAAATACAAACTCTGACAATTATTTTTATATCTTTCATACAACAAAAATTATGGCCATTTAAAAAAATATATTAATCACTTTCAAAGCTATAAAGTTGAAACAGTTTTCAAAATAAAAATGAATAAAATTCATTTTACATTCTTGTGTATCCTCCTCTACACATGCGCCAAGTTTTATCCAAATCCGTAATTAAGGGTAAATTTTTTGAATTTTAAAATTTAATACTTCAAAAATTAAAGAGAATAAAAAATTGAAACTTTGAAGTTTTGGTAAAGAGCCATTTGGTTTTGATACCCTTTGAAAGTTTGGCAATAAAATTACCTTTTTAATTTTTTTTAAATATGTACTTCAAAAATGGTCACCAAAACCAGTCATTGAGCCTAATGTGCATTATATTAATAAGGTATGATTCAGTTTTATTGTTGTAAATATGTAGTAAATAAATATATCTGAAGATTGAAAAACTTTCATTTTCATTACATACTATTTTGTTGTCTTTACTAATGTTCTGTATTGTTAATGTTGTTATTACATTGTAGAAACAAGAAAATTACACGAGACACCACTACACGTCTCTTCAATATTTACTTGCAAATGTGAGGTAAGTTGTGATGCGTGTAAATTGCGGAAACGTGAGTTCGTTAAACAATATTTGTATTATTTTCTTGCAACTTTAAATATTCTCGAATTCAAAGACTTCAATTACAGACAGAACAGTTAAAAAAAAAAAATTACGATTTCATATGAACGCAAACATTTATAAGTAGGTCGATAGAATGGACAAGCAAATTTTGAATTTAAAAATTTTAATACTTATACATCAGTTTTGTTTAATACTCATACATCAGTGTTTAGATATTCGCAATCTATCGAACGGATTATGGTGGAATTTGCCAAATAAAAAATCCGAAAAGAAATGGAAACAGTGCTAAAGTAAAAACTCGAGATATTGAATTAGTCCTTATTGTGTTGAAATAATATTTTGTAGTTGTTAATTTTTTTTTTCAGAAAATGTTGTTCTGCTCACTTAAGAATATTATTAATATACATATCGTCGGTGCGCTGATGAAGAAAAAAAGAGGTTTTATTTTGTCAATCCGCAACGTTTTTTCATTTTTATTTTTTCCGTTAAGATATTTTGGATTTGGTGAATGGCAAACAAATTAAAAAAAATCTAAACATAGGATTTTTTGTATAATAAACTTTTAATTTAAAAACAAAAACTTCGAAACACGTTGAGATAATGGAAAACGCTTTAATGGGTGAACGCATGATAAATAATGACACAAGATGCGATCGTTAAACAATTAAAAAAATACACATAGGATTCTTTGTCAGCGCACCGATGATATAAAATAAATGTTAAATAAATTGGTGTCTGATAAGAATACAGCTTCACTACCTCCATATTAATCAACCCTCGCACATACATATTGCTACAAAAGCTATACAAATAGTGTCACACATAATGAGAAACAATGCGAATATATGTACATGAACACGGTGAATGCAGGTTAATGTCTTTTAGTAGCTGATTAAATAAAATAATTACAACGAAAATTTAAATAAGAAATTGAATTAAAAATATCAAAGGCAACTAAAATAAAGGAAGACATACAGAAAATAAATAAACCTACATTGTATGCAGTGTGTAAATAATGTTTGAATGTTTTTTATATTCAACATCTAAAAGTATGGGATTATATTGAGTTTGTCATTCCGTTTATAACATACCGAAATATTCCTCTAAGATAACATAATGTATACGTATATACATATTCTGAGTCCTCATAAAATTCTAAGACGATTTAGCTATATATCTAGTTTACGAGAGGGATTACCTAGGGAAACCAATTTTATTCAATTATTTCTCTTCAATAAAGTTCATAAACAAAACATTCGTTCTTATTTTTTCGATAAAATTTCTTAAACAAATGCATATACGTCAAGGAAATTACTTGCAAAAAGTTTAAGTATAAAATAATATAACATCGGAAATCAAAAATGGTCGTGACCCGTCCAGTTTACTGCCCGGCTCCTATACAAGATGAAAATTTAAATTAAAAGTTACAGATAGTGAGTATAATAGATTCGGCCATGCCGAATATAACATTCTTACTTGTTTTATGTTGATTTTCTTATTTTAATTTTAAAATGAGCTCAAAGTACATAATTTAATAACAAAAAATTTCAGAGAACAAAGGTGATTAAAGAATATGAAAAAATACTTATAAGTAATTAAACGAACTGAAGTAAATTCTTCCTTTAATATTTATTTAACACGTAATGATGAGATTAAAAAGAAATAATTTAAACTACAATGACAGCGTAAATACAATAGAAAACAATTATATTGAAAATTAAATATGAGCATTTAAAATACGTATCAAGTACCTACTGCTGATTATTTAATAAGTACTTGGAAGTTAAAACTACAATTTATTTGATTAAATTTAATTTCTACTTAAACTGAAAAGGTTTCTCTATAAATCTGTAGTTGTAGCGAGTGCCACTTAAACGACACCATTGCTTCAATTAACTGATAATAGATTGACACTAGTTTTAAGGTATGAGAACACAATACATACGTACATATATCTCTATTATATATGAAAGCAGTGATTCCTAAAATAAAAATATAAAATAAAAAAATATTAAAATATTTTTAATTTTTTTATTCACAGAGAAATTGGTGCATGTATTATAAAGGTAATCGTTTTTTAATTTTTTTTTATTTACATTTTAAGAAGACCATTCAAGTGATACGTATTAATGATCTGAATGGTAGGAAAATATTTTACATATTTTTAAAATTGGCTTTCAGTTGGCTAACAGAATCACAGGTCTGGTACATTTGGTCAATAAAACAGTTTCGAGTTTTTTTCGTATGTCTTAAAATTCCCGAATAAATTTGGGACCAAAGGAGGACTTTTTAGTACGTTATGAAAACAAAACTTCAATAATTTTTCGTAAAAATTTTAAAAAAATCATACTTGTGAATAAGTTATGAATAAAATCTTGAAAAAAAATGTTTGCAGTATGTGTGTGATAAAAAGAAAATGTTGAACACAATGCATTTAAAAATTCTCACGTGGACCAAAATTTCGGTTATCAAAAATGTATAAATGTTATTTTCAGTAATAAGCCATATTTCTTAAACCTCTAGCGGTCACGGCTGCCACAGGGCATCTATTTTTATTTTTATTTTGTTTGATTTAAAATAGTTCATATTTTAACATCCTTTCGTATTTTAATTATTTGGCATAATAAACTAAATATCTAGACCTTAAATCCTCCAATTACATTAACTATATTTTTTTACACTAATTATATTTTTAGTCTGTAAATTTATTTTATATATTTTTGCTCCGACCGTTAGAGAATTAAAATAGTATTAATGGAAAAATTGCTTGGAATTAAAAAAATATAACAAAATATGGAGTATGTTTATGGAAATAAGTTGTCATAACTACAAAATGTTCATTTATTTGGTTAAATTAATGCTTTATTACTAAAGCTGCTTATTACTAAAGTTGTTGAGTTCTGTTTACTAACTAACTAAAATGAATTAATTTATCTACGTAAGGTGAGCTTATTGCATTTTTCGTTCGTTATTTACTTGCTGGCAATGCAATATGTGTGTGGAATTATATTACAATTTTCATGTGAAACAAACCTAAGCATAAAGCTTGAGAATGTTTTGTTCGAATTGGTAGACATGGCGTAAGCACAAAATATATTATTTGGGAGTCACTCCATATGTCACATGTGCCATCGTTAACTTATATAAGAAACGAAAATATCCACAAGGGTTTAGTAATACTATTGGAAAAATACGAATTTATAATAATTCGTCAAAGATACGTCCTGATACTACAGCTTCACCCTAACCCACTGGCAAGACTACTTACCACAACGCAAATATCAACAAGGCTTCGTAGACCCGATTTATTAAGTTGAGACTAATGAAAACTGATATTTTAGTTTAATTTTAGTTATAAGATTTAATCACTTATCGTTAAGCCTACATATTATAGGCAGATCCAATAAATAAAATAGCTATAATATTCAACCAAATATAAAAAACAGGCTTTAACAATGTTAACGTAGATGCACTTCTAAATATAGCTCAGTTAATATCATGGGAGCAAATATTCTATATGTCATGACGATCAACTAACATTTTTAGGACAAAATATTTTTATACTATATAATAATCATGTTCTAATAAAACGCAGTATAATTAAAAACTGAAATAGCCAGACTAATACGCACACGTGACTTTGCTTATGCCACATGGGAAAGAATCAAAACGAATGAGCTACATAACCAATATTGCAAAAAAAGAAAAGAGATTGTGTCAATGATAGGAAAGGAGAAGTTTTCTTATTATGAAAATAAATTTAATTCTGATATAAATTGTAAAAAACTTGGAATGAAATAAGAAAAATTTGTCGAACAAAATATGTTGAAAGTTTTTAAAAGTTTTTTATAATATTATCAAACGCCGTCGGATATGATGACAGTAATCTAAAATTTGTAAAAATTTTACTACCATATTTAATTAAAAACCTTTAACACTATTGTCCCAAAAAGTACTTTTCCTATTCTAAAATTGTACTAATTCCAAAAGCATATAAAATATGTTAAAAAATAATTTAAAACTTTCACATGAACAAATTTTACACTATTTATCTGAAAAAAAAAGCTTTAAACCTAGTCATCAGTCAGGATTCAAAACAAAACATGGACGTACATAGACATATTCTATGCATTTAAAATAAGACTTTTATTGGTGCCTTTTATATGGCTGTGAATTGTTTTCCGGATGTAATTCTTTCGAAAAACGTAAACTATTTAACTTGAGAAGATATGACAGAGTATCTCAATTTGCAAAGAAGATTTTCAAGGTATTCCTTGACAACGTAATGAAATATCGAAGTTTCATTTTTTTTACAGAAATTTATTCATGCAAAATAATCTTTATACCGGCACCAAAAATTAACATTTGCTCCCTCTAATAGAGGGAAAGTATTAATACCTGTGAGATATCGACACCAGTTTTCTAATCGCCAGTTTTTTAATTATGCCATACGACTCTGGAACCAACTTCCACGTAATATTCAAAAATGCAAGCAACACAATATAGTTTAAAAAACTAATCTTTGATTACTTTGAAAATCACTATTTTAATAAAAATAAATGTATTAATAATAATTATATAATGTTAATTATTATGTTATTCTGTGTTTTAAGGTTAATATATTGATGATATACTATGTTTATATTTTTTAATATTATGTTATAATTTAATGTAAACGTTACACTATATTAAGTTTATGTTAAGTGAAATGTATTTGACATTTTTAATGTCCGGTCCTAAATCAATAGATATTTTATCTTACTTCACAATTTTAATAAACAAACAAGCAAACAAACTCAAAATTAAAAAAATGTTTAGACCTATTTCGAGAAAATAAAAACTCGAAACTTTTTTTGGCAAAAATGTACGAGACCCATGATTTCAAATTTCAGGTAGAGAACTGAAGACATATATTTAAAAATATTTTTCATGTATTCAACTTGTCAATACACTTCGATTAAGTGACTTTCCCACACGCATGGTTACAGCATTAAAACTACAACAATATTATGTTCTCATTGTTAATTTTATTGAATTTTAATAACTGTGTATTTATGATAACAATGTTTTTGTTTAAATTTTGTTATTTAATGCTTGCACTCAATATGAATATAATGGTATATAAATAAAATGGTATATAAATATAAGGGTAATATGGCAATAATTATACATTTTTAAATATTTTTACCAGAAACAAAATTTTATTAATATGAAAAATATCATTAATTCTATAGCCATTAAATATTTGCAGTCTTTTTCCTTGTTCTCGAACCATATTCTGTTTTTAAACCATATTAATATTATTCCCATGACAATAAAATGTTTCAAATAAATATAATAATTATCCCTTTCAAACTTATTGGAAAAATTCATAACTTGTTTGTTTTTAAATATATTTTGTTTTTAATGTTTGTTTTCTAACTTTATTGTAATTCTCATTTAGTTTATATAAGAATAAATATAAATAGAAAAGGTTTGATTATACTCGCAATAACTCAAGCAATATAAGATATTAATTAACTACCATTAAAGGGTTAAAAAAAACATATATTGCATTTAAACCACATATGGTGGTACAAATGGAAGTAATTAATGAAGAAGTAATATGTAAAAATATATTTTTTTTCTTTTGGCTAATGAACACTTTTCTCTATCATTTTTAGTAAAAAATTTATAAAAATAACAGTTTTTTGTTAATATGTTATGTTTTGATATATGATAAGATGGAATAACATTATGGCAAAATGAAATAATAATATGACAAGATTGGAAAACTATATTATAACATTAATAATAATATAATAAAATGGGATATTAATATGAAGAATGGCATAAAAATATTATAAAATGGAATCATAATATGACAATGTGGTATAATAATATACTAAGATATAATAATAATAAAACAACATCAAATCATTATCTGATAGAAGGGGATAATGATATAGTAAGTAGGTAGGTAGGTAAAGAAGGGTTGCACAGTACTTAGAAGATTACCTGTGCATCCACTCAGAGACCTAGAGATCCATTGTGAGTCCCTTTGTAGAATATATAGAGAGAATTTATAGAGGAATTTATAGAAAAGACCAGGAAAGAAAAATAATAGAAAACGCTGAGATCAAGAAAAGTATAGAAAAGAATAGAAAAGACCTGGAAAGGAAAAGTGCTAACGCCCTATATCGTTGGCCCCAAGTTAAAGACCCCCTCTTAGCCAGGCTATTCCCATGACGAATCCTATAAATCTATCGAGATCGATCCTCGATATCCTGTCCAATACGTCAACGAATACTGTCCATTTCTGCCTACTTACTTGTAGACATGGACAGCAACATATAACATGTTCTACCGTCTCTAGCTCCCCATTATCTTCGCACATCCTGCAAAGACCGGAGGATTTTATATCCCAATTCCTTGTCATTCCTCCTATGGGACAATGACCTGTCAGAATACCTATCATAGTCTTCAGGTTTTCCCTTTTCATGCCCAAAAGTAGATTTGTATCTGCTATATCAAGTTTAGGCCATAAGACCCTTGATAATTTGCAGTCCGTTCTACGATTTCATGTATGATTGGGTCTATGCCGAATCCACTCTCTAATTAACCAAAGCTGAGCCGTTCCTAGCTAATTCATCAGCTACTTCATTGATAATTTCTCATCAATCTCCTCAGAGCCTTCTTGCAGTCGCTAACTAACCTAGACTTGACAAAATGTCCTTTCAGTGCCTTTAGCGCCGCCTGCCTATCTACATATATAGTTACCTCTGTATTCTCTTCAGTGTTCCCTGCTATCAATTCCGTGGCATTAAGAATACCCAGAATTTCCGCCTGGAACACACTGCAACTATCCGAGAGTCTATACGTTTCCCTGATGTTCTCCTCAACCAGATACACACCTGCACCAGTATCCATTTTGGATCCATCTGTGAATACCGATACTCCACTGAATAGTTTCTCCCTACCTGACCATTGGTCCCTACTCGGGATAGTCGGTATAGGATTTTCCCCGAAATCAACCTCCGTGCATATTTAGTTCGTGGATCCAGAGGGAGCCAGGGCATGTCCAACGAGGTTGACCTCGTTTAGAAATTTGGAATATCCTATTCTAATTGATCCCGTAAGTCCAAGTTCACTAAATCTAAGCAGGCTCCTTGCAGCCATTCCCATCACGAACTCCTCAATGGGTAGGAGATGCAGAATGACGTCAAGTGCCGCCTCAGATGTGCTTCTTATGGCACCTGTGATGCCGATCGAAGCACATCTCTGGGCCTTAGACAAAAGATTCCTACGACTTCCTATTATCATTGCCTCCCACCAAACTAGACATCCATACGTCAGAATTGGTCTCACCACAGAGGTGTAAATCCAATTTACTACCATCGGTTTGAGGCCCCAATTCTTACCTATGGAGTTCCTGCATTTGTAGTAGGCGTTGAAACCTATTTTAAGCCTTTCCTAAGTGTTCCTCTTCCAAGATAGTTTACTATCAAGAAACACTCCAAAATATTTTGCTTCTTTTGCCAGTCTTATTTCAGTTCCCCCTAGTACCGGTAGCCTAAACTGCTCAATCTTGTATCTTCTGGTGAAAAGAACCAGCTCCGTTTTGCCCGGGTTAACCGCTAAACCCTTACTAGTGGCCCATGAGGACAGTTCGTTAAATTCAGACTGCATGACGTCGCTGATCGTGGAAAGAAATTTCCCTGTGATCAGTATAACAACGTCATCAGCATAAGCAACGATTTTCCGTCCTCTTGCGTCAAATTGACTTACAATCATATTGACGGCTAAGAGCCATAGCAAGGGCGAGATAACTCCTCCTTGCGGAGTCCTTCTATTCACTATCTTGCTTATGCATGCATCTCCCAATTTCGAATTAATTATTCGGCTATTCAGCATCAAAATAATTCATTCGATTAGGAAGTTTTGAACGCATAGTGATTCTAGTGATACTCTAATAGCCCCAATTTTAATGTTATTAAAAGCTCCTTCTATATCAAGGAATGCTGCCAAGGTATACTCCCTATACTGTAGGCTGCGTTCAGTGTAACTCACCACATCATACAGCGCACTCTCAACAGATTTACCCTTTAGATATGTGTACTGAGCCCCACTGATGATATAGTTGTCCATTGTTGTCCTCAGATAAAGATCGATCAATCTCTCTAATGTCTTCAAAAGAAAAGAAGATTTTCTGATCGGTCTGAAATCTTTAGGTTTTGAGTGGCTTGCCTGACTTTGGTATGAAAATTACCTTAAACTCTCTCCACCTCCTTGGAATATATCTCCTAATAAGACATACACTAGAAAGCTCCATAAGAAGTGTTAGTGCCGTGTCACTGATGTTCTGTAGCACGGCTGGAAAAACACCGTCTGGACTAGGTGACTTGTAGGGTTCAAAGGTATTCACCGCCCATGTCACCTTATCCATCGAGACTATGTCACCGACTACTTCACTAAGTTCCTTATCAGATACACATTCTGAGAATCCCAAGATTCGTCCTGTCTGTGCATCTGCCTCCAAATTCCTACAGTCTGGAAAATGAGTTTCCATAAGTAAACTCAGATACTCAGAGCAAGATTCCGTCCATGAGTTATCGGCGCGCTGAATATATCCAGGAGCACTAAGATCCTTGAATAAAATTCGCTTGAATTTGGATAACTCATTAACAGAGTCGATGGACTCAAAGTAGTTTCTCCATGAGTCCTTCTTCGCCCTCTTAATGTCTGCCTTATACCTATTAAAACTTTCTCTGTAGCTGTTCTAATCCTCACACTTATGTGACGTTTAGTTCCATAATGGCCCTAAAGGAGTTCCAGTCGGTTCTCATGGAGTTCTTATATGGTTCTCCCTTTGGCCTGGCGAAATTTAAACTAAAGGATATCCTGTTATGATCCGAAAAGAAACATTCACTATCTACCCTCCAGTTCGTAATGTAATCGCTCCTAAAGTTTGTCAGTGTTATATCTATAACTGCTTCTCTATCCTTGGTTCTGAATGTGGGCATATTGCCCCTGTGGGTTGGCCGCATCGTAGGGCGAGTGCGAGTTTCCTCCCGTCTGTTTCTTCTCTTTTCACGACCGTTAGGTCACCATTTCTGAAAAAAATGAAAATTTATAAAATTTAACTCATTCCTAGCCAGTATACACGTTCTTACCTTATCCTCAGTGGATGGTATAAAAAGTGTATACCCTTTGACACTTAGTCCACATACCCTGGTGTTGTTGATATAGGGTTCTTGGATTAAGGCCAAATCCACTTTGGAGTCAAAAAGGTTCATCGCTAATTCGATTGATGCTGTTTTACAGTGATGCAAATTAATTTGCACCACTTGCAGCCTTGTTGGTACTGTCAGATTTCGGATACCGGAACCTGATAGTGCCCACACCGAAATCAGCGATTCTCCTCATAGACTCCAATTTCCTGAGAGACTCCTGGTCTACAGCAAACCTGAAGTCCCTTCCAAGGTTCTCTTTACAAGTCAGAGAAGTTAACAACTTCCACTGACTTGTATCCAGGCCCTCGTTCTAGTTGACCAATACTGTCAGTATAGTTTCCATCGGTTTTATGGGTGGTGGAATCCACACTGTCACTTGCGGCCTCAGCGGCATCTCAGATGCGAGTATCACATCCAGTTTCGCCTCTGGACAAAGGTTGCCTCACTTGGCAATCGTGGCCTTGAGAAATTCAAGCGATTTCTCATTGCCACAATTGACAGTCCGCGCCTTTGAAGGACAATTCATCCGATCTTCCCTTCATTAAGGCGATCTCGTCGATGAGATAGGCTATCTTCAATCGATCTCCATAAATCCGTGCTAATCCTCCCATCTGTGTCAGCACGGTCTATGATAGCCGCCTGAAGATATGCTGGCTTTGTCGACTCCTTTGCCTTTTTCGGGGTAGAAGGCTTGTCGTCACCAGATCTAGCTCTCTTAATGACTTCCTTCTGGGGGCCCTTAAGAGAGTAGAGACTGGTTGGTCATCGCCAGACCTTGCTTTCTTAACGACATCCTTACGGTGATCCTTAAGAGAGCCGGATGGCTTATGGCCAGCCCCACTTCCAGCATTCTTTATCATCTTCCTTTGAAGACCTTTAAGAAAGCTGGGAGTGTTGTTTGCCGCACCTTTCTTACTTGTAGAGGGTTGGTCGTCTGCAGGCCTGGCTCCTTTAGTGAATGATTCACCAGAGTTGTCGGATGGTTTACCATAGCCCCCCTATTAGGGGATGATAGACAGCTTCCCAGTTTAAACCGTTGTCATTATTTTTAGACTTCAGTGCGATCCCTGACACGGTTGCTGAACTCTCACGAGCACTTTCCGGAATGCTGTCAAATATAGCATTTAGTCTCTCGGGACAAGACATTCCCAAGATAGCGGAGGTCGAGCCATAGATTTTTCAAATCTATTTACACTCATCATATGCCTCTCGATAAGGTATTTATCCTTACCACAGACTGACGACAGATCCCTCTTGGCCATCTTATTAGGATATATCAAGGAGGCTCTGAAGCCATTCTTTGCTTTCTCTTCTTTTGTTCGGCTGTCGACGATGGCTTTTACACTTGGTTTTACCGCGTCTTGCCGAACTAATTTTGAACCCACCTGTCCACCATCCCATGCTGGAGGTGGATGCTGGAGGATCTTGTTCCTGAGCGTGAACTGAAATTATAGTGATTTCGTATTCCTCATCAGAACCAAGAGAAAGATCCTCCAATTTCTCCGTAGTGCCCGTCTCCCCGAGAGAGTCTCCAAGTGAGCCTAAGAGGTCGTCTGTTTCGGCTAGTTCACTCAATAACTATCCCTCCTGAGCAATTATGTCATAGTGAATTCTTAAAAGGTCAGAGTCAGTGTCCCAAACTCCTACTGAATCTACCTTATCCTGCTCCACATCCTTTATTATATTAGTTTCCTTGCTAATTTTGGTCCCACGAGAATGTACGTTCTAAGTAGACCATCTCGCGCAGTGACGGCGTACGCGGACTAGGCTTTTAAAGAAATTACAACCAACCCATGCCATAAGCGTTGGAGGGGAGCTGTTAGCGATTAGTTTATTTAAGCACTAACTAACTACAGATCCTCGGCACTGCTCCCACCTTGATCTTAAAAGTGCACTTGATTTATTTGGTCCGCGGGAAATTTCATGAGTTTCTAGGTTTAGATGTAATGCGTAGGATCCGACAATAGTCAGCACATGGGGATCTGTAAGTGATCTATACAATCGGATCAGAAACCTTACATCCGAACCCCCCTATCCGCCACCTGGGGACACGTCCGATGGGAGTAAACAAGTAAAGACTTCACACGGAGTATTTAAGATTGTTCATAACTTGAAAAGACAAGCCATAAAATCGGACACAATATAACAAAATGGAATCATGATAATTATTACTTATAATTATTTCTATTTTTTGCTGTAATATTGTGGTCACTATAACTATATTTTTTTCCCTGTGACACTCTATTATATCATATCCTAAATAACAAAAGTATCAAATCCTTTTTGTATTTTTCAAATCTCAACATCTTTTTGCAATAAATCTGAATGCGGATTATAAATTGTGGGTAATTCCATATTAACAACGGCCATAAAACAGTTATTTTCGGATTTTGCATCTCCGATGTCATACAAGAATTATCTTTATACTTTAAATTATTATATGTATGTATATATTCTAAACTAAATGAGTGTCCAACTTGAAATTTTGCACGAATATAGAGTTATATTAGTATTATATATAGTCACCTAAAAAGTAAAAGCCGTAACCACACTTTTTTTTGCAGAAGCAAAAAACGATATGAAAATGAAAAAGATCATAACCATAATTGTTAATTTTTTGCTTTAAAATTAATCAATTAAGTAATTTTTTTAATCGTTCACTTAAAGCAAAAATAGATAAAGCATAAAATATTCTTCAAACCAGGTTTTTCTTAAATGGACAAAATTTTACGTCTGTTTCACTTATGAAGTTGATGTTACGGCTTTTTGACCTTTAATTGGATAATATTCTTGTAATTTAGTTTGGGTTGGTACATTTTAATCCAGGAAACTGACTTTTGAATTTTAGGTGATGTTATGTATATTATATAATGCTAATCGTGTTTTCAGATATAAGGGATTGATTTCTATTCGCCTAGGTTTGAACTTTCTAAATAAATAAACATTATTACAAAGACAATATCTTTATCTTTAATATGAAACTGAAACTCAAGTTGTACCATGTATGGTTTAAAAGTTATTAGTAATTAAACCAGTGCACCGTAGTGAAATTGTTAGCATTTCTTCGATTTTCACATCATAATATTTTTGACCAGCAAATGGCTCTAATTCTAAAATTTGGTGATTTGAGAAACGCTCCCAATAGCGAATGTTTGTAGCGAATTTCTTAAAATCGGAAATGTCGAATCTAATTTATGATGTATTAAGAAATATTTTATTATTATTTAAAAATTCTGTTGGTTTGCTAAATACATTCTATATGCTGACTTTTATTCGAAATGTCAATGTACAATATTTATTTACGAGTGTAATTTCTTTTTCTGAATTTTTCCTATTTATTTTTATTTATTAAACCTTCTTTATCAAAAAGTGCAACAAGGACTAAAATGTTTGCTATAAATGTGAGATTCATAAAAATATAACATTCGTCTTTATTATTCATTTTAGCATTAAATGAATATCTAAACTTCAATTTGTTAGTTACGAAATCAGATATAGACGGATGGGAGTCAAAGCCCTCCATTAAGCAGATGGAGATTCTCTGTTTCTAAGATTATAAGTCACAACATTTTACGATGTTTATCTGATTGTAAGTATGTCTGAGTGTGGTAACCCAAAGAAAGTTTTTTTTTAGCACACTACCACTAAAGTGAAGTGTTAAGTAGTCACTTAGAAAACAATTTAACATTATTGCATGCATTTTTCTTTTACACTTTTTACTGTCATTTTATTTTGTTATTTGAAAACATTATCCCTTGTTCTACCCGGTGCTTTTGTAAATGTTATCACCACTCATCATTCTCATTCGTGCTGGGGTTTTTTCTCGTTTTTTTTTTTCAATTCGAATCTAAAAACTTTTGCCAACTTCATTTGCGGCAAGTTATCGATGTGTACGGTTGAAGGTCCTTTTAGACTTACTATACATTTTATGTACTAATACAGTATTTTTCCGATTTAACGAACCTAATTCTTGTCAGGCCTGTTCGTTAAACTGAAAAGTTCGTTATACGCAGTACAACTTAAAATATCTTCTTTTGCGCACAACTTGCTGAAAATGTTCAATATATTGTTTTTTTTAGATGCATTTTATTAAAAGTAATTTATAAACAATATATCATAAAAAATTATTTTTTCACTTATTTTTCAACATTTTGCAAACCGGTCTTCTACGATTTATTAATATTTCATCTACTAACCCTCACACTTAAAAATAAATCTTTTAACTCTATTATTCGCAAAGTTAGCCCTTTTTTTCTTAAATTATTTTTAATGTGTTTTATGAAATGTTCAGATGGCCCCTTTTTATCGAAAATTAAAGGTGCGAAAGATAAAATTTTTTGATAAAAATTTGACAAAATAATAAATTTATGATACCTCTGTAATCAAGAGATCATCTTTAAGCGTTACAACTTTATAAACGTTACATAATTATAAATGAATATTGGAAAAAAATTGTTTTGCAAAAAAATGTTAAACTAATTAAAATTGCATTAAATTTCGTATCAATAACTGAATTGTGATTAAAACATTCAAAAGCGCTATTTACAGATCAATTAATGATTAAACATTTTGGACTATATCTGTGGACTTTAAAAAAAATGAATCTAGTTCCCAATTTTTAATGATTTGTGCACAGAAAAAATTATGGCTAAAATATTTTCTAATAAATCATTATTTGGTTGTAAATAAAATTTTATAAAAAAATTATTAGATTTTAACATTATGTTTTATTGGTTGAAAATGATTTTAAAACCAATACACAAAACAAGAACAATTTTATGTATAAAATTATAAAAATGAGGAAATCAAGAAATAACAAATGCAACATTTGAAGACATTCGGAAGTAAGTTATCCTTATTTCCTTACTGATTTTCCGATTAAAATGTATGTATCATTCATATGGTAAATATATTCTTACTCATAAAATAACTATACATAAGTAATATTGTTTTATTATCCCCTATCCATATTATCTTGTGAGTTATTTTAGAAAATTCCGTCCTTAGAGATAGCTGCACGAACAGTTTTTCGTTCTATACTCTCTTCAAATGAATCGATTGTGTTCGATGCAGATGTCACGTGATCGTTTCATCCGGATTTTCTTGGTTGCGCTTTCAATTATCATAATGGATGCACTTTTCATCGTTCGTACCAATTTGATTCAATAACGATTTGGTTTTATGGCGCATTTCAGACATGCTAAGTCTCCTCAAGACGTCTCTTAGCTTCTTTGTGCTTTTACATATCTGGATACTGTTGTTTGATTTACACACAACAATTCTGTAAGCACTTCTTGCAGATTTGGAAATTTTGCGCCAACCTCCAATTCTTCATTTTCAAACATTTTTGGCTGTCCGGAACGCTCCTTATCATGCAAATCGAAATCTTATCTTTAGATATCAAAATCACATCTAAGACTAGTAAGTTGTTATCAAGTGGAACTAATATTAAATTTTAATAACGATTGGATTTCGTTTTTCAGGTCGATTTGGCATTTTCGATCAGCATTTTCTTATTTTTTTTTATGCATATTAAAACACATTATTATTTCTCCATAATTTTTCTTAACTGTATAAAATACTAACATTACACTTCATATATACGTATTCTTTCATGAATCCTATACCGAATTTACACAAATATTTTGAGATTATTTTTTTTTTTTTTGGCAATTTAATTGTAAAATATGCAATATTTAAAAAAAAATACATTGTTATTAAAAATTTTATTGATTCAACAATAAATATTGTTTGAATATCTACTAAAACTAAATATTAATTTTATTATTTCACTTAAAAGAATATATTAAACCAAATGAAAATTTTCAAATATTCAAATTTATAAATACTAAAAATATTTTAATAAGAAAAAAATTATTTTTTTTTTTTCAATAAAACATTTACGAATGTGAATATTTGACTTTACAAATTCAGTGATAGGTCCGATTTAAGTAAAAAATATAATTGATTTTATAAATTTTATTTTTTCTGTATATAGCCCAAAACGAAAAAGTTAAAAATATAGTGTTAGAATTAACTTTTGAATTAAATTAATAAAAAACACAAAACTAAAGAGTTTTACGTGAAAAATTAATTTTTGAAAAGCTGCAGATAGCCTATTTTGAATATAATATAATAAACAGTTTGACTTAAATTAGTGTCTTCTTATATTGCTTTACTCAATTTATTTTGCCTTATACTGGCGAAAAAAGAATTTGTTCTCAGTTCAACGCCAACTTTATAACTTTTTTATTTGAGGATCCAAAACTTTATTTCCAATATTTTTTTAAAAGATTATTTTTGATTTTAAAATTGTATAAATTGTGAATTTATGCAACAATACTTTGAGCATAAATCTATCACGAGTAAGCAATCCTGATGATCATCAACAATTTTTATTTCATCTTTTAAAAACGCTTTTTTTCTACAGATTTTTACAGTTCACACAATAAAATAATCTAAAAAGCGTAAGGAAAAGTACTGATTCAAATAAATGTATATTTTTTTAAACCACTAGGATTTAAGATATATTTTTCAAGTATTTTAATTTGCTTTCGAATAAATTTTTATTTATTTGTTCGCTAAATAAATAAATTTTTTGTTCGCTATATAAGATACTCAATAGAAAAATATTGCTTGTTCGTTAAATGCGGCATTCAAGTTAAGCGAATGTTCGTTAAACCGGTAAACTACTGTATTTAAAAAAGAAAAAAAAAAACACTAGCAAACTAACTAAGTATTATGTAAGTAAGTACTTATCTGTATTTATTTGTCTTTTTTTTAGTCTAACTCGTAAGAACGTTCCGTATTTCTTATTGTTTTTTTTTTCTTCATTCAACTCTTAAATACAATCCACTACTTTTTTATTATCCTATCCCTTATTCCAGTATCGCCAATATCTGTGTGTTAGCGAGAAGTAAAAAAATGGCAAATGTGCTTCAAAGTTTTAAGTGTTTTTGAGCATCTTTGACAAGTAAACTTTTAAGATCCACTTCTAAAAGGGAGCCGATAGCTTGTTACAAATTTATGTCATCATCATTGATAAAAATTTTTATATTTGTACAAGAACTGCTCTTTACAGTGTGTTCTGCAAGTATTTTATTTTAATAAATACTAATTACACTTACATTTTTCAGTAATTTGTCATAAAAACCGTTGGTGTTTGTTATAAGATAAATAATTAATTTCCTGAATTTAAAATGAATCAAATACATTGAATTAGTAGAAAAACAAATTTATTGTGAATGTATGCACAGTATATTTTACTTATTGTCAGAATACATAGTTGCACGTATTTTCTTAACTATATTGCGAATGTAATTAAAAACTAAATTTTCTTATATGCCACACTGAGGCAAGTGAATATAAAGAAATTTAAAAAAAAAATATTAAAATATATGACATTCGTTCCACAAAGGAATGCCCAAAAACTTTCGTTGGGTCTTCGAATTTTGTTAATAGTCAGTATAAGTATACCCTACGGTAAGGAAATTTCCCCTCTAGAATGAATTTTTAAATAAAGAAAAATTAAAAAATAATGAAAAATTTACAAAAGGAAAAAAATATGATAATTTTTGAAGAGATAGTTTATCAAAAATAAAAAACTGGAAAATAATTTAAAACAAACTAAAAGGTTTTAAGAATTACTTATTAAAAGTTGTACGTTCTTAAGCAGAGTCCAAAAATAACTACTAAATTATTTTTAATTTGAAAACCTTGAGTAAAAAACAAAAAAATATTTTTTATATTATTTGATAATTGTTATTGTCGACAATTTTTTTTTCTTTTGCCCAATAACTTTTATTTTTTTAAATTAATTAATAACAGTTATTTTTAAAATACATTTTTTCCGTTATTCTTAATTCTTATTGTTCTAAATAATCTTTTACGTTGCTTATAATAGTTGTTTTTGAAAAATAATTTTTTTCGTTGCCAATAAATTTTATTTTTCTTTACATTTTGCTTGAAAACAGTAATTTGTATACTATATTTCTTTATAACTATTATATATATATATATATATATATATATATATATTTATATATATATATATATATATATATATTTATATATATATATATATATATATATTTATATATATATATATATATATATATTTATATATATATATATATATATATATATATATATATATTTAACATCACGAAAATGTATTCAGTGCTCTGCAATAAAACCCTTTTTAAAATATACTAAATGTATGGAATGGTTTCATGTTTGTTATATCACGCACGGATTTTATTTTATGGACATGATCAGGTTATATTTTTCAAACGTTTCACTTGAAAACTAAGATTTGCATATATCACAAATCTTTGCATAAATTTGCATATGTAATGTATAATATAATCTGCCTATTTTTAGCAAAAGCGCTATTTTTAGTTTTTTTTCTTTTTGGAATTTTATTGACAATTTGAATAAATTGTTTTCTAACTTTACTGATACATATATGTTTTTTGTAGTATTCCTAGGCAGTTTTGGAATAAGTTAAAAAAAAATTTTAATTATTAATAATTATTTAAAAAAAGAAAGTTAAAAACAATGTTGGAAACTATATTTCAACAAGAACTGTTACCACGCAACGTAAAAAATGTATTTTAAAAATAAAAGTTATTAAGTGAAAGAATTTTTTTTTTCTAGAAATAACTATTATTAGGCATCATAAAAATAAAAATTTTAACCAACGAAAAAAAAGTTATCAAATATAATTGTTACAGGAAGACGAAAATTTATATTTGTTAAAAATGACTGTTAATTAAAAAGTTTTCTTTTTTCACTTTATAACAGTGATATCTCAACGTTTTTAAATGAATTTTATAACAGTTATGTTTCTGTTTTTAAGTGATTAATCTTAATTTTTTTAAACAATGACGGAGATTTTTGTAAAACTTTGTTAAATTTTTTAAATATGGAAAATTTCTGAAAAATAAAACTGCTTATTTTAATAAAAAGTTTCTTTTTTGGTTAGTTCTATTTTTATCAACAGTCGAAGGAGAATTTCAGAATTATTCAAAAAACATGAGTTCTAGAACTGGATTAAACAGAACTTTTTATGTTCTTTAACGACATTCTTAGAACTAGTGACGCCACCAAATCTAGCCTCATATAGTAGAATTGTAATGGTAATATGTTCCCAAACTAGTTTCTATAACTAATTAAGAAAAAAGAAAACAGAATTTAATAAATTTTATAGATTAGAGTAAGAAATAATATCAAACAAAAATCATTTAAAAAGATCGTTCCAGAATTGTTTCCTAACGTTTTTATTGAACTAGTTCTGGCACTGACGATTCCGAAAAAAAAATCATTGATTAAAGAGCCAATTCTAAAACTATTCCATAGAATGGGTACTGGCTAGGTAACACTTCCACGGAGTTTTCACAATTTCGATCTCAAAATAATTTTATCGGTGAGCTAATGAAGAGTTCTATGTGTTTTTGAACAAATTTTTATTTGATTTTTGAACTATTTATTTTTTTATATGAAAACCATATACATATTATTGTTGATAACTATGGAACTAATCCAAAAATAGAACGAGGTATTTACTTGTATTCTGGAACTAGTTGTAGCACTATTAAATTTGTTTTCTGGGTATGTTCAAATTATTTCATATTTTAATAAAACATAAAAACAGGCTTTATAAAAAAATGTTTTTTATTTTGAAAAAATATTTCTGCAACTAAGAAATTTGCGAATTATTATTAGTAAGTCCTTAGCGTGAAAGACATCGGTTAAATAAAAAACTGCTCCATAAATTGTTAATTTTATATCTTTAAAGTCTCAGTGGGGAACTTATGACAATTTTTGAAACCCTGGCAAAATTTCATAATTTCATAAATACATACTTGGCCTTTTCTTTAGTAAAACAACAGAATTATTAATAATGTAGAAACATTTTATAGCATTCTCTTTTTTGAATCTAAAAACAACGTTTTAATTTGAAATTTCCAACATTTATTTTTTTGTGTTTTTGGTTCTATAAAATAAACAATATGTGGGAAATATATTCTCGGTCAAGCCCGATCATATGATACCCTACACTTGTATTGAGTGTAAAATAAAACGTACGAATACAGAATATTACCTAATTTTGGGTGATTCCCGATCTTCTTGAAATTTGGCACACTGATTAAGGATTGCACATTTGATTATTATTTAATTATGTCATGATAATAAATTTTTAAAACAAATGAGTTTTATTTATATAAAACCCTTCCATATAATCACTTTTGCGCCTATACATAACTGCGTAAGGTATCACATGGTCGGACTTGGCCGACTATAACTTTCTTAATAGCTTTATACCATGCTGAAATGATGATGTAAATATTTAAAATATAATAAATACATAATTTTGGGTTTCTTTATTTTATTTTACATCACTAAGTTTTAGATATTAAATAAAGTTTCTATGTAGTAGATCAGTAGAATATCTGGGGTGTAGGTTATGAATTATGTTCAGATTTTTATTTTGTATTATATGTAATTTTCTTAGGTAAGTTTTACCAGCTTTATTAAACCAGGCTTGACATCCGCAGGACAAAATTGGTCGAATACACATTTTGCAAATAAGGATCTTGTTTTTTGAATTAAGTTTAGATCTTCCGTTGAGCAAGGCGTATAGTGCAACGATAGTTTCTTATCAAAGATAATTCATAGCAGAGGAATAAAAACTTCACTAGAATATAAATATTTTGTAGGAATATATTTTTCTGAATATATATGGAAATATAATAGCTAGTGCTTTACTAACATAAAATTTTATCTTCTATTTATATCAAAGTATTTATGAGCATATATATATATATTTATTTTCATATTTATATTTTGCACAGCTAGAGGTAACAGGATAATTTCCTGGCCTAGCAATTGCGATAACTTTTGACTTCTTAAAAATCGCTGGAAAATAGCCTTCTATTAAAAAGGATTTGAAAAGTGTACTTACAGTTTCAAAAAAGCAATCGGGGATCTTTCTAGGGATAATGCTATTAATGCCATCTGATCCAGGGGATTTATAATTTTTCAATAAAAGTACAAACGATTTATTTTCACCTAAATTGATAACTTCCACGTTAGATTTGTCAAGAATTTTATCATTCAGATCATGAATGAATCTTGAGACACCTGTGTCCGTAGTGAGTAATTATTTAAATTAATGTTATGTGAATTACCAAATATGTATGCTATTATATTAGCCTTTTCAGTGCCAGTTTTTTAAACTTCACCATTTACATGAAGATCAGTACTTCAAAAATTTTTTTACAGCCCGGAGGCAAATTTGAGATAAATTTTGGCTAGGATTCATTTCGGTCTTTATTAAGGTGGAAATCAATAAGTTTATTTAGTAGCTTAAAAATACGTATGAATTTACATGAGTATATCTACTGTAGACGGATGCACAGGGTTGATATTTTCTACAAAGTGAGTATAATCATTTAACTAGTATATGCAGTAGCTGGATTGAAGGCAGTGGTTGTAGAGCTCCTTACCGTCCGAATTACTTGACACACAATTCCAATGTGTGTATTGGGCATTCAAATCACTGAAGATCTAAAACGAAGTTAGTTTATACAAATCAGCCTTGAAATTGAAAGTGTGAACTGGATTAAAGCTGAAGTAAATATAACTATATTGTATTAATCATAACTTGTATTGAAATGCTCTTTGCAGTACTTGTGGTGATCTTCGGTAACAAGATATACTTAATATTACCTTTTGTTTCAATTGGGACTCTTCCGCCATGCGTTGATCGAACCTCTCTATAAATTTTATAGCTCCCAAGTTGGAATTTGTAGTACGGTTTCAAAAAAAAAAAAAAAAAAAAACTCACTTAAAAGAAGAATATCGATTTTTATTTTGTGCAAAAACTATTCCAGCTGGACAGCTGCTGACTCATTTGTTATGTCATAGGCATTCTAGTGTATAAAAAAAACTCTTAGCTTTTCGTACTTATTCTGACATCTTAGCAAAGCATCGACAGCATAAAAAGATATTTGTTTAAGTCTTTGCTTTGAAATGTATTCGTTATTATCCCTTTTACAGCTTTTGTTTTTAACTATCTCAGAATACGAATTACCATGAGGGCGTAAATTACGTACATCATTTTGGAATAATTGTCTTGGTAATTCAGGAAAATCGTGATAGTCTTGGTTAAAATACGAAACAGTTTTTCTGCTGGTCTCTCTAGGTCGAGATGTTACCCGATGTCGGTTCTCTAAATTTTCTTGATGACTTAGGAACTTTGGGTCATGGTTAACGTTCTTTAGGTTCTTTTCAATGCAATTGTAGTATCTATAAATTATACTTCCATCACAATTAAATTTGTTGAGTGAGCAAACTGCATAATCGTGATTTCCAGGCTGAACACACGATTACAATTTTTAGCACCATGTTCATACATAGCACACTTGGAGCATTGAATGGGACCTTTGTTGCCATTTAAAGATTCTTTCCAATACACAGAAATATCACAAAAATAAATAAAATCAATTTAAAGCTTTTTGCGCCTTGAATTCATGCGAATAAAACCCGAATTTTTTGTCTTTTAGAACACTCAAAGCTTCATTGCACAGAGACAGAGATAAAATCTTTGTACCAATAGTCATTCGTTTATATGTATACTTGTTGCCAATCAATCCTAACAAAGTTGAAAAGTTGTGTGCAGAATCCATAATTACAGGAGTAATCTTTTCTTTAAAAACAATTGCTTCTTCTTCTTCGCCTTCAGATAGTACCTGAAAACTGTTGGCACTTGTAGTGGGTCCGTTTAAAGTTTTTGGCACCTTGAATTTAGGGCTACTGCCCTAATGCTTTCTTCTCCTTTGAGCAAACACTGTCAAATAAAAAAAATTAAACAAAATTGATATTTTTACGCTTTTTATTTTAAAAATTCAATTAACTCTTTGTAGAAAAAATTAACGCGATATTTTTATTTTGAGGCAGAGATGCTAGATGTCAATTTTTATATATTATACCAATGATTATCTATATATATTTCTAGGTTTATACGAATGATTATTGCAAATAAAAATAATTTACAAATAAATAACTCACTGTTTATGCGCAAATTGCATAAAAAAATTATTATAAAAAATTCACAATTAATTTTTTTTTAATATATATTTCTAGCACTTAAGTGATATAATAACCATAGTTTTTTAATGTCTTTCACGTATAGTTTTAGAGAATAAAATCATGATAAAAATACAAAATTATTAAAAAAAAAAACAAAAAAATAAAAAAAAATGCCACAACCAAACGCACTGTGGGAAATGCTAGAATACGAGCTGATCATAAACATTTTTTGAATATTTTAGAAATTTAATAAAATTTTTAATTTACTGTAAAGTTAACATATTATTAACTATCGTGTGAAAATATTGCAAAATTTCAACCAACATAACTATCCTAAAATATTTGCAAAATTTTGAATTCTGCAACAAAAAACTAGCACATTTTAAATATTATTATTTTCACACCAAAATATTTGTGGAGTGTAATTTAAACCATTTTATATGATGAAAAATTAATATAAAATGAAAGATTGTTATCTTTTATATTGGATTTTTTCAATTTTATTTGTAGCCAGGGGATAACTAAACATTGTCTCTGCGCTGGACATACGGACGGACGTAATTATACCATCAAAATAGTTTAAAATGAAATTACAACCATATATATTTAATTCATTATTTTAACTATAATATTTCTGTAAATTTCAAAAATTTTCCACTGTGAAACGCTTTGGCTGGATCCCCGCCTGAACCAACGAGTTACTACATTTCGGATATTACTTTCGTGAGTACTCACAATTTTTTTTTTTGTTACATACTGTATTTACATACTTTTATAGTCAGTTAACTTATGCTTTGCGAACAGTAAAACGTGTATATATTTGAAGTCTTCTATAGAATTGGATAATTCCACTAACTACAGTATGTTCATGTATTTGTTTACTTTATTGTAGTCAATTGAAATGCGTTCTAATCATATTTGACGGTCTGTGTACTTAAGATGGTAATAATATATTCACTTTGAAAATTTATTGCAGTTTAAATAAAGGTACGTTCACGCTAGTCAAATATTTGACCAAAATGACGTAACCACTATATAAAATATTTCCTAATTTTTCTTTTTTAATGGGAAAACATTTTTTACTTATCACTAATCATAGCTGACAATTTATCGAATTTTGTTTGACGCTGTTTTCTTCTATAAAACATTTGCAAAATCAAAAACGGCAAACAATATTTTTGCAAAACTAGTGGTCACGCAATTTTGATCAAATATTTTCCAAATGTGAACTTAGTTTAAGGATGTGCCTTTTGGATGCTGCCTTTGTTGCTTTTTCTTTCTAACATTAACTTTTCTTATTTAGACAATAGTTAGAAAGAAACAGAATATTAAACAAGTATGAATGCTATATTTATTCCCACTATCTGAAAGAGTTTTTGTGCCACCATTATTCAAATTTTTTGTTTATGTTTAGGTGTTAACAGCGGAATATGAACTAAAGTTACGACGGACAGTATTTTTTGTTTATGAACCGATTTTCCCCATTTTCTATACCACCTAGGTTATATCTCTTGCCTTCAACACATGGGCATAGATAAATCGTCTTATGATTTCATAAAGATCTAACATATATATATATATATATATATATATATATATAACTTGGTCTTAAAAGAATATTTCGATATGCTACAAACGAAATGACAAATTCAATATACCTCCATCTTTTGGAATGGTGGGTATCTTTTTATATCCAATATGCTTTATTAGTTATGGCACTAAGAACTCTAAAAGAAATTTATTGATTTTATTAATTATAGAAGATGAAAATCTTCCAAAAATAGCAATCATTTGAAAATGTAAATCCACACAATATTAGTATATATAAGGACTGCGCACGAAAAATTTGGTGCATACAATTCAGCTTATAAAAATGAAACCAATGGGCCAAATCTTTTGAAATTTAAATCCTGTTGAGGGCTGTTATATGCAAGTTAAAAAAAAAAATAATTCTTCATTCGCTTTTAGTAAAATATTTAATATTTTCTCGAATACCCTTCATAAAAGATTTTTTCTGTTTTCGATTACTTTTTTTATTAGAATGGGTCCACTTCTGTTTAAGTTTTAAACTTTTATTTTTAGAAAGCTATAAGCATACTTTAAATGTTTTTTTTTTTTTACTATGACCTAATACTTTTAAAATGGACAGAGTTCTGGATAGTTTAGTGGATTGACCTCTTTTTGTACATAAAAGCACCATTTCTTGATACCACTCAGTTACATTTTTGTTATAATAATGATAAAATAGATAGAATTCGTTGTAGTTTGTAATGGTAGGATGAAATCTCTCATTTGCTTACATTTTTCTATTAAAAGTGTCATTTGTTATGGATGAAGCGCTTTTTTCCCAACATGTCATGCCAGTATATATGTATATTCGACAATTTCGATTTTTTACACGATATATATCTAATATATTTTCTATAATATCTTAGATATGGAATTTGTGGCCAAGATATTGTAAAAAGTCACCCCTTAGGCAGCAATCATAATTTTGAAAAACGTTAGTCTCAGTAATTTTCGTCCTCTCTTTTGCCTTTATTTTTTCCAGCGTTCTTATTAGGAACTTTTTTTTACTTGATGGGTTTTGACGGCAGCTTTTTTTTAATTTTTCTGATAAAAGAAAAAAATTAAAAAAAAAAACATACAGAACAATTTAAAGAATGAGTCACATTACATCCAGAGATGTAGAAATTTTCTTTTGAAATTCGTATTATTTTGTTAACGATCCTACAGACAGTGATCAACTTCTTCTTCAGTTGTCCGGGTTCCTTTTCGTGATCATGAACTCTTTTTTTTGTGGCTCAAAAAATTGAACATCCCAATTCATCTGCACTTCCAGCAATTGATTTTTATGGCCGACATGTGTTTTGATTATAAATTTAAATTATGCGCTTGGATGATTTTTTTAATTTTAAGAAAAACTGATTCTAATATTACAAAAAAATTTAGCACAAGCTAAATTTACTAATTTTTTCCACATATAACAAATTTTACAGGCCTTAAAGTTTGCAAGGATTTGTTCGTGCGCAGTCCTTATGTTTATACGGAAAACCAAAAAAGAAAAAAAGCACACATATTTTTAGTTCACAGTGAAATATTATCCATGCTTGTAAATTAATGCTGCCAACAATCGTACGTGAATCATAAAAGTTTCATGCAACATGCCAATCTAATGCTCCATAATACCCTGTATGAATACATTTCTCTTTCACACTCTATTTATTTATACATGTATTTGTTCTTATAAATCAATAAAATCCCAAGACACAAGTTAAAATACCACAACAAGAAAATAAAAATAATAAAATAAAATAAACAAATGCGTTTTCATAAACACAGATACAAGTAGGGTTTTCAAATTATTGGAGTTTAATTTCGATGGAATAAAAATTTATAGTTTTTATTTCTATTCGAGAGATCGATTAAGTTTTAAAAATTCTTCGATTCTTCGAACGAATAAGGAATTTCCATTCGAATTATTTAAATAATTTAATAAATCACACTTAAAACAGATGATTAATGTAAAAATTTGAAATATATTGGCATAAAAATAAAGAAATTAACATAATTTCAAGAAAAAAACATTTTTGGTTCCTTTAGATTTTAGGTTCCAAATTATTTACCTAAACCCCACAGTAAATATGTACATAAGGCATTAATTACATAAGCATAGATAAACATATATTATTATCGTTATTACATTTTATAAAACGTTAGATAATTTAATCAAAATTCCTTAAAACTAATATGTTTAAAATTCAAATAAAATTTTCAATAAGGTTTTGCTTAAGGGCACATAATACCCTTATATCAAAAGAGAGGTAAACGTAGAAATGTGATAAAAATCAAATGTTTTCAGTGCGAAATTGTTTAAAACTCAAATCTCGTTTTTTAACATAGATCAAATTACAGCAGTTTTCGTTGGAATAAATTAAAAATTTTTGTCTTTGTTTAATACAATAATTTTTATTCGAATGACAACCCTAATACATACTTCTGTATGTTTGCATAAGGAAGAACATATGTAAATTTTAACGTGAGTGATAAGTAAAAAATATCTGTGGGTAGTTAAACATGATTTACAACATGCCTTGTTAAGAGATAAAAAATAAAATCATAATCGAGTAAAATAAAATTAAACTGAATATAAAATAGCATAAATGTGTAGATTTAAATAACAGTTAAATATTAGTTGTGATTTTCCACAAAATAAAATTTAATATTTCTTTTTCTAGAAAATCACAAAAATAAATTCATAAATTTATGAGAAATTCTAATGTTATTGCCATACGGATATTCTTTTACATTATACTCGTATTTATTTTTATAGTCTCAAATATGTGGAAATATAAACAAATTTGAATAAAGAAGTCATCCATTCATCGTTATATATAATATTTACATACGTCTGATTAACGGATTATAGATAATACGATTAAAATGTTTTAAAAATAATTATATGTATGTTCGTATAGAATATATTGTGGTACGTTAATAAAACTTAGTGCACGTTAGTATTAAAAAAGTAAAGTGGAAAATGTGTTCCGGAGTTCGTAGGAATACACATTCCAATCACCTAAAACATTTTCGTTTAATTTTATAGCGTCTCAAAATTAACCCAAAAATATGCTTCCCAATTAGTTTTATGTGATATAATTCTATATGAGTTCAGATAAAATAAATTTTACCAATTCGATATAGAAAGAAGAATTTAAAAAATTATTTTCTAAAATTTATTGCTTGATGTGATAATAAATTTGTTTATAAGGCAGTTATTTACTTTTAAAATATGTTTGAAGTTATTGCAGTCACTAATTGATCATATAGAAATACAATCCAGTATTCCTTACTGACTAATACTGAGCACTTTGATCAAATAATTAGTACCTCATTATTTTGACACTTTTAATAAAAAAGACATAAAATTTTTTTAAAATATAATTAAAAAAAAAAAATAATTTTCATAAAATAAACAATTTAGAAAATTTAAGAATAAAAAAAAAAATATAAATCACGAAACGCTACATATATACATGTATGAAAATCTTTGATATATAAAGGTAAGATTAATCTTTGATAACATCATTAGTTTAACGCATATGTAATAATTGATTATTGTTACATTGCTAGATATGATTGCCAATAAACCATTCGTAATACATATGCAACAAGTGAACGATATGTGCCTTGAAAGAGAAAGTGGATGCTACTTTAACTTCAAAATTGTGTACACATTCAAAGAATGTGGTTATAAAATATGTAAGTTCTACTTCATCTATATATGAGGAATTCTCTTTTTACGTTTATATTTAAGAAACCGACCTTAAACCTCAAATATTTTTTTCTTAATTTAGATTTTTTAAATTAACTTTTGATGCAATTATAAATAAAAACACTTATTGGAGTAAGACAATAAAAATTCAGGACCTGTTATGGTAGTGTTTGAATATAACAAGTTTTTTTTAATTCCTGTAATTGCAGATTTTAGCATATGTGTCCAATTCTTCTAATGTAAACTACAAACAATTGTAGAAATAGGCCAACGTGTGTTAAATTAGTGTGTCGTTGACCAGTGCTAAATTATATTGTGGACAAATGGTGCAATCGAGATTTTCTAAATTTTAAATTTTTTGCAGTTTTTCGATTAGAAAATTTGCGCTGTTTTGAGTATTGCAAAATAAAGAATGGAGGTTTATTGCTCTTGTAATTATGAATCGTTTGAGATACATCTCGTTAATGTGCCATCAATATCTAAGAGGTGCCTTTTTCGCGAGGCATACTCACAACGTAATTTCAATGAAGCTAAACTATCGCGTGATCAAAAAAGGTTTCAAATTACATTTTAAAATCGTTGTGGCGATAAAATATTAAATTGCAATAACGTTATAACTCTTTGAAATCGATCTAAAATCTTGCATACTTTATATTAGTATTTTTTTATATATAATAGGAAACTATATTTATAATAAGTATATTTATTTTGTTTCAGTCGGTGAAAATTTATACCAATCAGCAGCAGTTGTTATAGTTTATATCGATTTCGATGAGTGGCACTCACAAAAAAAAAAAAAAAAAAAAAAAATTTTATAAAATTAAAAAATAAGAAAATCTATGCATACTTTGTTGATTAAAATTTTAAACCACCGCAAATATGGCAAAATGAAAAACAAAGGGAGGATGAAAAGAGAACTTGCAAAGGCTCCCAGAAAAAACTTTGTATTGGCGTTTAGTTACCGGATGTATTTTTAATGAAATCGCTCATTGGTTGTAAAATTTCATCTAATTAAAAAAATAGTAATAATAATAATAGATTTTATTATTTTCTTTTATTGAATGTTAATAATTTAAAACCTTAATGCAAAGCAAAAACAATTTTGAATCTTAAAAAATTGAATAAAAACAAAATAGCGCTGTTTTAGTGCTTGTTAAACTTGCAAGTTTTAGTCAGAATTCACAGGAATCCTTTCCGTACTAAGAATTTATGCGTATTTTGTTGTTTTCCGACAATTTGTGGCTAATTCTGACTAAAAACTGTAAATTTGACGAGTACTAGAACCGAACTAATGTAAATTATTTGAATTTTTTCAATTGATAATATAAGATAAACACTTAAAATAGAATTGGACGTCGGAATATTTATTATGATTCAAAAAAGAATTCTCTGGCTTTTACTTTTTAGGGAAGGTCCAATTTTTTATCATACTTTGCAGCACTGCAATGGTGATAAAAAATTGACATTCCAAGTCCACTATAGACAATATATACACAAATTTGAGTTTCAGTGAACGTTATTGGGTGAAAACTACTGAATAGACCACATTCAGCATGTAGTGAGGAGTGTGGGTGAAAACTGTTATCGATCGACTAGACGCCATTACGCAACATCTTGTCCTCTTGTTTAGAGAAACTTGGCGAATTTTACTCCAGGATATTGTTGTAAAGGCTTGCAAAATCCAACTAGTTCAGTAAGACAGTGTTACAATACCTACAACCTGCGAAACAACGGTTTCATTGAGAAGTCATTTTAGTGAGCACCAGGATTTTTTTCTTTAGTGTTACAATTCAAGACTTGGAAGGCAACATTACTCGCGAAATTCGCGAGAAACCAGTAGCCATTCTGCAAAGTGTAACCGAAAATTATACCTTCCGTATGGACTACATACAGCGGCCAATATTTGACTTAATTAACTTTAAAAAGAAAATGTTATAGAATGTTCTATCGGGTCATATTGAAGATTTCGACATCTGTAGTGCGATTCAGTAACTCATTTTAACGATAATCGAATCGTTAAAAAAAGTAAACAACAAAATTGTCGATTTTGCTATTCACTAACACTTTTTAACGATATTCGCTATCGATAAGTCAGCTGTTATTGTTTTCTTAACGACCGAAATTTCTGTGCTGTTATATTATCGACAAATAAGTTAACTATAAAAATACATTTAAAATGTCTTTTGAATATTTAGCGTATAATTTATCTTTAGAAGAATCAGTTTTCAATTCTTCAACTGTTGATCGTCGTATTTTACGTGATATAGACAACCCATTTGATTTATCATCAAGAGAATTTAAAAAACTCTACCGGCTTAGTCCACACTTTGTTGAAACCCTTATTTGTGAGCTTGATGATCAATTAAGAGGTTCCAGAATAACTGCAATATCGTCGGAGAAACAGGTAATTAAATTTGGCATTAATGGAAACTCTCAATAAAACTGTTTCTTTTCTCTAGGTTCTCGTTGCTCTGCGTTTTTTTGCCACTGGCTGCTACCAACGTCCTGTTGGGGAGCAGTGGGGTATATCTATGAGCCAGTCATCCATAAGCCGTTGTCTACATCGTGTAACTGATGCTATAAACAACAAAATGTTTTGTGAAAAGGTGAAGTTCCCAATGACACAATTGGAACGACAAGCTGCAAAATCAGTTTTTGCTTCTGTGCCATCGTCGTTCGTAGCAGGAACTATCGGGGCTATAGATTGCACTCATATCTCCATTTTAGCCCCAAAAAGTCATGAGGAGGCTTATGTAAACCATCATAGTTATCACTCGATTAACGTACAAATGGTAAAAACTATATGTACTTTAAAATACTAAAAATAACATTGGTTACATTTTAGATTTGTGACCCATATTTGAAAATTTTAAACGTGAACGCAAAATATCCTGGAGCACGACATGACTCATATATTTGGAGCTCTTCAGCGGTTCGAAGAGTTATGCAACGAACTTTTGAAAATGGAGACCGTAACATGTTTTTAATTGGTAAGTTTTTATTTTTAATGTTAATGAAAAACAATTTTTATAAATAAAATTAAATCAAAAAAATTGCAGGTGATTCTGGGTACCCATTAGAGCCATGGCTGATGACTCCTTTACCAAACCAACCAGAAGGAAGTCCAAAATTCCGCTACAATGAAGCATTATGTAAAGCTCGCAATCCCATAGAAAGACTTTTTGGGGTACTTAAATCAACTTGGCGATGCTTATCGGGGCAGAGAACACTTTTGTATGATCCCGGATTTGCTGGAAAAGTTGTAAACGCATGTGCAGTATTGCATAATATGAATTTAACAGCCCACAGCATCAATCAAGAGGAAATTTTCTCAGAACCTCCCGAAAGTAGTAATTTAATAAGCCAAGAAACACCATCCTCAACAGCAAAACGAGTACAAGATAGATTAATTACTAATTTTTTTACATAAATTATTTTATTATCTATCTATCTTTCTATCTATCTATTTAGTTTCATTAAATAGTAAACCATTTTTATAAAAATAAAAATCATTCTTACATTATAAAAAATTCAGTCTTTTATTTATTAATATTAAATAATAAAAATTTACATATATATATATATATAAAAGTAATGGAGTTCATATTTTTATATACAACAAAAAACAAAAAAATAATAACTTAAAAGTAAAAAGAGGAATTCATTTAAAGGCACATTTGTATATCACATTTTTAATATTCTTATAATAGCTAAAAATTAATTAAATTATTTACTTTTTGTACTTTAAGTTTACATTTGGTTTATAGCATTGGCTAAGTTGTTAAATGCTGCGGCTGTGGATTTCAAGCCCTCCCCCATAATTTTAATAGCATCTGCCATCGTTCTAATGGCCTCAACGTTGGCTGTGTTCGACTCTGCAAGCATCTATTAAAAAAACTAATATTTAATAAATACTTATATACTTAGTTTTATATCAAAATTACCTTTAAAGCATCCGCTTGTCTTTTGGCGATTTCCAAAAACTTGTCTCTCGTTTCATCATCTCTAGCCCGCTTTCTTTTGCTTCTCCTTCGTGGTGTATTTCTAATAATCTTTGGAGTTTCGGGTAGGAATTCGGTTGTATCTGAAGATGACATTTCTAAAATTATATTTTTCTCGTCATCTTCCAAGAGTACTTGCAGATCCTTACGAAGCGAAAATATTTATAAAACTCATTATGAAACAATATTTCATTTATCCATAGGAACATTTTCTTTTACATTATTGTTGCCTTCAATATATTCTTTACCAATAATGGAAATTATCTTTTTTTCCAATTCGGTAATAGGCTCTTGTTTTATTGGTCTATTTCCCGTCATTGCCTCCTGCTTCTTTCTTTCTCTCACCTTAATGCTGGTGCGACTTTTCAAGTCTCTCCATACCTTAAAATATACATAAGTTAATATTTTATAATAAATACATTAACAACTTCACTTACCGTGTGCCACTGCTCCACTGTTTTTACAGCTCCACCAAGGCTATTTAATAATATTGTCAATTCCGACCACTTTTTATCACTTTCAGCCTTCCCATGAAGTTTTTGAAACTTTCCTTCAGCAAGGCCGGGGTTACTTGCGAAGAAGTCAACCATCTGACCCAATTGTTCTACGGTTGCGCGGCTTCTTTTAGGAGCAGTGGTCATTCTGAATTAAAAAATCATTAAAAGTAACAAAATAACAATTAATAGAACTTAATTTTATTTACTTACCTCAATTAATTTTTCAAAAATAGTTGGTTAAACAAAAATTTGTTTATTTTTTTTTCTATTTTGTTTTGTACTTTTCTTTTCTTTTGACATTTATTTATGCAGAGATGCCACACGACAAGAAAAGTTAACAACTATTGTTTATTAGTAGTTAGTGAATCACACAATCGTTACTGCAAACAACAAAAGCCATCGACATATTTATCGATTGTCGAATCGTTAAAAGTTACTGAATCGCACTACTGGCGCCCATAATGTAATTATAAAGTGACCACACATCTGCGAAAATAACAATTGCCTGTATTTTGTTAGTGTATTACGTACGAATACAAAATAATCTGACGGTTTTGCGCAATTTATACATGAAAAAATTGTGAATCAGATGGGCTTACGAGGTCACTTTCTTACTACACTATGCCGCAAAATGTGTGATTCACAAAATGAAATGGAAATAATTATGGAATTTCGGAACGGCTTTTCCAATTCCAATGATTTCCACATGGTGATAGTAGAGGTGTTGGCGAATTTAAGTTTTGAGCTTGGACCATATAAACCTGTTTGGGACGGGTTCACAAGTTCCCAAAGTTAGACATCTCTGGTATAAAATTTTTTTAAAAACAATACTGATTCCTCATATCTTAACCGATTCGAAAGCTTTTTATATACAAGGATTCTCCTGGTTGAGATTTCTTTTAGTTTAAGAGATATTAGGCTTCAAATATTAAAATCTTTTACTTTTTAGCCTGCGTTGGTAAAGTTTTTTCGCTAGAGTGGGTCCAAATTTCACCCGATTTTTAATTTTTTTACTTAATTAACAACAAATTTGCAAAATTGTGTAAAAAAAGAATTTTGAAAAATATTTATAGGCATTTTAATTTAAGTTTTGAAAAAAGTCGTTTTTTCACTTTTTTGCCGAAAAAGTGGTCAAGTTCTCTTTCTGTTATATAAAAATTGTCTTAAGTAATATGCAAAATATTTATATTTTTTTGAAAGATAACTAAACACAAAGTATTTTAAATGAAATATAAAATTAATAATTGATTTTTGCGAGAACCAGGGTTTCTCAAAATTGACCTATTTTTCCAACAAATTTCGAAATTTCAGCCTAATTTCGCAATCTGAATAAAAAAAAGTTATACTTTTTTGTAGTCTAATGTGTTTTGAATTTATTTGTATTAAAAATTGTTGTTCTCGATACAGGTAGAAAAGATATAGTTAAAAAAATCCCATTTTTGGAAGTTATTTAAGGTTTTTTTGAGAATCGCGGAATTTCTGATGATAAATCCAAAAATATGAATAATGCTTGAAATTAGACATCAAAATTAATAATTATGTAAAAATTTTTTTTGAATAATTAATCATGAATTATATGTACAAAATCCCAACTTAATACCTCTTCCGCATCTTTCCGTGAAAAGTTTTCAACGAATTTTCCGATTATAAAAAGGCACATTTACCTTTCTACGTGTCAAAATCACAAACAATTACGCATAAGCTTCTTTACAATTAGTAGGTAATGTAATATTATTTGCCAGTTATTCATTATGTTAGACCTGAACAGATACTATATTTTTAGTACTGGTGAATTGAGTCAGGTACATTTTACCTGTAATATCGTTGTTATTAATATTGGGTATGAGTTAAATATTACATAGCTCTACGAATAACTAAAGAGATAAGCAATTTATATTCAGATATTTATTTTTTATAAAAATAATATTTTTTAATTTCTAAGAATTAACTTAATTTAAAATAATTGTTTAAGTTAGTAATCTTTATTTAAAAATAATGGTAAATCGTTATAGTAGCTTATTTAGTAAAATAATCTGAGTCACAGTAATCCATATCTAAAAGATAAAGTATATCATGATGTTCATGAATATTTTCATATATCAAAACTCTGTAGCAAATCCAACGTTTTCTCATAGATGGGAAAACTAGATTAGATGACAATATAAGATTTTGCGACAGTCTGGAACATTTTCTAAACTGGTGACATATTTGAAATATCGATTTTTCAATTCTTGGGGCACTTTCATAAGTTTTTCTAAGGGAAGAATATTACGCTCAATCATTATTTCTTAATGGCACATGACAACAATTTAAATGGCTACAATTTCACAAGAGTTTTTAAAATCTCATAGGAATATTTGCCAAATTTTGTTGAATTAACTTGCAGTTTATTGCCATTAAAATAATATTGACTCTTCGTGGTAAATCCATATCAATTCCTATAATTTTTGAGGTTATTCCAAAATATTTGAAAAAACGCCGAGTTGTGTTACCATCATTCGTACTTCCGCATCCTATGAGAGGTTTATCAATGTTTTGTGTAGCTTGTCATTTAAATTCCTCTTGAATTCTCTCCTTCTCGCTTCCTCTCATTTTCTGCAGTTCCTTATTACTATTTAAAGATTGATTTTCGTTTTCTGATATGCTTTATATATTCCAAACGATATGCTAGATTTAGAAAGTATTCCAGAAATCCTTTTTTGGATATATTTGAAAATTCTGATCTCTCTTCGCACATATAGAGCAATTCCAACTATAGTGGGAACCTTCTCTCAATCATTATAATTTTCATATTAAACGATATGTTAAATGTATATTCCGATATTTCAATAGAAATAGAATCCAGGATCTCTACTTCAATAAAATCTATTAATTCTTGTGTTGTATTTATTGATTCTTTTATGTACTCAAAGAAATTCATCTACAAAAGTATTTTAATCCATATGTTGATCTGAACTTCTTCAAAACTAGTTTATGTAGTATTGCTGTTAGTTCCTTATTCTTAAATTAACTAATGATATCATAAATACACTTTTGTAGTTAGAAGATTTTTGGTTTTTTTTCTTTATGTTCTGAAAGTGATGATAAGCCATCACATCTCCATTTGCAGACTGATTGCAGATAGGTTAAGATAGGTTAGGTTAGATTAAGAAGAGTGGCGCCTCCACCCATAGACCATTCGGTCCACTGTGATCCCTTTATAAATGACAAAGAAAGGCTAAGAGAAAAAAGAGACCTCAGTAAGATAAGGCAATAAAATAAAAAGAAAAATAAGAGAAAAATGTGGAACGTAACCCATCAATCAAAAAGACTACCCTTAAGCCACTTTATCCCCATCACGAACCCTATAAGGTTACTAAGTCCTTTGCCAGTAACCTCCCCTAGTTCGTGCAAAATATGGCTCCCAAACTACCTCAGTCTACTTCGCTGAAGCTCTACATAGTGACAAAGTATATGCTCCACTGTCTTTAGCTCCTCCACATCACCGCACGTCCTACAAAAGTCTGACGTGCCAATGTCGCACTTACTAGTTATATTCCCTATTGTGAAATGACGAGTAATCATACCCACAATGACCCTTAAATTCACACGATTCATGCCCAGAAAGTGTATCGAATCTGCTAGTATAAGACTAGGTCATAACGCTCTAGATACCTTGCAGTCCATTCTATTCCTCCAAGCATGATTCGTTCGTCCTAAATTCCATTCCCTTATAATTATGAAATATGAACCAACTGGAATCCTAACCGATATCTCCACAAAAGACCTGTTCAGCTCTGTTCATCGGCAATTTCATTGCCGAGAATGTCATAATGACCAGAAACCCAACACAATCTTATCTTGTAGGCATCCATTAGCCTTCTCAATTCTTTTATGCACTCAAGCACTAATCTGAACCTAACACTTGACTTGTCATTGCCAGTAGTGCTGCCCGACTATCCACGTTCCCATAAAGTTGATACCCGTCCTTATGCATACTTCTATCTTCGAGCCATCTGTGAAGATAGCAAAACCTCTATGGAGCTTCTCCGCTCTAGCCCAGAGGTCCCTACTAGGGATTTCGGTAACGGGAGTAGCCCCGAAGTCAATAATAGTTCCGACATAATCCGTTTGGGCGACCAAACGGACCATCAAACTCGACCATCAAATTCGAGTTCATCAAGTGTGCTAATATGCCCCGCTGTGAAGTTCCCTATTAATCCCAATTACTTCAATCTAAATAAGCTCCGTACAGTCATTCCTCTGAAGAACTCCTCAATTGGAAGAAGGTGGAGAATGGTGTCCAGTGCTATCTGAGGTGTACTTCTTACGACACCTATAATACCAATCGAAGCACGTCTCTGAACTTTAGGCAGATGTGTATATCCAATATACAATTATCGGCTTGAGATCCCTGTTTTTTCCTATAGAGTTCCTGCATACATACATACCCCTTCCTGGCTCTTTCCTAAATATTTCTCCTCCAAGACAGTTTGCTGTCCAGGTACTTGGCCTCCCTTGACAATCTGATGTATATCCTATTCAATACTAGTATACTAAATGCCTCAACCTTATATCTCCTTGTAAACAGAACCAGTTCAGTCTTTTCAGGGTTGACCCCCACTCCATTTCTGCTGGCCCAAAGGGAAAGTTCCCGCAACCCTGCATGTCCTCGCTGATCGTGGGTAGAAATTTATCCGAGACCATCATTACCATCGAACTGTCTCAATAATGATATTCATTGTCAAGAGAACACCCCTCGCGGTGTGCTCCTTACCTACAGCTTCCTTATGCTTCCAATTTCGAGTTCATAACACTACTGCTTAGCATCATGGTAATTGACTCAATCAGGAATTCACTAATACCTAATGAAGCGAGTGATTCACTAATCGCCTCTATCCTAATGTTGTAAAATGCTGCCAAGGTATATTCTTTATGCAACAGACCCCATTCAATATAATTCACCATATCATATAGAGCACTCTCAAAAGACTTACCCTTAAGATAGGCGTGTTGAGTGTCGCTGATGACCTGAGTTTCCACACTCATCCTTAGATGCAGATCGATCAGTCTTTCTATTGTCTTATGTAGAAAAGACGACAGGCTGATCAGTCTATAGTTCTTGGGCTTCGGGGGAGTCGTCTTACCCGCTTTGGGTATGAAAATGACTCTTACCTCTCTCCACCCCTGGGAATATATCTGACTTTGAGACATTTCCTGACATGTTACATATTATATCATTAACATTCTGTAACATGGCCGGAAAAATGCCATCCGGGCCCGGTGACTTATATGGGCTAAATGAGTTTACCGCCCATCTTACCTTGTCTCCAGTGATCATCACCTCTATCTTTTCGATATCAACCTCTTCTGATCCGCATTGTAGGATATCACTGACACTTTCTGCCTTCCCATCAGATCCTACATCCTTACAGCCGTCTAAATCTAGACAACTCGTTAACAGAGTTCATGGATTCACAGAAATTCATCCATGATGTCCGTTTCGCCCGTCTTATGTACTCTGTTAAAAACCTCCTAATTATAGACCGTTGGTCCCTAAGTTCCCTTGTCCACCATCTTGGCGGCCTCCGTTTGCCAGGATAAATCACCGGGAAACTGAACTCATTTATTTAAAAACGCATCACTTCCTTTTCAAGAAAAGGTGAATATTATAACACAACACGTAAAAACTAATTAAAAAATTTCCAGAGGAAAGGAAGGTTAAATGCAATGTGAAGTTTTTTGATGTAAGATGGAAGTCGGTTACACGATTTATTAAAAAGGTTGAATCAAAGTATTCTGATTGACATTGCAAGCAATACGGAGAGTTGTGCTCAAAATTCAAGAAACAGCGATTGTCTGCAACGTTTTCTACAATGTGTACTGAAAAACTTTCCGACACATTTAAAGCCATATTAAAAAAGGAAAACCAGCCGTTTGAGGCTGCAAAAATTCCAAATATTCTTCCAACTTCATCAGTAAAACGTCTTAAACGAATTGCGAAGAGCATACGTACACCAACATCATCATCAGCTTTCACGGAAGAAGACGCCATAGCCCCAATACTAGTGTGGACATCACATGGAACATTACAGGAAAAGAAGAAAAGCATAACATTATCTGCTATTAAAGTTACCGATCTGTAACCAGAATTGAAGTTTCTAGATTACTTTAAAATACAACATCAAGGGTTGTTTTGGACTTTTCCACTGAGCAACTCAAATTCAGAACGAAAGATAGGGACACTGTTATAGATGTAACGTTAGTAAACCAAGGACTGGAATGTGGCTATGGATTATTCCTTTTCGGACCTTTGGTGAGTTAGTTAGTAGGGAGTTGTCGTGAATAATTTCACGAAGTTAATTACGAATAGCTTTGTTTTCAAATAAAATGGAACATACAGTTGAGTTTTTCATCTAATATGGATCTAATATGTATTAACCACGTTTATATATTCATTGCAACTTATTCGACAAAGTCTTACCTGTTCTGAAAGACGCTGAATATTTACCTGTCATGTATCTGTACTAGGAATATAGTATCTGTTTCAAATGTATCTTTTAATGAAAGTCTTAGGTCTAACATAAATGATTAACTGACGAATAACATTAACTAAGTCATTACGTACCTATTAGTTGTGAAAAAGCTAACTATATGAGTAATTTTTTGAACAATTTCTATTGAGTTTTGAGACGTGGAAAGGTGAAGGTGAATATTATACATCATTGTGTAGGTAATAGTATCTTTTTTAATAATAATAATAATAATAATAATAATAATAATAATAATAATAATAAAAATAATAATAATAATAACTTATTATAAATACTTATATAATAGAAAATTCGTTGAAGACTTTTCGCGAAAAGATGCGGAAGAGGTATTAAGTTGGGATTTTGTGCATATTATTCATGTTTAATTATGCAATAAAATTTTTGTTAGTGGATATTTTTCCATAAAATTGTAGATTTTTGAGTAGATTTTTTGATACTTAATTTCTTGCGTTATAGACATTTTTATATTTATAAACTATAAAAATTTCCAAAAATAACATTTTTTACTCTTTTTGCTATATCTTTCCAACCGATATCGTGGAACAAAAATTTCTATTAAAAAAAAGCACATTAGTCTATATAAAAAGTATAACTTTTTTTGATTCCAGCATTGCGATTTAAGAAATTAGAGCGAAAATTCGAAATTTGTTAAAAAATTTTGGGAAACCCTGGTTCTCGCAAAAATTAATTTCTTTTATTTTTTTTTTCCTTTTCATACAAAATTCTTAGAATATATTTAGTAAATAAAGTGGAATATTTAGCTTTTTTTGTATCCAATAGAATTTTTACATAATTTGCCATTAGTGAAATTTTGTTTTTACTGTCACATATTGTACGTTTTTCAAATCCGATTGCTTAATATTGCCGCCGTATAAATTTAGCTTTGAATGAAAAATATAATATTTTTAATTTTAAGGGTATATTTTCCGATTTTAAGATCATTATTTTTAATGTGAATAAAACACTTGTAACATATTTTTAGTTGCATTGGTCATCATCAATTTGTATTCAAACGGTTACGATGATCTGATTTTATAAGCTTAGTTGACTAAATATTCTCTAAACATATGCATATGGATAATGGTACTTCTTTAGCATTCTTCAGAACGAAAACATATATATATATATACATATATATATATAATAAATTGATATGACACTAGACAAGGTCGCGGCCATTCAAAAATGTAGAAGGGCATATTTTATGGAAATTTTCAAATTTTTAGAAGATAACCCTTTTCAGGTGGACCAAAAATCATTAGCGGGTAGTGTTTTTCAAATCTATATAATATATGTTTCTTTGATTTTAAAAATCTCGCTCAACTTTTTTCTAGCGCGATGAACTTTAAACTTTGTTCATTTTCGACCAATGCTGGACGTAGGGTGCAACTCTCAATCAATTAAAAATTTCTTTATTATCCACTCTTGAAGTCTGTTTTTTTTAAATATGTGAAAAAAGATTTGAAAAAAAGTGAAAGAATTAGAGCAATTAAAAAAACAGCAATTTTTCGTACACAATTAAAAGTCTTGGCTTTCATAACTTTTCACGGCTAGGCGAATTAGGATAATTCAAAAAAATTATCAAGTCATTATTTTGAAATTCAAGCGCAAATATCTTTTTTACCATAAGAGATATCGTAGGTAAGTAAGCATATTTTTTGTCATTTTTTCTAGGTTTTTACAAGGGTTTTTAAATCTTTGAAATCGAATTTATAGAAGTTTCGATTTTTTTAATCTTTTTCATACTTGGGGTTATCAATTTGACACACACTTATGAAATATAATTCTTTTCTGAATAAGCATTTCCAAATTTTTGGGTGTTTTTGAAATCATTAGCCAGAAGCTAATACGAAAATTGTGAGGCTAAGAACAAAATAAAAATCGTAAAAGCTATACAGATAGTCACCTATAATCACGTGTACGCTACACGAGTTACAAAAATCAGTTTTTTGTGTATATTGTATCTCTCTTCATCATACGTGTTTTGATGCCATTACAATACTTATAGAGTATCAAATTTCTACCAATATTGTTCCAGTACATTTTTATGTTTCTTCAGTTTTGGGGTTATGACATGTTTTATGTTGGATTAAATGCTTTTTAGTATCCGTTGTATATCATTTGATACTGTAACGATTATTATTCCATCCATTAGCAACAGATATGTACTCATTTTTGTACCCCACACCAACATAGGTGATTGGGGTATTACGCGTTTGTACTGATGTTTGTAACGCACAGAAAAAATCATCCAACACCCACTTAAAGTATACCAATCGACTCAGAATCACTTTCTGAGTCGAGCTAACAATGTCCGTCCGTCTGGCTGGCTGGACAAAGTAAAGGTCGCAATTTTGAAGATAATTCAATGAAGTGTGGCACAAGGACGACGCCTATTGAAATTGGTTATGATCGGTCCATTATTTCACCAAATAGCCCCCAATCAAATGTCGTCCCGGAAATGCCTTATGTATGGAAATATTTTAATGAAATTCGGTGTAAAAAAGTTTTGTATAAGTGCCAAATTTTATGAAAGTCGGTCCATAATTGACCATAGATCCCATATAAAACCCTCTTCCGAAAATCACTTTAACGTGCATAAATTACATACACATGTTAGTATCAGGTTTATATTCGACATAAATAAATTTTATTTAAGTAGAAATCACAGTGACAAATTTTATGAGGATCGCTCCATAATTTACCATAGCTCCCATATAAGCCCACTTTCGGGAATCACCCTAAAGTCTATAAATTCGTATAGATGTTAGTATTAACGTAATATTCTGTATTCGCATATTTTATTTTACACTTGGTAAAAGTATAGGTCCACAATTGTCCACATATTTAATATAAGATCCCTCCACGAATTTTGATGGACATACACAATGAAGTGGGGTATCATATGGTCGGGCTTGACCGACTATATCTTTCTCACTTGTTTATTATACAAATTGTAGAGTAAATGCAGAAAATACGTAGCTCAAAATGTAATAACACCTAATATTCATAGACTTTTGTAGAACAATAATAGTAATAAATGTTTATAAATACTTTATATTGATCACGATTTCACCAAGTGAGAAAGACTTTGTGAGCTATGTATAAGCATAAATCAGTGTGCCAAATTTCACGAAGATCGTTGAAAACTGACCATGGCTTCGATATAAGCCCACTAATTCATATAGTTATTTTTAGACTGTAGGGGTATTCAAAAATATAATAAGCGAAAATAAAAATAAAAAAACAAAAAATTTTTGTCGTCAGTGAGATTACCATTCGGTTTAAATGAGTAACTTCTTAAGTGACAAAATCTTTTTCAGTATAAAATAGTATAAAACTCGTACTATTGAGTAGTTATATAGAGTAAGTAGACAAATAACATGAAACTTCTTTAATAAGTATTTGCCATTACCGAGAACAAAAAAGTTTTACTGAGATGTCATATAAACAAGTGAAATCAGTCCCATACCAATACCTTTAAGAGCCCTTTATAGAAATAATAAAAGATTACGTAATAAGAGCTGATAGATTTAAGTTTTAAATGTTCTATTTCTTAATACTTTTTTTAAATGTTATTTCACAAAAAATTTAACGCAAACGTTAAATTAGCATCAATAGTTTTATAAAATCATCATTGAATTACAAATTTCTTTATATCAGGTGTCAATTTACATTTTAAAGGCGAAAGGTCGAATAAAAATAGGTGAAAATATAGTGGGATAGCTGCTGACGAATTTTTCTTTTGGTATTCGCTTATACTGGTAAGTATTTATTATTCTAAACATGTAACATTTCAAATACAAATATTCACAAAATTGAATTATTTATTACGAAATGAAAGGGGGTTTAACAGTATCCTTGAGGATAAAGTGTTTGTCAATGTGTCTGCTTATATGTTTAATATACGGTTTTTCATATACACATGTTTACTGTTATTCATCCTAAGTACTCATACATATGTACATGCATACATACATACATACAAATGTATATATATGTAAACGTATATAAATTCTGAGCTTGAACAATAGCTGAAAAATGAAGGGAATTTTATTTTATGATAAATAACACACATTCTTACACTCTATACAAATACTTAGTAAGCGTGTGTTTGTTATTTTTTCATTACATAAACACACATACTTAAGTCAACCTAAAGTAAATACATATATTGTCTTTATCGATTTTCAGTCAAAATGAAATGAAAAAACTAAAAATAAAAAAATTAAAAGAAAAAAAAAAAACAAAAATAAAAATGAACACTTTAAAATTCAACGTTAAATATAACAAAGTTTTGGTTATTGTTGCTTCTACTGCTGTTGAACGTATTTCACCAACAGCTCCAAAGGTATTTAAGAACAAAAACCAAACTATACACAAACGCAAAAATAAGAATAATGAAAATATAAATCGATTGTTTTTGTTTAAGTTTTACCAAACCATATGCATATGGATACAAACAAGCATGAGAATAAAAAAAATAAAATAAACAAAAATAAACTTTTATTGAAAAGAATTGAGATCCAGTAAAGCCTTTAACCCATTTTTTAACCCACACCTAAACATTCAGACATTAAGTGTATGATGATGGGAGGAATTTTTATGAAGCACGATTTCTTTGTCAGGTCATTATTTTAAAGTAAGCTATCTGCAATACTCATATACGAAAATTACTTAAAATCAATGTTATAAATTTATATAAATTTAACTATTAAATACGGATAACATATAACTGCATATATTTAATTATGAGTTGATTTATACTTAACGCTAGAAGAACCGTAATGTTTTTATCCATTCGGAGGACTACCACTTAACCTAAGCGATTAGCGAATTTTCAATAAAGTGAGGAGTCCTCGAATAAAAATACTCCAGAAATTATCGACAAAACATTTGGGTTAATTTGCAGAATGTCATCTCTCGCAATATTCAACTTTCTAGATAAAATCTCGAAAAATTATTTGTAATCCATAATTTTTCGAATAAAATTTATTTCAGATTTGAAAATTTATAAAAATTACCTTAAAGCTAAAAAATTATTTTGAAACATGAGAAGATCGTTGTCTTGAAAAAATCTCGCTTAACATTTTTCTACCCCGATGAACTTGACATTTTGTTAAAAGTTTCACCATTTTCAAGCAATGCTGGACGTAGCGTGTAGCACTCAATTAAATCAAAATTTCTTTCATAAAAAATTTGAAATCTTCTCTTTTGAAATATATAAATATATATATATATAAATATATATATAAAAGAATATTTATGTATTCAGTAAATTTGAAGAAATAAGTAAAAGAATTAGACGATATTTTGCAATTCTTCGTGCTCATTTCCACGTGTTGACTTTAATAATTTTTCACGGCTAGACGAATTGAGATAATTCAAATAATTTTTAAAACATTATTTCGAAATATATTGGGAATTGCGAGATATTTTTAGAAAAAATTTCACTTCTTTGTATACTGTGGAAAATAATCGCAAAAAACCAAAAAAAAAAAAATGTCCAAAATTAAAAATTCAAGCGTAAATACAGTTTAATAATAAAACAGCATTTTTTAACTTTATGTTCCCAACCACTTTTAGAATATCATCGAAATCGGCCTTTTTTGACATCTAAATTCTGGTGCCACATCCTATGGCTAAATTTGACACGTTTTTTTTTTTAATATTAAATCATTTATCATAAGTCAAAAAAATTTTTCTGCAGATTTGGCACCAAATGTAAATCGCTAAAATAGTGGTATATCACCCACTATAACCGCCTTAAAAATCCTGTCCTGGCTGTAATTCTCCACTTTATATCTTTCTAAAACTACGTCAAAATATTTCTTTCAACTTATTTGCAACCTAATATGACTTGCAACAAAGTTTAATAGCTAGTTAAATTTTTTACATACCTATAATATTTATATTCATTTAACTTTGCACTTCTTTGTAACTATATTAGTTTACATCAATACATTAACGTATTTACCTTAGCTACCAATCATCATATGTTATAAAGAATTAATAATTCTCATTTAATTTATGGAATTTTTCACATAAGTATTCTAAGGTTGGTTGAAGTAGTTGAGATTTGAGCGCTACAGAATTTGCCAAAAACTAAGACAGCTGATCTCACAATATAATCTGCCTTATTCCCAAGACATCCAATATTGTGAAATCAGCCACTGTTCTTCTGGCACACGGATCAAGTAGTAGCGTCAGGGGGATACCTTGCACAGCAACTTCGGTTGACTGTTTTGGCACAGCAACTTCGGTCGTCTGTTTTGGCACAGCAACTTCGGTTGACTGTTTTGGCACAGCAACTTCGGTTGACTGTTTTGGCACAGCAACTTCGGTTGACTGTTTTGGAACAGCAACTTCTGTTGACTGTTTTCGCATAGCAACTCCGGTTGACTGTTTTAGCGCAGCAACTTCGGTTGACTGTTTTGGCACAGCAACTTCGGTTAACTGTGTTTTGATATAGCGACTTCGGTCGAATGTTTTGGCACAGCAACTTCGGTTGACTGTTTTGGCACAGCGACTTCGGTTGACTGTTTTGGCACAGCAACTTCGGTTGACTGTTTTGGCACAGCAACTTCGGTTGACTGCTTTCGCATAGCAACTTTGGTTGACTGTTTTAGCGCAACAACTTCAGTTGACTGTTTTGGCACAGCAACTTCGGTTGATTGTTTTGGCACAGCAACTTCGGTTGACTATTTTGACACAGCGACTTCGGTCGAATGTTTTGGCACAGCGACTTCGGTTGACTGTTTTGACACAGCAACTTCGGTTGACTCTTTCTCTTTAGATTATGTCTGAATTTTTAACCTAGCTTTAAAGAATTGTATTATTTAAATCAGTATTCATAAGGTATCTCTAAGTATCATAAACGATCCTGCTTACATAATAGTCGAGATGTAACCGACTGAATCCCTACGTATCATCATGCTGCTAGTAATTTATCTAACACAAAATATTTATTAATATTTATTATTATCAATAACTAAAACATTGAATTATTAAATAAAGATACACTGTATATTTAAACCCCATAAAGGATAAACCAATTGTGTTCTTACTTAAGGTTCGTAGATCCCGTAAGTTGACAATGGATACAACTGAACTACCTCAGCCGACGACAAAACCACTTTACAGACTACTTAACTTCTCGTTCAATGAAATCTTCAAGCTTAAAAGAAATAAAACTACATCAAATGCAAATATTTTAAACTCCTTACATTATCTAATAATGTCACAACAACACACCTTTTTATAACCCCATCATTATCAAATAAATATTAAAGCAATTTGATATATAATATCAAATTGTGCCGAATTCGTAAGCCATAAATTAATTTTTTTTTTTTTAATATAATTTTCTATTATTTTCAGTATGTTACTAGTATATTGCTAGCATCCCTTTGAAACATGTTGCTAATTTTTTATTACAGAAAATAATTAATGATAAGTAAAAGAAGAATTACAAAATTTATTACTTTGACCATATTACCAAATAAATTTATAATTGTCTCCCTCCTACTTACTATACAGGCATTGCTGAATAGCCATTATTCGTTGGATCTATGTAAGTGCTTTCCTTTTATTTTCTTTATATTTAGTTTTTTTCCTACTTTAACCATTAAAACACATTGATCTTGGTGAAATATAAAAAAATATGTTAAATTAAAAAAAAATATTAGTAAAAAGTGGAGAAAATAACTAAAAAATAATAAATACATATATGTATATTTAAATTATAGTGATAAATTATAGATTTGTGCTAAAATGAAAAATTAATAAAATATTAAAAAAAAAAAAAAAAAATACATGGAACAAAAATCGATAAGATAAGAAAATTTTTAAAGTTATAAATATTTAAAACGAATAGTGCTAAAATACTTATGGATTATTATTTCTCTATTATGGCTTCATAAGTTTCATATATCTTAATCTTTAAATTACACAATGCGACAGTCAAAATCGGGATGGGATGAAACCAACGGGAAATGTTATATCGGTAAAAAAAGAAGTTATAAGTGTCCCGACGTTTCGCTGGGTCACGTCTAGGAATCGAGATATATCGATTTGAAGTTAGTAACTATCATATAGGGGAAATTCTGACCTTTGGTGGTATTTTTTTGACATAACTCGAGAACCACCAGTCCGATTTTCCTGAAACAAATTTAAAAAAATTAGGAATTACAATTCCTTTAATCTGCTCATACAATGTTTCGCTGCATAAGCAGCAGTTTCGCAGTTATAAATAAATGTATGAAAAAAAAAACTATTTTTTGCCTAAAAAATTTAATTTTTTTTATTTTTAATTCATAAAAAATCCAAAACGGTAAAAAAAGTGTCAAGTCCTATTACTTTCGCGTAAAGTCACATAACCTTTAAATAAAATGAGACACAGATCATGAAAATCGATGGACGCGTTTCGCTTTTATTCACAATTAAGTGAAGGTATCTCATTTTGATAAGAATATTGATTTTATGTTTCAATGAATTTGGATAATATTTATTATATATTATTTATTATAATTATTATCACGTAAAATTAAAAATTATAACAGGTAGTTATTAGGTTATTACATAGATACATAGGTTATAAAAATCGATGAACGCAAAACTTATTTTCATTTGTTTGCGCCCTTTACTTTCTTGTGTGGTGGTTCGTCCAATTGTGCAGAGTCTGTATCGGATGAGGATCTGTCTTCATCTGGAAAAAATCAATTGTTTTTAATCAGTCAGTTAACTTCATTTTTGTGACTTACCCTCGGAGGAAACTCCCATTGTATATTCTTCTTCATCTTCATTGTCGGGATCGTACATCTTTTGCGACCACCAACAAATTTCAGCCACCAGCGAATCGAGCCTTTTGCCTTTATGTCGCGTTTCCATTGGCATTGCCACTTGATGGAAGCGCTCGCCATGTTCATCCGACTCTGAGGCTAGCTGCTTGCTGAAGTATTCGAGATGGTGATGCAAGAAGTGAATTTTGGGGGACATATTCACTTCAATTTTCTGCAAGTAGTGCAACATCTTGGTCACAAGAGCGGGGTAATTGTGTGCTCGTGTACTTCCCAAAAAATATCGTATGACCTTCTTCACTGCCCTCCACGAAAAGTAATCATTACCGTCTAAAGCACCTTTAAATTCCTTTCATTTCATGAGCTTTCGTATATCCGGCCCATTCAGAAAACCTTCCTTCAATTTTGCTTCGCTGATTCGTGGGAAAATATTTTCCAAACAATCAAGAATTTTCGGTTGCTTCACAATGGCTGATGAAATTTTTTACGATTCCCAGTTTGATATGGAGAGGGGGCATGAGGACGTTCTCCATTGGCACCAGTGGATCATTTACGCAGTTGTGTCCTTTCTCCGTTGGATCTCGAGCAAACCACTTATGCGTTTCGTATTGGTTTCCTTTAAATCGGGTATACCAAAGACACAAGAAACACATGTTTTTCGTATAGCCTTCTTGGAGACCTCTTAGCATCGCCACGACTTTCAGATCACAACTGATCCGCCACATGTGATCAGTGTAGCAAACTTTATCCAAAATTATTTTCATGGAATCGTATGTTTCGTTCATGTCTGTGCTGTAGCCAATGAGAATGCTTGGTTTTTTATTATATTTATGTAGCAAAACAATTTTCAGGCTTGATTTCGAAGAATCGATGAAAATTCGCCAATCAGCTGCGACATAATTAATAGCCATCGCCTCCATCAGTCCCTTTATATCGTGGCAGTAAACAAATATGTTCTCTTCGTTGAGTGTGTAGCACCGTTGGAATAGCAACTGTCGTCTTCTTTCAAAAGCTGGGCAAGTTTTTCTGATTCACGTTGAGAAAGGTTTAATTCTGCAACAATCTTGTCCATTCTTGCTTGTGATATTGGAATTATTTTGTTCGATGGGTCGGCTTCTGGTGTTGGTTTATAGGTGAAATCCGATTGATCCATTGTTTCAATAGAAAAAGAAGTTTCTCTGTCAGGACTTGGAAGCGGTGGAATTGGTATTTCATCCGAATGCGGTAAAGGTATTTGTGCACTTTTAACAGATATGTAAACTCTTCGTTTAAGGCCTTTACGATTTATTCCACATATTTTGTTTACGCAAGCGTAACAGTTGTCGGAATTGTGCTCTCCTGGATCAGTCCAAATCATTGGTACATCAAAACGAAGTGAATTGCGTTTCCCTTGAATCCACATGTTAAGACCATTGTAGCACGTTTTACAAATTTTGTCTGGGACCCACGAAACGCCGCGAATTATTTCGCAATCAAAATAAAGTTTAAAAGCGCACTCAACTTGCTCAGTGAGTAATGCAGCATTTGTTGAAAAAGCTCTTTTGCCACAAACGTAACAAAATAAATTGATATTTTCTGGACAATTTGCACTCATTTCGGTTTTAAACTTTTATTACTTTTTCGTCACTTTAAAAAAAACCCGTACTTTACGCGTTCGGAGACACTTGTTGAATGACAAAAATCGATCAGCGAACACCTATAAATACTACGTAAGTTTCAATATTTTACTGAGGGGTACTTATGAATTCGCGCATCTTTTAAGGGTTTGCTATAAACCTGATTCGTGTGCGTTTTAAATTTTTCGAAACGTTCTAAAACATGACCACTCATAAATGTGGGTGCAATTTGTGTAAAAAAATCATGCATGTAGCCAACGGAAAAAACCCAAATAATTAAAAAAGTGCACTTTCCTTTTTTCCTTTTAATTGTCCACGCACATTTATGACCGTTTTTTAGTTTGTTACCGCTACCATAAAAATCAAATAACCTTTTGTTTATTACTTTTTTTTTAATTCTGACAGTCATAAAAAAATTAATCAATGTTTTTTCCAAGGAATTTTGAGCATATCTCGAGCAAATTTTTGAAATTCATACCTTCACTTAATTGTGAATAAAAGCGAAACGCTTTTCATGATCTATATCTCATTTTGTTTAAAGGTTATGTGACTCTACGTGAAAGTAATTGGACTTGACACTTTTTTTACCATTTTGGATTTTTTATGAATTAAAAATAAAAAAATTCAATTTTTTTGGCAAAAAAAAGTTTTTTTCTTCATACATTTATTTATAACTGCGAAACTGCCGCTTATGCAGCGAAACATTGTATGAACAGATTAAAGGAATTGTAATTCCTAATTTTTTTAAATTTGTTTCAGCAAAATCGGACTGGTGGTTCTCTAGTTATGTCAAAAAAAGAAAGGTCACAATTTCCCCTATATGATAGTTACTAACTTCAAATCGATATATCTCGATTCCTAGACGTGACCCAGCGAAACGTCGGGACACGTATAACTTCTTTTTTACCGATATAACTTTCCCCGGTAGTTTGAACCCTTCCCGATCACTGACCCCTACCATTTGTCGCACAGTGTAATAATAATAATAATAATAATAATAATAAATACTATTTCTTCTTAAATTTGCGTTCTAAACAGATAATAACGTTTAAATTAAATAATTTAAATGTTTTCTATTTCCAATCATATTGAAAAAAGAGCTAAAATAAATCGAATTTCAAGAGGCAATAAAACCGAAATTGGAACTAAGTTTAAAAAAAAAAACAAACCTTTTTGGGGGTTTGTTAGTTTGTTATTGAGGCAATATTTTATTATTGCACTCTGTTATTTTTCTGATATTTAAAATTTTTGATAAACAGGTTTCATATACATTAAAGTACCTTACGAAAAAAAGTTGCAAATGTACTCTCTAGAAGTGCAGATATTAGTATGTTCTTATATGATTTCTAAAATATTACATCTGAATGTTTTCATTTGAATGAGCTGCACCATTTTTAAAATATCTCTAAAAATATGGATTTCTTTCAATAGCATTATCAAAATTTTCGTTATAAGAAAATTAACTTTAAACTTGGAGCATCCATTTAAATAATTCTTAAATTTCTTTTAATTTGAAGAATATTAAGATTTAACATTTTTTGTATTTTTTAGGTACCATTGAAAAGTCTATTTTGATACTATTGAAGATTACAGATAATTAACCCTTTAAGGGAAAAAGGGTCAATTTTACATATTTGATTCCCAAAAGGTTAAATCAGCAATTATTGTAAATGAATTGTATGGAAGTCTTCATTACACTTAAATATCATTTAATTTATGAAAAACATGATAAATTCTTTTAAAATAGCGGTAAAATAATAATAATAGAGCAGCAGAAAGCCTTTGAAATTTAGTAGCTATTTTACATGAATTAATAGCTTTTTTGATAGATGTATGCTTCTGGCGATATTTATTTTCTTAACCAACCATTTATATGGTCCAGCTCACTGGAGCGTAATACTTGAACCGAAATATTTTGGGGACTACTTTATAACATATCAATCTTTAATATTATGGGCTAACATTTGCAACATTAATGTCCCCATGCAACATCCATAAATACATAGAGTATGTCAAGAAATTCTTTTTACAATTAACAAAAAATTATTGTTTCAAATTTGTTTTACAAAATTCGCAAATCTTTTATAAAATTGAAAATCTTTTTTGTTACATTTTGTTTCTTTAACGGGTTTTACCAAAAAAGAATTCATTTTAGTTGTAATTACTAAAGTACAACAATAAAAACTACAAATACCCTTTAATCTACCCTGTCAAGAAGTGTTTAAGATGTTGCATAAGTGTATTCTTTATAAATTAATTTAATGACGAAACATTGGAGCTTAAATCTAGTAGTAGCCGTGCGCATAAAATATTCGGCAGAGTTGAACTTAGAAAAATAAAGAAATCTTTGCAAATATCCACCAGGGCTCTGTTAAGGGACTCCAGGAAGAGTACGTCATTTTTGTCTTTCAAGAAACAATAACAAAAAACACAGCACGAATACAAATACAGGTTGAAAGCTAAGAGGAAAGAAACACTCTTATTGGGGCAAACTGTTGATAAAATTATTGTGTGTTCCGTCCCGTCAACTAAAATTTCTGGGACGAATTTATATTTTGTGAGAATGCTAAAATTATGTTGTAGTATAATTTAATCCAGACGGAGTATGGCGTAAACCTTCAAAAGGTTTTGTATTTGGAAATATATTTGTAGTTGGAAATTCGGTATGTTTTTAAAACAGCGTAGATGTGTAACAATATTTTAAGGGTATAAAAGCTCGTTTAATAAAATGTGGTAATAAATCTGAGCGATAAAGCGAATAAAGAACAGCAAGCCAAAATTCAAGTTATTTTGAAATAATGACTCCAAGTACATAGGGGCAAAGGGTGATAATCCGGCTTTGTTTAATTCTAAAAAGTGTTGTATATCCAAACAAAGAGTCCAAGTTTGAATCTCACATTAAATTTGTGTCCATATGTGAAGAAAAAGTAGCTAAGAGGTATTACAATATTATAATGAACTAAAAAACGCAATATTGGTAGAATATCTAAAATTCCAATTGACTATGACATTAATTTATTAAATTATTTGATGAAAAGGGTTTCTGGATATGAAAATTTTAGTTTTATTAAACAATATTTGTGAATGTGTTAATCGTTTTTATTAATGCACACAAAACTTGTAAAGGCTTAATATTGAAACTTAAAAAAAAAATCTTAAAAATAGAAGTATTGTTTCATCCCAACCATAATAAAGAAATTTCATAGAGCTCCTAAAGTGCTATCAGCAAATGTTAAAACTATCACTGTTTTTGTTTGCTATTTACAAAATTGTACAAAATTTACAAAATTGTGCAAAACTTTTATTGGAGAAAAACCTCTAGAAAAAGTGAGTAATAATAGACATATATCAATACTGATTTGAAAAATATAGTCGTTTAAATCACAATATTCCTTGTAAAATGTGCGATTTTGTCCTTTTTTTAAATGTGAATTTTCGCAAAATTTTAAACATATATGATAAGTTTACATCGAAAATAATTCTTATTATTTTGAGGTTAAGATTTTTGAAGTTAAGAACATCTTTTTGAGTCCATACAATTATAAGTCCTTAAAATACTTCGCCGACCCCTGAATAGTATTAAACAAATAAAATGATCTCATTTGACATCAATATCAATGTAATTTGTACTTCGCTGTAGTTGTTAGCAAGCGGAATGTATTTGGAGAAGAATGCCGCTGTAGCCGGTATAAATGATATTTCTTAATTTTTTTCACATTATCAATTTTAACCATTAAGATGATTCTTTATAAATATAAATGAAGTCATATCTAATCTTACACAAATTCGGAACAAATTTTGAAAATTTGGCGAAAATTTTGAAAATTTGGCAAATATTTTAAAAAGTAAACAAAAAAAATTTTTATTTTAAAATTTGTTAATATTAATGACTCGGAAATGTTATTTATTAAAAAATTTTGTTTGCCCGATATTTTGGACAATTTCGATAAAAGTATTATTTGTCAGTAGCGAAAAACATACATTTATATAATAATATTTACAACAATTATGCGGAAGTTTGTGATGATAGTATCCAATCTTTTTGTGTTTGTTAAAAAATACTTTATTTCTTCCTATTTCTTAGATCAGAGTATACATAGTTTCAATATTAAAGCATATTTAAACGTTAATTAGTTTATAGTTTTCTGTTGAACTTTTTCATATAGTTATTTATAGAATTATTCATTTATTATATTTTATTTATTTTATTATATTCTAACAATTTTTAATAAATTATTTATTGTAAATTTTCATAAACAGAACAATTTCTATAAATTTGCAATTTTATTTTGCTCTTTATATACTCGTATAAAAGATAAGGTTCTAAAATTTGCTAAACAGGATGTATCATAAATAATTATTTCTGTAGTTTTTATTTTGTTTTCAATAAAAACTTGTTAAAAATGGTTTTTGATTTGTATGGGAAAACCAAACAAATTTACGTAATTTTTTTATTCAAAAAACAAATAAAGCCAAAAACTAATAGTTTTTGTTTGGTGTAAATGGCATATAAAATATAAAAATTGTTGAAAACATCAAAAACATGTCTACATTAATTGAGATCACTTAATTCAAAACAAAGGGTTAAATTCCCTTTCTGAAATAGTCTTTAAAAAAATAATATGAAATTAAAAGCTCTGTTCCAGAACTAGTCAGATTTACAGGTTTTAGTCAGAATTTGTTACAAAAACAACAAAATATAAATAAATTTTGAGTACCGGAACACTTTCTGACTAAGAACCAGAATTCTGATTAGTACTGAACTTAGCTAAAATTTTAATATATTTTTCTCTCGATTTTTTTTAACTATTGTTTCTATATATTTACTTAATATTTCAATGGACCTATCAGTATAACCTAACCGTAAAACGGATAAATAAAAAACTAATTGCATATTTATGAAATGAAAAAAAAACCTTCGGATTTGCTTTAGATAAAGAAGTTCAGCGAATCATAATATAAAGTATAAGTTCACAGTTTAACTAAATTTTTAGTTCAAATCCTTTCTATGTCTAAAATTTCATCAAAGCAATTATCAATATATCCATTAAACCAGTCTGAGACTCTATTGGTACATCAACTCCATGTTTGCAACTATCGACTGCACTGTCATTCGTAGAACAACAATATGTTTTTCCAAATCAAGTTCAAAATCTTCCAGTTTGTTTCTTATGGAAAATTGATACAAAAAGGTGAATTTGTTTTCTGTATCTCCTCTAAACCCAAATCATAAATAACAAATAATTTAAATCTTACATTATGATTTTTTAAAATGACAATTATTAATTTGGTTTAATTTTTGTGATTGAAAAACGTCCTTAACTTCAATTACGCATTACACTCCTGACACATATTCGGTATTTTTTACTGAATAAAATTTGTTGAATATAATTTCAAATTATGGTATCACTTGGCGACGTACTAAAACCTTTAGACTTTAAACGTTCTATGCAACAGTTGTTTTTAAGCAAAATTTGTTAAAAAGAATAAAATAAAAAACATTTCTAAAACTAATTAAGTAAATTTTTGAAATATTTTTTACTCCAATTTAATCACTGATTTTAATTTTATCGAACAATTAATTATTTTATTTTAATGTGCCGATTACTCCAACAAACATTATTCCAGTGAAAACCTTATATTTTATGCAAAATATGAATTCAATAAGTGTTGTTTCTCGACTGGTTAATAGTTTGAATCTAAAACTTGTAAATTGTCAGTGCAAAAATGAAATAAATCAAAAAGTCCTTGTAAGTTTCAATTCAATGTTTTATATTTTTTAGGTTTAAATGGCTGTATTTACTTGAAATTTAAGTGAATGATCTAAAATTTTGGATTTCTAGTTATTTTGTAAGGTCAACCAAAATGCATCAACACATTTTCTGTTTTTGAAACAAACTTTTGAAATACAGGATGCATAAAGCGGGTTTCAAAGAGATACGAACATTTTTAAATTCCTCATATATGACATCACTATTTCACAAATAGAAAATTAAAAATATTGGAAACAGTCACCTTTTTAAATATGATTTATTCATTTTTGACACACTCTTCTTACGTTTACCTTTAAAAACCGACTTTAAATATGAAATATATTTTTTTTTAAATTTTGATTTTTTAAATTAACTTTTGATGCAATTATATTAACAACACTTGATAGATTATAACAGGAAAAAATTTAAGATTTAAGTGATTCCGTGTGGTACCGACAAGCACTCAAACTTAAAAAAATCCAAAAAACTTAGAAAATAACAAGTTTTTTTCTTTCTTGTGATTTCTCTAATCGCGAATTTTAGCATATATGTCCAATTCCTCTAATATGAACTACAAACACTTGTAGAAATAGGCCAACTTATATTCAATCAGTTCGTCGTTGACTATAGTCAAGACTCGTCTACAATGTATATACATATATTGCAGACGAGTCTAGAATTATATTGTAGACGAGTGGTGAAACCAAAATTTTCAAAATTCCGATTATTGCAAAAAAAAAAAAAAATAATAATAACTTTATTGCTCTTGTAATTATAAATCGTTTAAGATGCATCTCGTTAATGTTCCCTCAATATCAGCGCTACAAGGGGTTCCCAAACTTGGGGAGAAGAAACGTGAATGGCTCTAAGAGGTATTCAATGAAGCTAAAGTATCGCGTGATCTAAAAAGGTTTCCATTTTTCATTTTAAAATCGTTGTGGCGCGATAAAATATTAATTTGCAAAAATGTTATAACACTTTAAAATCGATCTAAAATTTCGTGTATTTTATATTAGCATTTTTTACATTTTATGTGAAATTGCATATCCTGAGATCGCGCAGTCTTTAACATGTCATAAATCGTCGAGGCACAACTAAGAGATATATATTCTATGAATACCCATAGTAAATTAAATTAATATATTTTATTAATATATTTCTGTTAACTTACTTATTGTTATATTATTTTTACGTTCTTATATTTTTTAAATAAATATTTCCATTTACTCTTTAATTATCCAATTATGAAATATTTTCTGTTAGTTACATTATTTATAAATTTCTTTAAATTACATTATCTCATAACAAAATGTAAAAGTTAGTTCTTAAGCAACAGGAGAAATGTTTAATTGAATGATTTTAGAAAAAATAAACATTGAAAAATTAATAAAAAAAAAAAAATAATAATTAGTTTTAATAAAATTATTCAAGGCGCTAATTGAAATCGGTGAAAATGTATACCACTATGTAGGTGTTATTATAGCTTATATCGCACTAAAGTGGCAATCTAAAATAATTACGCATTTGAATTTATTTCAACATTTTTGGTTGTGTATTTTTGTCATTATAAAATTTATTTTATAGTTCTGCAATTCGTTTGAAATTCTAGCAAAATTAAAAAAAAAAAAAAAAAAATCTTAAAAATATACATTTACTTGAAGAAGTAAGATAACGGAAAATAGTAAAATAAATTTTAGTGTCAATAAAAAAAAGAAAATGTATTTATTGAGTCAGCAGCTGAATCGATTCAACTTTGTCCGTTAGAACGTAAGTCCGATCATGTAAATTACAGGTACATTTGGAAGATAATTTAACGCAATATGGTAGACGGAACTTGTATAATCTAGCGATGAAGCCCATTGTTTAAAACCTGCCCATTACTTTACGTAGCTTCCATACGAATGTCTTTCCAGAATAGGGTACAACTCCTATAAATCTCTTATATCTTACATAATTCAACACCAATAAAATCTTTTGTAACCTTAAACATTCCATCATTTTTTTAGTAAAAATATTAATTTATAGGTAAATGTAGATTTAAAAAACATCAGTCTATATTTGACCGTGGCTCCCATAAAAAAGCCCTTCCTGAAAATCTCTTAAAGGTGTATAAATTTGTGTGATAATACAATTTTGTCACATAAGTTTTATATAAGTATAAATCATAATTCCAAAATTTGGAAGACATCATTATAAACTGGCCATAGATTCCCACAGAAAACGTTAAAAAATTAAACGTATTTTTGAATTATTCTTTTACAAATAAAATTCAACTGGAAATTTAAAATACATTTTTTATTAGTTTTGCTCTTATATTTATTAACATCATTTAAAGATTCTTTTTGTGGTTTGATATGAAAAATACATTAGTTAATTAAATCCAGTTAAAAAAATATCGAAAATCAATGTACACTTTGTTTTTACTCTATGTTCTAAAGGGAGACTTAAATAGATTTGTGGTCGCGATTATATTCAATAATATAAAAATAACCGAACATCCTTTAATTTGTGTTTTATATACGTCTGTGTAGGTTACAAATGAGCATTTATTATTGATAACGGACTTAAAATGAAATTTTTACAATATTTTTAAACTTCTGAATTTCAACTACCATAACATAAACTGACATTTCTTGTCCATTAGTATCATTTGAAAAAATGTCATATATTAAAAATGTGTCAAAAAAGTTTTATAAAATTAAAAAATTAGAAAATCTATGCATACTTTGTTTATTAAAACTTATTTAATGAAATGTTCAAAAATCACTATGATCGTGATTTATCTTCGGTGTCATCAACAGTGCACAGTTGGACAGAATCGAAATTTTTTGGAAATAAATCTGTAACTTCTGACCGGCCGGTTGGATTTTCATGAAATTTAGTATAGGCGTAGCAGAGGAGTGTACAATGTTATGCTTAGAAGGGAGACACAACAATCCTTCCAGGGGCGGAGCTAAGTGGGCTCAAAGTTAGGTCCCTCTGACATAAAAATGTGAAATTTTTCGTGACATATTCAAATTTAAAGTAGCGATGGCAGACTCTTTGGAACACATTAGAGTTTTCGAAACTACATTCGGTACATAGGTTTTAAGGTTTTAGAACATACAGGCTAAATTAAAAATTTTGTTATAAAAGAGGGCAAATTCCGGAGGGTCTGCAATTAGATCTATTATATGTTTGAGTTTGTTTTTAATTTTGGAGTCATCTCTGTGAAAAAACCTTTCAGAAAAATATAAAATTATTATATGTTCCTAAAGAAAATTTTATTTTAGGGAAAAATAGCGTAAATATTTTTTCGGACAAAAAAAAAACACATTTTTTTTTATTCTCTAACTGATTGAGTAAAAATTTTGGGTCACATATTGAAAAAACTGGAAAAGATTTGACAAAATAGAGATAGTTGAAATTTCAAATGTTAACTTGACAAATGAATTATTATGTAAGCAATATATTGATGCTACTAATAATAGGCTCATTTAAAAACTAGTAAGATTTTCATTAAAAATTATTAGAACTAATATCCTGTACATCCATCCTTATTTAGAACAACGTTCTGTATTCGTTCTTGACTTCTGGCAAGTTTGCAACGAAGTCTTCTTATGTGTTTCCCTATAATTCATCTCTATTTTTAAAAACTTCTTTCGACAATCTTTTCTTGTAATCTTGAGCAGCTTGAAACCCAAACACTATTCTGAGAAAACCTTACCTCAAGCTAAGTTTGGGATCATTATTTTTCTCAAATGTCCAAAGATAAAGACGTATTCTCTACGGCACACAGTGGTCCCAAAAGGATTTTTTAATAATTCTGTAACTTGTGAATTGTAAATAATGATTCACAGGTCAGAGTTGAGGTGTTTTTAAGTTGATTTCGAAGATCATAGCTTTCTAGCGGGTCACGGAGGTAGAGAGTATACCATCAAAGTTGATAATCTCGGATATGCAATTGTCTTAAAAAATTCACCAAAAATTCATTTATGGCTTCAATGTGAAACAAATTTACATATAGTCCTTTTAAATCTCTTCAAAAGCATGCATACACATGTAGGTTATCTCTTTTATTTTAAGAGATATTTAAGTCAAAGCAAATTTTATCCTCATTTTTGACCTAGTTTTTTAAACTTGGGGGCCTTAATTTAGACCCTAGATTTTTTTTAAATATCCGTTAGATTTCTAAAAAAAATCTAAATAATATTCCCGCAAGAATTATATAAATATATTTATCTGATAAAATGTTTTTTGGATCATTTTCTAAAAAGGGGTTATATTCTCTCACTTCTAAAATATTTTGTTTTTTTCTGGACAACTAAATGTAAATGCTTGTAAAGCAAAATCGGAGGAGCTTTTGCAACGGTTTCCCCTTAAGCATTATCCAAACTATGTCAACTTTGAAAAAGTTTTTTAATTTTTTTATTTTATTTATTTATTTTTTTTTTTTTTTTGTAAAATTCTCAAATGTCATAGCCGAGATTTACAAAAAGATATTGGCTATATAACCCCATATGTTGGTTAAACACATACAAAATATTTTCAGAGCAAAGCTTTTTACAATATCGGGGTGATCTTTTTAATGAATACAGTCCATTTTTGGAACAAGTTTTCCCCGGACTGAGATTTCAAGAATTTTGGTACGAAAAAGTGAGAGTTTTTTTAATTCCCTGATTTTATCTATATAGCGCTAAAAATTCGTTGGAATACCTTTACTTGTTTAAATTTTATTTAAGTCCAAATATCATCATTATTTCTCAAAAATATGATTAAAATACAAATTTTAGTTTTTCATAATTTTAATTTAATTTTTAATTTTTTTAATTTTTCATAATTTTGTATGAAAAATGCAGACATGTTACAAGTACAAGCACAAACCAACAAAAACTTTTTAGTTTTCGGTAATAACAACTACTTATTAAAGTAGTTTCTTGGTAATAAGGCGTCATTATTATTTTCCTACTCTGTATTACATTAATAAGTACTCAATAGTATAATAGCACAGTAATACTGCAATGGATGAGTTGGCTAGAGCGCCGGATTAAAAACCAGAAGGTTGTTGGTTCAACACCATTCTGAAGCTATTAGTTTTTTATAACAAAATGTCTAAAAAGATATTTTAAACTAAATAGAGTTTTTTTTCGCTTAGGATGCTATGTGCGAGATGGTGTACTGAGTAAGACGTTGGTCAGTAAAAACGAATGGTTAGTGTGTGTGTTTTTTGTTTTTTTTTTTTATTTTTGTTTTCGTTTAGGTACTTATTTTTGAGTACCCCTAGAGTCAAAAAATAACTACATGAATTTGTGGACAAGTCGAACAAAAATAACTAGTTATTCAGGCAAAAAATAAGTAGTTTATTTTTGTTAGCTTACCAGGAAAGCAAATTTTTTGCTGGGAATGTAAAGACAACAGAAGAATTTAACGTTGCATTGCTGTTTACATTTTACATAAAATACATGGGAAAAGTGCTAAAAATTACGTAAGAAAACGAAACCAAAACAAAATAACCAAAATTCCAGTCGCGGGAAAACTTGTTTCAAAAATTAAGTTTTTTCATAAAATGAGCAAAAAACGAATTATCATTACTAAAAAGTAATGATAATTTACTTCTAATCAAATTTACAAAAATCACATTTTTTTATAAAATAACATAAAATATATGTCTTTAGCCAATTTTTTTATATAATTTTTTGGCTACCTTAGTTTCAGTATGTTTACCATTGAATGGCATTAAAATTTTCGAAATCGGTGTCAATAAAAATTGGACTTGTGGCCAACGAAATTAATTTCTGAGACTTCTTTGGTAGTTGTTTCCAAACAAATTAGTTTTCATTTCGTCACTAGGTAATATGTTTCTATATATTATGTTTTTTTTTTGTCTTCACATTCAGACTAAAGTAAATTTTCTTTAACAAGTTCTAAAATTTTTTATGTGCATTAATGGACATTTTCAGGCATTTCTTCCCCGAAATTTTACCTGCATAAGACGAAGACGAACTTTTTGCGGACCTATTTCATTAGAAATATTAGCTAAAAGAGCAATGAGGAAGTTCCTTTATACCTTCTATTTCTATCATTTGCTATTCCATTTTTTACTGTGTTTGAACCATTTTTTCTTACTATTTTCTATATCAAGATATAATTTCTTTATAATATTTTCCATTAAAATATAATCCTTCTTACGCTATTACGCAAAGCAACCAAAAAAGGACAATGCAATTCGCTTTAATTAACTGTATCTATGAGCAACAGTTTTTGGTATTTAAATTGAAAACGTATATGTAAATCAATTCGAATGTATAATAGGAGTATTTCTGAAGAATTTTCAAAAATTATTGTCACTTTAATATCATCCTATAAGGTGTATCTATACTTTTGAGCAGATGTGTATGAATATAAAAAACAAATTTCCTTACATTGCATTAAATTTTAAATGTAAAAATATTTTAATAGTTTTAATTAATATTGTGAAGGAATTGAAACTACTCCAATTCAAAATTTAGTTAAATATGACAAAATATAAATTTGTTTGAATTGATATTGAAAAACTTAAAACAACAACTGAATTTCTTAACAGAAAATATTAGTAGTTGGAATTATTTATAAAATTCGATTATAATAAAAAGAAAACAAATTTCGGATAATTTTCGTTTACAAATTATTTAAAAAAAAAAAAATAAATTTTACAAAAATATTACATAGAAAAGAAATAAATTCGCAAAATATTCTGCTTTAAGCATCTTTGAGTAAAGAACAAGATTTATAGTTTGACTTTAATATTTTTTTCCTTTGGATATTAATTTTATTTAAACCTATGAGGTTTTATATGAAGCAGCTATTGTAACGATGAGACTATACTAAATTCCCCGGATAATATCCTAGTTGTTAACAAGTCGACCTCCAATACTTTTTTCCAACGTTTTAAGTGATTTAGTTAAATGGTTGTTGGGGATAGAGGTAAGAAACATCAACATAATGTTGAATAGTTTTTAATTGGATCCAATTATTAAATTTTAATAAATAAAATCATTTATAAATAATCTTCAGTACCATATAATTTTGGGCGCTGTAAAATTAGGGCTCAAGCTATGCCAGCTAAGTTAACCAATTTATGTATCTTGTTACTAGTGTCCATGAAGCTGTATACAATATATTTATACTAAAGGTGCCAGAAGAATGTATTGGAACTAATTGCAAACACATTTATTTTTTTGTGTTATTTTATCATAATTCTTTTCCAAATAAAAAATAAAAATCACTGATAATTTGTTATTTTAATTCACAATAGAGTAACAGCTATTCTATCTTTTCTATCGTATTACTTTAAAAATCAGTTGCACCATATTTATACAGTTATTGAAACCAAATTATGAACGTTACACAGAACCGACAAAATTCGATTGGCAAAAGATGAGGTTGCCACAACGAGTAGAATTTTCTTAGCATCAGTACTTTTGAAACTCATTTTTTGAACCTTGTCTGAACAATTATGGCAATAATAATTAAAAATTCTTCCTTCTTCCCCGGTTTACGTAAATCTGTTTCTTTTAGCGAGAATTGCGATATCGTTACGATTTTGTAGCCTTAGGGTTTTTGCCACCTCAATTTCTTCCAATTTTCATTCTATAGTTATATTGTATAACGAAATGTTTCTTTTAGCCTCAGATTCTAAAATTTTCTATTCTAAAGACAAATATGTTCACTTGACTTCACTTTCCCGATGTAGAATCAATAAACCTTTCTGCACTGTGATCGAAGAATTCACAAAAATATGGGCGGATCTATCCTAATTTTTTAAATGCATTATTAATTTCAACAACAACACAATACTTTTATTCGAAACACGAAATGCAAGTAATTCAAAAACTTTTTTTCTTAAATTACAAAATATCAGTCGACAAATATCTGGAGACCAAAGAAGTAGCCTATAATGCACTTACAAGACAATTATTGTGAAGTAAATAGCAAAAGTAGAAAATCGCAATTTATTTTGTACGACAGTGCACAGTGGGGCAGAATAGAATTTTTTTTGGAAATAAATCTGTAACTTCAGATCGGCCGGTTGGATTTTCATGAAATTTGGTACAGCCGTACAACGTTATGCTTGGAAGGAGGGCATAACAATCCCGCCAGGGGCGGAGCTAAGGGGGCTTAAAGTTAGGTACCTCTGAGATAAAAAATTTTTAATCGCTTGTAAAATTTTTGTTTCTCGTTCGATTTCAAATATTTTTATATACTGTTCTATTCCCTGATAAGACCTACAAAAAAAATGTCCTATTTATCTCTTATAGTTTTCGAGTTATTCGCGTTTGAATTTTTAAGCACCATAACTTTGCATGTTCTTGGTCCAGTTTTTTCATATATATCCTACTATTTCCGACCGATTTTATTAGTTTTTTTCTTAACTAGTTAAAGAACAAAATTATCTATTGAATAAAAAAAATTTAAGTCGATGTCTTTACCAAGCCCAAAAATAAACGATTTTGAATATGAAAATTGCAAAAAGGCGACTTTTTGTATTTTTTTTAGCGAAAAAGTATTTACACTCTTTTTTATCTAAAATAAAATTTTCTTTAGCAATATATAATAATTTTGCATTTTCTGAAAGATAACTTCACAGAGATGACTTTAAGACAAAAAACAAGCCCAACAACTCAATTCGTCATGGTACATACCCTCCCGAATTCGACCCATTTTATATGAAAGTCTTGAATTTAGATCATATTTTCTCAAATCCCAAAGCACGAAACGACAAGCGGAATATATTTTAAGAATCTTCAATATGTTGTTAAAAGTTTTAAATCAAAATCTACGGGACTTCGGAAAAATGTGGATTCTATAGCCAGAAATGTAAAAAATCCCATTTTTGGGAATTTTGATTAGTTTAATTGGGAATTCAGGAAAACTCTATCCCTGATTGAAATTTGGTTAACGCGCTTTTATTTAATAAGATCCACATTTTCTGCAAATTTCATTAAGATATATTTATAAACAAATATGTTATTACAATTAAAAAATTTGTATTTTCTCCAAAAACCCCAAATTGGGCCTTTTGTTTGGTTTATTTCTAATTAGCGAAAGAAATTTTAAAAATATGTATTCCAAATTAAGCTTATCTTTTAGCATATATAATTTTGCAAAAAGATTCAAGTCAATATTATGCCTCATTTCAGAAATATGCGTCTTTAAACTTTTATATTTCCAATTTATTGTATATATGACTATATTTTTACAAACTTGCAACATTTGCCTTTAGTATTGCGTGAATAATTACTTAGAAAATTATGAATATTTCTGTATACTCTTACTAATATCTATACACAAAATATTTTTATAAAAATAATTAATAAATATTTTTACTTTTAATAGGGTTGCCACATTTTCCAAATTTAAGTAAATCTTTATCCTTTTCTAAGCATTCATATATTTCTATTAATGAATTTAAAATGACAAAACAAACAAAAAATGTCTATTTTAACTTAATCAATAAGTATTTTATTAGTTTACATTTATGGTGTTTACCTAAATTTAACAAATGTATTTATCTATTGGTGATGGTTAAAAATTTATATTTTTATGAGCTAGTGACAATGCACAGGTAATACCCTTGCCGGTGATACCTAACAGCAACGTATAATATCAATGAATTCGGTATAGGTACTTTCCCAAGTTGAGCCTTTCAGATATTTTACCTGATGAAAATTCATAGAATACCTGTAAATATATATACCTGTGCGATATATCTAATAGATATATATAAATGCTAATTCTTATCAACATCATAACGAAGTTGATTACCATGGTGATTACATTGAAACAATTGTGTTGTGTCTGTGGAGTTTATCTAAAAATGATCTTAATCGTTTGGAAACTATAGTAGAGTTCATAGAAACTACATATCATGCAAAAGTCGATGTCATTGGTAATTCTCATATAGAGAGCTTTTTAAAGTTGTATGACGTAAAAATGATGTCCTTGAATCAGCGTACTAACAGATTAAAAATTAAACATTCCGATTGGATGGATACTGATATAGAAATATCGGCGTGCAAAATATCAACTGTAGCACCCTGCAATATATATGATGGTTTAAGAAGAAAAGACTGGCCCATAATAAATTAATATTGCTGAAATACTGCCAACTGCATCACCAAAACGTCTTAAACGGATTGCCGAATGTGTACCTACTCCAACATCACAATTCAATTTTACAGAGGAAGAAGCAATTGCTTTAATGCTTGAACTGGACCTCAGCCGAAACAAATATCAAATTTTAAGAAAAGCTCTGCTTGAAAAGGGACACTCAATTCTACCATCATATAAGAATATTCAAGAAAAAAAGCAAACTATTTTACCATCTATTTAGGTTACCGAAAAGGAAGCATGTATAGAGCTATCTTCTTTGCTTGAGAATACAGCTACAGGATAGTTGCACATTTTTCCGCAGATCAGTTGGAAAAAGTAAATAACAGCGCCGTTGTATTAATCTGTAAGTGGGGATGTGAGGGACTATCAGCCGCTCCTGAATACAAGCATGCTAGTGGAAGTAAGAAAATGGCGAATTATAAAAGCGTATTTATAGCATCTTTGGTGCCATTAAGAATGCGTTCTTATTCCTTAAAGCAATCTTCATCAAAGTGTAAAAACTCATTTGAAGATATATGGCTTAACACCACTCCAGGGTCAAAGCATTTTCGCACACTTATTTGGTTCGAATACACAAGGGAGTCGAAGACAACAACAAAGGATTTAGTGGAATATACTAAAGATGAAATAAATGATTTACAACCCCTTCAAAGGACTAACATACTATTAATGGCAATTAATTGTAAGCACAAAATTAACTCTGCTAGATTTGGAGAATATGCAACAGAAATATCTAAACTACTTGTTTATCTATATCTATGGAAAGAAATGACACCAACAGTACATAAAGTATTGTGCCATGGCGAAATTATAATTGAACGAAATATTCCTCCACTTGGAAAGCTTACAGAAGAGGCTCAAGAAGCAAGAAAGAGAGATTTTAAGCACGCTCAATTATTCAGCTCCAGGAAATGCTCCAGAACGTCACAAAACGAGTATATTTTTAATAGCCTATTGTTATCATCAGACCCTGTACTATCATCAATGAGAAAACGTTGGATTTATTATGAGCCTATATCAACTCAAAATACTGAAGACTTGAAGGACCTTTATTATCTTTTAGATATGTATACAGATACAACAGATTATTTTATAGAAAATAAGTAGTATAAGTTTCAAATATTAGAAAAATTGTCTACATAAATTTAATGTAAATAAGTAATAAAAAATCGTATTAGAAATAGAATATTTATTAAGGAAGATGATAAATACCAAAAATAATAATATTGATTAAGTTAAAATAGACATTTTTTGTTTGTTTTGTTATTTCAAATTCATTAATAGAAATATATGAATGCTTAGAAAAGAATAAAGATTTACTTAAATTTGGATAATGAGGCAACCCTATTAAAAGTAAAAAATATTTATTAATTATTTTTATGAAAATATTTTGTGTGTATATACTAGTAAAAGTATACAGGAATATTCATAATTTTCTAAGTAATTATTCACACAAAACTAAAGGCAAAAGTTGCAAGTTTTTAAAAATATAGTCATATATACAATAAATTGGAAATATAAAAGTTTAAAGGGGGATATTTCTGAAATGAGGCATGTTATTGACTTTAATCTTTTTGCACAAGATCGGAAATTTTATATGCTAAAGGATAAGCTTAATTTGGAATACATATTTTTAAAATTTCTTTCGCTATTTAGAAATAAACCAAACCAAATGCCCAATTTGGGGCTTTTGGAGAAAATATAAATCTTTTAATTGAAATAACATATTTGTTTATAAAGATATCTTAATGAATTTTCCTGAATTCCCAAAAAAACTAATGAAAATTCCCAAAAATGGGATTTTTTACATTTTTGGCTATAGAATCCACATTTTTCCGAAGTCCCGTAGATTTTGATTCAAAAATTTTAACAACATATTGGAGATTCTTAAAATATATTCCGCTTGTCGCTTCGTGCTTTGGGATTTGAGATAATATGGTCTAAAATCAAAATTTTCATATAAAATGAGGGTGTGTACCATGAACAATTGAGTTATTGGGCTTGTTTTTTATATTGTAGTCATCTCAGTGAAGTTGCCTTTCAGAAAAGTGCAAAATTGTTATATGTTGCTAAAGAAAATTTTAGTTTAGATAAAAAAGAGTGTAGATACTTTTTCGGCTAAAAAGCACAAAAAGTCGTCTTTTTTGCAATTTTAAAATTCAAAATCGTTTATTTTTGGACTCGGTAAAGATATCGACTTCAATTTTTTTATTCAATAGTTTATTTTGTTCTTTAACTAGTTAAGAAAAAAACTAATAAAATTGGTCGGAAATACTAGGATATATATGACAAAAACTGGACCAAGAACATGCAAAATTATGGTGCTTAAAAATTCAAACGCAAATAATTCGAAAACTATAAGAGATAAATAGGACATGTAAGCATGTTTTTTATAGGTCTTATCAGGGCCTAGAACAGTATATACAAATATTTGAAATCGGACGAGAAACAAAAATTTTGCAAGCGATTAAAATTTTTTATGTCAGAGGTACCCAACTTTGAGCTCCCTTAGCTCCGCACCTGGGGAGAGTGTTTTGCCCCTTTTGCAAAAATAACATTTTACACTCCTCTGCTACGTCTGTACCAAATTTCATGAAAAACCAGCCCGCCAATCAGAAGTTGCAAATTTATTTCCAAAAAATTTCGATTCTGCCCCACTGTTCAGTGTAAATAGATGTGTAATGGTATGTATAAAAGTATTATGTAAAAAATATTAGGTTATGGGCCCATGTACGCGTCCATGCTTCAATTACTGAAAAATAAATTTTTGTTTCTGCAGGGTAATTCAAACCCCTTTCCATGCTTTGTTGAAAACTTTGTTGATTTATTTTACAGGATAAAAATTTATCTTAGTCTGAATACCAGTGAAAAAATAAATTTATTTCCTGTGGGGTTCTCTATATATCTGCATAATTTTATTCGAACCTTTTGAAATTTATTTAACAAAATTTTTAATTTAGTTTAACAAAATATTTAAACTTTAAAAAATCAAAACTGCTCTAGCAAGCGTTTAAAGGGGTTTAAATTATCCTGCAGGATCAAAAACACTTTTTTCAATAATTAATAATTAATATATATATATATATATATATATATATATATATATATATATGTATAACTTCATCTTACAAACCAATGAACGAATTTAGGGGGAGTTACACTCAAAATTCAAAAGTCGGTGAATTTTGGTACAGTCTAATATACATACGTATGTAAGTAAATTTATGTAAAATTTTAATAAAAATTCATTGATACCAAAGACATTTATCCAAAGTGTACTTTTGAGTGTATGAAAGTATGTATAAATGTACATATTTATTTGTATTTTTCGAATATTTCAATTCACATGTATTGAGATGTAGAAATACGTACTTATGTATGTATATATGTGTTTCAAATGTTCTTATATATACATACCTACATATGTAGTGTGTATTTTGAATGAGTTTTATTTGTAAAATGTTGAAATTTCATCGTAGTGTTCTACAGAAATAAAATTTGACATAATGTAGTGCGATGTAATATTTTTAAAGATAAAATTTTTTAATTCCGAGAATCATATGAATGTTTGTATATAAATTTGATGTATGTATACACACGCAGATAAAAATTATATTTGAGTATGGTTACGGCAAACATAAAAATATTTTTAATATCATGGTGTTTATAATTTGATTACAGCAAATAAATTATGGCTGCAATAATCAATAGTTTATTCCAGAATATGGTAGAAGGGCAATATATTAGAATAAAATTAGCGTACTAATGTTGTTATCTTTGCTACTTACAACCATGTTTTTTCTTTGCGTGTATATGTGTGTGAATAAGTGAGTGCTTGTGTGTTTGACTCTTATCAATAAGAATAGAAATGAAACAAACTAAAGTATTTTATGCAAAGTTTATTCTAGTTTACAAACATTTATTGTAATATTTGTAAATATAAAGCAAATAATTTCCGTTTGCGTTTGCCAAAATTTACCATGTATGTTTTTCCATACACACACAAACACACTTGCACAAATATACATTTATAAAAATGAATATTTTCATTTCAAAAAAAAAAAATCATGTAAATACAAGAATATGTGTATGTACTCTTATTAAAGATGCTATATATTGTATGTGAGACCGTATGTATGCGTGCTATTTTTATTTCATGAATTCATACACATCCATAAGTATATCCACAAGCACTAACATGTATTCATACTGATGTTAATAAAATTTTATAGATGACAACATGTGTAGTTTATGATTATTTTAAAATCTTATAAAGAGTAATTCTAAATAAAAGGTTTATAATGTTTAAAGTTTTTAAAAAAATAAAATTTTATAACAATTCGAGGATACTCTAAATTACTCTGGGAATATATAATACTTTTACTTACAATTCACAAGTTGACGTTTTCCACTTATGTTGCTCAGTTCGTAACTGTGTGCATGTAAGTGTATGTGAATTTGTTTGTTTATAATTCTGTTAAATGTGCAAGTACGTGAAATTGTCAGAAGGCTTTTTAAATAAAACCTAACTTTTAATATTTCTTATATATATTTAAATTCTCTTTAATTAGGTTAGGTTAGGTTCTTAGAGCAGATGTCTAGTCAATAAGAGACAGCTCACTTGGGTTCAATTTGGTTCCGTTGTGTAACCCCGATGGATCATATGTTGCCAACTCACATGTGCATAGCAGCGTCAGAAACGAACCAACCCGACGCTTGTATGAAAGAATTTATCCATCTGATATCATAATACATGTAAAAACGGACATCTTGAGCAGTCCTGATCTCGGCAAGAGTGAGACAGTGGCATAAAAGATGCTCCGCCGTTTCCTCCTCTTTCTCATCCCTACAACTTCTACAAAAGTCGTTAAAAGGGAGCCCTAGTCTCCTAGCATGTGCACCAGAAACTCAGTGCCCTGTGACCACGGCTGCCAGAATTCTTAGCCGATGCATCGATAGTCCCGTGATGCAGTTGACGTTATCTTGGTCGGAGTCCAAGAGAGCGTCCTCGTCAACTACTTCGCACACTCGCTCAAAATATTCACCAACAAACTCAGAGTTTGAGTGAGTGTCCTCTTGAGCAAGAGAACTAGTAGTATCCTCACAAGAAATTACTTCCGGAGTTTGATCATCATCGATCTGAACCGGTCTGTCTCTGTCATCCCTTCGGTAGACCTGTAGGAAGATCGACTTAAAACCATAGTAGATTTTCCCACTTTTATCACGAAGGGATGGCAGTGACTCCTTGTTCATAACGATCAAATTCTTCCTGGATGCTCCGTCGGATTCGGAAACTCTAGTTACCTTACAGTCGCTTGTAGGGATCTTAGGGTTTCCGACCCGAATGAGTTCCATAATCTCCTCATGTTTGTATGGTACGTCCGGTATTCAGGCCATGGCCCTACGCCGACATGGGATCTCTTCAATGAAAACCACGTCCAGTCTAGCACCTTCCCATAAGCCATCCAAAAGAGCGATCGCTTGCTTCAGGAGCAGTGCCGATCGGTCGTTTGAGCAGGACATTAACTTGACATGTTTGCGGTACCATCCCGCATCATCACACTGTGAGGAGTTTCTGGGGTTCTCTTTCAGAACCTTCCAGAAGACTCCCATCAGCACTATATCCCAGTTTGTGTGTGATATGGCGCAATCGGTCCTATCGAAGACAGCTCGCATAAGATCACCTTTGGCAATTTCACTATACGACCTTTTCATCGGATTATAGGGCTTTGGACTCTTGGTCCCGGGCTGTTGGTTTTGCGACTTATACTCCTCCTCCGAATATTGCCGTTTAGGCCCGTATTTCGACGTGGGTGGAGTGTTACGCTGCAATTCGGCTAACAGTGATTTGGCCCAGTTAAGGCAAACAAGTTCCTCAGGAGTATATATATATTAATTTTCAAAAAGACCACTTTTTGAGATATTTACCCGCGAACTATTTATATCATAATAAATACGAAATGAGAAAAATATTTTAAGGTTTATAACTTTTATTATACGTGAAAAAATAGTACCAGTAAACAGTAAACATGTGGTAAATTTTGTTGCAACAACATAATCAGTTTTTCTTAAAATGAAAATTTTGCAAAATTCATGTAGATGCATTTACTGAAAAATTTTTTACCGTATATTTTTCTATTAACACATTTGTTTCATTCTGCATCTAAATTTAGTAAATATATTCAGTAAATATATAATAGAAATAAAATTTAAGTAACATTTTATTTCTCACTTAAATTTTTATTTCATTCAACAATCAACTTGATAAATTTTTTAATTGGACAATTTTTTTGTTTCTCAATTTTTACAGTTGATTAATCATTTTGGTGAGAGGTGCAAATTTAAAAGATTGAATTATTTATTAATTTATTTGGTGATTGGTGACTTTTTTCTGTGTAATTCAAATTTATAATCAAACTAGATGTAGACTACACAAAATAATTGTTGAAAGTGCAGGTAAGTTAAAAATTCAGTTTTTTGAGTCATAAAAATTACAAAGAGTTCATGGTCACCGAAAGGAACCCTAATAACCAGAGAAAAAGTTAATTTACGCAGACAAAATAATACGAATTTAAAGAGAAAATCTCAACATCTGTGGATGGAATATAACACATTTTTTAAATTTTTCTGTATCTTTTATCAGAAAAGTTGAAGTTGAGGACTCTTGAAGTAAAACAAGTTCCTAATAGGAACGCTAGAAAACTTTCAAGGCAAAAGAGACTATTTTTTTAATATGAATGCTGCCTGAAGGTTTATAAAAAGTACGTACTAGACGACTTTTTATAACATTCTGGTAATGAATTTTATATCACAGATGTTATGAGAAATATATCAGATAAATATTGCGTAAAAAAAATCGAAATTGTAGAATAAACTTTTGGTCTGGCAAGACATTTGTCATAACAAATGACAATTTTAACAGAGAAATGTATGCAAATGAGTGCTCTTAAAAATGATTCCTTTCTGTCATTGGAAAGCAACGAATTCAAATTTTTATTGATGATCTCGCATTTCATCTTTTCAACATAAAGTAGCTGAGTAGTATCAAATAAATGATGCTGCTATGTACCAAAGAAGGCTAATATCCCAAACTGTTCAGAACTATTGTAACGTGGAAATAGTACACTCAATACTACTATTTTCACGTACATATTTCTTAATATATTAATTTATTAAATTACTACCATTTCCTCCTTTTCTTTACTATTTTATTTATGTATTTTTAATTATTTTTCTTTTTCATGCTAATTATTGAATATTTTATTAGTGATAGGTAATATTATTAGTAACAGGTAATTACATTGAGCGCCCCTACTGTAAATACTACATACACACCCACACAAATGTGTAACAACTGGTTTAGTTGTGCAGTTGATATGCTTAAAGGTCAACGAGCAATATAATTCTCATTTAGTTGATACATGACTATGTATAAGTAAACAAAGTTTGGTTACAGTCGGGGCGATTCAAACAAGACAAGAATCCGCCATATAAGTCTCAAAGATTATTTTATATAATCGGAGAGCCGACTAGATTTTGCGGAAGTAAAATTTGGTCGTATTTTGTACGCCCGACTTCGGTTGGGTCCCTTAAATAAATTTTACACGAGTGACTTCGGTTGTTCGTTCTCACGAGTGACTTCGGTTGTTCATTCTCACCAGTGACTTCGGTTGTTCGTTCTCACGAGTGACTTCGGTTGTTCATTCTCGCGAGTGACTTCGGTTGCTCGTTCTCTTAGTAGAATATTAACCCGTAGAATTGCATGGTAATAGTAGTTGAGAAGTGGATAGATATTAGCTTTAAGAAACCATTGTACGTATTGTAGAAAAAGATACGATCTTCGATTCCCGAAGCTGCCACCTGTACCAGAAACCGATCCAGCCGAATACCCGAACCGGATTGACAGCTGAGAGTGTCGAAGTCGAACGAACGACGCCGATCTTAATTCTACTACCGAGCCAAAAATCTTTGGACCCGACGCTGCCACCTGAACCAGAAACCGATCCCGTCGTAAATCTGAACCAGTTTGACAGCCGAGTGTGTCGAAGCCGAAAGCTCAGAGCCGATTCTACTCCTGACCCGAGCCTACTATAAGCCGGTCAACCGAACCGATCCTAATATAAGTCGAAGTGTCGAAGCCGAACATACGACGCCGATCTTAATTCTACTACCGAACCAAGAACCTTCGATTCCCGAAGTTGCCACCTGAACCAGAAACCTATCCCGTCGTAAACCCGAACCAGTTTGACAGCTGAGTGTGTCGAAGCCGAAAGTTCAAAGTCGAATAGCTGAGCCGAGCCTATTACAAGCCAATTAACCGAACCCAGCTTCTATAAGTTGAATGACCGAAACCAACATAATCTAAGCCGATTAACCGTACCGATATTAACATACGCCGAAGAGCCGAAATAAGTCTAGTTAAAGAAGAAGGAAGTGAAGAAAACATTTATTAAGTCGGTGGTATCCGAATTGGAGTTATAGAAATTATTCTCTTGTAATATCTTTATATTTTGTACTTGAAATATTCTTGACGCATTCAATAAAGAAACTATTATTATTTTAACCCCCCAGAAAGGGTGAAACAAACGTCTTATTACTTAAGGTTGGTGGATCCGGAAGTAGACCCTGGAGGCGACTAAGTTACCTCAGCCGACGACAAAACCACGTTATATTATGTAAATTTGAAATATATTTGGTCATAATAAAAGAATATTTAAAGAATACTTAAAGCTGATTAAAAATAAAAAAACAAAGATTTTTAAAAGAAGTGGACCTATTCCAACAAAAAGGTAACTGAAAACAGAATAAATATTTTATTAAAAAGGAATAAAAATTATTTTTTCTTTTAAACTAAATATAACAGCCTTTAATAAAATAAAAATTTCAAAGAATTTGACCCATTGGTATCATTTTTAAAAGTTGAATTTGTGCACAAATTTGAATATAGAAATCCCCAATTCATTCCACTCGGACTAGATTCTATGATAGCCAATGGAAGAGAACATGTAATTGCTATTAACCAAGTCTCATTAAATCGTTTAGGCTGCTATGGAATTTTTATATCAATACCTCTAAATTTATGTAGGCATTTAGCAAAAACGAATACAAACCTATGCATGTATCTAAGATTTGACTGCGAATGGTGAAGAACTCTTGCTCATTCAAGTTTCCTTTAAAGTTCTGTTACTCGTAAACTGAAATTTATATATGTACATATTTTTTCAATGTCTTTTTATACTTTATATAACATTTTTAAAGCAAAACGTCAACTTTTTGTTTGTTTTTCAAAATTATTTAAAACCGATTAACAAATGATTGTATCAATTAATCTTTTAATTGAATTTTCATATAAATCCAAACCATATTGTTGATAGAAAAATTTTAGGCAATTAATTTTCTGCGTATATTTGGCAAGAATATTAACATAAACAATGGTAACGCAAATACCTAGTTTAAGTGTGATTTCTGCAATGGCTCTCGATTTACAATACTTTTAAAATAAGAGTAAAAGGAAATAACATTATCTTTAAAATGATACCTGAAACATGTTTTTTAAATTTGAATGGCCGTTATTTCGCGAACTAAATTTCACAGTCGCGTGTCTCTATAAATGGTATTTATAAATTCGAGAGAAAAATATATGTAGAAAATGAAACTTTTCTATATATTCTCTATATTGTATTGTGTATTGTATTGTGTATATTGTGCTGGGTCTTTCAATGATTTCTGAGCTGTGTTGCTACAAGCTGGAGAAAAAGAGGCTAAATTGAACTTTAAAAGGGTTAAAAACGGCTAAATGTCCCAAAAAATAAAGCTAGAAAAAGCTTATATTTCTTGATTTAAAAACTTATTTATTTATTTTTATTTAATCAATTTGGCAAGAATATTACATTAGCACTAGTAACACAAATACCGAGTATTAGCATGATTTTTTTTATAGCTCGTGATTTACAATTCTTCTAAAATAAGATAATTTTTCTTTAAAAAAAAATACAAATATCTACAAAAATATATGTGTTACGACAATCATTGAGGTCTATAGTCAAAGGTAATAAAATTACCTTTAAAATGATAGCTGAAACATGTTTTTATAATACTTCGCGAATTAAATTTTTCGGTCGCGTATCTCAAAAATGGTACTTTTAAATTCGTGAAAAAAATATATGTAAGCGATTAAGTCTTTCTGTATATTTTGTGTATTTGTAGAATTCTCAATGACTACTGATTTCTTATTTGGAGTATTAATAAAATAATACTTTTCATGTTCCAAAACCCATATTGATATCTGAAGCGGGACATTTGTTTTGTATTTTCAAATCTAATATAAACTTTTTCTTTAAATCTTAAATGCTGATATTTATAAATTTATTTTTAGCTAATCAGCTTCTATTTTTTAAGCATATAAAATATATAAACTAAATATGAATATAGTCATATTTACCCATACTCTGATATGTATAATGAAATATAGTAGCCTAAATTCAACATTGTTAGTTTTTGATATATATTTTTTTAAAGATATTGCAATAAATTTATGAATAAAACATAGAATGCCTGGCAGCAAAATGGTCCAGTAAAAAATCTCCTACAAAATTTCCATACAAATTTGGGTTATACATATTTCATATGAAAAAAAATCCATAAAATTAGTTAAGTTATATTTGATTGGGAGATTGAAGCCTTCGCAAACGAAGATTTTATTTTTTTTTTTTGTACGAATTATTTATTTTTTTTTTTGTACGAATTAATACATAAAAGTGCTTAATTGAATTAAAATAGTAAAAGCAAATAAGAAAATATATTTTTGCTTGTTGAAGTACTAAATTTTAGCCTTTTTAAGGCAATTTTAAGAATCAAAAAAAAAAAAAAAAACTAAAAAAAAGCCAGAAGCTAAAACGAATATTTCAAGGCTAAAGCAAAATAAAAAGGCTAGATTTAGCCTTAAAGAAGCTACACTGGCAACCCTGCTTCTGAATAATTACAAAAAATATAACGCAGTACACAGAAAAATTTTCTACCGTATATTTTGCAATTTACATATATAGTTATTTCATTTTGCAGCTAAATTTAATTAAATATATTCAAGTAAATAAAAAATTTAAGTAACATTTTTTTACTTAAATTTGTAATTCAAGTCATTTACTTGATTGATTTGATAAATTTTTTAATTGGAAATAGCAAAAGAATGGTACTGGAGGTACCGAAGTTCGACCAGAAAAATTACTTGGGAATCACTTTTCAATTCAGTTAGAAAAAGTTTTGCTGACCACTTGTCAGATAATGATATTAGGGAAATGATAAGAGATCGTAAACAGTTGGTTGAAAAAAGTTTTGATGAATACTATTCTGCTATTTTGAAACTATGCGATAGAATGAGTTATCAGTTATCAGAAATGGAATTAGTGGAAACACTACAACGTAATTTACGACCGCAGATTAGAAAAGAATTATTTTATATTGAGATACATACAGTCTCACAGCTTCGACATTTAGTATTAAAAAGGGAAGTCTTAAACAGTGAATTAGAAAAATATGGTAATAGGCCTCTACAATCCAAAAGAATAAGTGAAATAGAAGACAAAAATGAAAATGAAAAGTATTTAAAAGATATTTCAGAGCTCAAAACCTCCAAAGAAATGATATGTTGGAACTGTAGGAAACGAGATCATAGGTTAACTGAATGTTCAGAAAATAGAACCATTTTCTGCTACGGTTGTGGGGCAGAGAATATTTTGATGCCAAACTGTCTTCATGGCCATATCCAGGGAAACTTCAAAGCGAACGGTTTCCGCTCCAAAAAGTAGTTTTATTAAAATCAATTGCTATCCAAATCGAAGATACCACTCCAAATGAATATGATAACGAAAGTTTGAGGAAACAAATTCTACGATATCATGAAAGGGTTTGTAGATATTATAATATTTGAAGAAAAATATTTTGTGAGCAATATGTTCTTTCCCCATTTAACATTAAATCACCAAAGCGTAATACTATAAGAATTCGAAATTTTTGGAAAAATGCATTAAAAGATAGAAAATCTCTAAATTACTTCTTGAATGTAATTGAAAATATAAATAATGATGTTAGACCATACGTACAAATTAACATCTCAGATCTGAATCTGATAGGCCCCATAGATACAGGTGCCACCATATCTTGTATTGCTGGTTTTGCAGTAAAATCATTTTAAGAAAAAAACAATCCGTATAAAATGTTAAACGAGTTTGTTACAACAGATGGTGGATCTTAATATAAAGTATATGGTTATATAGATGCAACAACGTAGATACTAACATACTGGAAGTAAAATAATTATGTACAAAACTGTCATAACTTGACACCTGAAATGCGCAGAATGTTAGAGAATATCATTAGCCTTTTTCCATCATTCGAGCGAGAAGGATTAGGTAAAATCACATTACTGGAACACTCAATAAAACTTGAAAAAGATGCAAAGCCTGTCAAACAGAGCAATTGAAAAACTTATACACGAAGAAATAGATAAAATGTTAGAAATGGGATTTATAGAAGAAGTACCACCTAATTGCCCCTGGAGTAGTCCAGTCACTTTGGTTAGAAAAAATGGGAAGTCCCGATTGTGTTTAGATTTAAGGAGGTTAAATGCAATAACAGTGAGGAATGCGTATCTCCAACCTAATATAAGCGATATCTTATCTCGACCCAAAGCAAAATTTATAACCTCCTTGGATCTAAAACGTGCATTCTGGTAAATTGGCTCAGACGCAAATTCTAGCGATATTATAGCCTTCACGGTTTCAAACAGACCCTTGTATAGGTTTCGGGTTATGCCATTCGGGTTGACAAACGCTCCTCAGACGATGAGTCGCCTAATGGACATTATAATTCCACATAATTTAAGACATCAAGTTTTTATCTACTTAGATGACCTTCTTTTAGTTTCTACGACATTTGAAGATCCCTTGAAATTATTGGCACATCTCTTGAGAAAAGCTGGTCTTACTCTGAATATTGATAAATGTAAATGGTGCTTTAAGGAAGTAAGATATCTAGGATATGTAGTTGGTTATGGAGTAGTTAAAACCGATCCGGACAAAATTTCTGCAATAAAGAACCTACCACCTCCGAAGTCAGTCCGCAAAGTTCGAAAATTTTTAGGCCTTGCCAGTTAGCATAGGCATTTTATTGAATTTCTCAGCCCTAACATCTTTCATATCTGACCTGACTAAAAAGATTAAGATATTTACTTGCACTGACGAAGCTGACAAAGCCTTTAATCAGCTAAAAACATGTTTAACAACAGCTCCAGTTTTAATAACACCAAACTTCGAAAAACCGTTTATCATCCAATATGATGCTTCGACGCTCGGTATTGGTGAAGTTTTGGCTCAGGAGGATGATGAATTTAAATCAATCCCAAAAGAATTATTCAATAACTGAGTTTGAATGTCTAGCCGCGTTAAAATGTATAGAGAAATTTAGAGAATATGTGAAAGGACACACTTTTAAAGTAGTGATGGACCACGCTAGCCTACAGTGACTTATGCGACAGACGGATCTTAACGGACGTTTAGAGCGTTGGTCACTTAGGTTACAAGGCTTTAAATTCTATATAGTTCATCGGAAAGGAAGTTTCTCGTCTATCCATAGAATCCATTTCAGACATAGAGATTCAGCCAGAAATTGTTCTTCATTCTCCTGCTTTTAATAGCCTAGAATATGTAAAATTAAGGAATTGGATCTTAAAAAAGGGACAGTTTCCCCGAATCTATATTTATAAGAGCGTAACTTTTGCCAACGAAGACCCATATAGCGAAGCAACCTCTTTATAGAGAAATGTATAGAATGTAAACAGTCCAAGTCACCAAATATAATTTTTATGCCTCTAATGGGGGAACAGATAAAATCCGAACGCCCTTTTTAGAGGCTCTATATGGACTTTCTCGGTCCATATCCTCGATCGAAAACCGGTAATACAGGGACCATTTTTCCAAGTTTCCCATTTTAGAAGCAGTTAAAAGGTTTCCTGCGAGTGAAATATGCATTTTCTAGTGCCCAATGTATTTAGTTTATTTGGTGTTCCAGAATATGTGGTTACCGATAATAGAACCCAATTTCGTTCAGTACAGTTTAGTGAGCTTATGAATAAATATTATATTATAAAATATAAATTTTTACGACCGTTTACAGCCCACAATCAAATTCATCAGAAAGACTTATTAGCTGCTATATGCTCTTACTTAATGCAAGATCAGAGAGAATGGGATGTTCACCTTTCTAATGTTTGCATAGCTCTTCGAAGCTTTATTCATGCTTCTTTAGGATATTCGCCCTATCATGTTTTATTTGGTTACCCAATGATAACCCATGGAAATTCATATCAGTTATTGAAGGAGTTAACGGGACTAGAAGAGGGTGAGGACTTAAAACAGCCAGAGAGTGAAATTAATTATTAGCTTATAATAAATACAAGAAGCCTTATAATCTGCGGTCTATAGCAGTCCATTACAATGAAGGTGATGAAGTTTATAAGAGAAATTTCGCTCTAAGCAAAAAGTGTAATCATTTTAATTCTAAATTAGCACTTAAATGGGTGAAATGTTTGATTAATAAACGTATTGGGAATTGATATTATAAAATAACGGATTTAAACGGCAACAGAATTGGCACTTATCATGCCAAAGACTTAAAACCTAGTTAAAACCCCGTTTCCAGATGTATTTTAAGTAAAATATTTTTTTTATTTTATTTAAAATCTATCTGTGTTGCGGCGGTAGTTTTCTGACGTATGTACTTTTATTGCAGTTTATGAATTTACTCTTTTAAATTGCCTATTTCTTCCAACTCTACAAAACCAGTTTCTTCTAAATTTGATTGTAATAGTTCATTTCTTCCCACTCGTTCCTATATATTTTTTTTTCTTTCAATTATTTTTTCTTTGTTTCTCAATTTTATACCGCTACTTATCTTAATGAGTATATATATTTCATTCCTATTTCTAGATTTTTTCCAGTAAAATAAGAAGAGTAAGACAATATCAATAGATTACGCTTTTAAAACATAATCTAGATTTTCAGTCATTTTTCAATTAAATAATCACATAATTATAATCAAAATTAAATAATTATATTAATTTAGAAATTATTAAAGCAAATATATTTAAAACTAGCTGACCCGAGCCGCGTTGCTGGCCCTAAGCAAACATTAATGTTGTATTACTGAACGATTTAAATTGATATTTTAACGAAATTTACGACCTTTAAATAAAAATCTAAGGAATACCTATTATAAAGTGTTTTTTACAGAAGAATTTAAATATGATGTAGAAGCTGACCCGAGCCGCGTTGCTGGCCCTAAGCAAACATTAGTGTTGTATTACTGAACGATTTAAATTGATATTTTAACGAAATTTACGACCTTTAAATAAAAATCTAAGGAATACCTATTATAAAGTGTTTTTTACAGAAGAATTTAAATATGATGTAGAAGCTGACCCGAGCCGCGTTGCTGGCCCTAAGCAAACATTAGTGTTGTATTACTGAACGATTTAAATTGATATTTTAACGAAATTTACGACCTTTAAATAAAAATCTAAGGAATACCTATTATAAAGTGTTTTTTACAGAAGAATTTAAATATGATGTAGATGTGGGCTCAATCAAAAAATATACGCATGTATTTAAGGCAAATTTGAACTTATATTTATTTATTACTTCATCTTAAGGTTAGCGGATAGACAATGTCTTTTTTTTGAACGGAATGATGAGAGCTGTAGTCGAAATTGCAGTTGTAATGGAACGCTGCTTGATTCAAATCAGAACTTGAAGCAATTCTTCTTATGCGTTGATTAAAAATTTTAAAGTTGTTGAATTGCTACATTTGCTCGACGATTTCTCATTGCTAACCGAGCCGTTTCATTTCTCGCCTGCCTTTCTTCCTGCGTTTGTGATGTACGAAGTCGGGCCAAACTAATACGGGGTTGTTCTCGTGCGATTTCTCGTTCATATATATTCAATTGATTGACGATATTACGATAAGTACTTGCATTACGTGTTCGACGCGAAATATTAGATCTCCGGGGTCGCGGCATTGTGAATAACACTTAATAACGAATGCCAAAAATACAACAAATGGTTTTAAATATCACAACCTCACTAAATGATGAGCTTTACTTGGAACTTACCGTTTGGAAATAGAATTCTACACCATCACCAGAAAACAAATTGCACAAAAAAGTAAGCGTTTCGATAGAAACAGAAACAGTAATTGTTATAATTTGTATTAAAAAAAATATTTTTAATGATTATTAAGGCAAAGAAATTATGACAAAAAAGAGTTTTTTTTTATCGCGGATTTTTCGCGAATTTTTTTTCGTATTATCCTTTTCTGGCCGGTGACCGGTCCGAATTGGTGAGAATCATCAAAATCGGTCTAGTTGTTCTTGAGTTATAACAATAGTAACTAACATCACTTTCTTTTATATATATAGATTAATTTTCTTGTAGAAATCGGGTACTTCAATTTACCATTTATAAAATTTTGGAAGCGAATAATTTTGAATCCACGTGGGCAATTCACAATCCTGGACATGGGGTTTGGAAATTTTTCATAAAGCCTTGTCACATTTTGTTATCTTCGAGCTTTAAACAATAATAAATTTATTATTTTCGTGAAGAATTTTTAAATTACTTAAAATTGTAAATAATATAACTTTAATTATTGAATTTGATATAATATCACGAACTAACTTTCGCTAGATTTTTTTGTTTTTTTTTTTTTTTTTTGTTATTTATAGAGTATATAACAAATTGCTATTTAAATTTTAAATTTATTCATATTAATTTTGCTATTAATTTTTTCTTAATTCTATTAAACACCTAATTATACATCTTTTTTGCTTTCATATAAAGTTAGACAAGAAATATATACATTTTCTACATGTAAATTTAACTAGTAATATTTTTCTATGTGTAAATGTAAACTGTTTAATTAAACATTTCCAACTCTGTCATACTTATTAATAATCTTTGTATATACCTTGCTGTTGTTACAACCTATTTCGTTCATTAATGTTGTAAAGTACTGATCAACGAAACATTGCCGAATTTCAATTATTTCATATAATGTCTTCGTTTATCAATCCTATTTTTTTTTTTTTTATATGATATTTATAATCGTGTTATTTAAGCCTAGTTTACCTAGTGGTAACCCAACAAACATTTTGTGGAGGACTTCGTACAAATGAGTAAGTTTAAGAATATTACTATATACATAATTTATAAGATTTATACTTTATATGTTAATGGATTTTAATTAAGAATCTTGGATGGTGAGGGCATTTAGATCTAAGGAAAAAATCTCTTGTAGCGTCAAACAATTGAGAAGATTTTGATTAACAATTAGTTTCTGCTAACTAAAAAATAACCCGGTTGTCGTCCGTCCTCTTTATTTGCAATAATTCAAACTATAATACAAACGCATTCTATAATCCGGCGAGTCCTAGCCTATTAATGAACGTGAGATCTAATCGTTATGTCTAAAAATTTGTAATTACTTTTTATCCACACCTATAACAACAATTTACCATTACATGTTTGAGGACGTAGCAGATACGATGAGTCCCAAATGGTATCATTACACCACATTTAACCCCTAAACTTTATAATTTCCTAAATTACGATATACTTATTCGCTCGGGTACAAATGGATTTAATTAAATTAAATTGCTACATTGCAAAGTTTAGAAGATATAAGAAGAAAGTGTTTTCGAGTTGTGGTATATAGTAACAATAAGCTTCTTAAATTTATTGTTAAAAACTACCAAAAGTGGAATAATTTTTACGCCTTAAACATTCGAATTTTTAAAAAGTATCAAAGATGTATCAGATACTTTTTTGGTCAAAATCGTTTACGATACCAAAAATATAATGCGTTTGGGCAATGCAATTTTCGTAAATATTTTAATTTAAACGGCTAGATCTTATCAAAAGAAGAATTTTGATACCCAATTTGACTATGTTTATGTAAAATTTTGTATCAGATTGACTATCTAATAAACCGCGAAATTGCAAGAATATTGAAATAAAAATTAATCAGGCACCAGCAGCTTATATCTTAAGGAAAGTAAAATTTTTTAAATTTAACTTTCTTAAAAAATAACAAACAATGTTGTAAAAAAACCTTGAAAAATGGACGCCGATTCCAAATACCTTTTACATGACACTGCATTTTGTATATGTTACTTTGGGAGAAATTCCGAATACCTTTTACATGACACTGGATTTTGTACGTATTACTTTGGGAAAAAATACAACAATTTTCAGAAAACTAAAAAAATACTTTTTTTAAAATCGGTCCAGCTAACGAACGGTCATGTAATGCAAATGGTGTGTTGTTGTCATAGTAAAGTCACTAAAGCCGTAGCTATATGTCATTAACAAATTTTTGCTGGGTCAGAATCAATTCTGTCGAAAACCAGTTTTTTTTATTTTTATTAAAAAAAAAATGTTAATGGTTACACCAAGTGTCATCAAATATTCCTACGAGAAATGAAACTATACCATCATATGTGTGTGTGGGTGTGGCTTTCAACTAAAATCTAGTATAATAATGACGTACTCTATAACATAGCAACATATTAACATTTGTATTAAATAATTTAAATGTTTTTCTTATTTCCAATCTTATTGAAAAAGGTCTCCAAAAAATTCGAATTTCAGGAAACCGAAATTCGAACTAACATTAGAAAAACCTTTTGCTAGTTCTGCTTGACTGCTGGTACGCTTTCATTTTGAGTTGCAATTTTTGAAGCATTTTTTTCACTGTGTAGTCATTCTCAATTACATTATATTCATTTGAGAAGGATATTAACATATATTGCGTTTGATTTATCTCGTGATTACTTTATTTGTATGCAACTGTCACCGATCTAACAATTCAGATAGATAGATAGATAGATAGATAAAGGAGGTTGATGTGATACTCTTTGTATGTCGGTCCATTGTGAATCCTTTTAATAGTATTAGATATAAGAAAGAGAAAATATTATGAAAATAGTGATAAGATGAAGAAACTAAGCACTTATTAGGGGTACACCCCTAACGCTTACTGAGCCAACCAATTCCCACAACGAAGCTTATTACGACTACAAGCTTCATATTCCGAATGTCATATAGCCCGTCAAGAAATTGACTGCCTAGCCATTTCATCCTACGATGCCGTAATCGTTTACAGTAAAACACAATATGTTCAATAGACTCGGTCTCATCAACTTCCTAACACATTCTACAAAAACCAGAATTGCTAGCCTCCCATTTAGACCTCATCGTTCCTATCATGCAGTGTCCTGTTATGACACCTATCATGGTCCTTAAACTTTTCCAACTCAAACTCAGGAGAGTACTTGTGTCTGCCCTGTTGAGCGTCGGCCATATCGCTCTCGATTCCTTACAGTCCACTCTACACCCAGTGGGTGTTTCACGTTGGTTTCACTCTCTGAAACATCCTTCGCTGAGCCTTGCCAATTCATCGGCCATTTTATTGCCAGATATATTGCAATGGCCTGGTATCTAACAGAGTCTTACCACGTAATGTTCCAATAGGCACGTCAATGTCGTTTTGCAGGTGACCACTAGCCTGGATTTTACCAAGTACGTATCCAAGACCATCAGAGCCGCCTGGCTATCCACATAGAGAGTAACTTCAGAACCGCTCGCAACATTCAATCTAATTCTGCAGCCTTTAAGATGCCAAAAATCTCCGCCTGATAAACGATGCATTCATCAGGAAGTCTAAATGAGCCTTTTTACATCCGTGTCCATAATATATACACCTATACCAGTACCGATATTTATCTTTGATCCGTCTCTAAATACTGCACAATCTTCATACAGCCTCTCAGTGTCGGATCATACCTCCCTATCCGGAAACACCACAACAGGATTTAAACCAAATTCCAATTCAGTGACCGTGTAATCTGATGTCCCGTGGGGCTTAGATTATAATCACCATAACTGACTTCGTACACTACCGGGAGTGACCTGTTACAGATGAACCAAATAGACTCAATTCCTTGAATCTAAACAGTCTCCTTGCCGCAATACCTCTCACAAACTCCTCGATGAGTAAGAGATGAATTATGACGTCCAGAGCTGCCTGTGGTGTACTTCTCACTGCACCTGTAATGCCGATTGAAGCACACCTCTGTGCTTTCGACAAAAGGTTCCTATTACTCTTCCGTTCCAGTGTCTGCCACCAAACAAAACACAAAACAACTATATGTAGGAATTGGTTTCATTACCGAGGCGAAGATTCAATTCACAACCTCAGTGCTCGCTTCAGTGCTCGCCTATAGAGTTCCTACAGGTATAGCAGGAATTAATGTTTGAGTCTCTCTTGAACATTCGTTTTTCAAGTCAGCTTACTATCAAGAAATACTCGAACATATTTCAGTTCCGTTCCACACTCAGTACCGGTAATCTAAAATTCTCAACCTTGTACTTACTAGTGGACAGAACTAGCTTCCAGGATACACTTCAAACCCCTATATATATATATATATATATATATATATATATATATATATATATATATATATATATACAAAATATTTATTTCTAATGAGTTGTGCAAAAATATGCCTATATTTAAGAGATTTATGAGCAACAAACCGTATTCCGGAAGGAAATTTGTGTGGGGCTAGGTAAATTGCAGGTTTACACAAACGGACAGTAATACGGATATCGTTAAATCGACTCATCTTGCAATTCTAATGCCGATTGGCACATTCTAAGGTAGCCTTTGACCAATATTTTTTGGGGTTACAAATATCAGCATAAACATATAATACTACAACCACCTATGGTGGTATAGGGTATAATCTAATAATAATATCTATCTTCTATATATAATTAACAGGCGAAAACACTTTTCCTGTAATCCCTTTTACGCGCACAGTGTATATCCGATTTTAATAAAAAATATACCGTTAGAAATTTATTTTCTTATATATGGGCAGATTATAAATTTTGTTAAAATATCAAATATAATAAATAAATAAATAAATTTTTGCTAATAAATATACAAAATTTATATATATATATATATATATATATATATGTATATGTATAAGCCTCAAGCAAGAGAGAAACTTAAGTTATTAAACTCCACTCTACTTTATTTTTCATGCCTATCAGACAACTCAATTAAAAACAGTTTCATTATTGTTATTTCTTTACAAAAACAAACTGGACAAGTTGAAATGATATAATAACAGTGAATTAGTTTTCTGTTTAATTTTAATTGAGAGAATTGTAAGGGAGGAGTGTTAAACATCATAGAAAAAAGTATTTAATACACTCAGGTCCCGATTTGAGTCGTTTCGCTTTGCGTCTCTCTTTGAAATTTCAATATTTTTATTGGCGTTGTTATAATTTCGGTCCGTTGAACGCTCAACTCTTTGGACCACCAGACCGGCTGCTTTCTTTTACCCGGATAGCTCACCGGACAGGAGAGCTCATAGCTTCTGATAATTGACTCCGTAATATTTTCCACCAACATGTCCAGACTATCCGTCAAACTATCCTGCCCTTTACTGAGTGTCGCCGCAGTAGTTGAAGCTTCATGCCCTCTAATCTGATCAAGAGCAGAGATTTCATGCTTTTCATCAGACGCGAAAGTCAGGTCCTCCAACCTCTCCTCTTAAAATTGAAGAACGTTTGTTCATTTTAACTATTGAATTTTATTTAATAATTCAGATAAAATTTTAAATGCCTTTTAAACCTCGGTAGGAAAAATTACGTTTATATATTCTTTTATTATTTTGTTCAATTAATACACAAGCTATAGCTTGTAGTTATATGCATATATCGTTGTGGAAATTGATTTAGTGAATATTATATTAAAATATAAATGACTATTTACTATCATTAAAAATAAGGCAAATAAGAAATATTAAAAACTTTAATAATAATTATATTATAATTAAGTAATATATGCAGAACAAAAAATCAACTCTTATAAAAAGAGAATAAATTAAATATATCTAAATAATTAGTATAAAATATTATAAAAAGGAATATTTCAATTAAACTTAGTTTTTTAACCTCTAACTCTAACCCAACATCAGCTGCATAGGTACAGATTTAGCCAAAATAAATTTTGTTTCATTTCCAAATTACAATAAGTGTCGATCTTTTATTAAAACTGCAGACGGAAGTTCCTAAATCGTTACAAGTTGGTTAGACGTCAATGAATCTGTAGATCTTGTCGATAATACTTCTTCCAACTCTAGAATTCATAAAAATATGTCCCATAAAATGTCTATTAATGAAAAAGAGTCTGAACATTAGTCAGATGAAATTGCGTATCCGTTAATCTGAAGTCAAAAGCAACTTTTAGATTTTACCGTAGTGTTGTTTCCTAATTATGAACAGCAAGGTCTAGGCCGAACGAATCCTATCAAGCACAAAATCCATTAAGCAATGCTTCTACCCAGATTCTCCGGCTGTAGAGAAACTAATATTTGTCGAATTCAATCCTATGAAGCTGGAGATCAAGTCAAATAAAGTTAGGCTCTGCCTTGATGCGAGGAAAGTAAACTGCGTTACAAAGAATGGTAGAATTCCAAAAGTCAATATAATTTCAAAACTAGATTTAAAAGACTAATATTAACAAATCGGTCTGACAGAGTAATAGAAACCGACTACCGCCTTTATCCTTCCCTTGTATCAGTTTATGGTGATGCCCCAGATTTACGTAATTCAGTTTTTGACTATTTAGTTTCTAAAAACTTTCAGACTCATATTTCAGTGTTAATACGCCTAGCTGACCAGATTCGTAAGGCAAATTTTACTTTAAATATTAGCAAAAGTAATTCTGTGTTACAAGAGTCCAGTATCTAGGATCTGTTATAGAACTGACACCGAAAAAGTTAGTGGCATTATAAATTGGCCTGTACCTAAAAGCATTAGACCAATTATGGGATTTTTAGGCCTAGCAGGCTGGTACCGTAGGTTTGTAGAGAATTTTTCAAGTGTCGTTTTTCCCATAAGCGAGATTCTTTCAACGAAAAAAATTTTGTTTGGACACCAGAGACTCAGGTTGCTTTTGAAAAAAATTAAAATCTTGTTAACTACTGCACCCATTTTAGTGAATCCAGATTTCCAAAATAAATTTTATTTATATTGCGATGCAAGTAATTACGGGATACGGGCAGAACTTATACAATTAGACGATGAAGGAAATGAAAAGCCCATGGCGTATATGAGCAAGAAGTTAAATTCCGCGCAAAGCGTAACTGAGCCCGAATATTCGGCAGCCTTAAAGCCTATAACACGTTTTGGTTCTTAAATCGAACTTCAAGAGTTCGAAGTTATAAAAGACAACACAAGCCTGACTTATGAGACAGCCAGAACTCACAGGCCGCATAGCTCGGTGGGTTGCTAAACTCCAGTCCTTCAGATTTACGATTAGTCACCGAAAAGGGAAGGACCATGTTGTCTAAATGGTGATAAGATTAATGTTGTAACTACAATTGATCCTGAAATTGATTTAAATATAAATCGGAAAGAGAAAATTTTCAAATTTTTCATGTGTTCGGGGTTCCAGAGAGTGTTGTGAGTGACAATGGCTCTCAGTTCAGAATTAACGACTTCAATGTCTTTTTAACCAGCTTCGGAGTGCAGTACATCTACATGGCAGTCTACTCTCCACGATGCAATTCCTCTGAGGGGATGAACCGTTCGGTTATCGTAGGTTTTCGAGTTTACTTCAAGCATGAAAATAAAAAGTGGGACGAACATTTGAGCCAAATTAGCTCCGCCTTAAGAAACTCCTACCACCAATCAATTCATACTTCCGCCCACCACGCTTTTTTCGGATTTGACATGAAAATATACGTATGATTAATGAGCCATACTATCAGCTATCCCGGGAGGACAACCTTAAATTGATTTACAAAAAAAAGAGTATATGAAACGAACCAGAGAACGTATAACTTGTGAACCAGACCTCAAAATTTCCAGTTAGGCTAAACTGTTTTCAGAAGAAGCTTCGAAAAAAGGAGTTGTGAGAAAAATTTTAATTCAAAATTAACTTCTTTATTTATTAAATCTTTTGTAAAGGAAAAGTTTTGCAACCATTATCACATACTGGAAGAATTTAATGGCAAAATAATGGGAACTCTTAATTCAAAAGACATACGCTTCTAAGTGCTTTTGTTTTCTTTAGAAATCTTTTTTTTTCAGGTAATTATGTTATGATAAAACATCACAATTATTTAGTTTGTAATGAACGGTTTGATTATTTTTCTTTTTTTTATTAATAATATTTTTCTGTATTAAGCTTTTGCTTTTTTCACAGTACAAGTGCGTGTTCAGTCAGTGACCACTGTAAATTTTTAAATGGGGTGTGGTAATGTCACCCACAAATACTTAAGGAAAACTTATGACATTTGTTTCTCATCCATTTTGCTAAAAACCATCCATCTATAAAGTGTATAAAACAGAAGTCTAAATTTAATAATCGCTTGCTTTACATTACCTTACAGTTAAATTTAACAAGTTAGTTAAATAACACATCAAGTCCCCAATCAAACTATTTAAGGTACGTTAATGATACAAATAAATTTTGTACGGAGATCTTCTTAACAAAACAAAAATAAAATAAAAAAAAAAATAAAAAAGAACAAAAAAAAATAAATAAAATAAACATTTTGCGATTGCATGTGGTTCCAAAAATATACACAGGAATCTTGCCAATTCATCCATGTTGTGGATGCTTGCTATTTACCAAAATATTAAACTAATCCTCATCGACCGCCAGGTATATTTTTTAATAAAATAGTGGTCAGTAGAAGTATTAATTTACATATTTTGTTTGTTTTTCTTTTTTACTTGTTTTTCGCCAGATAACGTCACAAACAAGTCTTAATAGTAAAGAAAAAACACAAAAAATAATTAAATAAATAAATAAGTAGAAAACTATGTGCTTTGAGAGTTAATCAAAACGATTAAAAAAGTAAATAATTGCGAAAATTACATCATTGAATCGGCACAAGCAACTTGTGGTATTCTGGAGTTAATCTGTTTCCCTCACGCACTGTATAGGGATACCTAATCATGACAACCTAAAGATATCTTGACTTTTACAAACTGAAATTTATATTGATTATAAGATTATTCTAAAGGAAAACATTTTCCAAATGCTCAATTTTATCGATATTCCTTTGGAACAACAACCCTTATTTTATTAATATTTCTATAGAAAATCATTAAACCTTTAATTTAGCATCATTGATGTTAAAATAATTAAAATTTTGCTTGAAATAATTCATTAAAATACTTTATAGAATTAATCACATATTTTCAAAAGTATAATCCTATGAAAAGAAAAATTAATTATATAGACTAATAGCATAAAGGAAATCATTCCCTTAAAACTGATATTATTATTTTTTGTCTCTACTTGAATAGATATTTTTTTTCTTTTTTTGTTAATTAATTATTTGTGCTTTTAAAGTGAGTGCATTTATACAAAACTTAATCAAAGGTCTTTGGGGATAAAGATATTTTAATATGAAATCAAACTTTCAAAACACAAATTTTAGAAACACCTACACACACATCAATTATTTGGAGGCCTTCATGTCATCGAATATCAGAGTGGTGAGCCTAGTTTTAAACAAAATTATCATTAATAAAAAGAGGAATGAAGCAAACACCATCCTAAACACATTTTTCACACATATACCTATGTGCATCTCTATATGCATATACACACTTATACTCATTTTTTTTTTTTTTTCAAAAATTTTTCTCTTTTGAGTATTAATTATTCTTTAAATCGTGTTTTGTTTTGGTTTAAAGTAAATGAGGATAATTGTTTCCCTATTTTATAAAATATTTGTTTTTCTCATTTATAAACTTATTTGTGAATATCATAACGCAAAGAAATTTCGGTATCGGTTTCAATAATAAAATGCTCTCTTTATATATATATATATATATATATATGTAGAAGATAACTGGTTAATAAATTTTCTTTTAGTAAATTTTGATAATTATATTTAATTGTGTTAAACGCGAACTAAGCTTATTTAAAGAATCTGTCAATTGAATTAAATTAATTAAAATTAATGATAAATTAATTACTTCGTGTTTTCTTGGATGATATAAAGGCGGTGATCATCGAACTTTGGATCTCTAGTAAAATAATGTCCATAGATCAAGAAGTTGGGAGGGCTTTAAGAGAGGCCTTCATAACATCAAGAAGAGCCATATATAAATGAAAGTAATCAAAGTAAGCGATGCGTTATTTTATAGTTGTGTTGAAATTTCATATACGGAAAATATGTTTTAGTTTATTAAAAGCCCGACAAAAAGACAAGTTTCTTTTATCAACATCAATTTACATCTGAATTTATTTTTCAAAAACTTAATATTATTTTACAAAGTGCAACTTAAGCTTTATTGGTTTAAATACGAGTAAATCAATTCTTAATAATTTGGTATGTTACAAATTTTATTAGTTTACAAAGTGTGTATGTAACTCGGTCATATTTCTATGTATGTATGTATGTATGTATGTATTTATAATATATATATATATATATATATATATATATATATATATATATATATATATCATAACTACAAAGGTAGTCTGTAATAAAAAAAACTCTGTAACCTTCAGTCTTTAGTTTAAGAGAGGACAGAACGCCCCTTTTTCTCGGCTGTTGTCAATCGTCTATCGATGGCTCCCGCAGTCCTCCTCTTGACAAAGTTGATTACTTTTTCTTTCATAGATTAAAGTTATAATCTTACACATATAATTATACCTGATTATGTAATTTCACTTATGTTGTAAAAGCTTAAAAAGGAATAAATTTTTGTGGTATCTTATTATTTATGGTGAAGTAAAAAAAAATTATTTTCAAATTAAATATTCTTAATTAAAGTTTCAATGTTAAATTAGTACGGATTTTTTACTTTTAGTTATAATTTGTTGCTGTATTTGAGGCAAATTTTAAAATTAAAAAAATTTCTTATTAGTTTAACAAAAATTGAAATTCTCACCATCTCATATTACCAACTAGTTGTTCTAAATCAGCGTTACCGTTGAGAATTTTTAAAAAGTGTCCAATAAAGGGGATTTCAGAAAATAAGGTAAAAAATATTTTATTTTAAGAAGAACTACTAAACTGAATTTTATTAATAACAAAATAATGTACTTAAAATAATTTTTATTATTGCAAAAATAAAAATTTTTTTTATAAAAATAGTTAACATTTTATGAACATGAAATATTAAACTTCTGTACTTTTGTATGAGATCTTCACTTGGTCTCCAGTCTTACAAATCCCCGTCTAACAAATTTAGGACTGAAATCATGGATTTACAGGTGTTGACCTTAAGTCTGTTGGATAATTTATTTATCAATATGAACTAAAGAAATATAATATAACTTAGAATTCATCAAATCTATTTTTTAATTTTCCCAATCCATCCAGAAAGATTCGGAATTTGATGTTTTAATTAGTTGTTCATAAACTTTATCATTAGCTTTAGTTTTTAACATTTATAAATTCTACTGGTTTTTTAAAATTTTTTTACATATACCGTGAAACAATGTCAAAATAATTAATTTCTCTGTTGGAATTAATATATAATGGGTTGAGATATTTCAAACAACTTAGTTTCTCGTCATTTATCATATAGTCTTAAAAAGTCGCTCTTAGTTACATTTAAAAAAAGGTTGAAAAATAAAAACGGTAAGGTTGGTCTAAGTTCACACACAGCATTTTTTTTTTGAAATTTTTCTTTTTTTCTCCTGAACTTGTATTTACGTTCACACACAAAATTTTACTTCAGCAATTTTTACTTTATTTGCCTTGATTTATTTTTGTTTAGAAATACGAAAATGAAAGCAAAACGAGTTTCGAAGTACAGGCAAGTTTGTTGCCTTTCATATTCCGTCTCGCCGTCTCTCATACGAAATCAGAATTTCAGCAAGGAAAATTGCCAGACTTACACTTCTAAATAAAATCGAAATAAAAAGAATATATGAGAATATTAATACATAAAATAATAATTTTCTGTAAAACTAAAGAAAAAATTTGTTTAATCTTTACTGTAGATTCTTAATATAAAAATATAATTTTGAGGGTTTTAATCACTGCACAGTGTACGATCCAAAAAATGAAATATAAATAATTATGTAGTTTCAGAACGGCTTCAACGATTTCAATGAAATTTCACATGGTGATAGAATAGGCGTAGGCGAGTTTAAGTTATGAGCTTGGACCATATTTGGATATCTCGGGTTTGAACATTTTAAAAAACGATCCTGTTTCGTTAAATCTGAACTGACTTGAATGATTTTTATATGAAGGGATTCTGCTGGTCGAGGCCTATAAAAAAACATCCGCATGTATATGTCTTATCTATTTTAGTTTACGATGATTATATTAAAGTGTTAATCACTTTTTTAGATTTGTCAACAGAAATCCTGCAATTCCCAAAATATTTTCAAAATTTTCCAAAAATGAGATTTTTACTTTTTTTACTACATCTTCCCCAACGAAGAGCAAAAATTTCTATTACTAAAAAATTAAAAACATATTACATGATATAAAGAATATTAATATTTTCTGTTTCCAGCTTTGCGTTTGAAAAATTAAGGCTAAAATTGGAAATTCGTTGAAAGAATCATATAACTTTTGTCATAACTTATCTTCCCGTAATAATTATCATAAATATTCCCCCCTAAAAATGTGAAATATGACGTAATGGTAAAATTGTTTGACAAATCCTTTCGAAAACGTAGTGCAGAAGAAGCCAACGTTTTTCTTAAAAATTTTTTCATTATACTGTTAAAATAGGATCCCTCCAACAATAAAATTTTTAAATTTTATGCAGTTTTATTAAATGCTTATAAAACAAAAAAGTTATTATGAATAAAAAATTTTCGAAATATCTTATTTACCTTCTATAAAACCTTTTATAAATTGTTCAAAGCGATTATGAATAAGACTGTGGCCCGGTTTTATATTGCTCCCTTAAGTGCAAACTTAGTTAAGCAACATTTAAGTAATCTTTCGTTTTACAGTTTAAATCTTAAGTTACCGAGAAAATAAACAAAGAGATCTAAGCTTTTATGTATTTAAAATAGGGTGGTCCAAACTTTCCATAAATTTCCTTTTTTTGGGTGCCCTAATATGGTACCAAAAACATATGAAAGCCAACAATTTAAAAAAATTTTAAATAACTTTAAAGATGTAAAGAATTCTTAAGCTTATGGGTTATACAATTAAAAAGGTGTTGGTGCAAAATATATAACAAAATAAAATATAAATTTAGAGCATTTTTTTAATCTTTTTAAAATTTAAAATAATTTTAATTAGGTTTTGTATTTTTATTTATTTTTGTTTATTTTGTTTATTTTCAATAAGCACATAAATTTCAAAAATTCAAGCCTGGGAAAATTTTGCCGGAATATGACAAGAATTGAAATATAAAAATTTACTTTAAACATTAAATATTAAAAATTTTTAAATAAAATAAATTAAACTTGAATTTAAATTTCCTTTTTACTGGAGAACACTATTGAATTAAAGTGTAACACAAGTTTATTTAAATGCTTGACACTGGATTCAAGGCTTGAAATTCATTTTGTTTCAACTTGAATTCCAGCAAAAATGGTTTTTGGGAAGGGATGGAATAAGAATACTTAAGTCTTCAATCATAAAACAATGTTAAAAATTTAAATACGATTTTGCCACTAAGTGAACAGCATAATACCGGGCTTGTATGTATGTTACTTTAAAAAAAAGAAAGTTACATTTTTTTTAACTTTTTTGACCCCGAAATTATTTTTAAAATTGGTTCCTTACACTATTTTGCTATTTGTTGTTAATAAAATAAAAAAAATATTAAAAAAAGCTTGGAAAGGTATAACGGAATATGATATTATTTTTTCGCAATCGTAAAAAAAGTTCACGTACCGATCGCGGTGAACGTGTTTTATAGGTATTATTGTTTTTTATTATTTTTATTTCTTATTTTATATTTTCTTCTTGAAATGTACAAAATGCAAATTTAAATATGTGCAAAAATGTGTTAAATTTTTTTCTAGTCAGAGTTTTATATTTTATTCAATAATCGACAAGTCCTTAATAATTTTCTTGAATACTTAATTATATCACAATTTTTTTCTATTTCGGTGAAAAAGGAATATAAAATAAAGTGATATTGATCCAAACCTACTAAATAAAACTATTAAAAAAGTACAAAGGCATTTTAGAAATCGCGTTCGGTGCGTGAAGTTTTTTTGTTCAAAACATCTAAAAAATTTGGTTGTCATTATCAAGACAATATTGGCTATAAGGTATTTCTATGGTATTTTGAGGTCTAAATACTGTGCACTGGTAATTACGAATCTGATATAAAAATGTATGGATTTAAATTGGCCAAAATGGCGACCACTAGATCAAAAAATTATTTTACAACATTTCTTTAACTTATTTTATATCAGGCGCTGATCCAGCCAAAATATTTGGGCGGGGGGAAATTTAAACAAAATCGCGATTGTAATTACGAACAGTGTTTAAAAGCAGTGATTTGCTAAAGCTTTTTAAAATTGGCGTTTGTTACTGGGGCAACAGCCCTAGTCTTGCTTTTAATTTTCTGCAAAAAATCCAATCAGCTTTTTAATTATTATGATGAAAAACAGTAGCATAAAACTATTTTTCGTGCTTTTGTCTTTATATTTTTCTAGAAATAAAATGTGAAAAATTACAAAAAATGTTTATTCACTACGGTAAGAAATTTAAGAGAATTAGAAAACAAAAATTGTTATTGTTTAGTATTACCTGCAACATTCGAAAAGCCTTTGCAATGTTGAAGTAAAAAAAAAGCGAAATTCTTCCAAAAATTAAAAATTTTAATTTTGTTTTCACTTATTTTAAAATTTATTAAATTTTATATCCAACAAACCAAATGATATTGTAATGATATCATAACAATATCATTTCGGTGATAAAGAAGTCCGAGAATGAGATCATTTATAATTCTAAAAAAATGATATAATTTTTAAAAATAACATATTAGTAGTGATGTACAAAATTCTGAATGCAATACATTTCAGAATTTGTATCAAGATTCATTCTAATGATAATATTATAATTTATTTTATTAAAAATTAATATTATATATCAATAATGAATTAATTTATATCTGCAAATTTCAGTAATCGGAAACAATTCAGCTTAAAATTTAAGCTGATGTTGATATCCTCTTTTAATTTATTGCTCTTTCTCTAAATTTCGCTGTAATTATACAATATAAAATATTGTTTTTTCCAAAAAAAAGTTCTGCTTATACTGATACTGAACCGTTCCTAGGTTTGTTGGGTAATTTCATAACCAAAAATGAAAATAAGTGTTTTTTAGGCAATGAACGGTTTATGTATGTACAGATTAAGGGTATAACCTTTTCTTACAAAAAAAAAAAAAAAACACACAGAGCACTACGTCATAGCCCATATTGTACTGATACTAAAAAGCATTTTTAAAAGTTATTTCGACGAAAAAATCTTTCCCAACGAAAGCAATTTCTAAAACTATTTCAGATTTTTTTTATTAAAAATTGACACCGTACTAAGTATTTTGCTCAGTACCAAAGGGTTCTTAATTATTTCTTTAATAATCACTATAAAATAAAATGGTAAAGTCACTTTTTTACAGCTTTTATTTAATTCAGAAGATTTATGAAAATCAGCATTTTTAACCGAAAATTTAATATCGCGTTTCTTACATTTTTTTCGACTTTTTGTAGAAACCGGTAGTTGGAATTTAGTAAAAACCAGTTGATATTTTCGAAAGTTAACATTTATGAAATATGAATATTTTATGAAACAAATTTTAATTAAGGTAAGAACACTGAAACTATGACTTAATGTGAAAAAGTGTACCTCAATTTTTTCGAAATAAATTTTAAAGGTAGACCTCTTTCAAATAGTACTCCTTCGAAAAAATGTAATTAACTATTGTTACGTGTATTGAATAATATAAAATAAAAACTCTAATATATTTAAATTGTTTGTTAGAATGTTACAGAATATTACAAGTGAAAAAATTAATTCCATTGATATGCGTACTAATTCCATTATTGCTAGATTTGACGATTTATAGTCATTTTTATGCTTTTTGATTCTAAAAATGGCCTGTTGACGATTTGACGATTTTTGTCCTAATTTAGAATTATTAAAAGTAAATTAGTTGGTACATAAATATAAACAGTTAAAATAAAAATCTTCTTAAATTTGTCAATTTAAATGGTTCACTTATAGAAGAAATTTAAGGGAACCAATATAGTATTTGTATACTTCTTTTAATAAAATGCGAATGAATTCGTCAAAAGTGGCTAAAACCCTTTTGCAATTTTCATAAAAACTGTTAATTTTATAATCAAGTCATTAGAAATCCTTAAATAGCAGTACTAAGTATCAAATAATTATAATACATTTTTTCGGAATCTCACTAAGATTTTCTTCTTTTTTTCTTAAAAAAAAAAAAAACAAATATTCATCATTTTTATGCATTGATCATCAGACTTAATAGATAGATGGATACTACTTAACTTTTATAATAGGATGACAATATTAAATTAATGTAATTTTTATTAATTTCTTTTTAATTTACAATTTTATCATAAGTAAAATATTTTTTTCATTAACATATAAAAAACCTAAATTTTGATATTGACGATTTCAAATAGTCGATTTGACTACCTTTTTTCTCCAACTTTAATGATTTTCTACCAAATTTATCTGGCAACTATGCTTATAGAGTTAATTTCAATTTAACCTCAAAATGTATTTATAAAACATGAGCATAAATTTACTTTATGAATATTAATCAATTAAAAAAATTTTCCTAAATTTCCATTCAATTAGTATTTATTACATAGGTCTTTTGAAACAAAATATTATTTTTAAAACCCTTTTTTGTGTTTTTAAAAATTTGGTTTAAATTTACATTTTGAAAAAAACCGACAGCACTTAAACCGAAAAAACCGGTTAGAAAAGTGAGTCGTTCACCATACCTATAACACTATGCCCTGTGAATTTTGATATTTGCAAAAATTGCAGAAAGTTATACTCCTAATGTATGTACATATTTTTGTATATGTATTTATTTCGATAAAAAAAAAAGGTTAACAATGCATGAATACTGTAAAAATATTTAATAAAAAATAAATATGTATTGTTCCTTACTGATTTGTATAATCATCTTCTATAAATATATTTAGTTCTGATAAAACCGTATAAAGAAAATCAGGGTCAAGTGAAGAAAATGTGATAAAATGTTCTTACATTTCATTATATTGCTGCCGCCATCACTTCTAATTGCTACGATTTGTTGTATATTGATGTCATATTTGTTTAATACGTTTATAATTTTTGCTGCCAAATTTTTGCGTGTATTTTTGATCTTATAACTCTACCATTCCAAGTATTCTTGACTAAATTTTATCACTTTTTATTATACATATACTGAGCTGAAATCCTAAAAAGTTTTTGATAATCCTGTTGCACTGTCCAATTTATGTGAGATCAATTTATTTTTACATTCACTTGAAATTTATTGTATTATATTTCTTGTGAAGTATAATACAAAAACTTCAGTGTTTTTTAGGTATTTCTATTCAGACAAAATTTTATGCCACCTTCTTTTTCAATGCATTATCGGTGTATCAATCTTTGTACCAAAGTTTATGAAGATCGGTCCACAATTGACCATAGCTCCCATATAAAGCCCATACGAATGTTAGTATCAAGTTATTAATTGAAAAAAAGTTTTATATAAGTAGAAACAACATTGCCAAATTTTATGAAAATCGGTCCATAATTTACCATGGATCCATATAAACGCACTTCCAGGAAGCGCCCTAAAGTGTATAAAATCATCTAGACGTTAGTATCAACGTATTATTCTGTATTTGTATTTTTATTTTACATTTATTAAATTTGGCTACAGGTGTAATATAAGTCCCCTTCCCGAATTTTTATGTTCGTGTAGGGTAACATATTGTCGGTCTTGACCGACTATATATTTTTTTCTCTTTATAATTATGTATGTCCATAACACTGTGCGACAAGTGGTAGGGGTCAGTGATCGGGAAAGGGTTCAAACTACCGGGGAAAGTTATATCGGTAAAAAAGATGTTATACGTGTCCCGGCGTTTCGCTGGGTCACGTCTAGGAATCGAGATATATCGATTTGAAGTTAGTAACTATCATATAGGGGAAATTGTGTCCTTTGGTGGTCTTTTTTTGACATAACTCGAGAACCACCAGTTCGATTTTGCTGAAACAAATTTAAAAAAATTAGGAATTACAATTCCTTTAATCTGCTCATACAACGTTTCGCTACATAAGCATAAGTTTCGCAGTTATAAATAAATGTATGAAAAAAAAACTATTTTTTGTCTAAAAAATTGAATTTTTTTATTTTTAATTCATAAAAAAACCAAAACGGTAAAAAAGGTGAAAATCGATGGACGCGTTTCGCTTTTATTCACAATTAAGTGAAAGTATCTCATTTTGACAAGAATATTGATTTTATGTTTCAATGAACTTGGATAATATTTATTATATATTATTTATTATAATTATTAACACGTAAAATTAAAAATTATTACAGGTAATTATTAGGTTATTAAATCGATGAACGCAAAACTTATTTTCGTTTGTTTGCATGTTCATCCGACTCTGAGGCTAGCTGCTTGCTGAAGTATTCGAGATGGTGATGCAAGAAGTGAATTTTGAGGGACATATTCACTCCAATTTTCTGGAAGTAGTGCAACATCTTGGTCACAAGAGCGAGGTAATTGTGTGCTCGCGTACTTCACAAAAAATATCGTATGACTTTCTTCACTGCCCTCCACGCAAAGTAATCATTACCGTCTAAAGCACCTTTAAATTCATTTGATTTCATGAGCTTTCGTATATCCGGCCCATTCAGAACACCTTCCTTCAATTTTGCTTCGCTGATTCGTGGGAAAATATTTTCCAAACAATCAATAATTTTCGGTTGTTTCACAATGGCCTTGATGAAATTTTTTACGATTCCCAGTTTGATATGGAAAGGGGGCATGAGGACGTTCTCCATTGGCACCAGTGGATCATTTACCCAGTTGTGTCCTTTCTCCGTTGGATCTCGAGCAAGCCACTCATGCGTTTCGTATTGGTTTCCTTTAAATCGGGTATCCCAAAGACACAAAAAACACATGTTTTTCATATGACTTTCAGATCACAACTGATCCGCCACATGTGATCAGTGTAGCAAACTTTACCCAAAATTATTTTCATGGAATCGTATGTTCCGCTCAAGTCTGTGCTGTAGCCAATGGGAATGCTTGGTTTTTTATTATATTTATGTAGCAGAACGATTTTCGGGCTTGATTTCGAAGAATCGATGAACATTCGCCAATCAGCTGCGACATAATTAATGGCCATCGCCGCCATCAGTCCCTTTATATCGTGGCAGTAAACAAATGTGTTCCCTTCGTTGAGTGTGGAGTACCATTGGAATAGCAATTGTCGTCTTCGATATCCGGTGACTTTGACATTAGGCTCCAAATTGTTGCCTTCTTTCAAAATCTGGGCAAGTTTTTTTGCTTCACGTTGAGAAAGGTTATATTCTGCAACAATCGTGTCCATTCTTGCTTGTGATATTGGAATTATTTTGTTCGATGGGCCGGCTTCTGGTATTGGTTTATAGGTGAAATCCGATTGATCCATTGTTTCAATAGAAAAAGAAGTTTCTCTGTCAGGACTTGGAAGCGGTGGAAAAGGTAGTTCATCCGAATGCGGTAAAGGTATTTGTGCACTTTTAACAGATATGTAAACTCTTCGTTTAAGGCCTTTACGATTTACTCCACATATTTTGTTTGCGCAAGCGTAACAGTTGTCGGAATTGTGCTCTCCTGGATCAGTCCAAATCATTGGTACACCAAAACGAAGTGAACTGCGTTTCCCTTGAATCCACATGTTAAGACCATTGTAGCACGTTTTACAAATTTTGTCTGGGACCCACGAAACGCCGCGAATTATTTCGCAATCAAAATAAAGTTTAAAAGCGCCATCAACTTGCTCAGTGAGTAATGCAGCATTTGTTGAAAAAGCTCTTTTGCCACAAACGTAACAAAATAAATTGATATTTTCTGGACAATTTGCACTCATTTCGGTTTTAAACTTTTATTACTTTTTTAAAAAAAAAAACCGTACTTTACGCGTTCGGAGACACTTGTTGAATGAACCTATAAATACTACGTAAGTTTCAATATTTTACTGAGAGGTACTTATGAATTCGCGCATCTTTTAAGGGTTTGCTATAAACCTGATTCGTGTGCGTTTTAAATTTTTCGAAACGTTCTAAAACATGACCACTCATAAATGTGGGTGCAATTTGTGTAAAAAAATCATGCAGGTAGCCAACGGAAAAACCCAAATAATTAAAAAAGTGCACTTTCCTTTTTTCCTTTTAATTGTCCACGCACATTTATGACCGTTTTTTAGTTTGTTACCGCTACCATAAAAATCAAATAACTTTTTGTTTATTACTTTTTTTTTTTAATTCTGACAATCACAAAAAAAGTCATCAATGTTTTTTCCAAGGAATTTTGAGCATATCTCGAGCAAATTTTTGAAATTCATACCTTCACTTAATTGTGAATAAAAGCGAAACGCGTCCATCGATTTTCATGATCTATGTCTCATTTTGTTTAAAGGTTATGTGACTTTACGTGAAAGTAATAGGACTTGACACTTTTTTTACCGTTTTGTATTTTTTATGAATTAAAAATAAAAAAAAAATAAATTTTTTAGGCAAAAAATAGTTTTTTTTTTTTCATACATTTATTTATAACTGCGAAACAGTTGCTTATGTAGCAAAACGTTGTATGAACAGAATAAAGGAATTATAATTCCTAATTTTTTTTAATTTGTTTCAGTAAAATCGGACTGGTGGTTTTCGAGTTATGTCAAAAAAAAGACCACCAAAGGTCACAATTTCCCCTATATGATAGTTACTAACTTCAAATCGATATATCTCGATTCCTAGACGTGACCCAACGAAACGCCGGGAAAACGTATAACTTCTTTTTTACCGATATAACATTTCCCGTTGGTTTCATCCCATCCTGATTTTGACTGTCGCATAGTGTAATTACTTTAACCGCTTCCGATACGAAAAAAAGTTTTCATGATTCAAATAAAAATTTATTTCATTTCTTTAATCATGGCCTAGAAAATTTTTATTTCGAAGCTTAACAGTGTCATTTTCAAACTGAACTACTCTTAGATTTCAACTGTAGCTTTCAAATCCTAAAAGTTTGTTTAACAAGTGGTTTTTAAATGTTTATAATTTGGAATGAAATGCATTTGATCAAACTATTTTTGTTTAACTTCAACTGAAAAGGGAACGTGCATTTATTACTATAAGGACCATGTTCATTATATTTGTGATGATATTACATATTTGTTTTATGTCACAACTGCTAATATAAAGTATTTATAATTAAAAAAAACTCTAAGTTTGAACCCATTTTTATTAAAACAATTGGAAGCTTTTTCAAAATGTGAAAAAATATTTAATTACGCAGTTACATGTTAGCTTATATGACTTCTAGCACAATTTCGTTTTTCTGTGTGTTCTTTTAATTCTTGTTTTAAGGTCCAACTAGTCAACTTTGCGACGCAACGCAGAATGCAGAAAAGTAACGCGAAACCATGGTTTAAGAAGTAAGGTAAAGACAACTCTACAACAATTACAACACCAAAAAAATTCCATGTGTTTTATTTTTGCATCGAAATCTCTTACGTCAACTTTAGTTTTGACATTTCGCATGTTTGTTTACAAAAAACAAAAACACATTTGACATTTCACGCAATAACAAAAATGTAAACAAAAAATATAAGCAAAGATTGTAAACATAAACAACAATTTGACACTACAGATTTTAGAACACAAGCCGCCATATTGCTGCCAAAAAGAATAAAAATTCTCAACTGTTTAAATATCGTTACCTAATTAAACTACCTTGCCTGAAAGATTTTACACAATCAGTCAACGAAAGTAAACGTATCATGTGCTTTTGAACATTTATTGTGTGAAGAACTCTGTTCTTTAGTTATTTTGCAAAGAAAATAAACTACAGGGTTGTTAAAAAGTCAACCAGCTACTTAAAAATCTATTCACTACATTTCTGCAATACGCTACCTAGAATTTTTATGTCAATAGCTACTTACACACATCTGCATAAAGCAGATTGAAACAGTTGATTGTGATACAATGATTTTCATATTCACTGGTTGGGCCTTTATTTAAGATGTATTTTCATAAATACAAAAAATGAGTGCTGTTACTGTTGTTTCGTTTCTAAAATTTTCCATTTAAGACTTTTTGCGGCTAGTGCTATTGAAATTGACAGATTTAATTTTTGCTTCGGCTTTTGAAATGAGTGTTCTAATTTTGTTTTACTGATTGTTAGTTATTGCTGTTTAATGTTTATTTTAGCCACGTAAAGGGCAATATTTAGACTATTTTGCTGAAAATTACGATCTTAATTTCTAAAGATTTAAATTGATCGTTACTGAAAAAAAATGTTTATTTAGCATATCTAACAATTTTAAGAATAGGTTTTAATATCAAATTTCTAAACTGTGAAATTTTTATATACAAAACTTACTATTTTAATTAATTTTTTTATTTTATTTTTTAATACAAACAAAATTAAATTATTCTTCTTTATAATGAAATATTTAATGGAATATTAAATGGATTTTCACGACTTAATGTTCTTTTATCCTATTTAGAATTTCAAATCAAATTAATTTCATTAAAATGAATGATCTGGAAAACACGAAAGGTTGAATTATGTTTATCTTGATAGGATATGAAGATTTTTTTTTTAATTTCACAAAATTTTTTTTAGATAAATAAAATAAGTAATTTATTTTCATTTGATTTCAGATAATAACACTCAGCTACAGTGAGAAATGACATATCCTACGTTAGATATAGGCCTTCTTGAGGACATTATAAAGCAGTTTTAAAAATTTCCAGTACACACTTAAAATTTTTAGTTATTGTTCAACAAAAACTTTATAGAGTAATATTGGAGAAAAACAAACACTAGTTATTTTTTTGCCTAAATTTCATCGCTAAAAATTCATCTCATACAAAATGACGGAAAGTACGTATTTATACCCTGCACCTCCATAGGTGGTTGGGGTAGAAACAACATTGTCAAATTTTATGAGAATCGGTCCATAATTTACCATGGATCTCATATAAATCCACTTTCAGGAATCGCCCTGAAGTGCATAAAATCATCTATATTTTAGTATCAAAGCATTATTCTGTATTTGTACATTAAATTTTACATGTAGTAAATTGGTCACAGGTGTAATATCCCCCTCCCGAATGGTGTAGGGTATCATATAGTCGGTCTTGACCGACTGTATCTTTCTTTCTCGTTTTTTCATGGGATGTTTTTCTAAATGTAAAAAAACGAAATGATAATATTTTGCCGTCAGTGGGATTTGAGCATGACCGCAAATTTACAGTCCGTTTTTATTGCTATGTTTAATGCACCATCTCTTTGTTTAAAAGGTGACAAAAACTCTTTTGGTATAAAAATGAGTTTTTATACATTTTGTAAAAGAAAACTAATAGCAGAATTTGGGTTGAACCAACAATCTTCTGGTTCCAAATTCGGCGCTCTAGCCAACTAATCCAAGTAAGTGAAACAATACGGTGCCGTTTTACTAGTAAGTAATTAATTATCTATTGTGGAGTATCTAAAAAATCTCATTTCCAAGTAACTATTTAAATAAGTAGTTGCCAACACAAAAAAGAAAAAAGTTTTTGCTGGATGTCCTTTTCAAAATACAAAAACCAAAAAATTAATAATTTCCGAATTTGACCTTCTAAGAAAGGACTTATATTAAACATAATAACAAAATATTTTCCATAAAGTAGCTGAAGGTGTTTACTATCTAAAAATAGAGATTGTTTGCTTGTTTAGCCGAAATGCTCTATTGGCCAAAACTATGGTATTATGATCCAACGTTCACAGTCGACCGGTTCTAGTTCGAACACTATATTGTGAGGATCAAAATTCTTGGAATTTTGACCCACATAATCATTAAAGAATATCTGTTGAAATGTAAACACATGAATAAAATAAAGGATACATTGGCGTTTTACTGGTCGGGAGATGGATTACATCCATCTAGACTGGGGTCGAATTACATTCGCCTATGTAAATCTCTTTTAATTTCAGGTGTTCCGGAGGTCGATAGGGTAAAGAAGGGAACAAAGTGTTCCGGAGGTCGATGGGGTAAAGGATTGCACGAAATGTTCAGGAGGTCGATGGGGTACACAGGAGGCAAAGTATTCAGGTCAGATGGAGGGTTTTGACCTTAAATAGCCATGCTAGCCATTTAAGAGTTAATTACGTGAAAACACAATAGGCAGAAGTAGCAGTAGAAAGCAGCAGGGAGAAAAGCCGAGTGAAGACGTCAATGCCTACATCGTCACAGCTGAGCAGGCGAGTAGCAGAACTGACGAATCACGATGGTAGAAGCGAAAACACAACAGCAGAGAGGAAAAGAAGAAAGGAGAAATACACAGGAGTATAAGATTGCAGCGAGCAGAGAAGCTGAGGAAAGATTTAAATACATCAAGCAAGAAGGAGACAAAGTAAACAAACATGAAGCCACAAACACCGACACTCACACACATATCAACGAAACTGTTATAGCAGCGGACATAAAGGAGATAAAAGAAAAGAACGTTCGACGCAACAACCGCTATCGGTTCGAACAAAGTGCAGGAAAATTGCAATAATATTAGTTTTAAGAAACATATATAAACCAGCAGAAAGTTAAAATGTTCTCTCTTTTTCTCTGGGGTACTGGACAGTGAACAAGGCAGACGTGGTGAGTAGCCGGTTAATAAAAAAAAAGAACTAGCAGAGTAGTGTTAGCAAAAAAATAAATAAAGTTGGTTGAATTGATTACATTAATTCAACGTAGGGTATGCTGATTTACAATCATTAAGATTAAAAGCTTCAACAAGGTTTACAACCTGGTTGAAGGGGTAGAAGGTAAGCACTGCTCAGGGATAAGTGGTAGAATATTTTCTTGGAAGTTTTCACTCGGAAAATATAGGGACTAAAGAAAAAAATCTCACATTACATCGAAGATTTAATATTCAATAGAAGGTAGTAAATAGGAGGTGTAGAACCGGCAAGGCGACACGGAGGCTTCACGAAACAGCACTGTCTCCACAGAAAAGAAGTTTGTAAAAAAATATAAAAAAAAATAAAGAATCAAAGGAAAAAATAAATTAAAACAAATCATTGTTGTTATTTTATGTAAGAACCTTGGACACGACTGAGTTTACCCCAGGTGCAAACCCGGGTAACCGGAGGTCCCTTACAATATCGTCACCTTAAATTAAAAAGGCTGTAACCACTGCAAAAATCAAATGTTGCTTTTTGACTTCATTATAATGTATTGATGCAAAGTAAATATATACAAAAAATTTCATACAATTTCACATCAATACTAACAAAAGTGACATCAACATCATAAACGGAGCAGTCGAGCGGATGCAGTTCCAACACTTTATAAGTATAAGGGGGACATATCACTTTACCGTGGAGTTGTGAAAGGAGACGTCAATTGACACCATTTAGCTACTATGGTTTTAACGAATAGAATTTATACAGTTCGAATATAAATGAACCTGTATTGGTCCTGGTTAATGTTACAATAAAGCATTTCTTTTTTTTATGTTTATAAACAAAAATACATACAACATATAATTGCCTTCAATAAAATATATATATTTTACTTCTTGACACTTTTATACTAGTTGAGTGATTTGTTCTCTTTTTACCGGTCACTAGTTCCGAATTTTTGCGGAATTTGATGCTTCTCTTCCCCTTTATCGAAATTGAAAGATTTGAATCCGTTAGAATTTGATGCGTAATTAGTGTTTAAGTATTAAATTTTTTAAAAAAGGTTTTTAAAAATTAGTTAACGTTTTTAAAAACAAAAAATAATAAAAAATTTTAATTTAAAAGTCATTCGGGAGCTTCAGAAAGCTCTGCTTAGGAAATTGTATATATAGGTAGAAAGATAGTTTGATAGTTAGATATATAGATAGATAGATATATATATAGATAGATAGTTAGAAGATACCTGTTATTTATTTCAAAGTTATCTACAAATAATTTATTCACAAATTTTATTACTGATTCAATATAAAGAATAATATTTTCTTATTCTATATACGTAATTAATTTCTTGTAGGTTTCTTGTGTTGTAGTAAAGGATTGAATTCAGTTAAATATTTAACACCAAATATAATTATATAAAGTATTTTACAATATGTTGTTAGACTTTATACTTGTGTTATATAAAAGTTTCGTTCATTATATAAGTTATTAAAGCAAAATCTAAATGATGTGACGTGCTTAAAACTTCTTTACTACTGCAAGAATGGCAAATTATAAGATTCAATATTTGACGACTTACATTTAAAGTAGGGATGTCAATTTCATAGAACAATTGTGCTGGCTAAGTTCACACATATTCTTGCCCTTTTTTATTTAGTCTTTGCTGAGAGTACAAAGAGAACAAAATGCACTGGATTTTTTTTTTTTTTTTTTTTAAATAAATTATTTGCTAATTAATAATCATTAATTTCTTTAATGTTAATGTTTTAAAATGTGGCAATATTAATTAATTTAAGTGTGAGGAAAACAGAAATGCCTTAGAAAATATGTTTTATATAATAAAAAAGCACCATGTATAACTTACGTTTTTCATTTACTAAACCCAACTTTTCTTTGAGTGAACTTTTCTCGCGCTTACTAACACAACTACATTTGTAGTCATTGACATTAGGGTTGTCAGATTTTTTGAGCCTCTCTCGCCAAATTTTTAATCAAATATCTCCAAAAGTCGTCAAATTTAAATCTTATTTGATTTTTAATCCACAAAATAAAAAATAAAAAAAATATACGATTTTTAGCAATTCAAATTTGGTATAATTTATAGATGAAAATTCAGCTTCAACGAAACCTATGAATAATTGCAGTAGCTAATAGTAATTCAATAAAAAAATATTATAAAAAGATTTCACATTTTATGTTACTCCATTTTAAGGCAACAACTTTAAAAATTTCTTTATTACAATGTGCTCGAAAATGAGACTTATTTTTTTTTAGCAAGATAGGCACCCATTGAGTAAAACTAAATCGACGATGCTGATTTTAATGGTGTTAACCATCTTTTAAAGTAGCGCTCGTTTTTGAGATATTTAGTTTTGAAAGTCTAAAAGATTGTTTAGAAAAATAGTTTTTTTTTTTTTTTTTTGCTTAAATTAAAGAATATAGTTGTTAAGTTTAAACAAAATAAACAATTGAAATTCTATTGAAGTAAAGGGTTATGAATTCTTATTATTAAGTGAATTCAAATGGCAAAACTTTAAATTAACGAAAATATTACTACAATTCCGTAAGTAAGTTAAATAATGTTACCAGTGAGCAACTAATCAATTAAAAATACATTATAAATCGGACTGAAATTGATTAGATTTATGATTGAAGTATATATTTAATCGATTTATTGTTTAATTTACATAAATAATATCCCTTTTATTTCTAATTTTCTATTATTTGTGTTACATCCACTGCTGCCACCATTATATTCGGCGTTCTCGAATTAGTTTTATCAGTGGAAATTTGCGACTAACACAGAGTAATTCTAACAAAATATTACAGCATTGTTTCTATAAGACTTTAAAATTATATTTCAAAGAATTAATTTATTCATATACTCTAAATAAATATATTTGAAAAATTATACAATATATAAAATTTCTTAAGTTAAAGCGATTTATAAATTAAGGACCTTCGCTTTGTTAGGTAAGCAAATACTCAAAACAGTCAATTGCTAGTAAGGAAACGTAATAGTTGGACTCCATAAATGGCATTTTAATAAAATTTTAAGAATTAACCAAATAAATTGCCACCTTATTTATAAATCGACAGAAAATTCGCCATGTCGCCAAATGGAAAATTCAGTCATCAAAAGCAACAAAAAATCGCCACGTTTGCCGAAAAATCGCTACATCTGACAGCCCTGATTGACTTCCCTAATTTAAAGTTTAGGTCATAGAATAAGGCACATACACACATATGTATTTTCAATGTATAAAATATTGTTGTTTTTCGCCTCAGCTACTGGACGGAAAGCAATAAAACTATTCATGGCCTGCATGAGAAAAATAAAAATACAAGAAAAAAAGAATATTATGTGATTAAATAATAACAAAACCAAATACACTAATACAGAAGCATTCATGTAAAAAGAAATCATTAAAAAAGAAATCGAACTTATTTTATTTTTATTTCATTTATTTATTAAGTCTATGGACAATATACTTACAGGCAGAAAATTGTTACAAATTATATATTACATTAATTATTTAAATGTGAAATTAAATTACGTTTAATTAAATTTACATTGAAAGACATGTCGATACCATTTTTTTTAGTTTTATCCTAAATATTTTATAAATAATGACTGAAAGTTACGTGAGGGACGTTGAGGTATATTAAAATTTATTCTATTCACAAGAAATTCTACATCTATGCTGCCAGATATAAACTTGATAACGAAAATTATATTTAACATAGTTCTTCGACTTTTAAGACGTGGTAATTTCATTTGCAGTAATCTAGTCTAAAGCTCGCATGATCGTATGATGGCAAATTGAATATCGAATCCAGATAAGAATTTCTTAATATAAAAAGTACGACCTGTTTTTGTATAGATTTAATACGGTCAATATAAATGTTATAAAAGAGGTCCCAGACAACAGAACAGTATTCCAGAATTGGTCTAACTAAAGAAGTATAGCTGTCTTGTTATACTAATATCATTAAATTCTTTAGCCCAACGTTTAATAAACAGAAGGACGCCACAAGCCTTATTAATGTGTTTATTAAATATAAGCTTTGGATCAAATAGTACGCAAAGATCCAGGAATTCATTTACGGACTCCAATTCGTATTCCCCAAGATGGAAACATCCATTAGAACCAGGTTTTCTGGAGTAGTTGATATGTTTGCATTTTTTGATATTAAGATCCATTAAGTTCTCTTTACACCATATAAAAAAGCTAACTAAATCCGTTTGTAGAAATGATTGATTAAGTAAAAATTTGTATAAGCTCAAGCAGTCGAACTTATAAAAATTTTAACGTCGTCTGCATACATTAGTATGTTGGAAAATTTCAAAATTGATGGGAGGTCGTTTATAAACAGTAAAAAGAACATCGGCCCAAGATGACTGCCTTGCGGTACACCGGATTTAACATATATAATTTTAGATAGGGCATTATTAAAACGAATGCGTTGTTGTCGACTAGTCAAATATGATTTTATCCAATTTAAGGTTCTGTTTGTAAATCCCATTAAGGTCAATTTTCTTAATAGCAGATATTAGTCTAAATTAAAAGAGATTCCATAAAAAAATAACATAACTAGGATAATACATTTTAGGATAAATAAAATATATCTATGATTTTTAGTTAAGGAACATGTTTAGAAAGTTGGGGCCACCCTGTTGTAAATACATAAAAGCTAAAAGCTCTTTGTTTATTTTCTTATCAACTTAAGTTTTAAACTATAAAAGAAACATTACATAAGTGTAGTGCGAGCTTTAATTTAAACGATTCTTAACTAAGTTCGCACTTGAGTATACACTAAGTGAACAGTATAAAACCGATCCTAAGTATATATGATTATATGAAAATATTTAAAAGAAACGCATCAAAAACTTTGCTTTCCTGGTAAACAAGCAGATATAATTGGAAACAAAAATAAACTACTTATTTTTTGCCTGAATAACTAGTTATTTTTGTTCGAATTATCCACAAATTCATATAGTTATTTTTAGACTCTAAGGGTGCTCAAAAATATGTACCTAAACGAAAATAAATATAAAAAAGAAAAAACAAAAAATTTTGCTGTCAGTGAGATTTGAACTTGGACAGAAATTAATCATCCGTTTTTAATGTCTAACGTCTTACTCAGTACACCATCTCGTACTTAATTGTCTAAGTGGCAAAAACTTTTTTAGTATAAATATATGTTTTTAGGTTTTTTGTCTTAAAAAAGTAATGGGGTTGAACCAACAACCCTCCGTTTGTTAATTCAGCGCTCTAGCTAACTTATCCACGTAATTGCAATATCACTGTGCTATTATACTATTAAGTACTTATTTATGTAATACCGAGTAGGCAAATAATAATGACGCCTTATTATCAAGAAACTACTTTAATAAGTAGTTGCCATTACCGAAAACCAATTGTGAATTCACTTTGAAGTGACAAGACATTATATAGAAGATATGGCCAACTATGGACCGATCTTTGTGAAATTTTGCTGTAAGATTTATAACTAAATAAATGTTATTTATTCCCAATGCACGTATGGGAACTGATTTTTGTATGGGAACTGTAGTCAATTGTAGACCAATACTCTTGAAATTTAGTGATATAATTTTTGCATTGATAAAACTCACCTATGAAAAAATTATATATGGGGCTCAGTGAAATATTGATTCGTTTATAACCAATTTTAGCATGTTATATTATTGGACCAAAGAAGGCTCACATACGAAATTTCAGTAAGGTATCTTTAAAATGGTGACCTACGGATTAGTAGAAATGTTGGTTATTGATGCACGAACAGATGGTCGGACGGTGGTCAAAAAAATTATAATTTCGAAGAGTATTTTTTGATTTAATAATTATTACAACAAAATAAAAAAAATCGCTTCAGCGTTTTCCTGAACTAAGCTATTTTTAGTGATTCTACCCCGTTGTGCGTCAGAAAAAAAGTGTTTGTATTCGTGTCTGGAATAACGAGACGTTGGCCCATTGGGAAATATGTAATGATTTTTTGACGTTCACATCTGCTGGAGTTGTGAACAAAAACATAAAAATATATCGAACGCTTCTCTGCTAATGTCTCGCACTAGGAAAACAGTTCTTTTACTAATTTAGTATTGGGCTGGAGAGCTTTATAGGCTTTAAAAGTTTCTGTTGGATTTTTCTTAAAAACTTGAAAATAAGTAGTAAAATATGTATTTTAAATGGTAGCATTTAGTTTGTGAATCGCTGTCAGACGGGTTTTTATCAGAAGTAATTATTTACTGACTTAACTAAACCTCTTTATCATATTGCGGTTAGTACATCATACTAATGTTTCTAAATATTTAATGTGCACACACACATATATATACATATATAAAATTCATTAATGTATTGAAACATCACAAATTCCTCAAGCAATTTTTAGCATGAGTGAATAAATTCTAATATGAAATTTCATGAATTCTCTGGGGTGTGAAATGTTTGTTGGGTGTAAATATTTTCTAAGCAACACAACAAAATCACATTCTCAATCACATTCACCAGTACAGTTTTTCATTTTTATATTCTACCGCTGCTGTTTCCTTTTTCATTTTTATTTTGCTAAACAAACATTGTAAAAAAAATTAATGTTGAATAATCATTTTTATTTTCATTTTTATTATTTGAATTCGTTTTCTATAGCATTTTTTTTTCTTTTATATTTTCCGCGGTGTATTTTTTCATATTATTTGTTTGTCCTTTTTTATGTATCCAGTTTTTGTTTTCGCCCAGCAAGTGTTGTTAAATTTCGCAACATGTCCTGAAAACAGGATTTAATTTATTTATTTGTTTGACTTATGTACTAGTGTAGTACGTGTATGTATTTGTAAGTATGACCTGTTAGAAAGTATTTGTTTTACTGTTTGTCTCAGTCTTTTGTTGCAAAGATATTTTCTTATATGCATACTATGTATGCAACATGTGCGCCAATGTTTTTCGTCTTCTTTTATGTTGGTTTTTATTTGTTTTTACTAAGGTATTTTGTATATTAAGCAGAGTCCAATTTTTATATTGTCAGGCACGGATCCTTTTTGTCGAAACGAATTTTTCTTTCGACATAGAAAAACAAGCAGTTATTTTTCTGGTAATGAGAAGTTGTTGGAAAAATATCGGTAAAATGAAAAGATAAACGTTTTAAATCCTTAAGGATAACTACAATAAAAATAAACTGAAGCTACTCGTAAATTTTTTTGGCAGGATCTTCTGAAAATTGTATTTAACTTAGAAATTCTGATAACTGGACACAACATATCGCTGATAAACATAATTTTTCCGTCAATTTTGATTTGAAATTTGTAAACTGTGGCCGGATAGTCCAATTTAAAGAAAAATTCACACATGTTTAATAACATTTTTTTTCTCATCCGGTTTCAAAGATTAGTGTATCTTCTCTTATTAAGGCCTGTGAATGTTACTTAGCTTTTATATTAGCCGAGTTATACGTATCTGAAAATTCAAATTTCGAATTTTAGCAAAACCTGGATCCAATTTGATTTCCTCCAAATTATATAGAAAAAAACTCCGAGTGCACAAATAAACAATTCTGAATTTCAAATTTGAGAAATAATAATTTTTGGAATATTTTAAGCCAGGAAAGCGACATCACTCATTTCTTACGATTGAATAAATTTGTATGTAAATCAGACTAGTCAATTAGAAATTACAGATTTTATGAAGTCCGCATTTGACATGCTCATAAAATAACTTGGACTTGGGTGAGTCAAAAATTCTACAGTACATATTTGTATCATCATTCTATCTCTATTATGTGGCTAAAAAGTATTAAAAACTAAAAATATTCCCATGAAACATGAAAAGTCATTTTCCGAATTATTTACCTATTGATCATTCATTTTAAGTTTTAATCTATTTTCAAAAATCTGAGTTAAATTCAAATTCTGTATGACTTTCATACAAAATGTAAATTGTGTTTTCGCATGTTGAAAAACACATAAGACTTTACGTCCGCATAGCGAGATATTTAAATAATTTTATTCAAGCCTTGATTTAATTCGAAAAAAGAAATTTGAAATATGTCTTTCGGAAATTATGTTTGAATGAATGAAATCAATGAAAGTAACTTACTTTATATAAATATTTTCTGTGAATTTTACAAATTTCAGACTGCAAATCAGAATTTTTTTTTAAATTTCAAAAAAGTTGTATTTTTTCATAATTTTAAATCCAGTTTTAGTACAGATTCCTTTTATCTGACTAGCTTCAAGTTCTAAATCAGTAATTTAATTTGATATTCTTAAGATAATAACAATAAAATAATAACGCAATTTAAATATTTCTCTTAAAAAACACAATTTGTTTTGTATGTATTTGAAAAAAGAGAAAATTGATATAAAATATTGAGTTTTTGGGGCTATAGAAATATACAAGTTTCATAGCTCAACAATTCGATTAAAAATTTATTCTTTAAAAGTTTTTTATTTGGTAAATCAACATAAAGTTTTAGTAATTAGAATCGCGAGTTTTTCATTATAAAAAAATATAAAAAAATTTTCCCTCCAAATACTTTGGCAAGATCCGCACCTGATTTGCATATGTGTATATCTCTTTATCTGCATGTACGTATATCCCTGAAATAAATTTTTGATAAATGCAATAAAGACGCAAACTCACAAATAACCAACCAAAATCTGGTAGATGTGAGCAATTTTGTTAAATATATTTATAAGTATTAAAACTGACATTTTGTTCAATTTACTTTTATGCTTAATTTCTACTAATTCATGTATTTTAACGTTTAAAAGTATATGTCAGTTGTTTATATTTACTGTTACACAGCATTCAAAATCTTTATTTGCTAATTTCATCTGACCTATATCAATGAACCTAAAATGTATTTAATTTAATATATTTTCTTTTATTTTTTAATAAAATTTATATTTTTTTTTAAGAACGTGAACACATCTGTAATATTTGTAAGTTTATATGTAGATACATACAAAGATATTTAAATGCTCAACACACTTAATTTTTATTACTTAAACGGAAAACGGACAAAAAATAGGGTCAAGTATATTTGTTTTACATTTTTTGAGATTTCGACAAAATTTTACTCAATATATTTAAATTTTTATTGACAAATCATTGCAAATATATTAAGTTATAAACCGGTATAAAAATAATATCCTTTAACATTGTGTCAATAACGGTAAACCATTTCAAACACAAATAGTCCTTATTCAGTGCCGACAAGAAAATAGAAATTCGTCAAAATTTGTTAATTGTTTTCTTAATTATGTCGACACTTTACATTTTTTAATTTCAAATACGATATTAACAATTAAAAACTGAAAAGAGATAAGAATCATTGATAATCTTTAATTCGGAGAACTATTTATGTTAAAAAGGATCTATAAAATAGGGACTTTAAAAATATGGGAAAAATCGAAGGTTAAGTTATACGTTACGTTATAGTTAGATAATTTTATTTTGAATTAATAGACAGCACTTAGAAATAATTTGAAAAGATTTATTGGCAAAAAACTATTTTAGAAGCTTACAACTACGAAAAATTATTAAATTTGGAATTATTAATTCAATTAAGTCGACCTAACATCTACTAGGAGTATAAATTTCTTTCTGAGAATATAAGAAGTCAATTGCAGGAAACATAATTTGTTTAGAACATCATTTTAAAATTTCCAAATGCTCAGATATCGATCCAACTATTTACTATAGTAGTATCTCACACCATTACATTATCAATACCGATATGCTTAATTGTATAGCATGTATAAAGTCTTCCTAATTCTTTTTGCAAACAAATTTGATTCTTGTGGCTTATATGTAAACTATATAGTTCTTTTTTACCTGATATTATATAATTTTTATATTTATGGATCCACTAGGATTCAATTTTACTCTTCTAATGATCTGTATTTTAAGGCCGGGACTTTCCGGAATGGTTTATCGATAAAATTATATCTACTTGTCAAGAAATTGTTTATACATATGCGTGTTTGTAGCTATTTGAAACAATTCTTGGAACGTATTTATTGTAACTCAGGTTCCAGTGTGATGCTTATAGTCTTGTAATACAAGAATACGCTTTCTAGTCTGTAATATATGTATGCCACCAGTGATTCCCAAATTATATATTAAATATTTTAAGTGAAAAACTACAAAGGAAACCCCCTTTTGGAGTTTATTTTAAACCCCAAATCGGAAAAAGTATCAAAGATATTGCCTTATTAAGGCAAATACTTAATAGCGTATTAAATCGCTCCGAAAGTGACAAAACTCTTTTTTAACTCTCTTTTAAGAATCAATAAGAAAAACACTGCAGAATACAAATACAGATTGAAAGCTACGAGGAAAGAAACACTCCTATTGGGACAAAATGTTGAAAAAATATTTTAATGCGCTAATATGCGTTCTGGTACCCTAAAAAAATTTATATTTTGTAGGGATGCTTAAATTTTACTGCAGTATTACTGAATCCAGACATGAGTATGACGTAAAAATGCCTCTCGAATTCAAAACAAACGATATTTATACCTCCATATTTAAAAGATATTGTTAAATGCGGACATCTACCTATATATTTTGCTCAAAGTAGTTGGAAATTTGGTATTTTTTTTTGAATAGTATAGATGTGCAACAATTCGAAAGACAACAAGCCAAAATTAAAGTTATATGATAATGCGAGCATTGCTTAATTGAAATTGAAACGCTTGAAATCCAGAAGTGGCTAAAAGGTGTCACAATACCATAATGAACTAAAAAACGCAATATTGGTGGAATATATATATTATATTTGATGAAAAAAGTTCCCCAAGCAGTTATACATGACAGCTATTGCCATATTAAATTTTAAATTCCGAAATTTTGTGACTTTCTTTAGACATTTTCAAGTCAAGAAAGAATTTCTTGACTTGAAAATGTCTGTGTTTGTTTAGTTTTTGCTCTATTTTTAATACTTAAAATCTTTATATATTATCTTTCCTCGTGTTATATATTAATAAATATATTAGTAAACTTATTAGTATTAAAAAATATTAAATTCGCTGAAAATTATATAATTTTTTAAAGCCAACCTATGAAAAAATCTTGTTTCATTTCAACGTAAAAACTATTTCTAGACATACTGTATATTTCTATTAGATTTTGAATTGACTTAATGGAATTAATAGTTCCAGGCTTGATAAAAATTATTGGTGATTTTCTGTCCCTGAAATTCTTTTTTGATCCTAAAACTTTTTAAGTTGCTATGAATGCTGTCTATTAATTAGATATAAAATTATCTAACTAAAAGGATAGATTTCTGTACTTGTTATTTGATAGATACTTTCCATATTTATAAAGGTCCTTTTTGTGCAAATAGTTGTCGGAATTAAAGATCATCAAAGATTCTTATCTTTTTTCAGTTTTTTACTGTTAATATCGTTATTGTGATTAAAAAAATTAAAGTGTCGAAACAATTTTGGAAAAAAATTTGAAAATGAGATAAAAATTACTTAACTTTTTCCCATTTGTCTTTACTTTTTGTTCGCGGATTTATAGTTTTTGATCCCATTCGATCTCATATAAACTTACCATTCGATCACATATAAACTTTGTGGATAAATTCTTCTCCACCTTTGTTATTGCGCAGACTTTCAACAGTTACAGGGTAGTCAAATTTTGGTGACAAAATTTTTTCATTTTTAAGATTTGTTGGTTTTTTAGGCGGAGTCTGTGCGCCCTTAAACAAATGTTGAAATATATCTCGTTAATGTGCCCGAAACAGTTAACGTAGTAGATAGTTTCAAATTTCTGAATACAAAAGCGAATATTTTTCAAAAAGTCACTTTTACGAGGCACATTCACAGTTTCATATAGAATAGATGGATTACTGCGTGAACATAGTTTTTTGTTATTGTATACAATAAAATCGAAGGAACATTAAAAAATAAATTTAATAAAAAGATGATATGGAATTTTTGAAAATTAAGCAAAAGTTGCACTTATTGTTTTTGTATTTTTATATAGAAAATAGCAATTTGTACAAATCTTGGATATATAGATAGAAGAACGGCGATAAATATAATTAATTGGGACCATAAATTTAAGACAAAAGTAGAGACACTTTTGTCAAAACACATTTTGCTAAGGCACATCGTGTGGTCATTAAATTAACTGTAATTTGTAATGCTTAAGAAAAATGCGGGGGGCGCATCAAAAAATCTCGAAGAATAAAAATTTACTTAGGTTAAAAAAAGGATCACAATATTAAACAACGTTTCTTTGTAATAAACTCTAATAAAATATATTTTCGTAAAATACATGGCGAAGTAATTTTCATTCGATTCCCATTTTTCGCAAAATTTTTAAAAATCGCGATTTTTATTGAAAAGATTTTTTTATTTAATTTTGCAAAGAAACCCTAAACTGTGTAACGCTAATAACATCTAACATAGAAAATATCATAAATTTTATTTGATTAACTCAGTAGGTTTTGATATTATGCGTAATTTTTTACCAAAATTATACATGAACTTCTAATTTGTAAAAATTTTTATATGTCAACTTAAAACCGCTATAGCTTTCACGCCCCCTGCACTTAATGATTAACGCGAAGCGGTTCTGTATGCATTCGAGTCACTTTATATTTTTACAAATAGATTCTAAAAATAATTGTTTTTTGTTGCTTTAATTATTGAAAGGTGTAAATTATTGTAATTTCTGGAAAAATTTAACGGTTTTTGTTTCTGATATAAAAAGTAAAGTGCTTACACATATTTTCTATTTGTCAAAATTATTTACACAGCTTCAAAAATGCAGCTAAATGAAGCAAATATTTATATTCTATGTTGGCAAGAAGAACCAAGAACCTTTATTAGGCTAAATCTAGCCTTTTTATTTTGCTTTTAGCCTCAAAATTGTAGTTTTAGATTCTAGCCTTTTTTGATTCTTAAAATTGCCTTAAAAAGGTTAAAATGTTAATATTTCAGCAACGAGAAGAAGATATCATCCTTTTAAGCATTTGCATGTATTCATTCATATAAAAGCTCTATATTATTGATATTTGACAAAAAAATTTGCTTGTGGCGAATCAAAATAGAATTATAGTTTAAAAATAACGAAAAACAATCTAAAACATTGAATAATTTTTTATATGAGATATAAACCAAGTTTGTGTTGAAATTTTTTTGAGTGATTTTATATTGTGTTATTTTGGTGGCAGCCGTTTTATGATCTATTTATAAATTTTTTACAATATTTTTAAAAAAGTATGAAAAAATAATGAGAAAGTTATTATTTTATTATTATTATTATTATTATTATTATTATTATTATTATTATTATTATTATTACTATTATTATTTTAATTAAAAAAATGTTAAATTTTTTCTGGCCTTATGTTTTTAGCCTCCTTTTTCCCATCCTCCTGACAACGCTGTTTATTATTACAAACTCAACTTTAACAAGTTGCAAAAATCCAAAAACAATGGCAATACACGGCATCGGTAAATCTACTCAGAAAGTGATTCTTAGTTGGGGTACGACAATTTTTCTTTGCGTTACAAACATCACCACAAATACATAATTCCCAACCACTAGTAGGTTGTACATTCCTATTCATAGAAGAAGTCATAAAAATTTCGCAATTTTATTATGACTAAAAGTTATGATTATTACATAGAATAATAGTTATAACCATAGAAAACAACTAGAAGTCCAACTCTTTTAATTCTCTCAGCAAGAAACAATTACTCTCTTCACACGTCTAAATAAGTTCTGAAGAAAATTCTACTAACACATACAAAGAGTTCGGTTTTTTAATAGCTAAGTTTCATCTTTTTAGAATAAGTTGAAATTCTAGTTATTTTCAATGGTTATAACTCCGTATTCTGTTAGCATAGTCATCAAACATGGTTAACATGCAATGTAAAGGAAAAATCTAGACTTTTCTGGTCAGTTAATTTTAAACAAGATATACATAAATAAAAATAATTTAAAATTTTTATAGACCTATAAAGATTTCAAATATGTATGCATCCATTGTTTTTTCCACAACAAAAAATTTTATATTTCCATATTTTTTATTTTCAAATAAAATCTTTTTATGATAGTCACAACTCTTATGTTTGTCTACCAAGTCTTAGTTTTAAAAACAAAAAAAATATTAAATTTTTATTTGTGAATAGGATTTTTAAGCCTATTCACAAATAAGACTATAATTCGTGTATTATGACTATTTTTTAGCCATAATATTTTTATGAATAGGTACGATAATTTAATATATAGTTATGACTGAAGTAATTCGTCATAAAACTTATAATACATAAATAATTTCTTTTTGTGTAATTTTGTATCAAAAAATCAATATGAAGGAAATTAATTAAAAATATCCTGATTACACCATAGGATTTCCTATTACGCTGTTTAGGCTATTGTGTAATAAACTTTTATTTTTTTATTTTATATCTCAGAAATGAAAATTATTTCAAATACCAATTAAATAAAACTCAAGTTTTGATTATAATTTTCTTAAAAATTAAATCAGTCTATGATCTAAACAATAAATAAAAAATCATAAAATGATTTTTAATTTTTTGTGACATAAAATAAAAGTCTTTAGCATTTATCTGCATTATTGTAATTGATAAATATATAATGTTTATGTGTTATTTATCAGATGTATGTGCTAATTAATCTATGTGGGTCACTTATTTGTTGATGACGATGATGAATAAATTTTGGTATGAAAAGTAGTGACTTTCCGAACGTCTTCAAATTAGCATTTCGAAACCATTTAACTACGCTCTCATAAAAAATTGTATTATGCTTTTACAGCTACAAGTATCAAGTGGTAACTAGAGAATTCACAAAATTTCAGTCAGATCGAGACTTTGAAGGAAAATCTAAAGATTTATGAGAACTAAAAATTATATTTTAAAAGGCAATATATGCAAAAGCAAAGATATCAAGAACAGACAGTTTATGTAAAAATATTTTGAAGTTGCAAGAATTAGAATTTTTAACTCAGAATTAAATCATTCGCTTCAAATTAGCTTATATGTTATCTATGCACAAACATTTAATTTTTTTTTTTAATACATTGAATGCCAAATATCACAGAAATCGTGTACTGGTCAAAGTTGATTAAAAAACCTGGTCTACATATTAATAAAGTAATCATTTCCTGTGCATTTTGATACAAATTTGAATATTTTTTCTTTTCATTTGAAAACAGTGAGTGATTTTTAATTTTTCATTTATATTTTAATACTCACAAACTGATTTTTATTCTTGATTTTTATTTACAAAAGTCAAAATTAATTTTAATTTTAGTATGATAAAATAAAAATCAAAACATTTTTTTCTTTTTTTTTCAATCAATAAAATAAAAATCAAAAATAACAATTAAAATTTGATTTATTCTTTTAAACTTATTATGTTCTCTTTTTATAACAATTAAGAACTTGTTCGGAATAATGTTTTAGTGGAGAAGCCTCTGCACTAACTAAAATATTAAAAACTTTTTACCTTCAGAATATAATAAAATTATTATTATTATTTAACAGATTTTAATTATATAACATATATAAATTTGTACTTTTTATTCCTTTTGTTAGAAAATGTATACAAATAATAGTTATATGTATACTTGTGTTACTTTACTTGTTTTTCTTCAATAGATATTGAGATTATCTTTTGTTTACTGTATCAACGGTCCATAAAGTATGTGTCCTTAAAAATCTCGCTCCACATAGCACAGTTCGCGGTAGTAAATTTCGAGCAAAAATCAATCTTATTTCTCTGTGTAAATAATTTAAATTTTATATACGGATAAAAAACAAAATGCTTTATTAAAAAAAAAAAAAAAATGTTTTTACGGATACCAAAAGGGGATAGCCGGTTAAATGAGGACTATTCATACTTGATAAATACCAAAATAATTTAACTAATTTATACGTAAAATATAGTTATAAGCATTCCAATTATGTATGTTTTTATAAGCTTTTAATGATATAAGCATCCAATCGAAATATTTTGTATTGTTGATAAATTTTCGAAAATATATACATTTCTCAAAATAAATCTAAAAAGTAGAAGGATATACCTAATTTCAATCATCGTGTTGTTTAGTTAATTGTAGTGAGCTTTCAAAATTTGAAAAAATCTAAACTTTGTTGAAATTGCCTGCTTATATGTACTTCTTTTAAAAATGAAACTTTTTTGATGGAACCCTCAAATCTATTTATTTTGTTATGCAAACAGTAGATTTTTATTTCTGGATATTGTGTGAAAATATTTTTAAATATTTTTGTAAAAAAGGTTCAGATTTGGGGTATTTTTAAAATTTGATGGACCAAATCCTTTACAAGGGCAGTATTGGTCTTATATATATAGATTAAGACAAATTAGGGCGATATCTTTTATACAGTTCACAACTTTACCAACAAATAAAACATGTACATTTGTTCCACAAGCAAAGCTTGCTTAAAAAAAAACACAACAACAACTTATAATCATACATATATTTTTATATTTTTGTATGTATATATATATTTTCAACTAAACTGCTTGCTTATTAACACACAACATATAAATGTTTGAGTCATTGCAATGCTTTTTTTTAAAAACTAAAAAACGTACAAACATACATTAAATATTATTGTATGCATGTACATACAATCAACAACTACTGCTTGCTTATACAAAAAACAAAAACACTGTGGCGTTATCTTGGTATGTATTTCACCTTATTTATAAAAATTCAGGTCTTCTGAGGACTATTGTTTAGCAAAAACAAATGAAATTTTGATTTTAATTCACTATATAGCTGTTCTTTGTTGAAAAAATATAACTGCCAGAGTTATCGCGAAACCGATTCGAATCGGATCTGAAATTTGGCAATGCATTTATACGGTAAAATGTTGCCTTTTTAACAATTTCTTCAGAAGTATAAGAAATTAGAAAAATAGAAATTTTTGCATTTTACTATAACAAAATCGTATTCAATACATAACTATATATCAGTAAACAGAAAAAAATAAAGATCGGTTAAAAATTTTTAAAGTTGTTACAAGTTCCCCAGACCATTAAAATCTTGAGAGCGAAATGTAAAAAAAATCCTTCGAAATATATAAACAAATAGAGGAAACTGGGGTATTATGACGTATGAGGTAATGAAGAAAATTTAATTTTTTTCGCATATCTTTAGATTTTTTGCTAAAAAGACTACGGGCAAATGTTTTGCCATTATTTCACTACATTCCTACATTTTTTAGTTGCTTTTCGAGCATAATTAAATAAATAAAACATATTGAAAAGCTTTTTAAGTGCTGATGTTTCTGAGGATGAGATCTGAATCAATAAAATTTTTATATCGATCCGATCTGAAATTAAGTAATTAAGTTTTTGCCCGAAAAGCAAAATGCTTTTTTTAAACTCTACATAACATAAGTTGGAATTGGGGTAGGTTAGGTTAGGTTAGGTTAAAAAGGTCGGCGTCTTCACGCCTCCACCCAGAGACCATCTGGTCCATTGTGATCCCTTTATAAAAACCAAAGAAAGCTAATAAACGAAGAAAGAGAAAACCTTAGTAAGCTAAAGCACAAGAGTAAAAAGAAAGATAACGAAATAAAAAAAAAGTGTGGAACCTAAGACCCATCAATCAACCCTGACCACCACTAAGCCACTTTATTCCCATTACGAACCCTATAAGGTTGCTGAGTACTCTACCGGCAATCTCCTCCAGTTCGTGTAGAATGTGTCTTGCAAACCACTTTAATCTACTACGCTGAAGCCCTACACAATGACAGAGTATGTGTTCCACTATCTCTATCCCACTTACTGGTCATATTCCCTATTGCGAGGTGAGCAGTAATCACACCAACAATGACCATTAGATTCCCACGACTCATTCCCAGAAGATGCTTCGAATCTACTGTTTAAGACCAGGTATTAACGCTCTAGATACTTTGCAGTCTATTGTACTCCTTCAAGAAAGATTCGTTCGCCCTAAAGTCCATTCCCTTATAGGCATGAAATATGACCTAACCGATACCTCCCCAAAAGACCTTGTCAGCTCCGAGCCCTTACGAGTTAGCTTATCGGCTATTTCATTGCCGAGAATATCGCAGTGACTAGAAACCCAACAAAGTCTTATTGTGTAGGCATCCATTAGCCTTCTGAATTCCTTCCTACACTCCAGCACTAACCTGGACCTGACACATATCTAGTTACCTCAGTGTCCCTCTCAACATTCTCCTCCAGTAATCTTGTAAATTCCTAGAATTTCTGCCTGGAAAATGCTGCAACTATCAGACAATCTAAAAGAAAGGCCTCGAAGTCAATTATAGTACCGACATAATCCGTTTGGCCGGCCAAGGGTAATTGTCGACTATCAAACTTGACTTCATTAAGTATGATAACATGCCCCGCTGTGAAGTTGCCTATTAATACCAATTCCCTTAGTCTAAATAAGTTCCCACAGCCATTCCCCTCACGAACTCCTCAATTGAAAGAAGGTGGAAAAAGATGTCCAGTGCTGCCTAAGGTATACTTCTCACGGCACCCGTAATGTCAATTGAAGCACATCTCTAAACTTTAGAAAGAAGGTTCCTACTCCTCCTGTCAACACAACACCAGTTCTTCCCTATAGAGTTCCCGTATGCGTAGTAATAACTAAGCCCCTTCCTTGTCCTTTCCTGAGTATTTCTCCTCCAAGTAAATTTGCTGTCCAAGTAAAGGCCCAGGTATTTGACCTTCCATGACAATCTGAGTTCTGTCCCATTCAATACTGGTAAACTAAGTGTCTCAACCTTATATCTCCTGGTAAACAGACAAGTTCAGTCTTTTCAGGTTGACTCCCAATTCATTACTATTTGCCCATTGGGAAAGTTCTCGCAGCCCAGATTGCTTGACATTGCTGATCGTGGGTAGAAATTTACCCGAGACCAACAATACTACATAGTCAGCGTAGGCTACGATCTTCCTTCCCATGGCATCGAACTGTCTCAGTATGACGTTCATTGCCAAAAGACACAATAATGGAGAAAGAAACCCCCTTGCGGTGAGCCCTTGTCATAAGGTACCTTATGCAAGTGTCTCCCATGGTCGAGTTGATAACCCTGCTGCTTAGTATCAGGGTGATCCATAGATTAGGAATTCACTAATACCTAACGAAGCGAGTGATTCCTTAAAGACCCCTTCTATATCGAGGAACGCTGCCAAGATGCATTCCTTATGCAACAGACCCCGTTCAATAAAACTCACCACATCATGCAGAGCTCTCTTGACATAGTCATGTTGAGCGTCACTGCCAAAAGACACAATAATGGAGAAAGAAACCCCTTTGCGGTGAGCCCTTGTCATAAGGTACCTTATGCAAGTGTCTCCCATGGTCGAGTTGATAACCCTGATGCTTAGTATCAGGGTGATCCATAGATTAGGAATACACTAATACCTAACGAAGCGAGTGATTCCTTAAAGACCCCTTCTATATCGAGGAACGCTGCCAAAGTGCATTCCTTATGCAACAGACCCCGTTCAATAAAACTCACCACATCATGCAGAGCACTCTCGACATAGTGTTGAGCGTCGCTGATGACCTGAGTTTCAATACTCCTCTTTACTATTGTCTTGAGTAGAAAAGACGATAGGCTAATTGGTCTATAGTCCTTGGGCTTCGAGCGAGTCATCCTACATGCTTTGGGCATGAAAATTGCCCTTACCTCTCTCCACCTCCTGGGAATATATCTCACTTTAAGACATTCCCAAAATACCTCCACGAGTAGTGATATGACCCTATCATTGACGCTCTGTAACATGGACGGAAAAATGCCATCTGGGCCCAGTGACTTTTATGGCCCAAATGAGTTTACTGCCCATCTTACCTTGTCTTCAGTGATCATCTGCTCTATCGCTTCGATATCACCCTCTTCTGGTCCGAAATGTAGGCTATCATTGACACTACCTATCTTCCCATCAGATTTTATATCCTTACAACTAGGGAAGTGAGTCTCCCTCAGTAAGCTGAGGGACTCCGAGCCAGACTCGTTCCACGAGTTGTCCGGACATTGTATATATCCAGGTGTCACAGGGTCCTTGGATAACACCCGTTTAAATCTAGGCAACTCGTTAACCGAATCTACGGATTTAAAGAAATTCATCCAAGATGTCCGTTTATCCCGCCTTATGTCCCTCAAAGCTACTCTTAATCTCTTCCGTGAAATCATTCACCAATTCCTCGATACCCTCAACTGAATATCTCCAGCCATCAGTATTCCTCAAATCCGTATCAACTAACTCACGGAAGGACTTCCAGTCTGTCCTTCTGGAGTTCCTATAAGGCCTTTCCCCTCGGTTTCACAAAGTCAAGACTGAAGGATATCATGCTATGGTCCGAAAAGGAATAATTCATAGCCACCCTCTGGTCCTTGAAAAATTCCCCCTCATGGTTAGCTAGCATTATATCTATAACTGTTTCCATATCTTTCATTGTGAATGTAGGATCATTACCCCTATTGCAGATATGAAAATCAAAACTAGTTATAAATTCAAATACTAACTCACATCACTTGTTGATATCCCTGCTTCCCCATTTGTAGTGGTGAGCATTGGCATCACATCCTAGAACCATGTACGCGCCTTTCCTCCTGCTGTGCTCTGCCAAATACTGCAGGGCGATGCCCGTTGGATCGGCCGCCTTGTATGGCATGTACACGGATGCCAGTGTAAGCCTTCTGCCTTCAGTGGCTTCCCATTGAACAGCTGTAAGATCCCCGTTGCTAAAATAATGAAGAAGATTAATATTTAAATCATTCCTAGCTAATATATATGTCAGTACCTTTTCCAATGTGGACGGTATGAACAGGTTATACCCAGTGGTGCTTAAACTACATACCCTAGTGTTATTAATTCAGGGTTCCTGGATAAGGGCCACGTCCAATCAATCAATAAGGAGTTTTGTCAATTCGGTTGCAGCTGCTTCACAGTGATGCAAATTAATTTGCACCGCTGACAGCATATCTAAATCTAATTGCCCCCAAAACCAAAACTGACAACTCACCCCAGTGACTCCAGCTTCTTCAGAGACTCCTGATCCACTGCGAATCTACTTTGGTTGCCTCGGCATTTTTAATAAATTCATAAGATTTCTTATTACCGCACCTGGTAGTTTTAAGTCCCTTCATCCAGTCCGCGATTTTGAAGGATACCTCGTTCGGCCTTCCTCTTACGAGGGTGATCTGTTCAATGGACTTGTGTTCAATCTGTCGCCATTGCTCAGCGCTGATCCTCCTATCTGGATCAATTTAGTCAATGATATCAGCTTCAATATAGTTCTGCAGCACTTATTTCTTCGCCTTTTTCAATGTTGAGGGGTGTTCGTTTCCTGACCAAGCTCTTTTAATAACCTCCTTGCGGGGGCCCTTAGCAGAGTTGGAAAGAGTACGAGCAGCCTTCTTCGCTATCGAGGTTTGCTGGTCATCCCCAGAACTGGCCCTTTTAATGACCCCCTTTTGGGGACCATTATAAGAGCCGTGTGGTTTTTGACCAACAGCGCTCGAAAGAGAAGACCACATGCCAGAGATTTTAGCAACCCCGCTAGTGGGGCCCTTATGACTTCGACTGCTAGAGCTGGTCGGCTTCTAACCTACTGCCTTCTTGTTTGTCGATGGCTGATCATATCCCGGCCTAGCATCCCTGACAATCTTTTGCGAATTGCCAGTTTTGCTGGTTGGTGCATGAACGGATCGTTGAAGATATTTACTTTCCTCCTGTGCTCTCATGAGACACCTCTGGAGTGCTTTACACATTCTCAACCAATCCTTCGGGATAAGAGATTCCCAGACAGACACAGACAGGCCCGTAGATCCGTTCGAATCTTTTAACGTTCCTACTATGCTTCTGACGAGGTACTTATCCTTGCCTGTAAGTGGTATTGAGTCTCTCTTAGCTATCCTATGCAGAGTTTTCCCTTCTTTAGTTCGGCATGTGATATTGGTTGTCGCATCTCGCATTACCGCGTCTTGCCGAATTAAATTGCCGGTGGCCGTATGACATCCTGAGCCAGTCGAAATATCCCCTGCTCCGACCTCGCCCCGACGCTCCGGTTCCTCTCTTGACTTTGAGCGTGAGTTGCGATCACAGTAATCTCGTGGTCACCTTCCAATAGAAAGATCCCCGAGCTTCTTTGTAGCACTGGTCCCATCAAAAGAATCCCTCGAGATACCCAGAATCTCATCCGTTTCTAATAGTAGGCCCAACAACTGACTTTCCTGTGCTAGAATGTCTCGTTGGACCCATTTCATCACTAAATAGTCGTCCGTATTGTCCATGTCTGTTCTGTCACCCTGCGACCGTTCGTCATTTGTCCGAATGGAATTAATGTTTGAAGAATCTATTTCATCCCACGAGTATGCCAGTAAAAGGTGGACCATCTCGCGCAGTGATAGCGTGCGCGGACTCGGTTAAAGTTTACAACCAACCCGTACCATAGGCGGTGGAGGGGAGCTGTTAGTTTATTTAAGGACCAACTATCCATTCAGATCCTCGGTACTGCTACCAACCACATTGACCTTAAAGTGCTCTGCATTTATTTTTTCCGCGAGAGGCTAAAGAAATCTAGAACCAGAGATAATACACATGATCTGAACACTCAAGTTATGGGCCTGTATGCACCATGTACCAAAATGTACAGGTCATGTGTATTACAACAAATCCCCCCTATTCGCCACCTGGGGACACGTCCTATAAGAGTAAATGTAGCAAAAGACTCCACACGGAATTGGTATAATGTGGTAAAAATATATTGGTGTAAAATGGGATGTATAATTTACGAAATTTTTCACTTACGTTTTGCAATTTTGCTGATAATATAGCAAACAATTGTATTCCATAGTGATTTACTTACCAATGACTTGAACATACATAAGAAAATATTTAAAAAAAAGACTAAAAGTGTGATGTCGTAGAAAACCAATAGAATATATAAATTTTAAATAACTTAACAAACTGCATAGCGATTAGACCAAAAATTCCTAAAATCAACGTATACCAATACATTAGTTTATTAAATGAGGAAAATCTAAATTAAAAAATCGCAGAAATAGCGCACGCAGTAAAAACACACACTTGATATGATGAATCTCATCCTAATGGTTTGTGCACTAAAATTGTGCGAAAATTATTAGTAACTTATTACGCCTATGAGTTAGACTATTCCAAGTACGAATATAACTGCCTTTTTTATGAATTTTACTGTATTATTTTCTATTAGTTTTATTGCTTATTACCTATCCATGCCTGAGTATTCGAGTGATCTCGTTAATACAAAAATCATTTAAAAATATTTAGTAAGCATTTAATATCTTTAAAATTGCCATTTTGAATGCGTTCCACTTCATCCCAATATTTCCCATTTTACTCAAAAATAGTTGAATTGGAAAAAACGCCAAAAAAATGCCAAAAGATTATTACTTAATTTTATTATTTTTATGCAAAACGTTAAACAATAATCCATTCTATATAACAGATCCATTGGAGGGTTCAAAAAATTGTTGGATGGTATTTTATTGAAGTTAGATTAAAGAATGCTGCACTATACCCCAATCTCACCTAATATTTTTCTTTAAATTTCATTTAGAGTCACAGAAATAAAGATTTTTATTTGAATGATATAACTTTTAAATTAAACATTTACATATTTAAGTAATTTGTAAGCAGAAAAGTGGTCCTTAGATGTATGACTTATATGGATGCTAGGACCAATGGTGGACTAATCATTTCTATATTTTGCAATGAGAATATTATGCACACAAAACATTTGCAGTTTTTTCGAATATCAAAATTTACATGGAATTAAAAATTTTGATATTTATATTCGAATATCAAAATGTAAAGGAATAGATTATAGGCCATGGAAAAATATTACATTTTCGGAAAGTTTCCACACCAAACACGTTGAAGTTTTCGAATTAGGAATATTTGTAATCTTGAAGTATATCTGTGGCAAAAAGGAGAAACTACATAATTGATTTTTATTACTTTTTAGGAGGCCATTTTTATAACCTTCATATAAAATGAAGGGTATATATAAATTTGTCATTTTATACGAAAGTCTTTAAATATATGTCCAGGGTATCAAACTGGAAAAATATTTGTGCTTGTTATGATTAAAAAAAACTTTTTATGTTTTTCAGTTTATCCATCAGGATGTCTGTCCGTCTGTTTGTTGAAATGAATTTTTTGAAGCCCATAGACCAATAAATATGTTTCTCTTTCAACACATATGTGGCATATAGTCTCGAAAATCTTAGTATCGAAACTCAACGAAATCTGGCGGTGTTATAAACGATTTTTCTACAACAGCCTAAAACATTTTTACATTTTTTTGCATAAATTGAATAATATTTCCTATTTCAATAATATATAAATGTTTTCTACTGGAAAGTTGTTATTTGGTTTGTGACTGAAAAACTTTAGATCCTGAGTTAGAAATTTTGAAATGTCAGATTAAGGACCTGTCAAACATGTTTTTCATTAATTAAAAATGTTTATCTGAAATTTATTAAATAAAAATTACATTTCTCTTCGCCAGGATTCGGACCCATACGAACATTTTACAACTCCTGGCTATGAATTCTTACATCAAGGCTATATGGCATTTCAAAAAATAGTTTTACTTTAATTTGTGTAAAAAAAATAATTTTTTAACATTTTTTAATTTACGACAAAATTCCTATTGGTATATATAGTCTAGTTTAGATCACAAACCTTCAAGCCATGTTTCGTATACTCGTAGAATCGATTTGAATTTTGTTTTAATATGGGCACATTTTTTATGAAAAAATAAGTTTGGCAAATAAATCTGAGTATGTGAAATATTTTTTTCTAAAATATTATCAATTAACTGTAATTGTGTTTTAAATGTAATTAATAAGATACGAGTAGCATACTATGATGGGTGCAATTGTGTCTTAGAGCCCCAAAGTCAAAAATTTTTAAGAATTCTGGAAACTTTCAAATATCTAATTAAAGTTTAAAATATTTAATTTTGAGGTATCTTTTTCGAAAAAAATTTTGGTAGAAAACTGAAAAGGAATTTACAATTTTGCATATCTCTTCTTTATTCAGCTCTTCAATCCAAATGGTCTGAGCGATCTTCCTAAGACATATGCCCAGTAATATAGCAAAAATATAATGGTATTGCTTTTACCATCATATTGCAAATTATACATTTTTCCGAAATGGAATTTTAAAATATATCTTGAATATGTTGAATTATGTACTTGATCCATTTCCAAAATACTATGAAAATAAAATTTATGTCCTAAAAAACTACATATTTAAAATAAGTATATTAAATTCAATCAAGAATTTTAATATAAGAAATATGAAAAAAGCATATGTTAATTTATATATTTTTTACATTTCGAAAACAAAATGTAAAAACAAACGATTTATATTGTTATGCAGACCACTATCTTCTAAAGTAATGGACAGATTTTTGTAAAAAATTTACACAATATGTAATCAAGTACAAAAATTCTAAAAATTAAAAAAAAACGGAAAACGACATACTTAAGTTATGTAGTTTTTCTTTTCGGCCACAGATATGATTATTTTATATAATAAATAGATTGATTGGTGCAGCTTCAAAACAAATATTTTTTTCTTCTAAAAAGAGACGTTATTGCAAAAATGTTGAAATTAAAATATTTTATTCGTAAAAACGTACATTTTGCGAATGTTTTGCTAAATAATCATCTATTTCAAATACTTTCTATCGTATTGTTGATTTTCAGTGCACATAAAAACAACAACTATGATCAAAGCAACCATTAAATAAATAAAAAAAGATTGGCAAATAACTCGGTTGTTTATATAGGAGCTTAAAAATGTCTAAACATGAGTTTTTACCGATATCTTGGACACTAATTTTTATTTTTATTATCGTTCATGTAAGGGGAATTATCTGTAAATTGATGTATAAAACATATATACCTGATATCTGGTGTTTCCTAAAAACCAATTTCAACAGACAGATGGGCAGACATCATTATATTGACTTAATGAAGAACTTATATATACCTTTTACACCTGTGGTGCAGGGCACAATAAAACTTCTTTTGTAATTCTTAAATTTTTAAAACATTTTTGTGGAACTTGTAAATGAATTTATCTCTATAATCAAATTAAAAAAGTATGCATTTTTGCCATTTTCGAATTTTTATGATTTTTTTTTATTATTATTTTCACAAAATAGGGTTAATATCCACATAAATGTAGAGGGTATTAAAAAATAATGTGATATTTTATTGAACCAAATCAGATAAGTCGCTCTCGAAATATGCTTCAATATATAGTGCAACCTCGATAATTTTATAGATAGCGATTTATCACGAGAACCAGATTTTTTGACTCTCATTTATAGACTTAGTATAATAACGTGTTTCCGAATTCACTGAGGAATCCCGTACCGCAGAATCAGTGTTGTCTTTGTATAATGTAATAAGATTTCTTTGAAAAAACACAAGTAAGCTACATGTAGTCGGTCAAGATCGATCATTTTATTCGCTACACCATGCAGTTTTAATATATTTAATATATTTATATATCCAAAAAAAAATAAGAATCAGAAAATAGCAAATCAGAAAAAAGTTTGTGCATAAATAAAAGAATTTACTTCATTGAGTAGTTCATAATATTTAAGAATAATGTCTTAAATAATAATAAATAAATAAATAAATAAATAATAAATAATAGAAGTCAAGAAGACTTGAAATAAATTGCTTAAATTTTCATTTATATTTTCAATTTGTAACAAAATGTTTGAAATTTTCTTCGGAAAATTTTAGGTTTTTAATGATTTTTAGCTACTTTATGGGAACAGAACTGAAGCGCATTTTATCAGAATTATCTGTTGAATAATGCGAGCGAAATTATTCAAATTTCTAAACATTATTTTTTTACAGATTTTCCTTGGAATTTTGCCACTTTGAGGTTTTTGTTATTATTTTCATGTACAACTTTTTTTTCATTTACCATTTGCTAATTGCAAATAAAATAATAAATAAAATAATAAATAAAACTAAGTCAAAGATTTAACAAAATTTTCGCATAATTACTAAAATTTTCATTATAAACAATTTATTAATATCTATGAACAAAATTTTATTTTTTATAAAAAAAGTTTGGAAAAAAAGTCATATTCGATTCATAATATTTATGAAAAAATTTTCAAATATATGGATTTTTTTTCTCTGTGAAGATTTATATTTTAACTTGTTTGTGACCAAATTAATAAAACAAAATATAAATTAATAAAACAAAATAGCACTTAAATAAGGAAATAAAGATTTCCTTAATTAAGTGCTATTTTTCATGCCATGGAAACCAAAGTGCCCTGTACGGTTGTTTATTCTGCACTATTATTAGATAAGTTATGTACATATATGCTTTTACTTAAAATTATTTAGGCAAATTAATAAATTATATAATCTTGCTCCAAAAATTTCGTGAAATATATAAATTAATTCTATGACTTAGTTGGAATGATCAAAATTTGAGGAAAAGTAAATCACACGTATTAAATATTTACTTTATGAACTTCAACTACATATATATGTATATAGTTAATAGACTAACATATTTTTTCAATCCCTTTTAAGCTCACGCTATACATCCCATTACAAAGCTCGTTTCTCATAGATGTGCAGAATACAAATTTTATTAAAATCCGTTCAGTATTTTAGAACGTTCACCTTAAGAGATATTGAGGAAACTTTAGTCAAGTTCTCGGGTGAAGGACAGACAGAGGTTAACCAGTGGCTCTTTGATTTTGAAGACTGTGCCCATACAGTGAGGTGGAACGAACTGTATAAATATATTTACGTCATGCAGTTACTAACAGGTACTGCGAAGATGTTTGTACGAAGCCAAACTTCTGTTCGTGATTGGACCTCACTGAAAACTTCATTGTGCAGTGAGTTTAGGGTGCAGTTGTCTTCAATAGATGTGCATCAGTTGTTGAAATGTCGTAGAAAGGAAGCAACAGAGAGTTTCCGCGAATATCTGTATGCCCTGATGGAGATTGGCGCACCAATTAGCTTGAATCAAGAGAGCATTATAGAATATTTCATCGAGGGTATCCCGGATTTAAAGGCCAATAAATCCATTTTATATCAAGATATAGATATATAGATTAAAGGCCAAAATGAAGGTATACGAGAATATAAATAATTCAATGCAACAATCAACTTCAAAAGGTTTCCTTCCAAAACCGGAGCAGACCAATATGTCAAATCAGCCTCCTGGTGAGAAGCGGTGATTCAAATGTAGCTACAAAGGATATTTGGCGAATAATTGTAAAACCAATGGTGTAATATGCTTCAAGTGCGAAAAGTTAGGCCATAAAGGTTTCGACTGCAAGAAGAACGTAAAGGATAGAAATGTAAAGCTTATGAAGAAAAAAAGAAAACAATGTCCAGACACTGTCATCATTTGTAATATTTATTTATATTTAAAATTGTGAAATCACGGCAATCATTGATACTGGCAGCGATATAAGTTGTTTACGCAGGGAGCTATGGAAGATAAAGAGCGATATTAAGTTGAGTTCTGAAACCAAAACGTTGACGGGAATAGACCAAAAGCTCTTGGATGTTTTTCTACCAATATTAATCTTGACGGAATTTTGGTTGCTATAAAATTTCATATTGTTGAGGATCACGACATTTTATGCCCTGCTGTTATTGGCAATGACGTTCTAGAATACGTGAGCATGACTATTACAAGTGATAATGTGAAATTCTGCCCAACAATATCCAATACGGAGTCTAAAGTTGAAAGTGAATCCAATAATTTAACCATAAATGATGTCTTTAGAGAGCTAGCGAATATTAATACCATAGGCCAAATAAGTGATGTAAAAGTATATGATCAAATAGAGTTGGGTCATTTATACAACGAGGAAAGAGTGCAGATACTGAAAATGTTGGAGAACTACAAATCTGTGAAGCCAGACATATTTGCAGTCAAGATGAAGATTTTACTCAGTGATGAAGCTCCAGTATGGCACAGCCCAAGGAGGATGTCGTTTGAAGATCAGCAACCCGTAGACCAACAAGTAAAGGAATGGCTGAAGGAGGGTATTATTTAACCAAGTTATTCCCAGTATTCTTCTATTGTGGTTCTAGTGTCAAAGAAGAATGGTTCTAAAAGACTGTGCTGTAACTATCGCCGACTTAATGAGAAGACAATTAAGCAAAAATTTCCCAATGATGGTGATAGACGACATACTTCAACGTTTACAAGAGTGCAAGGTTTTTACAACACTTGATTTGCGAAATCGATTTTTCCACGTGCCAGTAGAAGAGGATTCCAGGAAGTACACAGCTTTTATGACTCTTAATGGCCAATACGAATTTTTGTATGTTCCTTTCTGTATATGCAATTCACCAGATGTTTTTTTTTCGTTACATTTCTACATTTCTGCTATTTTCCAAGACTTGATAGGAGAGAGTATACTTGTTGTTTATATGGACGATATGGTAATACCGTCAAATGATAGAGAGGAAGGACTTTTGAAGCTCCGAAAAGTTTTACAAGTTGCAGCATCAAACGGGCTTGATATAAAATGGAGCAAATGTCAGTTTCTAATGGAAAAGATAATATTCCTTGGTTAATAGAGAATTCAAAAATACTACCATCAGAGGAGAAAACAGCAGCTGCGGAAAATTTTCTTTTACTAAAAGATAGAAAATCTGTTCAACGGTTTCTTGGTCTCACTTCATATTTTTGAAGGTTCATACCTAATTATGCTATAGTGGCTAAACCGCTTTATGATTTATTACGGAAGAACATTCAATTCTAGATGGGTGATGAACAAATAGTGGCGTTTCAACAATTAAAATCATGCCTCGTTAGTGCTAAGCAGCAACTGAGATACATACCGATGCTAGTATGTATGTTTATAAAGGTGTTCTTCTACAAAAGGACCCCGAGGACCAACAATGGCATCCCACAGAGTTTATGAGTCGCAAAACTGCCCCTGCAGAAGGTAAGTACCATTCGTATGAATTGGAAGTTTTGGCCATAATAGAGGCTTTGAAGAAATGGCGAATATACGTGATGGGTAGAAAGATAAAAATTGTAACTGATTGTAATGCTTTTGCAATGACAATGCAGAGACAAGATATTCCATTAAGAATATCCAGGTGGGCGCTTTTTCTACAGCAATTTGATTACGTAATTGATCATAGATATGGATCAAAAATGCGTCATGTAAATGCACAAAGTCTAGTTTCATGCTAGCTGATGGAAGATTCTTTGTGACATCGAATAAAGGAAGCACAACTACTACCTAAAATGCGATATTTTGCACAAGGATTCTGAAAAAGGGTTAATATGGTACCAGCAAAAATGGAGAAAGAGATTATAGAAATGGCACATCGACAAGGCAGTTTGCACGGAAGAGAGAACTACATCTGGTAGAGAGAACTTTTTATATTCCAAACTTGAGTACAAAATGTGAGAAAATAGTTAAAGGCTGTATAGAATGTATTATGGCTAATACTAAAGCGGGACGTCAAAAAGGATTTATCAACCCTATAGATAAAGCAGATAAACCATTGATATCGTATCACTTGGATCATTTTGGGCCAATGGAGACAACCCGTAAGCTGTATAATCATATTTTAGTGGTGGTAGATACTTTTTCCAAATTTGTTTGGCTTTATCCAACAAAAAGTACGGGAACTCAAGAGGTTGTTGATCGTTTTCGGAAGCAGTCTGCGATATTTGGAAATCCATTCAGGATAATTACAGATCGGGGCACAGCGTTCACATCAAATATGTTTAAGGAATATTGCGAAGAAGAAGGCATACACAATTAACTAATAGCAACGGGAGTACCTACAGGAAATGGTCAGGTAGAGAGGATCCACAGAATTATTGTGGCAATGTTAACTAAATTATGTATCGAGCGTCCTCAAAATTGGTACAGGTATGTTGATCGTGTACAACAACTTATAAATGACATACAAGAAACACTCCATTAAACATGAGAATTAAAGAAAATACTGATATTCGAGCAGTTCTAGAAGAAATGGCCGTTTACGAATTGGAACAAGAACGTGATATTTCACTCGTAGAAGCCAGGAATAATATCCAAAGAATACAGCAGGAGAGTAAGCGAAATTACGATAACAATCGCGTCTTAGAGAGGCAGTATGATATCAATGATCTAGTCGCCATTAAGCGCACACAGTTCGGTTCCGGCTTAAAACTCAAACCTAAATTCTTAGGTCCTTATAAGGTCGTCAAGAAACTGAATCATGGACGTTATGAGGTCGAGAAGGTTGGTGAATTTGAAGGTTCCAGTAGACGCACATCTGTCGCTGAATACATGAAGCATACATACATATATATACATACATATATATATATACATACATATATACACTGTCTCAGTGAGATCATACCGGTTGAGCCCCCAATTGTAGTTTTAAAATATTTTGACTAACACTTTAGCTACTTTTATATTATACTTTTATATATTAAGGAACTATTTACATTATTTAGACACATAATATATATATATATATATATATATATATATGTGTGTGTGTGTGTGTGTGTGTGAGTGTGTGTGTGTGTGTGTGTGTGTTCGCACGGTTCTCTGATGTCGTTGCCATAACAGCTTCTACATTTTCTGGTATAACTCGTTTGGAAACGCTAGCTACCAATTGAACATGTTGTTCTGTTCCTTGTATATGTGACGGAATGTTTAGATCATTAAACAACGGTGGATCATCTTGATTTAAATAAATTGGAAGATTTAGAACTTGATTTGGAAAAAATATTGTTGGTTCTACTACGAATGACACTGCAGCCGAAATGAGCAAGTATAGAGTTGTTATACCAATGGAGTCTCAGTCTGGTAATGGCTTGAATGAAACTTATGATATAGAAGAGAAAGAGAAGTAGTAACTTTATACTTTATGTTAAGAATCGCTGAACTTCTGTATCTAAAATAATATTGATTTTTTTTTTTTTTTTTTTGAATTTTGAACTAAATGTGCCTTACAAGATTTTATTTATTTATATTCGAAAATTAACAAGTTTGGGTGATATTCTTAGGCCTATTGATTTATCTATCAAAAAGTTAAGTTAATATAGAGAAACAAATGTCATCTTGAGGATTTTCCAGTCCTCAACTCTTTCGTATTTTTTTTTTTGTTTTTTGTTTTTATATTAACTGTTATTAGACAAAAACTAAAAAGTGCCACAACTTGCTCCAACTTGCTCCCTTTTTATTGACAAAGCAGTTACTGATCAGATATCACCGTATGTTTGACGCTTGATTGCTTCATCAAGGAATAAGAAAAGTTTGCATGTTATTGAGTTTATTTTTGGAAATATTAGTACAAATTCTGTCAAAACTATTGATATCAACTCAATTAAATTATTTCCAAACAAAATAATTACCAAAATCTTGAAGCGAACCTGTTAGAGAAAACTTTGGTTTTTATATGCAAATATAAATTGATTGATTAAAGAGATTGACATATAAATGTTTGTTACTGAAAAAAATGGTCCTCCTATACTAAACACTTTAGGAAGTCCTATGTCTGCCGGATTCTAAGGTTTTTCAGTTGTATCAAGAAAAAGAAAAGCTAGAGATCTTGGAAAATCTATAAGTCCCAATCAGGTACTGATGGCAGCCGAAATACAAAATGCGTTAGCAGGAAAACTTTCATCTGCTATAATTGTTGGTGAAGTTGTAACCCCGAAAATGTCTTCGGTGCAGAATGTAAAACTTCACAGGAGTAGCATTTTTGTGATTGTTTAACTTTGTTATATGTATGTAAAATTACACTTACGATAAAAATGCTTTAACTTTTTTTGATTTTGTATTTTAGATTTTCATCAAAAAACGTTTTTTAAAAATGTTCTCGGTTAAGGCTAGATATGTCCGCTATACTACATAACATTTTATTTCACTGAAAAGATATCATCGAAAAATTTATGGTATCTATTGGACAATTATCCGAACAATCGCAGGAGGCAAAAAATAAAGGTAAAAAGAAAACCTCAGGAGAGAACTCCAATTTAGATTTGTTTCATATGCTATTAATATCTTTAGATCCATTAATTTGCAGCTTACGAAAACTACCAAAGACTAATAGGTCAAATGTAACAACTTCAGCTTTTTTACGTTTAAAGAATCCGAATATATCAGATCAATAATATATATACTAATTAAGATTTGTGTAGAAGTCATACTACTTTTTACTTTTGGATTAAAAATTACGTACATACATACTCTTATCGAAATTGCATTCAATTATATGAAAGTGGTCGTGGCAGTTGTCCGATCAAGCCTATTTTTTCGTAAAACCAGTTTAGTATTACGAAAATTGCTTGTGCCAAGTTTAAACAATATAGCTTTCTTAATTAAAAAAAATATAGACTTTTGATCACTCAGAATGCGAAAATATCACACTGTGCATTGCTTTGAAAATCTAATTTTACTGCGTATTTTAATAAATAATGAAGAGTTTGCTTTTTAATTGTATGAAGATATATAAATTATTTTATATCAAATCAGATTGTTATTTTTATTAAATTAGGATTTCTAAATAAAAAATTCGCACTTAATAATTGTTATTTTTAAACGAAAAGCTGTAATTTAATCAAAGTCATAACTACGTTTGAAAATTATTTTTAGACTTTTGCATAAATCACATGTATACCACAGTGTTGCCAGGAAATTGAACTTTAAAAAAAGGCCAAAAAAGGCTAAAAAAGGTAACCTTTTAATCTAAAAACTAAATTTTTCTCATTCCTATCAGTTTTTGATATTTTTTAAAAGATATTATAAATAATTAATAATTGAAAAATCTATCAAAAATTTCAATATAAATTTGGGTTATAAGTCATATGAAAAATTAAATGTTTTGAAGTGATTTTTCGAAATTTTGAACTGTAACTCCTTTTTGATCACACATTTGCTTTCGCTTCGCTTTTGTAATAATTTTTCTACTAAATTATATTCATAAATAGTTTCTATTATTAATGAAGTATATTAAAAAATAATTACAATCAATTTAGTAAGTCCATAAAATGAGTTATATTATTTTTGATTTAGATAAATAATATAAATAATCGCGATTTCTTTATGCGAATGAGAGCACAAAAATGCTTGGATGGATGATTCCATAAAAATTAAATTAGTTATAGCAAATAACTTGTGGAAATACTAATATTTTAGCCTTTTTAAGACAATTTTAAGAATCAAAAAAAGCTTAAAGCTAAAACAAAAATTTCGAGGCTAAATGCAAAATAAAAAGGCTAGATTTAGCCTTAAAAAGACTAAACTGGCAACACTGGTGTACCAATAACCTTATAATTTAATGAATATAATTATAATGTAATGAATATCATGTCCATAAAGTGTGGAAAGTTTCTATGTTTTGTTAAAAAAAAAAAAAATGTTAAAGTGTCAATAAACAAATTAAAATAGAAAAAAGCTTCCATTCTTAATTTATAATTTATTTTCAGTCATAATATGCTTCCTTAAAATAAATTTATACTTTCATATGTATGATTATGTATGTACATATATATATATATATTAAATAAATTTAAGTATGTTTTGTCCCAAATCAAGGAAAACTTTTACAATATTTGTAGATTTATTAAAGTAAACAAAAATATTTGGAGTGAAAGAAAAAAGAATAAAGAAAAACCAGGAAAAAGAAGGAGACTGTTAAAACAAAAAATAACTTGTGTGCAACTTTATTACATTTCTTAAATAGACCATATAAAAACGCGTAGAAATAACATCTAAATGTATCAAAGCACAATGCACAGTGGGGCAGATTCGAAATTTTTTGGAAATAAATCTGTACCTTTTTATAGGCTGGTTGGATTTTCATGAAATTTGGTATAGGCATAGCGGAGGAGTATAGAATGTTAAGTTTGGAAGGGGAGCACAACACACACCTCAGGGGCGGAGCTAAGGGGGTTAAAAGTTAGGTACCTCTGACATAAAAAATTTTTAATCGGTTGCCAAATTTTTGTTTCTCGTCCGATTTCAAATATTTTTATATATTGTTGTAGGCCCTGATAAGACCTATAGTCTTATAGTTTTCAAGTTATTTGCGTTTGAACTTTTAAGCACCATAATTTTGTATGTTCTTGGTCCAGTTTTTTTTCATATATATCCTAGTATTTCCGACCGATTTTATTAGTTTTTTTGCTATCTAGCTAAAGAACAAAATTATATATTGAATAAAAAGAATGAATTCGATATCTTTACCGAGTCCAAAAATAAACGAATTTGAATTTGAAAATTCCAAAAAAGACGACTTTTTGTGTTTTTTCTTTTTTATCTAAAATAAAATTTTCTTTAGCAACATATAATAATTTTACACGTTTCTGAAAGGCAACTTCACAGAGATGACTATAAGATAAAAAAACAACCCCAATAACTCAATTGGTCATGGTACACACCCTCCCGAATTCGACCCACTTTATATGAAAGTTTTCATTTTAGACCATTTTTTCTCCAATCCCAAAGCACGAATTTACAAGCGGAATACATTTTAAGAACCATCGATATGTTGTTAAAAGTTTTAAATCAAAATCTACGGGCCTTCGGAAATATGTAGATTCTATAGCCATAAATGTAAAAAATCCTATTTTTGGGAATTTTGATTAGTTTTTTTGGGAATTCAGGAAAACCCTACCCCTGATTGAAATTTGGTTAACGCGCTTTTATTTGCATTACTAAGATCCACATTTCCTGAAAATTTCATTAAGATATCTTTATAAACAAATATGTTATTACAATTAAAAAAGTTGTATTTTCTCCAAAAACCCCAAATTGGGCCTTTTGTTTGGTTTATTTCTAAATAACGAAAGAAATTTTAAAAAATATGTATTCCAAATTAAGCTTATCCTTTAGAATATATAATTTCCGATCTTTTGCAAAAGATTCAAGTCAATATCATGCCTCATTTCAGAAATATGCGAGTTTAAACTTTTATATTTCCAATTTATTGTATATATGACTATATTTTACAAAATTGCAACTTTTGCCTTTAGTTTTGCGTGAATAATTACTTAGAAAATTATGAATATTTCTGTATACTTTTAATAATATCTATACACAAAATATTTTTATAAAAATAATTAATAAAATTTTTTTTATTTTTAATAGCGTTGCCACTTTTTCCAAATTTAAGTAAATCTATATCCCTTTCTAAGCATTCATATATTTCTATTAATGAATTTAAAGTAACAAAACAAACAAAAATGTCTATTTTAACTTAATCAATATTATTATTTTTGGTATTTATCATCTTTCTTAATAAATATTCTATTTCTAATACGATTTTTTATTACTTATTTACATTAAATTTATGTAGAAATTTTTTCTAATATTTTAAACTTATACTACTTATTTTCTATAAAATAATCTGTTGTATGTGTATACATATCTAAAAGATAATAAAGGTCCTTCAAGTCTTCAGTATTTTGAGTTGATAAAGGCTCATAATAAATCCAACGTTTTCTCATTGATGATAGTACAGGGTCTTATGATAACAATAGGCTGTTAAAAATATCTGGTTTCGTGAAGTTCTGAAGCATTTCCTGGAGCAGAATAATTGAACGTGCTTAAAATCTCTGTTTCTTGCTTCTTGAGCCTCTTCTGTAAGCTCTCCAAGTGGAAGAATATTTCGTTCAATTATAATTTCGCCATGTCACAATATTTTGTGAAATTTTGGTGTACTGTTGGTGTCATATAGAGAAACAAGTAGTTTAGATATTTCTGTTGCATATTCTCACATTCGGGCATAGTTAATTTTGTGCTTACTATTAATTGCCATTAATACTATGTTAGTCCTTTCAAATAGCTCTTTTTTGATGTAGCTTCGAAATTTCCGAAAAACCTTCTTGCTGTGTTTCCATCATTTGTACTACCACCAGTCGACAGAGGTTTGTCGATGTTTAATCCCGTCTCTTCTGTGAATTCATCCTGTATTCTACTTTTCTCAGATAATCTAACTGTTTTTAAATTCTCGTTGTTTCTAGTAGGCTTTGTTAAATTTTCTGGCACATTTCTATACTTTAAATCATATGCTATGTGCAGGAAATGCTCCATGAACTGTATTCTGGCGTGAAGTGGAGGTATTCCGAAAGACAGAAATTCTTCATTAATACTCCTTGCTTTACCAATATCTGAAAATTGTGATTTCGTCTCTTCACATAGTGAGCATTTCCAAAAAGAAGATGTTTCCGTAACGGCATTACTAACCTTTTCATCAATCATTGTTAGACTAAGTTGAAAGGATATGTCGAATGTGTATTGGTTTATGGTTATTATGAATAGGTTGTAAATCATTTATTTCATCTTTAATATATTCCACTAAATCCTTATGGGCCAGTCTTTTCTTCTTAGATCTTGTACTTAAATCATCATATGTCTTGATAAGTTGATACTTTGCACGCCGATATTTCTATATCAGTATCCATCCAATCGGAATGTTTAATTTTTAATCTGTTAGTACGTTGACTCAAGGACTTCATTTTTACGTCATACAACTTTAACAATCTCTATATCTGAGATTTACCAATGACGTCGACTTTTGCATGATATGTAGTTTTTATGAATTCCACTATAGTTTCTAAACGATTAAGATCATTTTTAGATAAACTACACAGAACACAACACCATTGTTCATGTTTCAATGTAATAACCATGGTAATCAACTTCGTTATGATGTTGATAAGGATTAGCTGCGCATTTATATATTTACAGGTATTCTGTGAATTTTCATTAGGTAAAATATCCTAAAGAGTACCTATACCGAATTCATTGATATTATATGTTGCTGTTAGGTATCACCGTAAAGGATACCTATACATTGCCACTAGATCATAAATATATACATTTTTAACCATCACGAATAGATAAATACATTTGTTAAATTTAGGTAAACACCATAAATGTAAACTAATAAAATACTTATTAATTATTTTTATAAAAATATTTTGTGTATAGATATTATTAAAAGTATACAGAAATATTCATAATTTTCTAAGTAATTATTCACGCAAAACTAAAGGCAAAAGTTGCAATTTTGTAAAAATATAGTCATATATACAATAAATTGGAAACGCGCATATTTCTGAAATGAGGCCTGATAATGACTTGAATCTTTTTGCAAAAGATCGGAAATTATATATGCTAAAGGATAAGATTAATTTGGAATACATATTTTTAAAATAAAAGCGCGTTAACCAAATTTCAATCAGGGGTAGGGTTTTCCTGAATTCCCAAAAAAAACTAATCAAAATTCCCAAAAATGGGATTTTTTTCATTTATGGCTACAGAATCCACATTTTTCCGAAGGCACGTAGATTTTGATTTAAAACTTTTAACAACATATTGAGGATTCTTAAAATGTATTCCGCTTGTCGATTCGTGCTTTGGGATTTCAGAAAAAATGGTCTAAAATGAAAACTTTCATATAAAATGGGTCGAATTTGGAAGAGTGTGTACCATGATCAATTGAGTTATTGGGCTTGTTTTTTATCTTAAAGTCATCTCTGTGAAGTTGCCTTTCAGAAACGTGTAAAATTATTATATGTTGCTAAAGAAAATTTTATTTTAGATAAAAAAGAGTGTAGATACTTTTTCGGCTAAAAAAAACACAAAAAGTCGTCTTTTTTGGAATTTTCAAATTCAAAATCGTTTATTTTTGGACTCGGTAAAGATATCGACTTCAATTTTTTTTATTCAATAGATAATTTTGTTCTTTAACTAGATAGGAAAAAAACTAATAAAATCGGACGGAAATACTAGGATATATATGAAAAAAACTGGACCAAGAACATACAAAATTATGGTGCTTAAAAGTTCAAACGCAAATAACTTGAAAACTATAAGACTATAGGTCTTATCAGGGCCTACAACAATATATAAAAATATTTGAAATCGGACGAGAAACAAAAATTTGGCAAGCGATTAAATATTTTATATGTCAGAGGTACCTAACTTTGAGCCCCCTTAGCTCCGCCCCTGAGGTGTGTGTTGTGCTCTGCTTCCAAACTTAACATTGTATACTCCTCCGCTATGCCTATACCAAATTTCAGGGAAATCCAACCAGCCGATCAGAAATTACAGATTTCTTTCCAAAAAATTTCGATTCTGCCCCACTGTGCAATTGTTCCAAAACTTTTTTTTTGAAAATAATTCTGTAGCTTGTGAACCATTGAAAATATCTCAAGGTAATTTCACCTGGCCAGATACAAGCTAATTTTAAGGAGCACAGATTCCTAGCGGATCAGCGGTGAAGAGGGTAGATCTCCAAACTTGGTCATCTCGTGTATACCATTTTTTTAAAATTCGCCAAAAATTAATTTATAATTTGACAGAATAAAATGTACATATAGATAATCCTTGTAAATCTCTACAAAAATATGCTTACATGTGTAACCTACACATGTAAGCATATTTTTTAATTTAAGAGATATTTAGGTTGAAATAAAATTTTCGCTCATTTTTAATCTCTTTTTTTCAGGTTTTTGAACTTGGCAGTCTAGATATTGGCCCTACTTTTTTAATTCATTGGATTTCTTACAAAATTCTAAATAATATATAATAAATAGTTCTTAGGTAGGAACACATTAACTTTGCTGCTTGCAGTTTAATGTTAAACGGGGATTGGATCAATCGAAACGTAGCCTAATATGATTGAAATTGATTTGTTGCTTTAACATAGAAAACTGTATTTTTATGCCATAGACAAGTTTTGTTATTTCTATTAATTAATACTCCAGTATTATCAATTGATTTTCTAACACTCATCATAAGTAAGAAACCCCATTCAAATTATATATGTGGAATCAGGTGGCAACGTCCGAATTACTAGAAGTGGTCGAACATTTTGATGATACAACTCTGGGGAATTTTATACTGATGAGATGAAAGTAACGAGAATCAGGGTGTGGCAATGACGAGTGACGTGCTGCAAGAATTTTAGCTTGAAGAGAAGGGAGAGTAGTTTCAGACATTGGACATTAAAATTAGCTAAAAAATTATAATGGTCCTCAAACCATTGATATGTGTCAGACTTTTGTGGGAGATGTAAAAAATCGTTGAAATTTAAATAAGTAATATTTTTATTTAAATTTCGTTTAAAGTTACTAAAATAAACATTTAAATATAAAATATTTCACCTTTTAATTAACATTCATATATTTAACAAATCTATAAATAAAAGTGGTCCTTAGATGTATGTCTTATATGGGTGCTAGGGTCATAATGGAACAATAATTTTTATATTTTGCAATAAGAATGTTGTACACATAAAGCATTTGAAAAATGTATTTTTTCCCAATATGCGCATTAAGGGTATAACTTTTTACAATTTTTGCGAATATCAAAATTTACTTGGCACAACCGTGTAGGCCATGGAAAAATATTAAGAGAAGCGATATTAAATTTTAAGCAAATTTCTGCACCAATCGCGTTGAAGTTTTCAAATTAGGAATCTTTGTAATCTTAAAGTATAGCATTATTTTTTATAATAAATAGGTTGTTTCGTAGAGCTTGCTAACATCGCCTTCAACACAAATATTTTTTTCTTTTAAAAAGAGACACCAATGCGAAAATGTTAAAATTAAAATCTTTTATTTATAAAATCGTATATTCTTGCCAAATAACGATAAATTTCAAATACCTTCCATTGTATTCCGCGATTTAAATGAAAATGTTAAGCGTTTTTTAATAACTCAAAAACAGCACAATATCTATATATATGAAGCATGGACCCGTATAAGAGCATATAAATATGATTCTTCAAAATACGTTTTTATGCATAATATTACTTTAATAACTAATTTACATTTATTTATACAAAAATTTCAATTTCAACGAAAAAAATGCTTTAGACAGGATTTTATGGAATTTATATTTTTTCATACTAATTTTTACTTGGATGTTTAGGTGTTTTTAAGCTTCAGAATAGGAGGAAGACATTTAAATATTTATTTACTCATATTGTAAAAACTTTTATTAACTCAGTTTGACAAAATTTTTTTCCGCGGCACAGTCTATTTGGATACTTTTTATACTATAAAGTGCTACACCTATAAATCACTTTTTTTAATTGACTGTGGTTCTCGTGATAAATCGCAATTTGTAAAATTGATGAGGTTGCACCATATAAATTCCAAAAAAAAAAAAAATAACAATTTTTTGTTTTTTTTTTTCAAAAATTATAAAAAATAAAAATTTTTATTCTTTGATCATAAGGATAAAACGAGACATTTCATTCAAATGAATGCATAAATTTTGTTTTTATTCACAAATTAGTGCAGAAATCTTATTTTCAAATTACACAAAAATAAATAAAACTTGTTTTGTGATTCTTATATTTTTAAAATATTTTTGGGTAATTTGTAAATGAATTTATCTTTATGAATAAAAATTTGCATTTTTCCCATTTTCGAATTTTTATGTTTTTTAATTTTTTATTTTATTTTTTTATTTTCCTTTTTTTCTTTTTTTTTCTTTTTTGAGCTTTGGGCGAGGTTCAAATTTTTTCACAAAATTGGCTTAATATCTCCATAACTGTTTAGCTTATTAAAAAATATTGTGAGCTTAAATTGAAGGCAATTTTTATTCAAATTTTTTGATATTTTATTGAACCAAATCAGATAAGTGGCTTTCGAAATAAGCTTCAATATATGGTGCAACATCGACAATTTTACAAATAGCGATTTATCGCGAGAACAGGAGTCAAGTCAAAAAAGTAATTTATAGGCTTAGTACTTCATAATAACGTGCATCCGAACTGACTGAGGAAATTTTGTTTATAATTTCAGCAAATTTATTTGAAAAAACAAGTAAACAACATTTAATTGGTCAAGTCCGTTAATTTTATTCGCAACACCATGCATTTTTAATATATTTAATATATTCATGGGACCTATGGTCAATTGTCGACCGATTTTTATATGATTTGACGGTGTAATTTATATATTTTTATAACCTATGTATATGTATTAATATCATGGTATTACTACATATGTGATATTTATTATGCGCTTGACTATCGAAAATAGGAATTATAAGGGACCCGTGGGCAATTATGGACCGACTGTGATAAAACATTGGACTAGGTTTTCTACGCATATAAAACTTAATGACGTCAACTATTATTTTTATGCTAGCATTTACTATATGATTCTTATGCACTTTAAAGCAAGGTTTAATTTTTCTACTATAGTAGCTCTCATTTAGTATGAAAACATCAACTACTAAGAAATGTCATACTACAAAAATATATGCACTGTTACACATTTTGTGTTCCATACTACTAAAAACTATTGCGCTTGAAAATTTGCGCTTTGATTTTGCTGCTATAGTAGGTAATTGTGAAAAAAGACTGCTATTTTTTCACAATTTCGATGTTGCTAGAAAATTTTTTTGTGTAAGAATAAAACGCATCAGGTTTGAAATGTAACCATTTTGTAACGCATTTTGGTATGTATTTTAATATGTATGTTGGAATGCATGTTCGTATGTTTGTTCATATGTATGTTTATGTCTTTTACTTTCACACAAGAATGTCTAGTAGCAATGGAATTGTCAAACAAAAAGACTACTAAATTACCTACTATAGCAACAAAATCAAAACGAAGCTTTGTTACAAGGGAAGAGTGCCAACTCAACATAGAAAATAAATAATAATGAGTAATATGAGTTCACCAAAATTGTAAGTGCGCTGCTATACAAAAATATATTTTACTTCGTGCGCAATGAATTGCATTTCCTGTTGCAAATTGCAGAGATGAATGACAATTTTAGTAGTAACACGAAGTTATAGTGTGGATATTTCTAGTTGTTGAGTATTGTAGAAATGAGACAGTATTGCACAGTCGTAAGTGAAAATTTTTTTTGCCAGAACTGAATATTTAAACCTAGCTTTAAAGCAATTTTCGGGAGAAGGGCTTATATGGGATCCATGGTCAGTTTTGTACCGATCTTCGTGAAATTTGGCACACTGGCTTAAGAATAAAAAAACAAATCCTAAAATTGCAAAATTATTTTTTTTTTTACTTTTTTGTGCCCAAATTTATAAAACAAAATATAATGTAAGTAATTTTATTCATTTACTCAATTAAAGGCCACTTTTCATGGCATGGAAACCAATGTGCTCTGTACGGTTGTTTATTCAGCACAATTTTAGATAAGTTAAGTACATAAACTTTTTAATTAAAACTATTCAGACAAATTAATAAATTATATAATCTTACTCCAAAAATTACGTGAAAAAAAAACATATTAGTTGTCCAACTTAGTTGGGACGATAAAAATTTGAGGAAAAGTAAATTACTCGTATTAAATATTTATTCTGTGAACTTCATATTGAAAATTTCTCCAAATTTCCAAGAATCCACTCCATTATGAATATTTTGTATATTAAGACAACTAAAATCTATTTTGTGGCCGATATGAATATTACATAATTCATATTTTAGATATGTTGAACTTTAAAAATATTAAAGAGTTCCTAACTTCTAGTAGTTACAAAAAATGTTTTAGTAAGAAGGGTAGCAGGTAGAAGCAGCTCATTTTTATATACACCTTCTTATAACACTTAGAAGTATGCTAAGCTATTTAGACTCAAACTCTGAAACCTATTGAAAAAACTGTCTGGTCCATCAAAGTTTCGGTTAATTTTTTTAATGATGAAAATAACCAATTTTTCTCAGGTCCCTAAATATACCAAAAAGATAATTTTGTGACCAGCATTTTACATCAGAGGATTGATGTTTATCCAAATTTCTCAAAAAAGTGGTAAATTAAAAAAAATCCGATACGTGGAAAAAGTGCATACCATACTTTGTTTATTCCAGTTTGTGTCATTATTACTAATAAACTATATGTCCAAGCCTCGAAAAAACATCTGTCATGGTACCTAAGTTTTGACTTTGTAAGCATTTGATGAAAAAAAGCAATTTTAATTTTTGGTATTTTTAGCTAGAAATTGCCATCACACAGTGGTTCTTTTTGGATATTTTAAACGGCTGGACTGATTTTGATGAAACTTGGAACATTGATAGAGGAGATATTATACTTTTGAATATTGAATATTGTAACTTAAGCGCGATGAACGCTGCAGTAGGGCAAAGGGATGAAAAACATATCGGAGCTTGTAACTTTTACCATTATGTCTATTGATCTTATGTGGAAACTGTAGCCAATTGTGGATAGATATAACTGGCTGTCCATGTAAACTTTGTGAACAAACTACATAAATTCTGCATAGATAATTATTTTAGCATAGAACGAAGCCTATTGAAATTGGTTATGATAAGTCCATTATTTCACGTAGTCCCCATACAAATGTACTCCAGGAATAGGATTTAATGTTCGTAAATGCCTTAAATATAGCAATATTTTAATGAAATATAGTTTTATATAAGTATATGTACCAAATTTCATGAAGATCGGTTCATAATTAACCATAGCTCCCATATAAAACCATCCTGCGAAAATCTATTTAACATGTTATTATCACGTCCTATACATATGTTATTATCACGTTAATATGTGACTCAAATAAGTTTTATATAATTAGAAACCGCAGTGCAAATTTTTATGATAATTTACCATAGCTCCCATATAAGTCCAATTTCCGGAAATCACCCTTAAGTGTGTTAGTGTCAACACAACATAATTTCTTGTAAATTAAGCAATCCCAATTAATGAAGACATATTATTTATATTTTAAGAATCGTTTATGTTTTACTAAATTAATTGGTAACATTTGTTTTTAATAAAACACTAAAAAAACACAGAATGCGTACCCTTTTCTTTAATAAACATTAAAAAAAAGAACAAAATGTAAAGGTATAATTCACTCGTATAACGCTAGTATTTTAAAAGCTTTACTCGATTATTCGATTAATTTCAAAACAGCATTTTCGAGTTATTTAATTAAACTTATAATTTTCCAGATATTAGCATTTGAAATTTCAACTATTTCAAAATCTTGGTCCAGTTTTTTTTCGATATATCGCACAAAGTTTTGGTCCGATTTAGTACATTTTTTAAAACTTCTTTTATTCGACAGAAATTTTTGACTTTAGCCTATATTTGTGGAAAAAGGAAAAACTACATAAATGAATTGTGTTATTTTCAGACTATTTTTTAAGTTTTAAATTGAAATTTAAAGTTGCAGGTATACAATTTTGAATTATCTACAATTCATAAGAAAATTATGTGGTATATTTTTAAAACCGATATAAATAATTAATATCGAGAAAATTTAAATTTAAATTTAAATTTAAATTTATATATATATATATATATATATATATATATATATATATATATATGTGTGTATATATAAATGACAAGTTTTTATTTAAAGTTTGAAGCACAAATGGTAAGAAAAATAACCTTGGAAACTTTCAAGTCTTTTTAAGTGAAATTCCTATCCTATAGAAAAACTGAGTACGTAGTTTTACTACGTATGGACTCTAGTTTTATACATATATCTATTATTTCATGTGTGTAATATCTCAAGTTATATATTTTTCCCAGAATGGAATTTAAAAATATATCCTGAATATGTTGAATTATGTACATATTCCTTTTCCAAGATACTATGAAAATAAAATGTATGTCTAAAAAAACTATATATTTTAAATAAGTACTCGTATATTCATTTCAATAAAGAATGTCAATATAGGAAATATGGAAAAAAGGCATATGTTAACTTATACAATTTTTACATTTCGAAAAAAAAAAGTTGAATCAAACGAATTATGTTATTATATAGACCACTATCTCCTAAAGTAATGGACAAATTTTTATAAACAATTTACACTGTATATAACGAAATACAACAATTATAAATATTAGGCAAATGGAAAACGACATAACTTAAGTTATGTAATTTTTCATTTGGATCACTGATACGTTCTACTATCTTAAAGCATGAATCTGCAAACAGAATGTAGTTTCGGAAACTTCAATATGTTATAAACAGTTTGCAAGCGTGTTACCGGAATTAAAATAATTGTGGACTTTAAATACATAATTTAAAAGGATCTCATTTTTGTGATAATCTTAAATTTTTTTGCACTTTATCATTTGAAATGACCACACGGTCAACAATCACCGAAAGTTTCGTTAGACAAAGTTCAAAGATATTAATTATTGCTAATAGAATATTTATTGACCCAAATTTTTACCAAAATTTTACTTTAATTCCAAAAACTAGATTAACTATGGACTCCAATTTTTTTCTTAATTATAAACGACAAGATTTAGGTCAATATATTTTATAGAATACAAAAATATTTAAATATTCCTAAGAAAATCACAATTTCAGTAATTTAGAAGTATTTTTTTAACTCTTAACAAAGGAGAAATAATATTTTTATGAAAAAATATATGTGTGTATATATATGTATATATGTGTGTATGTAGAAAAACTCTAAGTGCAGTGAATAAGAATCGCAACAGGAGAATATCCTTCCAATGACAACTATGGGTTAATATAATTACTTATGCAATAAGTACTTACTTATGAACTAAGTACTTACTTTTAATGACAGCAATGTGTTGCCATTGCATTGAAAAACTAATTTTGCTGCGTATCTTAATAAATAATGAAGAGTTTTTTAACTGTATGAAGTTAAATAAATTATTTTATTTTAAGTCAAATTGCAATTTTTGTTAAATTAAAATTTCTAAAAAAAAAATTCGTACCTAATAATTTATTCAACGTCATAACTACATCTGAAAATCCGTTGGAGTCTTTGCTACATTTACTCCTATCGGACGCGTCCCCAGGTGGCGGATGTATTATCTCCGATCTTAGGGCTTTTACAGCTTCTCGCGGACCAAATAAATGTAGTGCACTTTAAGGTCAAGGTGGTAGGCAGTAGTGCTGAGGACCTGAATGGTTAGTTGGTGCCTAAACAAACTAACAGCTAACAGCTCCCCTCCAACGCCCATGGCACGGGTTGGTTGTAATTCTAGCCTAGTCTGCGCACGCCGTCACTGCGCGAGATGGTCCTTTCCCTTTACTGGCATACTCGTGGGACAAGATTGATAATTTTAAAAATTTTAAAAATCGGACACAGGATAACGGACAGTCGCAGGGCGACAGGACTGAAACGGACGTGAATACAGACGACGATGATGTGATGATAGGGGTCCAACGTGACATTCTTCTTCAGGAAAGTCAACTGTTGGGCCAGCTATCAGAGACGGATGAGATTCTGGGAGAATCTTGAGAATCTTACTCTCGGCTCTGAAGATGAACATGAGATCACTGTGATCTCAGTTCGCGCTCAGAGTCTGGAGAAGAACTCGAGTGTTGAGGCGGGGTCTGAGCGGGGGGATGGCTCGACGAACTCAGAGGGTCATTCGTCTGGCAGTGGTTTAGTTCGGCAAGACGCGGTAATGCTTGATGCGACAACCGACGATATAAGCCGAACTAAAGAGGAGAATGCTCGCAGTGGCGCAAGAGCCTCTCTTGGCTATCTGCACAAGATAGCCAAGAGAAGCCCTTTACCACTCACAGGTAAGGATAAGTACCTTACCAGGAAGCACAGGAGGAACGTTCGAACGAATCTACGGTCCTGTCTGTGCCTCTTTGGGAATGTCTTATCCTGAAGGATTGCATGTGGATGCTGGCATCACTCCAGAAGTGTCTCGTGAGAGCACAGGAGAAAAGCCAACCTCTTCATCAATTCCTAACGGAGCGAATTATTCTGGTAGTGGCAACCCGGGCAAACCTGCAGTCCTAGAGAAACAGCAGGTAACGTCTGGTAAGCCAACAACTACCATTGAAATGGTTGGTCATACACTATGCAGCAAACCTGGCAACCAACAAAAAGTTGTCAGAGATGCTAGGCCTAGAGATGATCAGCCATCAACTAGTAAGAGGACTTCACTTTCGAAGCCTGTCAGCTCCAGTAGTGGGGCTGTACGAGCTTCGATTGTGAAGCCCTGTACATCGAAGAACGCTGGTCAAAACCCATCCGGCTCTCTTAAAGGCCCTCATAAGGGGGCTGTTAAGAGGGCCAGGTCTGGGGATGACCAACAACCTTCAATGGCCAAGAAGGTTGTTCACATGCGAAACAGCTCTAGTAAGGGCCACCATAAGGAGGTCATTAAGAGAGCTGTATCAGGAAGTGAACAACCCTCAACATCGAAAAGAGCGAAGGAATCAGTGTTGCAGAACTGTATTCAAGCTGCTGTCATTGACAGGGTTGATCCGGATGGGAGGATCAGCGTTGAGCAATGGCGACAAATTGAACACAAGCTCATTGAGGAAATCGCCCTTGTTAAAGGAAGGCCGGATGAGGTATCCTTCAAAGGCGCAGACTGGATGAAGGGCGTCAAGACTATTAACTGCGGGAACGAGAAATCATTTGAATTTCTCAGGAACGCAGTTGCTAGGTGCGACACTCTCTATCCAGGAGCGAAGCTTGAGGTGATACTCGCATCTGAGCTGCCCCTGCGTCCAATAGTGACAGCATGGTTCCCTCCACCCATTTTAGAGGTTGGAACCATTCTGACAGTATTGAAAAATCAGAATAAGGGTCTTCTTACAAGTCAATGGAAGTTGGTGAACACCATGACCTGTAAGGAGAACCAAGGCAGAGACTTCAGATTCGCAGTGGATCAGGAGTCTCTGAAGAAGCTGAAGTCACTGGGGGGAGTTGTCAATTTCGGATTTGGGGTGATCAGGTTTAGGTACAACAAATCTGATAAACCCAAAGAGGCTGTCAGTGGTGCAAATTAACTTGCATCACTGTGAGGCAGCCTCAACCGAACTGACAAGACTCCTCATTGACTCCAACGTGGACGTGGCCCTCATACAGAAACCCTGGATTAACAACACCAGGGTATGTGGTCTGAGGGTCATGGGGTACAACCTGTTCATACCATCCACAACGGAAAAGGTACGGACATGTATACTGGCTAGGAATAATCTAAATATTAATTTTCTTCATTCCTTTAGCAGTGGGGACCTTACAGTCGTCCAACAGGAAGCCGCAGGAGGTAGCGGGCTTATAATGGCGGCTGTGTACATGCCGTACGAGGCAGCCGATCCACCAGGTATCGCTCTGCAGCAGCTGGCGGAGCACGCTAAGAGGAAAGGCGCGTACATGGTCTTGGGATGTGATGCGAACGCTCACCACTATCAATGGGGAAGCAGGGACATCAACAAAAGAGGTGAGTTGGTATACGATTTTATAACTTGTTATGATCTGCATTTCTGTAATAGGGGTAGTACTCCTACGTTCAGAGCGAAAGATAGGGAAACAGTTATAGATGTAACGCTGGCTAACCGTGGGGGAAATTATGTTAGGGATTGGAGAGTAGTTTTGGATTACTCTTTTTCCGACCATAGCATGATATCTTTTGGTCTCGACTTTGAGAAGGCGAGGGAGCAGCCCTACAGGAACTCGAGAAGGACAGATTGGGAGTCCTTTAGGAGGTCAGTCTGTAGGGACCTTAGGGATACTGAGGACTGGAGAGATTCAGTTGAGGGTATCGAGTTGGCGGTGAATAATTTCACGAATGTTATTAGGAATAGTTTTGTGCTCAATTGTCCAGTGATTTATCCTGGAAAAAGGAAACAGCCGAAATGGTGGACTAGGGAACTTAGGGACCAGCGGTTTACAGTTAGGAAGCTGTTTAATAGAGCCAAACTAACGAGGAGCGATGAGGATTGGAATAGCTATAGGGATAGTTTCTCTAAGTATAAGAAGGACATTAGAAGAGCGAAACGGACTTCATGGGTAAATTTCTGTGAATCGGTGGAATCTGTTAACGAGTTGTCTAGGTTTAGGCGAGTATTACCCAAGGACCCAGTGGCACCTGAATACATACAACGTGCGGATAACTCGTGGACAGAGTCTAGCTCAGAGTTGCTCAGTTTACTTATGGCGACTCATTTTCCAGGCTGTAAGGATATAGAATCTGATGGAGGGACAGGTAGCGTCAGTGATAACCTACAACCCGAATCAGATGCTGGGGATACCGCTGTGATAAGGGAGATGATCACTAGAGACAAGGCATTATGGGCGGTAAATTCATTCGAGCCATACAAATCTCCGGGCCCGGATGGAATATTTCCGGCCATGCTACAGAATGTCGATGAAAGAGCCATCTCTCTATTGTCGGAGGTTTTTAGGGAATGTCTTAGAATGAAGTACATTCCCAAAGGGTGGAGAGAGGTAAGGGTTATTTTCATACCCAAAGCGGGTAAGACGACTCACTCGAAGCCCAAGGATTACAGACCGATCAGCTTATCGTCTTTTCTATTGAAGACAATAGAAAGACTGATCGATTTTCATCTTAGGACTAGCATAGGAACTCAGGTCATTAGCGAGTCTCAACATGCTTATCTTAAAGGTAAGTCCGTTGAGAGTGCTCTGCATGACGTTGTGAGTTACATTGAGCGGGTTCTGCTGCAGAGGGAATACACCATGGCAGCTTTTCTCGATATAGAGGGGGCCTTAAATAATATCACGACAGAGGCTATTGAGGAATCACTTGTTTCGCTGAATATAAGTAAGCTCCTTGTTGAGTGGATAATTCTGATGCTTAGCAGCAGGGTTATCAACTCAAACACGGGAGGCACTTGTATGAGGAAACTCGTGACTAGGGGCACACCGCAAGGGGGGTCCTTTCTACATTACTGTGGCTCTTGGCCGTGAACGTCATTTTAAGACAGTTTGATGCTAAGGGACGGAAGATTGTGGCCTACGCCGATGACGTTGTTTTACTGGTCTCTGGTAAGTTTTTATCTACGATCAGTGAGGTCATGCAGACAGGTTTACGTGATCTGTCCCTTTGGGCCAACAGTAAGGGATAAGGGGTAAACCCTGAGAAAACGGAGCATATTTATAGCATATTTTGTTGTTTTACTTCATAACATGTTTTTCAAATTTGTTTTCGTATAAAAAAAAAGAAAACTAAAAATATTTATTTAAATTAACTTTAATGGATACCATTTTATCGCTGAGGACCATCACTTGACAAAATGATTGAAGATTTAGAAACAGATTTATTAATTTTTTAAGCCATTTTTAATTTATCTTTCTTTTATTTTATCTATCTTTTAAAATGTAATATACTCGTACATGCAGAGAAAATACATGGTTATAACATTATCACTACAATAACATTATGCCCTCATTGTTAATTTTTCTGAATTTTAATAACTCTGTGTTCATGATAACAATGTTTTTGTCATTTAATGTTTACACTAAAAAATAAATTAATATGGTTTACTGCAAAAATTGTATGTTTTCAAATATTTTGACCAGAAACAAAATTTTATTAATATGAAAAATATTATTACTTCTACAACCATTAAATATTTGCAGTTTTTTTTTTCTTAATCTTATTATTCCCATGACAATAACGTGTTTCAAATAAATATAATACATATCCTTTTCACAAACTTAGTAGAAAAATTCAATACTTGTTTTTTTCTTTTTAATATATTTTGTTTTTAATATTTGTTTTCCAACTTCATTGTAATTCTCATTTAGTTTATACTCGGTGTGATTCCAGCAATACAAGATATTAATTAACTACCATTAAGGGCTTCAGTTAAAAAATATATCTTGCATTTGAACCACATGTGGTACAAATGAATATAATTGATTAATAATATGTAAATATTTTTTTTTTTTTTTGGCTAACGAACACTTTTCTCTACTTTTTTCAATAAAAAATTTATAAAAATAATTTTTTATTAATACGTTTTATTTTAATATATGTTAAGATATATTATAATATGAATAATAATATAATAAAAGGGATAATAACATTATAAAATGGAATCATAATCTGACAATGTGGCATAATAATATAATAACATAGAATAAAAATATAATAATATCAAATCATAATCTGATATATTGGGATTACTATGTAGTAAGATTGTTCAATTATATGTAAAACTAGAATCATAACATGATAGCACAAACCATAAAATAGTACACAATATGACAAAATGGAATCATAATAATTATTACTTATAATCATTTATATTTTTCACTGTGATCATATGTTCCAATCATAATATGTATTCGCTCTTAAACTTGCCCAAATACCACCAGTTAATATTGTCAAATAACATGTCGACAATTCAATGATAGAATGCCAAAAAATTTACAAAGTGTCTTTCGACTCTCGAATTTTGCACGCAAATATAATACGGATATCTAAAAACTTCAAAAGTATACAAATTTAAACAACAATATTTCCGCGAAAGTTTTGTGAAATTCAATGATTTAAACGCCATTTGAATTGTGATTACTACAATATCCTTTGGTTCCATACAAACATTTCCTTTTCGGACGTTCTTGAATGTAATTGTTGATATATATTTATTATTATTATTATTATTATTATTATTATTTGATGAAAGCAAATGATAATTTTGATAATTTCCAAGGGATCGATTTTAATACTAAAAAAAAACTGTTCATATTTATATCAATTTAAAAACAAACTTTTGTATTTAAAAAATAATAGAAATCCTAATTAATTTTTTTTTCGATCGAAACAAAGAGTAAAAAAAAATCGTTTGTGATATTTATCAACAAAGTTGAAAATTATCTTGAACTTTTTTTCATCGAATAATAAAAAATGAGTAACAAAAATATTTAAAATATATTCACACAATACTTACAAAATTCAAATTAATTAAAAACTTAAAAATTTTTTTTAAGTAAAATCAAAAGTTTGAATAAAAAACAATTTTTTAAAAACGTGTTCTTACTGATATTTATTTTTAAAGATATTTTTTTCATCATGATGGCTAATTATATTTAAAAATAAAAATCATTAATTTTTTTTTTTTAATAATTCAAAAAATTTTAATCAGTAAAAATATTTATTTTGATTGAAAAATTAAAATAAAAGGTTTTCAGATTCCCAGTAATTTCTGGCTTAATAATAATGGTTAGAATTAGATGGGTAGGCAAATTTAGGTAATAAAAAAACAAATGTGGAATTAGATTTCGACACAGTTGATAATTTTCCGTTTTCCCTACTACGTTATAATGAAAAACATAATTTTTTTAAGAAGATAAAAAAAACTTTTAAGTGCATATTTTTGCGTTTTGAGAGCATATTTTTCGTTTTTTACTGCATATTTAATGCGCATAAAACCATTTTTTAAGCATATTTATAGTTTCCCTGGTCATAATATTCTGCCTTAAAATGAATGCATACTTTTGTAAGGAAACTTTATGAGTATGTATTATTTACTTACTTGTATGTATATTAAATAAATTTAAGTATATTTGGGTGTATATTTTGTCCCACATCAAGAAAAACTTTTACAATAATTGTAAATTTATGAAAATAAACAAAAATACTTGGAGCAAAAAAAAATTAAGAAAAACAAGCAAAAAGAACGAAATTGTTAAAACAAAAATTAACTTGTTTGCGAGTTTATTACATTTTTTTAAACAATCCGTGTAAAAACACGTAGAAATTACAACATCCAAATATACCAAAGTAGAATAAAGTGGAACATAACCAGAGTTGCCAGTTCAGCCTTTTTAAGGCTAAATCTAGCCTTTTTATTTTGTTATTAGCTGCAAAATTTTCTTTTTTTAGCTGTCATATTTTTTTCTAGCCTTTTCTTAATTCTTAAAATTGTCTTAGAAACGCTAAAATGTTAATATTTTATTCATTTATTTATTCACACAAAATGTCTAGATTGTTTTATATTTAACAAAAAATTTCGCCTGCTGCGCTTCATTTTCCGAATCAAAAATAATTAAACTAATTTTATGGACTTACTATATCGATTATAATTATTTTCTAATGTAATTTCTTAACCATAAAAACCTTTCACGAATATAATTAAAAAATCTTATAAATGTGAAAAATCTCACAAAAATTTATAAATTCTTAATTAAATTAATTATAGTCTAAAAATTACGAAAAGCAATTCAAAATATTAAATAATTTTTCATATGAAATATAACCAAAGTTTGTGTTGAAATTTTTTGGGTGATTTTCTAGTAATTCCTGACCTATTTTACCGACAGCTGTTTTATGGTTTATTTATAAATTTATTATAACGAGAAAAAGTTATTTTTTTTATTATTTTTTTTAAATTCTAACTAACAGGGCTACAAAACCCTGTTTTTTGGAGTATTTAGCCTTCTGTGGTCTTTTTTAAAGCTCATTTTCTTTTTTTCACCTTCTGGCAACACTGAATATAGCATTGAAGTTGAGTGAAGCGAAGCAAAGCGAAGGTAAAGGAATGAACAACTTTTAAACATTACAATAAAGACAAAGATGAAGTTGATGTGGAAAAAAAAAACTTTGCTAATAAAAATCTTTATTTGTTGTTTAAGAATATTTGTTGAGTACAGGATTCCTCTACAAGTCATCAGCTTCAAGCAATAGACCATAAATTTGTTTCAAATTGGAATTATAAACACGATGTAAGAGGTCATACTGTTTCTTTTCTGGTTGCTAAAAAAATGTTACAACTTTAAATTGTCAACTTTTATATGAGAAAGTATTATTAATATTAAACGAATTTCTTTCAAAAGATTTATTTTTTTTTTCACTGCTTAGATTTTGAATTTGTGATATTCCTAATGTTAGAATATGTTTTAAATTTTTTATATGTTTTTACAGGTAAAAAATTTACAAGGAAATATTAATATAAAAGAAATTTCATCCGATAAGGAAATATAATTTCTGATTTGTAACATTATTTGCAATTAAATAATTACAACAAAATTGTAGATTCCATTATATCGACGCCCTATATTGTAGTGGTCATTTTTACATTTTGATGTAAACCCCAAATAATAAAATTTTTAACATCTGACAATATAAACTTTAGAGATTATCTTCAAAACAACATTTAATTTCTTAATTAATTACTTATTTTTATATTTATTTATTTTTGTATGCAATTTTTTTCTTTATCTATTAACTTTTTTACGTTGTATAACCTAGAAGTTTATATATGGATACATATTTCTCTTACTTTGCTGTTTGTTTATCTACGTTCCGTTAGTGGCTTTTTACGTTTACATTTACAAATGGTTTATGTCTCGGCTAAATTACTATGAAAAGTAATATATAATTTCAATGATTGAAGTTAATAAACTAAGTGTTGATAAATTTCTTTGAGCTAATTTGGAATAATTGCTAATTATTATCATGTTTCATATGTATTATTGTAAAAAATTTTTGTTTATTTTTTATTTGACATTTTACCAAGTTTCCTTAATAGCATTGGATGATGACGAATTAACAAAACTTCTTTACATTTTTGGCAGCCGAAACAGTAAGTTAGAAATTCTTAGTGAAAAATAGTGAAAAGATCTTATTATATTTACGACATCCTCAATAATTGGTAATAATAATTTTATCAAAACTATATTTTCAGTTCAGTTTCAAAGGTAATGTTAATAGAATTTTTAAATAATTACTCGAAAACTAACAATTGGTATAATTAAAGCATTCTGATTTATACTGTTCCAATTTGTATGAATATTCCCAGGATATTTTTTAAAATTCATATCCACAAGGGAAAGGCAACCCTCAAAATAATATTTATGGTGTACTCTCCTCCACTACACTTGGATCATGTCATCTCAAAAACAACAACATGATTATTCATATTTACGTAGAGGTAGTGGTAGGAAAATACACTAATTTTTTTCTATTCCAATCAACGTCATCTCAGGATTACATAACTAGTCACCTGATCCATAGAATATTGCACCAGCTTACCACGATCATTGGGAGAATCACCAACTTGCATTAATTATCAAAAATTTAGAACTCAATCGTAAATTTTGTATTAAAGACCCACCAAATTTTGTGCACCTAATGTGCACAATAATCTATAAATTTATTCAAAAATAATAACAAAAAATAATATAACTTAAAGAAAACAAAAATCTAAAAAATTATCATTAGCTGAAATTTGTTACAAGATAATTTAATTAAAATTTTCATTTAAGGCTTTAAAAATTACTACAATCACATTTCCAATTAAATATCGCTTTAAGTTCTTCAAAAGACAACGCAAAAATAAGTTTATATGTGTGTCTCAAAAATCCATAAAATTGTACTGATCACATTAATATAAGTCAAAAATAATTAGACAGAAAAGAAACAATAAATTAAGAAGAATATAACAAAATAGTATATATATGTATATATACAAATTTTAGTAATTTCTATTTCTCTGGTTATTCGTTTGAATGCCTATTCCATTATACTACACACTTTTGCGTGCACATTTCAAACTTATTTTTGCACGATCTTTGGTTATTAAATTAATAAGTTAAAAATCTTTAAAATAACTATTACAAAACAAAATAATAAATTTATAAAAAAAAAAAAATTACAAAAAAATAAAAAAAATAAAAAAATAAAAAATATTCTAAATATTAAATCAAAAATACACCCTAATACTAAAATAGAGATCTAAAACTAATCAACTATATACATATGTGAAGATCTGCTTTATATGTATATGTAAATTAATTAATGCAAGAACCAAATTTTTTTTCACTATTTTCTAATCACCAACTAAGTAATTCAGCGAAATTCAGTAACGTCCCTTGAACTTGAACAAGGTCTTGACCGAATTTCGAACGAGTCTGTTGGTAAAGTCATCAAACATATTTCATTTTTTAAAATTTTGTTTTTGCTTTACTTTAAAAACACAAAATAAAGATTCAATAAAAAAAGATTCAATAAAATTAAAATTTATAGTAATATATATATATATATATATATATTTATATATATATATTGTATATATATTTTTTTAATATATATATATATATATATATATATATATATATATATATATATATATAACCTAGTGTTATGAATGAATAAAGAAAAAAAGATCCACACATCACTTTCCATAAATAACAACTAGACAAATTTTATTGAGACATTGATGTTTTATTATAATTATGAATTGGAAATGTTAGTAATCTCTTTTAATTTTCATCTCAGTTATGAATCTTGATAAGGAAATTATTCTTACACAATTTTAAAACATTTGCTATAATAGTTTTTTATTTTAGCGATATATCATTTTATTTTGTATGAGAGCTATCACTCCCTTTGTACCTACCCCTCCTATTTTCATCTAAATTGCAAATATTATAAAATATTTAAAAAAAATATATTTAACATTTAGACGTGGTTTTAAATAAATATTGTAAAAGAAAAATTATAAAATACTTGAAAATAAGGAAAATAAATAACAAAGAAGAAAATAATTTCTCATTTGCTTTTACTATTTTATTTTTACAAAAATGTTTCAATTTAGTTCGCATGAAAAAATCGAGATTATTTATTTGAATTAAAATTTAAAAATTACTAAAAATCACGTCAAAATATGGCACATAGGGGCAAAGTTATTCCGAACGTGGTATTTTAACATAAGTGATTGGTATCGTTGAAAAGATAATTTTCTTAAGATTTTGAATATGTCTTAATACATGTTTGTTTGCCGAAATTGAACCTCATATTAAAATTATTATGTGATTTATACACTTTAAGTAAATTTCGAGAAGTGCTATACATGGTAATTTATGGTTACCAAAATTGTAGTACTGCTATATATGTTATTTATAACCGTTAAAATTTTTTTCCGGGAAAATTTTTGTATGGACTAACTTCAGTAGTCATTTTTCTTGTTTCCAAAAAAAGAAAAAAAAAACAGTAGAAAACAAATTTCATTCAATTATTATTTTCAATATTGTGAGCTGCAGGTCTAAAAAATTCAAAGATACATCAAACATTTCAAAATGGCTTAAAACACAAATTCTCAAAAGTTCCCAGAATGTTAAAATAAAATGTACAACTGAATATTCTGATCATTAAGGTGTATAGATAATTCTAGATATTTATGTTACTTTTTTGCTTTGTAGTGAACATCCTCCTGATCAAAATTTATACGTACAATAATTTCTAAAAATTCTATAAAATTTGTTTTAATATTTTCAATTTAATAAAAAAAATAATGTAAAGTATCTTAAAAACAAATTGATCCATTTAATATATATTTAAAATATATAATAAATTACTTTAGTCTACGATAAAATTAAAATATTATTTTATTTTAAAAATAATTTTAATACACATACTTCTAAATATGAAAATTTAAATTAAATTAAAATTAAATTAAATTAAATTAAATTAAATTAAATTAAATTAAATTAGAAAGAAATAAATATCTTAACCTTTCTATATAACATAAAATTTTAAAGAATTTATAGCCCGTGTAAACATTCTCTCTATTGGATACAGTACTTATTTATATCAAGGCTTTTATCTAGGCTAGTATAATAACTAGACATCACTTTCATACATAAACTTTTCTTATGTATTGGTTATATTTATTGGAGTACTAATAAGAGGCTAATTGTTCTCTAGTTGAACACTAATTATTTCTTTTGCGTTTTGAACATCAAGGTATTAACACACAATAAAAAATATAGTGATCAGTTTCTTTTCAAGTGTAATAAAATATACAGTTATTAATTCTGCTAGTTTTAAAGATAATATATAAAAACTTAAGGCTACACCAATTATATAAAGGTAAATTTTAAATAAAATACAAATTGTTAGTGAAATGTGAGTTAAAAAAAATAATTGAAAATATATATTTAACTCAATTATAGATCTGTAAGAGATTTTCGAATTAGCCATAAAAATTTTCCACCAATTATCAAAGAGGCTCGTGTAAATTTAGTAACGAGGCTATGAAATTTCTATCATGTAAATAGAATTGAAAAGATTTTGTTCAACGAAAATTCTTCAACTGGTTTCAAAAACAGGTACTTATATTTTTATTTAATAGTTAAATTCAATAAATGTTAATAGCAAATAAATTTAACAGATTGAAAAGCTGCTAATCAAAATTCAAAAATTCTCCTCCACGTGTGCTATTTTTCTTAACCTCACTGCATGTTCAATTACATTAAGTTCTCCAAATGCAGCAAATGAGACACGGTTGACCGTTAGCTAGTGTGACGTCACGTAAATATTTATCTTGTTCTTCCTAGTGATCATAAAAGAACATTGGGTGAATAAGAAATAAAACACGATTAATAAATATCCAGCATCAACAATAACTATAAAAGAAAGGTTCCCTGGTGGCATCACTTGGATGGAATTATAGTGTTAATTACAAGCAAGAAGAATAATTTATATCATAGCATCCCTATCAGTTATTCTTTAAGATTAAAAATCCTAAACTCCCAGTAATTATGGTTAAAGAAAAAATCTAACCAACCAATCTTTCTAAAATGTTTTAAATTTCCCTAAAATCTTATATCTACTCAAAAAAGAGATCTAATTAAAGTATCACAGTTTATTTATAATTAGCTACCTCCTAAAAAGTAATCACTATAAATAATAATAGATATTAATATAGTAATAGACCTTAACTTAAGTCGTATAAGTATCTTTTTGGTATGTATAACTAATGAATTATTTACTTAGTAAGTAGTAATTAACGTTTAATTATAAATTCCCTAAAATAGGTTTATGCAAGTAACTACAATTTTTTCGAGTCACTGTAACTAAGTAATAAGCACAAACACACCTACACATGTGCAGATGTTCGAAGAGGCCTCTACGTCATCAAACTTCACATTTAATAAAGGTTTTTCGAGATCAGTTAGTGAGTGAACATGCATTTCTATATCTAAATATTCATTGTTTTATTTGCATATTCTTATTATTTCTTTTTTATGAATAAGAACAATAACCAAAACAAATGAAATGATACATGTTTGCACACTTATTTTTTTTTTGTTTTTGTTTTTATTCCGATTTCTTATGTATCTTTATAATGTTAGATTTCGTTTATTTCAATTTGCCTAAATAGATAATTAGTAGGGGAAGTATTTCTACAAGCAGAAATATATTTTGCTATTGGGATATGTTTTATATTAAGGCAAATCATTCTATTAGAATTCCTATTACGATTTCTTGGTAAATTAAAAATTGAAAGAATTAATGTTGAAAGCTAATAAAACTATATATATATATATATATTAAAATTTGAAATGTAAATAAATAGTGAATGAAAATGGAGCTATAAATAATTTTTAATTTCTTACGGATGTGATAGGGTTTAGGAATATTCAGATGTGGGTTTTAGCCAACTTTGCCGGCGCTAAAACATAGGATAGGGAGGGTAAAGAGGCAATGGCCCCAACAACATCCAGGGTTTCCTTTATTGAAGTTTCATTTTGTTAGCATGTAGACAATTTTGATTTTAAAACAGTCCTTCTAAAACTGAGGCAAGGGAGTCTATAAAAATATTATGAGTTCGTACAAATAGGTATGTGAGTTTAGGATATGTGAATGACAAGACCCCACCCCAAAAGACTGAAAGCTAGCAGTACAAAGGCTCCCAAACGTCAATTTTCTTATTCCCAAGATATAAAAAAATGACCACATACCCACAACACCCTAAGTCTTTTGACTTGATACACCTTCATGTAATTTCTCATGGAAGTGCTACTTGTACATTACAGCTTTTAAAATTTCTAAATTTGAAAAAATAATAGCATTTATACTATACTGATAAATTGTCAATTTGACCACGTGGCGACTGCGTTTTTGTACAAACATTTTTACGCTAGTTCTTAACAAAATTTGCCATCAAAAATAGTAAAAACTCTTTAATTTTATTCATATAAAAGTATTTTTTTCACTTTGGACTTCAGTCACGACCACACATAAGCGTTGACGACAAATGAATAAAAATTGTGTAGTAAAATGCCCTCCTTAAAGTTATATAATAATTGTATCATAAAACGCGTTTTTGATTTATTGCCAATGGACTCCATATAGTTGCGTTTATATGCATTGGTTCATTTTCTTATATGAAATATGTCTCACCCTAATTTGCATTTAAATTTTGTAGGTGATTTTTTACATTATGTTTTATTTTTAAATTTATTACAATATCTTTAAAATAATATCAAAAACTAATAAGAAAAAAAATAAGTTTTTAAATATAAAAAAATACATAAGATTTTTTCCAGCCTTATTTTTTTAAGGCATTTAGCATTTTCTGGCCTTGTTTAAAGTCCGCTTTAGCCTCTTTTTTCCCACCTCCTGGCAACACTGGTTGTAAGTCTGTGTTATATATTTTATACCATAAGCAGTGTTGCCAGGAGGCGGGAAAAAATAAGGCTAAATTGTCCTTAAAATAAGGTCAGAAAAGACTAAATGCTCCAAAAAATAAAGCCAGAAAAAAGAGCCATTTTTTTATTTTCTCATTAGTTGATATTTTTTTAAAGATATATTGTAATAAATTTATAAATAACATAGAACCGCTGTTAGCAAAATTACCTAATGACAAAATCGACCACAGAATTCCCATACAAATTTGTATTATATTTTATATGAAAAGTGACCTAATGTTTAGTGATTTTTAGTTATTTTTTGTATTATAATTACTGTTTGCTTAATAATTTCTAAATTTTTGAGTGATTTTTCGCTTTTACAAGAATTTTTTAAAATTATATTTATAAATAGTTTGTATGGTTAATGAAGTTTATTAAAAAATAATTATAATAATTAAGTAAGTCCATATACAAGGTGGTGTGATTTCTCCGCTGTTGTGGCTTATTGTCATTAATACCATCCTGTGCAAATTGGAAGACAAGGCAGTGAAAGTCGTGGCTTACGCGGACGATGTGGTGATACTAGTATCAGGACTGTTTCTGAACGTGATAAGTGATATCATGTCAACTGCTCTGACTACACTCAGTGACTGGGCCAAAGAATGTGGACTAGGAGTGAATCCGGGCAAGACAGAGCTGGTACTTTTCACCAAAAGACCAAGATTTCGAGCTTCAGACTACCACGGTTAGAAAACTGTGAACTCACCTTGTCGAACAATACAAAATACTTGGGCATTATTTTGAACTCTAAGCTTTCATGGAAGCTGAACATTCAACATAGGGTTAGTAAGGCTACGGTAGCATACTACACCTGTAGAAAGATGTTCAGTGTGAAATGGGGTTTGAGTCCAAAATTGACAAATTGGCTATATACTGCAATAGTACGGGCCATTCTTGTATATGGATCTATTGTGTGGTGGACCGCTACTAGTAAGAGATATGTGGTGGATCAACTTTACAAGATACAAAGATCCGCTTCCATAGGCATTGCGGGTGCATACTAGTCCATCAGAAACTCTGAACACTATATTGCACCTAACACCTATAGACCTATACATAATTGAATCATCAGTTAATAGTGCTATAAGATTATCTGCAACGGAAAGCTGGAGATAAAGAACGTATGGGCACGCGAGGATATTAAGTTTAATACCCCCGCAATTCAATCAACTTACCGACTATATGATTCCCCAGATGGACTTCGGAAATACTATTAAAGTCCTATTCCCCACCAGGAGTGAATGAAGAAGGGGAAATCTTCTTGAACAATTTGGAACTAGGATATACACTGACGGCTCAAAGATGAACTGCGGTGTCGGTTCTGGTGTCTTCTCTAATGATCTTGGAATTAGACACTCATGTAGACTCCCTGACGAGGCAAGCGTATTCCAAGCGGAAATACTAGCGGTCTGGGAAGCGTGTAAACTAATTCGCGATAGAAATATTCGAGGGAATATTGGTTTATTTGTCGACAGTCAAGCGGCAATACTATCGCTTAAGTCACCGAAAACTACGTCTATTCTAGTCAGACAGTGTAAAGAAGAACTGCTTGGACTAAGTCGACTGTATGACATTACTCGGTTTCTGCCGCAATCCCGTTAGGAACAGTCAAAAGCAGAATCCCAAAACAGTTTCTAGGAAAATAGATGGCGAAATCTGGACAAATGTAGAGTCGTAAAGGAAACGTGGCCTACCTACAACGAGAAACGCTCAATGCAACTCATTGGCTACAAACGCAAAGACATCTCGAGACTAATAGCATTGTTTACAGGTCACTGGACGATCGGAAAACATGCAAGCAGACTTGGTCTCCCTTACAATGAATATTGTCGTAGTTGTGGCAATCGCGGGAAGGAGGAGACAGTTTTTCATCTTCTATGTGAATGCCCAGCCTTGAACCAATTAGACAACCTCTGTGAGATATCTGATACTAGACTCAGTGACATCATTAAATATCTCAATGCTACAGGCTGGATCTAATTAATTTATGTTCTCATTGTTCTTCCCTACATTTCTATCTCATAACAGACTCAATACAACTCATTCACCTGGCGAGTAGTGTGGTTCCATCAAAACGGATTCTAACGAGTCTAATTGATTGCCTGTAAGGTTACGGGCTACCACGTAAACCAACCAACCAACCAAGTCCATATAATGAGTTAAGTTATATTTGATTTGAAGAATGAAGAGCCGCGCAAAAAATTTTGTAATATATAAATAAACTCAACTTTTTGTACGAATTAATATACAAAAATTACTCACTGCTACAAAATGGCACCATTTATTTTCACTCGGAAAACAATCTTGAGGATATCACACAATAATTTTAAAAAAATTTTGAAACATCCACTAAATTTCGAGATATTGCGAAAATGAAAGTTTTTAGTGTAGTTCCCGCACAATAGATTTCGTAGCTTCATAAATTTTAAGTCAATTTAAGATTTTTAAATAGATTTTAAAAGCAGAAGAACGTAGCTTTTTAAGCAGCTTTTCAACCATAATCACTATTTTTAAATTTATACATTTGTCTTTTCTTTTTTAAAATTTTGAATTTGATGTAAATTTTTCTGAGTTTTTTCTAAAGGACTACACACACTCGTATTAGTTTACAAAGTTTGGAATGCTATATGTTGAGAATAAAATGAGATATCCCTATATAAAATCGCTTAAAAACTCTACAAGTTATTAAGAATTCTCTATACTTTATTAAGTATTAAGTATTTTTTTTTTTTTTTTTTTTTTACTGTAGTGAGGTGAATAAATTTTCAATAGTTCATATGGCTAGTAAACTTTTGGCAAATGTATAGAAATTTTAAAGTTACGAAATATATTTGTATATAAAATATTTAGAAAATTTACATTTTGTTTTAATATTCCAATACATTCATTCATTATTGAATGTCTATTTGACCGTAAAATGTTCCCAAAGAGAAGTTTTGTTTTCAGAAAAGATTTTAAATGAAGGGAATCAGATTGTGTATTTTAATTGTATTTTTCATTTGTTTTTGTTTTCCTGATTACAAGTTTTTATTTTTGATTTTTAATAATAAAAATTAAATTTGTCAATATTTTACAAAACTTTCATTTCACACAGCATAAATAAAAATTTTTCTCATCACTGTAAACCATAGAACTTTCTTATCGTTTCAAACACGCCCTGAGAATAAATATATATAAGTTCTACAGTGTTTGGCCAATTTAGGAATATTTTATTTTGGTTATGATAACAACAAAAATGCCCTTAAAAATTATTGCATCGTTGCATTGAATTTTATAAAAAAAATTTTAATGAATCGCAGTTAAACTCGAAAAATTGTGGAAAAATTTTATTTTGTCTAGTATTTGTTTGAAAACATTTGATTAAAACACAGCAGTTTAAAAAGCAAAAGAATATCAAAATTAGAAAAACATTTATACGAAAAAATATCCGAAAATGGTTTTTTGCGAATAACCCAAAACTTTTGGGGTGTTTTATGGTTTGGGTCCCGGAATTCCCGGGTGGGAAATCCCAGGATTTCCCGTCTCGGGAGTTCTCGGAAATTGTTTTAAATATCCCGGAAAAAGCTGAAAATTTAATATTCTCGTAGTTTTAAAATTCCATAGCAAAAGTTTTGCTATCAAAGAAAGATTTACGTTTCTATAAATATGGTACTTGCAAGAGTTTAAAGCATAGTACAACTAGAACGCTATCTGAGGGGAACGTTAATATTGCATGAATTAGGTTTTTTCTATCAAATATCTATGTATTTGTTTATCTATGGTTTAACAAATTTACTTATAAGTTGTTTCACATAAAATTTTAAATCAACTTTATTTTTGTCATCTAATTTTAGATACCTTAGTTTTATTATAGATAACTTAGTTTTATTATATATTTATTAAAATGAATATTAATAAGTTGAACATCGAAAATACCCACTAGATATTATAAAAAATTACTAAGTTGGGAGATTTTCCATTCTAGCACAACATTTTCTTTTAAAACTACATCTTTCATCCAAGCAATTAATATCTAAATGTTAAATGTAAATGTTGTAGTTTCAAAATTCTTATAAAAAAATTAATATCATTTTGTATTCATACGAAAAACATTGTTGCGAACCAGTTTTTAGTATTTTCCAGATTTAATTTTAATTTAGTAAGAATTAATAAAAAAAAAAAATAATTTTAATTTAATTTAGTAAGAATTAGTAAAAAAAAAAATAATGTAAGTTAGAAAAATAAAGTGGAGTTAAGTGGCGAGCTATTTATAATGAAATTTATCCAATAGATTACTGTATATTTTTAAAAAGTTTTAGCATCAAAAACACTATAACGTAAAAATTTGAGACACAGTTTTTAACACAAATTACAAAAGGTACTAATCTTAGAAATGGTGTTATACATTATTTAATTTTTCGTTAATTATCTTATAACTAAAGTTTTCAAAAATTCTCGGGAATTCCCGGGAAATTGATTTTTCGTTTCCGTTTCTCGGGAAAAGAAATATTGCGGGAAACCCCATACCCTTCGTGTATTGCAAATTTTTAAATTTGATTTATGATGTCCCCGAAATGGCCTATAACCTAAATTATGTAATTTTTCGAGTGATTTTTCACTGTAACAGCGTGTTATTAAATGGAAGTTTCTGTAAAAATAAAATTAGTTAAAGCAAAAAAGAAATTATTATCTTTTTAGGATAATTTTAGGAATCAAAAAAGGTTAAAAAAGTCAGAAGCTAACACGAAAATTTTAAGGCTAAACACAGAAAAAATTATTATCGTATATTTTTCAAGTAACATAGTTCTTTCATTTTGCATCTAAATTTAACAAATGTATTCAAGTATGAAATAAAAATAAAATTTAAATAAAATTTTATTTTTCATTCAGTCGTTTACTTGATTAATTTGATTAATTTTTTACAGTTTTTGGTAACTGACATAATCATTTTGGTGAGAGGTGCAAATTTAAAAAAAAAAAATTTAATTTAATGTATTACCTACTAATATATTGTGAATGGTGACTCTTTTTGTGAAATCAAATTGAAAAGATTAGATTTTAAGTACATATTGTTTATCAGAAATTAGTTCAATATACTTATCAACAATTTATTACTATTGGTAATCGTCCCACATATAACCACAGATAAAAGTCACCAATCACTAAATATATTAGTAAATAATTCATTCAATTAAAAACTTTTTTAAATTTGCACCTCTCACCAAAATGATTATATATAATTACTAAAAACTGTAAAAAATTAAAAACAGAAAAAATTTTCCAATTAAAAAATTGATGAAATCAATCACGTAGATGATTGTATGAATCAAAAATTTTAATGAGAAATATAATGCTACTTAAATTTTACTTTTATTTTATATTTACTTGAATATATTTATTAAATTTAGATAAAAAAAAAAATGAAGCAACTGTGTTAGTTGAAAATTTATACGGTAATATTGTTTTCAGTGATGTTGTGATCATATCTTCTGTAGTTTTTTGGAATCGGGGTGAGGTCACTTATACATATCATATAATCCCTTTTATTAAAACTATTAATAAGCAGCCAAAAATGTTGGTTCAAAATTAATCGCATATTATTGATTATTGATTATTGATTAATGTCACTCATACGTCGAATATAAACCGAATTTATTTATATCATTGCAGCTTTATGATATAATTGTTACAGCTCAATCGAATATAAAATAGTTTTGTTACCAAACATCATTTCAATTGTAATTTTTTTCTTTGACGTATATATATTTTATAACCAAGAAACGCATCTCTTCATGGAAATCTGAATTAACTTAAAGACGCACAAAATGACAAAAAAATAAATTTTTTTATATTTTTTTCTTTATTGAATCTTCACAAAATGAAAGTGAACTTCATTAGCCTATATGATGTATGGGGTAACGAAGAAAATTTAACTTTTTTACGAATTTTCAATCCTTTTTCATTAAACATATGTCATTATTGCACTAGATTTCTAAATTATATTTCATCCATGAAATCTCTGATTTTTTTTCTTTTCGGGAGCAAGTGCTGATGTTTCAGTGGAATATATCCATATCAAGAGCATTTTTAAATTAATGAAAACAAAATTAAATACTTTCTTTTGTACATTATCAAACTGCGAAAAAGTTTTGTCCCAAAAACGTGTGCATTTTCAGATCTCTACTTAACGTAAAAATTATAGAATTAGGGTAAAGTGCTGTGTCTAATTTAAGAAATTTTCAACCAATTTTTTTTTTCAATTTTGCTGAAAATATAGTAAGTAATTGGTTTTATGCTCAAAGATTTTAATATATAAGAAAATTCAATAAAACAGATAAAAATTTGCTGCTTTAGTAAAAGCAATGGAACACACAAAAATTGGAACCAAGAATTCCTAGAACCAACATGGAACCAATCTGCAAAATCGCGGAAATAGTTGATGCTGTAAAAATACAAGCTACACATGATAAAGTTCATATAAATGGTCTGTACACTTAAATTGTCCGAAAATTATAAGAATTGATTACAGCTATGAATTAAACTATTCCAAATACGAGAAAAAATGCATATTTTTAAAAATTTTCATTTAAAAATACAAAATTTATTTGAACATATTTAATAAACAATAAATATCTATAAATTTGTCATTTTCAATTTTTTCCACTCTACCCCAACACTTCCCATTTTATCCAAAAAACAGTTGATATGAAAAAAGCAGAAAAATAATACCAAAACGTAAATAATTATTATTATATTTATATATTATTATTATATAATTATTATTTTTATGCAAAAAGTTAGACAATAATCCATTCTATATAACAGTGCCATTGGAGGGTTCGAAAGATTATTGGTTGATATTTTAATGAAGTTAGTTTAAAGTATGCTCCACTTTGCTCCAATCTCCCCTATTATTTCGTTTATAATAAAACAGAAAAATTAACATATTTCTGAAGAACCCCTTATCATTCACTACCTGTATTCCAGTTTTCTTAACTTTCTCTAAACAATTATATCATTTTAATTCAAATATTTATTCAACCAAAAATAATAAAATTAAATCTAATTTTATGTTTTTTTGTCTATATCTTATAAATTTATATAGCAATATTCTTAAACTTACTCATTTGTACGAAGTCCTCCGCAAAATGTTTTTGGGTTACCACTAGGTAACTAGGCTTACTGCCTGTTTTTATAACACGAGCGCAAAAACGACTCGTCTATCTTACATTTAAAACAAAAACAAAATTTCAAAATTTGTTTTTGTTTTAAATGTAAGTTAGACGAGTCGTTTTTGCGCTCGTTTTATAAAAACAAAATTTCAAAATTTGTTTTTGTTTTAAATGTAAGTTAGAGGAGTCGTTTTTGCGCTCGTTTTATAAAAACAGGCACTTAAATAACAAGATTATAAATGTCATATAAAAAAATTAAATAGCATTGATAAACGAAGAGATTATATGAAATAATTTGAATTCGGCAATGTTTCGTTGATCAATACTTTACAACATTAATGAACGAAATATGTTGTAACAACAACAAGGTATATATATACAAAGATTATTAATAAGTATGACAGAGTTGGAAATGTTTAATTAAACAGTTTACATTTACATGTAGAAAATGTATATATTTCTTGTTTAACTTTATATGAAAGCAAAAAAGATGTATAATTAGATGTTTAATACAATTAAGAAAAAAATTAATAATTAATATGAATAATAATAATAAAATTTAAATAACAATTTGTTATATACTCTATAAATGCAAAAAAAAAAAAAAATCTGGCAAAAGTTAGTTTGTGATATTATATCAAATTCAATAATTAAAGTTATATTATTTACAATTTTAAGTAATTTAAAAATTCTTCACGAAAATAATAAATTTATTATTGTTTAAAGCTCGAAGATAACAAAATGTGACAAGGCTTTATGGAAAATTTCCAAAGCCCATGACCAGGATTCTGAATTGCCCACGTGGATTCAAAATTATTCGCTTCCAAAATTTTATAAGTGGTAAATTGAAGTACCCGATTTCCACAAGAAAATTAATTTTAAATATATTTGCTGTATTGAAATTTATTCTTTTGTTTCTTATTTTTTCGAAAAAAATGACTCTTTTTTTTAATTTAATAATTTCTAAATTAATATAATTATTTAATTTCGATTATAATTATGTGATTATTTAATTGAAAAATTATCACGAGGATTGATTTGTGTAAACTCTTTGACGTCTCAGTTCTTAATGACTGAAAATATAGATTATGTTTTAAAAGCATAAGAAAGATATATAGGAACGAGTGGGAAATAATGAACCATTGCAATCAAATTTAGAGTAAACTGGTTTTGTAGAGTTGGAAGAAATAGGCAATTTAAAAGAGTAAATTCATAAACTGTAATAAAAGTACATACGTTAGAAAACTACCATCACAAACATAGAGAAATATAATTAGATATATCCTTCTATATAAAAAAATAATAGACAGGTGTTTTCTATTATATCTAAATTCGAACGTTTAAGGAGTAAAAGCTTTACCTTGGTACCTTTCTATATAACTTTTAAACTAACAAACGTAGAAATAAATGTATAATTCTTTATCACAAAGGTACAAATATATCGTTGGTACTTATTGGAAGTTTGAAGATATATCGTTGGTACTTATTGCAAGTTTGAAGATTCAAGTGATAAAAATTTTACTTTTCTGGTACTTTTTAAATACAAATGTTATAAGGTTAAAATTACAAAACTCATCAACAAAGTTGTATAAAATACCTACTCTAGATATCATACTACCTTTATTTTGGAAAATATGGACATTTATAGAGTAAAAGGGATAAAACGGTAAAAAAGGAGTTTCTTATATCCTCGAAACTTTTAAATGTGGGAAAATTTAGTTGTTTTTTTATTTAGAAAATTCGTAGCTCTAGGAGATAAAAAGGTACAAAATCCGTGTGGTTGAACTTTTTTGTACTATTCGTATCTTTAAAGCCTATATAACTAGGATATTAATTTTACTATATTTTTTCATTATTCTTCCTATTATATTGTAATGTTAAATAAATAAATCAAAAATATTTTTTAAAATATCAAAGATATGTCTTATTTAATTGGGATCACTTAATTTACAAAAAAATGCTTAAATTTCCCATCTGAGATAATCTTTAAAAAGTAATATGTAATAAAAGTTTTAATCTATTTTTCTCTTTTATTTTTATGAAGCCAATATTTCTCCAATTTATCTAATTCTCTACCATAAAGTATACGTTTTCTGTTTCAATCATTTTTAAGTTAAAATTTCTTCTACATCACAAGTTTCCTCCAAGCTGTCATCATATATTCTAAAACAGGTGAGACTCTATTGGTATATCAACACCATACTTGCACATATATTCTGCACTTTTATTCGAAGAATCGACAATATGAAAAAGAAAACGAAACGAAAATATTATAAATCCGAAAATGATTGGAAAGTTACTTAAATAATTATTAACTATATTATTGCTATACTAAAGAAAATTTTAATTGTTAAAAAGCCATTACAAAGATCACTGTGTCTAAAATACCTACCGCAAAAGTTATACCTACTAAACCATAAACTTATACTTACCTTAACCTAAATCTTATATTTACCATAGCCTGAAAGTTTATAAACTTGCCATAACTCTAAAGTCATTATACTTGCCACCTGAAATAAAAAAATAGAAAACTGTTTCAGTATAATAAAACCAAACAAAAAGGAAAAATAAAACCTGTGATTGAATTGAAAACAACATAGTACTTACCTCTTCATTTCCTAAAGTAAACCAAAGAAAGTTGAGTTTTTTTATGCAACAACAGCCAGCAACAGTACGGATTCTAACACTAATCTTGTTACTGTTTTTTTTCTCATCCCTACAATTATAATTATTCCTATATGAGTAACTATAATTAAATCTTTCTTATAGATTATTCCTTACATTAATTACATCCCCCCATCTCTGCCATTATCTATAAGAAAATCAACAAATAAGGTTCGTAAGTTATTCAAAACATTTTTAAAATTATAAATAAAAAAATTAAAAAAAAAAAAAATCATCTTTATTTTAACTAATTTCTTTTATTATTTTCTTTTTGTATGTTTACGAAAAATTCAGTTTTTTTCTTTTGACATTTTTGAAAAATTATATTTGTATTTACGCTTCAGATTTGTGTCTTTTTTTACCATAATCACCATTGAGTTTCTGTTAATCTTTCTGAATTCATTGTACCAAGAAAGTTGATAGTAGACAGCTCATGTATATTCATGTAAAGCTGCAGGATTTAGTTCATTGAATACTCTAAATAAAATGTAGTTTTCTATATACACATATACTTATTAAATATTAATACTTACTGGATATCACTATTCAACAGCATTTTGGGGCGGGAATCCTTTCATACAACTCTCTAAAGGATTTGGCTCTGGAATTTTATGGGTTAATATATTGTATAGATATTTTTAACATCGTATTTTACTATGGGTCCGTGAAGGTAAAAAATTCACTTGACTTATAATGCCTCCTTAATAAAGAAAATTTTTAATTTTTCCAACATTTCTTATGTAAACTGAAATATAACATAAATTCAAAAGTTTTATTGAAATTGTCAACCAAATTGCTGATAAATTTTATAATTTACCTTTTTTATATAATTGGTACACCGGATGAAATTTTCAACTATGGTGGTCACAAAAATGCTGCAAGTATATTTGGAAAAAGAATTAATTATATTTAAATTGTTTTTTCGACTTATATAAAATTACCCTGGTATAGTTGGTGCCCATAAAACAAATAGTTGACTTACCAGCGACAAATCCTTTGGAGCGCTTGCTACAATAATGAAATTCTATCAAGTACCTGCACGGTTATCTTCGATTAGTTGCATAGTGTTCATGCCTATTTATTTCAATCGGGTAGAATTTTTTTATTATCTATTTTCTTCTTTGGTTTGACAGAGAAACATTACATTAAATATTATATAAAATGATATTTATACAAACTTGCGTCTGATGTTAAATATATATGTGATGAACCCTTACTTTAACCAAGCATCTTCCTGCCCACAAAAAAGTCCATTGGCCAACAAATTATACAAATTATATCTACATATGTATATATGCGGAATTCTCTTTTCAAGTTTGCCCTTATAAAACCACAAATATTTTTTAGTTCTGATTTTTTAAACAACTTTTGACACAATTATGTTAACAATATTTAGTGGATTAAAACAACGAAAAATCAAAACTTGTGGTACCGTCAAACACTCAAAGTTTAAAAATCCAAAAAAAGTGTTTGAAAGTAACAAATTCTTTTTTCTTTTGATTGCTGTAATCGCGGAATTTAGCATAAGTAATATAAACTACAAATACTTGCAGAAATAGGCTAATTTGTGTTCAATCAGTCTATCATTGATCAGTGTTGAACCATAGTGTGGACAAGTGCTGAAACCAAAATTTTCAAAATTTAATTTTTTTGCAGTTTTTCAAGTATTGCAAAATAAAGAATGGAGGTTTATTGCTCTTGTAATTATGAATCGTTTGAGATACATACCGTTAATAAACTTGGGGAGAAAAAACGTAAATGGCTCTAAGAAGCCAGGTTTCCATATTGCATTGCATTTTTGCATTTTTTACAATTTATGTGAAATTATATTTATAATAAAAATAGGTTTCAACAAAAAAAAAAAAAAAAAAAAAATTGCATAAAAAGTAAACATGACCTGAGATCGCGCTGCCTTTAGTACTTCATACCTTGTGGTATTTTTTGGAGTAATTAACCTACGAACCAGAAATTAATAATATATGGCCCTATGTGCTTGAGAATCCACAAGCGTGCACTTTGTGGTATTTTCTGTTTTTCTAACAGTTTTATTTTTTATGAAAAAAGTTTGGAAAAAAGTTATGTTCGATTCATAATATTTATGAAAAAATTTCAAATATACGATTTTTTTTTCTCTCTGTACTTACTTATTTTTTTAAAATATTAATATTTAATATTTTAGTTAATTTTGGCCAAAATGTCAATAATAAGTGTAATTATTTTATAAGAAATGAATTAAAATTTGTAAGTAAAAATTAATATTATCATTTTAATGATTGGAGCAAAATATGTATGTATGTATGCGGGTTAAGTACTAGTTTTCTGCTTATCGGTTTATCTCGAGAACTAGAGTCAATTAAAAAAAGTGGTTTATAGGATTACAACATCATCATCACGTGTATCTAAAAAAAGAAAATATTCGGTGCGGCAAATATATATATATATAGATTTGTATATTTAGAAAATCGTAAATAATTTTTTAAATCGGAATATATTATTTTATATTATTCGCCTGTTCGATTTATTTACCACTAATCGATTATTAACCGAAAAAGTTTAATAATTATTTGTCAAATTAAAATATTAATATAGTAGATATTAATAATACATTTCTTTATGGCCAGAACATGGAAATAATTCTGGTGCACAGTGCTTGGTTCCCATATAACGAATCGGAAAAAATAGAGGAATTATCGCAAAAACATAAAACTTGTGGTGTTTTGTGGCAAAATTAAGAAAATTTTCAACTTTCAACCAAATCGGGACAAGGATACGCCCACTATCCACTAATGTTAAAAATTTTATTTTTCTTACAATTATAATCACTTCTCCAAACTCAGAAAGAATCAACCCCCAATTTGCCATAGCCGTATGTATTTGTCGTATGTTCGGGCTATAGCCGACTAATGCCTTCTTACCTGTTTTTTATATTTTTTCTTTTTTATTTAATTTTTAAACAAAACGGACATCAATTTATTATTTTATATATCATTTGATAAAAATCTTTAATTTTTATTAAAATTTTTCAAGTTCTTTTGTTCCTTGAGAAAATGTAGTTTTCCGAACTTCAACTTCAATATTACTTAAATATTTATGTACGTATTTATTTCTAAAATTAGTTCTAGAATTTCACATATTTACTTTAAACAATTAAGTTCTCAACAAACATGCAATTTAACAAAAAAAAAAAAAAAATCAAAATTTAGGTTGCCAATAAAAATCATAAATTTCTCATTTGCGGTCAAAAATCTTAAATATTAAAAAAAAAAAATAATAAAATTATCAGAAATTTCTTAAATTTAGGCCCATTAAAAAAATGCCAGATTGTTGAAAATTCTAAATGTTTTTTTATATGAGTCTGGTTCAAACTTTTCAATTGAATTTTTTTTTTTAATTTTTAGTTATATTACAAATATTGGCCTATTTTTATTTTTGACAAATGGCTAAATTAGGCATTTACGCCAACATATAATTTTTAAATTTTCGGTAAAAATTTTGGACTCATTTTTACGTAACTTTTTACAATACCAAATTTTATGTTAAAAACAAAAATTAAAAAGTAACATGTTTTTTCAAAAATAATAATAATAATTTTTATTCTTCATTCAAATCAATTTAATTTTAGATTTTTAGTTAAAAAATACGTCAAATTGGATGTAGCATTCATGGTATTATTTTATTTCTGAATTTTGCCTATGGGACAAAGACCTGTGTTGTGCTAAGAATAGAAGTTTTATTATGTATAATGTTCTCCACTCAGCATTTTAGTTTAGGATGGATTGACACATGCTAGTGCTTTGTAGATTTTTCATACTTATTATGAATTGAAATTAATGAAATTTTTATTTAGATAAATAAGTCGAGTTATATTGAAAGCCAGCTATTGTTATCACAACTTTTGTCTTATTTTACAAAAGATTTTCTCCTTAAGGCGCATTCTTTACATACGCACAATGTTTTTCAGATTTATTACCGGTGGCTGGCCCCTGCAGAGCTAAAAGTTTTATGTGCACATTTTTATTTTTATTATTATTATTATTTTTTTTAATTTTTAACATTTCTAAGGGTAAGTGGTGCTTGATTGACCATAAACTAAGGCACTGATGCTTTCGAATATACAAAATATACTTTTTTCACTTTTCTTTGTGTCGATAACTTTTGATGCGTAAAAAGGTTAATGCGTAAATAATATGGACTAGTCTTGTATTAAATGTATTTATTTTTTATTTTTTCTTGATTTTTGCTTTTAATTTCTTACTTTTTGTTTGCTTTGGTTAGTTACAATCACTTTCAATTTGCAAGTTTAAAAAAATTTTGTCCCTTTTTAAAAAAAAAAAAAAAAAAAAAAAAAAAAACATACACACACACACAATAAAGGGACTAAACGCAATGTTTGAGTTTTTTATACATTTGGGCATTTAAGAATTTGTTCACATTCACTTTTTGTGTCACTTTAAAGCAAATAAATTTAAGGGAATTAATGTAAATATTTAAGCTTCCCTTTACTAAAATGTGTTCTAAATTTATTTATTAAGAATACAAAAAAACATTAAAGGAAAAATGTACTTTCATACGTATGTATTTTCAGACAGCCCACTCCCTATGGAAGGAAAAAAGTGTATTTGTTACCCCTGAAAATAAACCTTGGTATGTTTTCTAATGTTTCCCAATATATTACGGTTTTACTAATGACCATTCTTTAGCTGGACCGCTTTTCAACGAGTTAGAGTGGTATATTCAGCTGTGCCGAATCTTATATAACCTTCACCCGTATTGAGATGTGTTATATGAAAGTGAAATACCCTATATTGGATGTAATTACAAATATATTTACCTATAATATATGTATCTATGTAAATACTAGAAACTTTGAATAATTTGCATTTTCATCTAAAGTTGAAATAGAATCAAGATTTTATTAATCCTTCTATCCCTATATATATATATATATATATATATATATATATATATTATATATCGAGCTTGCACTATATATATATATATACTTAGATTGAAGATCTAAATCATCAAAAAAGGTTAATGTACCAAAAGACCGGAATTTTCCTTTTTTGGTTACAGACATTGTAATCAAATTAAAAAAAAAGAACAGATAAAAGTCGCGAAGATAGAAGCCTTTTTTCGTAAACAGTCGTGATTATAGAACCTGCAATTTTTTAGTTTAGTTTAGTCGCGAATACCGAGCTTGTACTGTATATATAACAAATATATATATATATATATATATATATATATATATATATATATATATATATATATATATATATATATATTATAAAAATGTGGTATATGTTTGTTTGTTCATTTGTTTATGTATCAATTTTTACCATACAATAATACCAGCGCCAGAGGTGGTTATAGGCTTTGTTAAATCTCGATTGGAAGTCACACCCACATTTTACACCTACTTTAAAAAAATATTCAAAAAAGAAAAATATTTTTCAATTTTACACGATATTATGCTATTTACATGAAATTTGATGCACAGATAGTGCTTGCACCGCAGGATGCTATAGGTTAGGTCGGATCTCGATCGGATGCCACGCCCATATTTTATGCCCACTATTTTATAACTTTCAAACGGATGAACCAATTAGCTTAAAATCGGAGTAGAGGGTGTAGTACCTCCCATATAAAGCAACTATTCATAATGGCATACCTAAGGAACTATTACAGCGAGAGCCCTCAAATTTCGAGGGAACCTTTATCCTATCATGTCGCAGTGAGAAAATGAAAATAGGATGGATAGGTCCAGGGATAGGTATAGGTAGGCCCTATACAAAGAAAATATAAATTTTATCATCCGATGTCTCAAAAAATTTAAAATAAATTTTGATAACAAAAAGTAATATAAAGTAAATATTATACCGAAGTGCACTGTTGGAGCTATTAAATAACAAATTTAATTTTGGAATTTCACAAAAGTTTGCACACATTTAAAGAAGATATAATCACTTCGGCGCAAAACAAATATTTTACAATACAATACAATATTAAATTAAAAAAGGTATGGTGGAAAATTTATGAACCGATTTGACTGATTTAAAAAAACTGAAATTCGAAAAAAACATTTGTGATAGATTTATGCAAGAATAAGGTTCATAGTTTACATTGGTGTTTCAAAAAGTTGAAAAAATCAAATATTTCTTAATTTATTGTAGTTATTGGCTTTCAGTACCCATGAGAACATTAACTATAATAGCCCATCTACACGTAACAGAATATGTAAGATTTTTCTGTCAGAGTGTCAAATTCGCTCTCTGAGAATTTGTATAAGCAGTGTTGACAGTTTAGTCCTTTTTAGGCTAAATCTTGCTTTTTTATTTTGCTTTTACCCTCATTATTTTCGTTTTAGCTTCTTGATTTTTTTAGCCTTTTTTAGTTTTTAGTTTTTAAAATTGTCTTAAAAAGCATAAAATATTAGTGTTTCAACAACGAAGAAAATAATTTATTATTTACCATTACTTATATTATTTCATCTATTTAAACATATTTATTCGGATTAAAAATTCGAGAGTATTTATATTTAATGAAAATTTCGCCAGTGGAGCATACTTCATCAACCATAAGAACTATTTGTGAAAATAATTGAAAAAAAATCTTATTAATGCAAAAAATCACCTGAAATGCTTTATCAAAAAGGAATTATAGTTCAAATTTGTATAGGAATTTTTTTATTGATTTTTAAATCATTTTTCTGGGATTATTTATAAATTGATTACAATTTCTTTAGAAAAATAACAAAAACTAATGAGAACTAAAAAATAAATTTCTAAGTTAAAAAAGAAATAATAATAACTTTTTTCTAGCCTTTTTCTGATCTCCTGGCAACACTGAGGATTGACAAGTATTTTTAGGATTTACTGATAATAAAGTTTAAAAATACTAATAAAAACATAATTTACCATTTAAAATAAAATCAAAAATGTGTTACCATACCAAAAATTATTTAAAATTTTTAACAAAAACAGTGAATGAACTTTGTAATATTCAAAAAAATTTTGTATCTGGTAATTTTAAATTGTTTTTTTAATACACAAACCAAAGTGGTAAATGTTATTAATCACGAATCTTACAGATTACAAAATTTGTCTGTTTACGTTTTCGTTACTGTATATTAAGAGAGCGAACGGAAAATTACAGAAATAGGCTATAAATAAATGATTTTAACTCGATGTTATTTTTCATTCCAATATATCATTAATATTTTTTTCTTTTATAATTTAAATTTGCTAAACTCTGTTTTATTAATTTTCTTTACGTCTAATAAATATAGTCATTAAGGGCCGTTAACTTAACTAAGAATAAAATAATTTTTTATTTAACTTATTTAATATTAACTACAGTTTCATTTACGAAAGCAAACTGATTTATTTGTACTAAAAACGGTAAAGAATGAAAGAATCCAAAAACTAAAACGATCATAATTATGTATATGTATTATTTAGCGCGTAAATATAATTACCCAATTCACAAAATATATCATTTGAATTATTGTGTTATATGTTATTTAAAATAACACATTATTTAAATTTTTTTGAAAATTTTTTAAGAAATTTAAAATGGCATTATCACATTGTGAAACTAATTTACTAATTCTGTTAAAAATTAGTTTGTTTAAAAATTTGTTGATCTCTTACTAAAAAATTAATTTTTTATTCAACATTTTATTTTTTACAAAATTTTCCACCAAAATTCAAATTTTTAATAAAAATTAAAATATTCACAAAAAGCCAATTTATTACTAGAAGTTCGATTTTTCACAAAAATTCCGAAATTAAATTTTTCACTAAAAATCTTATTATTCACAGAAAACTCAAATTCACTAAGAACTGATTATTTACTAAAAATTCTATTTATTCACCAAAAATCCTAAATTTCACTAAAAATCGATTATTCATTAAAAATTTGATTTTTTACTAAAAATCCGATTATTCACTAAAAATTTGATTTTTCACTAGAAATTTGATTCTTCCATTTATCAATAATAAAAAGTAAAAAGTTTATATTCGATCAAGCGTGTCAATATGAATTTCGAGATTTTCAGAAATGGAGTTATATGAGACCTATGGCCAGTTATGAATTGATCTTTATGAATCCTTGGTTTCTGCTTATATAAAACTTATGTCAAATGTTACCTGTCATTTACATATGTGGTACTTATGCGAGTTTAAGTGACTTTCGGATCTTATATGGGAACTATGCTTAATTATGGATACATGAATTTTAGTATAATGATTTACTCTTATATAAAACATACTTGTACTAAATTTTATTGAAATAGTGACATAATAAGGCATTCATGAGTATTAAAACCCTATTTCGGCGAAACATTTGCATGGGGGCTGGTTAAAATAATGGACCGATAATAACCAATTTCAATAGGATGTGTCACTATACTAAAATAGTCTTACGTTCCAAATTTCATCAAATTATCTTTAAAATTACGACTTGTACTTTATATATAGACTAAATACTGCCAGACGGGATTTTCAAAAAGTAAGATTTTCATAATAATTTTTCATTAAAAACCTAAGTATTCAGAAAAAGCTAAAAAATAAAATAATTGGGGGATTCACAAGGTGTGCTATCATGTCATATTGTCATAATGTTATAAAATTTTACAATGGTCTAAAAATATTGTTGTTGCTATTCAAACAAAAAATGTCTTAAAATTATAGAACTTGTTATGCTACTCGTATGTTTATTGTGCTGTCGTATTTAATAAGCAGAAATGATTTTATATAAAAACTAATATAAAATATTGTTTATTTATTTGAGTCTGCCATCAGATCATCTAAAATGTACTATTCGCACAAACTGGCTATTATTTTGGTTTTTCTCTTATTTTTGTTTGATTTAAATTCAAAATAGCACACCAAATTATGATGGTTGTTCACAGCAGTCGTATATTTACAATATTTTAATTCATTTTAAAATAACACACTTATTCACAATGTGTATTACTTTTTCAAAAATTGTATTTTTCTTCACATAACATTTTAACAAATAACATAATAACGAAGTTGTGAATTGGGTAAATGTAAAACTTTTTGTTTATATTTAAGAAAACTAAACATGACTAATGTACAAAATCTATTATTAACTTTACGATTTTATGCCACAGGAAACTTAATTATTACGTTGCACGTTTGTATAAATACGGCGCCTAGAGTCGTCCGCTAAGTTTTTATAGCATTGCACAGTGGGGCAGAATCGAAATTTTTTGGAAATAAATCTGTAACTTCTGATCGGCCAGTTGGATTTTCATGAAATTTGGTATAGGCGTAGCAAAGGAGCATACAATGTTATGTTTGGAAGACGGGCATAACAATCCCTTAGGGGCGCAGCTACGGGGGCTCAAAGTAGGTACCTCTGACATAAAAAATTTTTAATCGCTGCAAAATTTGTTTCTCGTCCGATTTCAAATATTTTTATATATTGTTGTAGGCCATGATAAGACCTATAAATAACATGCTTAAATGTCCTTACAGTTTTCGAGTTATTTGAGTTTGAATTTTTAAGCACCATAATTTAGCATGTTCTTGGTCCAGTTTTTTCATATATATTCTAGTATTTCCGACCGATTTTATTTGTTTTTTTTTTCTTAACTAGTTAAAGAACAAAGTTATCTATTGAATAAAAAAATTTAATTCGATATCTTTACCGAGTCCAAAAATAAACGATTTTGAATTTGAAAATTGGAAAAAAGACGAATTTTTCTGTTTTTAGCCGAAAAAGTATCTACACTCTTTTTTATTTAAAATAAAATTTTCTTTAGCAACTTCACAGAGATGACTTCAAGATAAAAAACAATCCCAATAACTCAATTGGTCATGGTACACACCCTCCCGAATTCGAGCCATTTTATATGAAAGTTTTGATTTTAGACCATATTTTCTCTAATCTCAAAGTTTTAAATCAAAATCTACGGGACTTCGGAAAAATGTGGATTCTATAGCCAAAAATGTAAAAATCCCATTTTTGGGAATTTTGATTAGTTTATTTAGGAAAACCCTACCCCTGATTGAAATTTGGTTAACGCGCTTTTATTTATATTAATAAGACCCACATTTCTTGCAAACTTCATTAAGATATCTTTATAAACGAATATGTTATTACAATTAAAAAATTTGTATTTTCTCCAAAAACCCTAAATTGGGCCTTTTGTTTGGTTTATTTCTAAATAGCGAAAGAAATTTTAAAAATATGTATTCCAAATTAAGCCTATACTTTAGCATATATAACTTCCGATCTTTTGCAGAAAGATTTAAGTCAATATCATGCCTCATTTCAGAAATATGCGCCTTTAAACTTTTATATTTCCAAGTTATTTTATATATGACTGTATTTTGAAAAAATTGCAATATTGCCTTTAGCTTTGCGTGAATAATTACTTAGAAAATTGTTCTGTATAATTTTAATAATATCTATACACAAAATATTTTTATAAAAATAATTAATAAATATTTTTTATTTTTAATAGCGTTGCCACATTTCCCAAATTTAAGTAAATCTTTATCCTTTTCTAAGCATTCATATATTTCTATTAATGAATTTAAAATAACAAAACAAACAAAAAATGTATATCTTAACTTAATCAATAAGTAATTTATTAGTTTATATGGTGTATACCTAAATTTAACAAATGTATTTATCTATTGGTGATGGTTAAAAATGTATATATTTATGATATAGTGGCAATGTATAGGTATCCTTTCCGGTGATAGCTAGCTGCAGCATTTATCTATTACTGATGGTTCAAAATCTATATTTTTATGAGCTAGTGACAATGCACAGGTAATATCCTTTCCGGTGATATCTAACAGCAACATATAATATAAATGAATTCGGTATAGGTACTCTTCCAAATTGACTCTTTCAGGAATTTTACCTAATGAAAGTACACAGAATATCTATAAATATATATACCTGTGCAATATATCTAATAGATATATATAACCCTTATCAACATGAACAATTGTGTTGTGTTCTGTGGAGTTTATCTAAAAAAGATCTTAATCATAAAAACTACATATCATGCAAAAGTCGACGTCATTGGTAAATATCAGATAGAGAGCTTTTTAAAGTTGTATGACGTAAAAATGAAATCCTTGAATCAGCGTACTAATAGATTGGATGGATACTGATGTAGAAATATCGGCGTGTAAAATATCAACATTAGCACCCTGCAAGACATATGATGATTAAAGTACAAGATCTAAGAAGAAAAGACTGGCCCATAAGCTTTCTATAATTTCGAATGAAGAAGCTTCTGATACATTCAAAGAAATGATAAAAAAGGAGAAGCAACCTAAGAGTGCAATTAATATTTCTGAAATACTGCCACTTGCATCACCGAAACGTCTTAAACGGATTGCCGAAAGTGTACCTACTCCAACATCACAATCCAATCTTACAGAGGAAGAAGCAATTGCTTTAATGCTTGAACTGGACCTCAGCGGAAACAAATATCAAATTTTAAGAAAAGCTCTGCTTGAAAAGGGACACTCAATTCTACCATCATACAAGGATATTCAAGAAAAAAAGCAAACTATTTTACCATCTCTTTCTTTTACCGAAAAGGAAGCATGTATATTGCTATCTTCTTTGCTTGAGAATACAGCTACCAGGATAGTTCCAGATTTTTCTGCAGATCAGTTGGAAATCTGTAAGTGGGGATGTGACGTTCTATCAGCCCTTCCTGAATACAAGCATGCTAGTGGAAGTAAGAAAATGGCGAATTATAAAAGCGTATTTATAGCATCTTTGGTGCCATTAACAATGCGATCTTATTCCATAAAACAATCTTCATCAAAGTGTAAAAACTCAATTGAAGATATATGACTTAACACCGCTTCAGGTTCAAAACATTTTTGCAGAGTTATTTGATTCCAATATACAACAATAGTGGATTTAGTGGAATATATTAAAGATGAAATAAATGATTTACAACCTCTTTCAATAACCATAAACCAATACACATTCGAAATATCCTTTCAACTTAGTCTAACAATGATTGATGGAAAGGTTAGTAATGCCATTACGGAAACATCTTCCTTTGGAAATGCTCACTATGTGATGAGACGAAATCACAGTTTTCGGATATTGGTAAAGCAAGGAGTATTAATGAGGAATTTCTGTCTTTAGGAATATCTCCACTTCAAGCCAGATTAGGGTTCATGGAGCATTTTCTGCACATAGGATATGATTAAAGTATAGAAGTGTGCCAGAAAATTTTACAAATTTTACTTAGAATATCTGAGAAAAGTAGAATCCAGGATGAATTCAGAGAAGAGAAATGACACCAACAGTACATAAAGTATTGTGCCATGGCGAAATTATAATTGAACGAAATATCCTTCCACTTGGAGAGCTTACAGAAGAGGCTCAAGAAGCAAAAAACAGAGATTTTAAGCACGTTCAATTATTCTGCTCCAAGAAGTACTCCAGAACGTCACAAAACGAGGATATTTTTAATAGCCTATTGTTATCATCAGACCCTGTACTATCATCAATGAGAAAACGTTGGATTTATTATGAGCCTATATCAACTCAAAATACTGAAGACTTGAAGGACTTTTATTATCTTTTATATATGTATACAGTACAACAGAATATTTTATAGAAAATAAGTAGCATAAGTTTAAAATATTAGAAAAATTGTCTACATAAATTTAATGTAAATAAGTAATAAAAAATCGTATTAGAAATATAATATTTATTAAGAAAGATGATAAATACCAAAAATAATAATATTGATTAAGTTAAAATAGACATTTTTTGTTTGTTTTGTTATTATAAATTCATTAATAGAAATATATGAATGAAGGATAAAGGTTTACTTAAATTTGGGAAATGTGGCAAAATAAAAAATATTTATTAATTATTTTTATAAAAATATTTTGTGTATAGATATTACTAAAAGTATACAGAAATATTCATAATTTTCTATATAATTATTCAAGCAAAGCTAAAGGCAAAAGTTGCACGTTTGTAAAAATATAGTCATATATACAATAAATTGGAAATAGAAAAGTTTAAAGGGGGATATTTCTGAAATGAGGCATGATATTGACTTGAATCTTTTTGCAAAAGATCTGAAATTATATATGCTAAAAGGTAAGCCTAATTTGGAATACATATTTTTAAAATTTCTTTCGCTATTTAGAAATAAACCAAACAAAAGACCCAATTTGGGGTTTTTGGAGAAAATACAAATTTTTAATTGTAATAACATATTTGTTTATAAAGATATCTAAATGAAATTTGCATAAAATGTGGATCTTATTAATATAAATAAAAGCGCCTTAACCAAATTTCAATCAGGGGTAGGGTTTTCCTAAATAAACTAATCAAAATTCCCAAAAATGGGATTTTTTACATTTTTGGCTATAGAATCCACATTTTTCCGAAGTCCCGTAGATTTTGATTTAAAACTTTTAACAGCATATTGGAGATTCTTAAAATATATTCCGCTTGTCGATTTGTGCTTTGGGATTTGAGAAAATATGGTCTAAAATCAAAACTTTCATATAAAATGGCCCGAATTCGGGAGGGTGTGTACCATGACGAATTGAGTTATTGGGCTTGTTTTTTGTCTTAAAGTCATCTCTGTGAAGTTATCTTTCAGAAAAGTGCAAAATTATTATATATTGCTAAAGAAAATTTTATTTTAGATAAAAAAGAGTGTTAATTCTTTTTCGCTAAAAAAAAATACCTTGATGCAATTTTCATATTCAAAATCGTTTATTTTTGGACTTGGTAAAGACATCGACTTAAATTTTTTTTATTCAATAGATAATTTTGTTCTTTAACTAGTTAAGAAAAAAACTAATAAAATTGGTTGGAAATACTAGGATATATATGAAAAAATCTGGACAAGAACATGCAAAATTATGGTGCTTAAAAATTCAAACACAAATAACTCGAAAACTATAAGAGATAAATATGACGTGTAAGCATGTTTTTCATAGGTCTCATCAGGGCCTACAACAATATATAAAAATATTTGAAATCGGACGAGAAATAAAAATTTTGCAAGCGATTAAAAATTTTTTATGCCAGAGGTACCTAACTTTGAGCCCCCTTAGCTTCGCCCCTGGGAAGATTGTTGCGTCCTCTTCCTAGCAACATTGTACACTCCTCTGATACGACTATACCAAATTTCATGAAAATCCAACTGGCCGATCATTAGTTACAGATTTATTTCCAAAAAAAATTCGATTCTGCCCCACTGTTCATTGGCTAATTTGCGAAAATATTTCGTTCGATTTCTAAAAACAAAAACAGAATTAATAAATAAAACTGAAAACTTTTATAAAATAGCAAAATTTCGAAGATGTGTTGATTGATTTCACTAACATCAGAATTACATGCCCTCATATGCGTGCTAATATTACTTTTGACATATTAATCTTAGTAAATCTCTTTTTAGTCGGTAAAGTTGGAGATATCTACAAAAATAGAAAAGGGTACTGGACATAGTGTGTAGGTAACCAGGATCAACTCACGGCTCAACAATTTTCAACAACTCTCAAGTTCAAAATGTTTTAGAAAATACAAATTTAAAAAATTTTTCACATTGTTGGGGATAAAGAAAGGTTATCTACTAAAAACATATTGCATAATACCAATAAACAATCCTACTAAAAAGCTGAATTAATTTATAATGAAGACATAATTAAGAGAAGGAATGTTTTAGAGCGAAATTATGTTGTTTGGAAAAGAAAATTTTCTATACTTTCCAGAGAATTTAGTATAAAGCTTAGTATTACTCAACTTATTGTAGTATCGTGTTTAGTTCTACGTAATCAGATCTACATAATCAATCGAATTCAAAGAAGACATGCCAATTGTAAGCTCAGAAATATAATATAGAATGAGATTTACACTCATGCAATAGAAGACCTATTAAAAATAATAATTTTAAATTTTATAGCAATGATCTTATTAATACTCAGTTTGCAAATCTACGGTTTGCAAGATCTATTTAAAAGGCTCCTTTAATTGATTTATATTTGACTCTTAAGAAAATTTCTTTAATATAATTTTGATTTTTATATTTTTATATATATATTTCGATGAATCCCTGAAAATCAAATGTAAGAGTAAATAGCGGCTATAAGTCTAGTCATACAAGGCAATTTTTCATGCTGAAATTCTGATTTCGTGTGGGAGAGAGCGAGAGGGAATATGAAAGGGAAAAAACTTGACTGTTTTTCGAAATTCGTTTTATTTTTCATTTCCGTACTTCAAAATAAATCAAAGCAATTAAATCAAGTATTGCTGAAGTAAAATTTTGTGTGTGAAGTACAAGTTCAAAAGCAAAAAAGGACTAATTTCGGCAAGAAAAATTGTTGTGTGAATCTAGACTAATCAAGAGGTTATTTATTATATCAATGTATGCAAATAATTTTTAGTTATACAATTAAACATATTTTATTATTAACATTAACAAATTTATGATACAAGTGTTGGTTAAAAAGAATGAAATTTTATTATGACTATCATTTACAATAAACAATGAAATATCAACAATTTGTTCTTATTTTTGAATTGATTCTAGTTGCAATTTGCAAAGTGAAATTTGATACTCAAATAACTCAATTTGTTTGCTAACTAATTTTAATTACGATTTTTTAAGTTCATTGCCTATTGAATGGTTTTTATTAACAGCTAGATTTTTTATTTGGCCATTTTAATGATTTCACATCAAAATTGCCCCATTTTGAATTTTCTTGTAATTCCAATGAATTTCGTATTTCATCAGCAACTTTCGATCTTTCAATAGCTTTAGATATAATTATTGTTTCCACAATCGATGGGGTTGAATATACTGATATACCTTTCCTGGAGAAACTGAAACATCTTCAGTATATTACAGGTATATCAATTTCTAATGGTGGAATTTTTATCTCTAATAAAGAAAATTATTTTTAATTCAATAAAAGAAAACGAAACATTATAAATAATACTGAATTAACAAAAAATGAAATAATATATAAGTATAACACCATTTCGAAGATTTGAGAATTTTTAAGTATTTTATACGAATAAAATAAGTACCCTGCCAACATTTTCTATTGAAATTTAGCACAAAACTTAACTGCAAGTAGTCGTTAACAATCGAATATGATATCGTTTTTTGTCAAAAAAGAGTCACCGTTCGGGAAAAAAAACGTGCCTCAGTCACTTCTAAATTAAATAAAAGATATTTTAATAAATTCAGAAATTAAAATAGATTATTTTCTATTTTAATATATTTTATCAATCACTATAAATAACTACACTGAAAATTTTAAAATTTATACATTTACTGAGCGAAATTACGTCGTGATCGTTCTCTTTTCTTTGTTCTGTAATGTAAACTGTCACCTAATGTAAGTTTCTTAGATAATAATTCGATACTAATATGTTTTCTTATTGTTAATTTGTGTATTTTATAAATTAAAATTGTGTATTTTATAAATTAAAAAGAGACACTGTTTAATATATGGATTAAAAAATTTACTTCCAATTTTGTAATTTATAAAAATAAACCATGATATGTGACCAGTTTAGCCTTTTTAAAGCTAAATCTAGCATTCTTATTTTGCTTTTAGCCTAAAAATTTTCGTTTTAGCTTCTATCTTTTTTTCTTTTTTATTTACCATTACTTATTTTATTACACCACTTTAAACATATTTATTTTCATAAAAAATCGAGATTATTTAATAGAACATTTTATACATCAATCATAGCAAATATTTATGAAAATAATTTAAAAAAATCTTACTAATGCGAGAAATTACCTAAAAATTTTGAAATGCTTAATCAAAAAGGAAGTATAATTCAAAAATGACGAAAAATCACTTCAAAACATTCGGTGATTTTTAATATAAAATATAACCCAAATTTGTATGGTAATTTTTGGTTGATTTTTCATTTACAAATTTATTACAATTTTTTTAGAAAAATATTTAGTTTTTGATATTTTTCTAAAAACGAAACGAAAAAAAAATAAATAAAAAAGTTTCTCAACTAAAAAAAAATTAGTTTATTCTGGCCTTATTTTTAAGTTTTTTAACCTTTTTTAACCTTTCTTAAAGTTCAATTTAGCTTCCTTTTTTCCCATCTCCTGTCAACACTGATTATGAGGCTGTTATGATGAGATTGCTTTACACAACCATCCCTTAAGATGAACTGTCAACTGCATGCGTATTTTGGAAATTACTAAAGAAACGATGTATTTTGTAAAATTGCTTCCTTATAATGTTTGTTTTTATTTTAAAAAACTCTTTTATAAAAATTATGCTAAAAAGGTGCGATTTTCTTAAATAAAAAGGACATGTTTACTTTGTGACTGTTTGGAAATAATGATATCTTATAGGATTTTTTGGAATACTTGTACCCATTATTTAAGATTTATTGCAATATAAACAAAATGGTTCCTCTCTTCTGCCGGCATTATCTCATATATAATCTCAGTTGTAGACCTGGGGTAAGGGAAGCAGACATTAAATAAAAAAAAAAAACAGATTTGCCAATAACTCGGTTGTTTATGAACCGATTTGCTTGATTCAAAAAACTGAAATTCAAGAAAAATATTTGTGATTGATATATATAAAATAACTGTAGGACTGGATATTGGTCGAAAATGCGTTTTGGCCGTAATATCTGTAACTAATCGACCGACTGAGTTCATTTCATGGAGAAATGATAATTCAGCAAAATACTCTTCCCTTAGGAGAACATACAGAAGAGTCCCAAGAATTAAAAAATCGTGATTTCAAATATGTTCACCAGTTCAGCTCAAGAAAATGTTCCAGAGAGTCTCAAAATGAAGGTATTTTTAATAATCTTATACTATCATCTGATCCAGTCTTATCATCATGAGAAAACGTTGGATTTACTGCAGGGATTTGTCGATGAACACATTCATGAATATAAATATTTACTTTATATTTAGATATTGGTCACTGTGAATCCGATTATTTTACTGAATTAAGCTACTACAATGATTTACCTATTACTATGACTAACATTATTTTACTAAATTAAGCTATTCTTAGTAATTAATAAGTAAATATTAGGTTTGCATGATATTTTTACCAGTTTTACTACTTTTACAAGTATTTTACTCGAGAAGAGTTTCTGTGCACATAAAAATAGTAAAATTTCATTTCAAGAGAAAATATTTTTCTCTTTTGCTATATTTTACTTGAATACTTTACTTGAGCAAAACTAGTAAAAAGGTTTAATTTTCAAATTCCTATTGAATTTTATTAGAAAGAGAATAATTAGAAAATAGGTCTCATTTTTTTAACATGGAAACTTTGGAATTATAATTTATATCTTTGTAAAACGTACGTGTACAAAAGTATTGAGATACTAATTCATGCACCTTTAAGTGATTTTCGGAAAGCGTCTTTTTATGGGAGCCGTGGTCAATTATGTGCTGGTCCTTTTGTAATTTGGTACATTGATTTATATTTAAATAAGATGTGGCAATTCGTCTACATTTACCTAAGCATTGACATTTTTATCTAATTAATGCACATCTAAATAATTTAGGGAAAACTTATGGTCAATTATAGACCAATACCAAATCCAAATCTACCTGGACTAAATGGACGGACATACGCATAAACGGAAAAAGTTAAATCGATTCAGCTGGTGACTCAAGCCGATTAGTATATTTTATTTTATTTTTATTTTTCTCAACTAAAGTTTTATTTTTGAGATTTTGTTCATTTCTCTTCTTTTACTAGTTTTACTAGAATTTCAAACGAACAGACCTGTTGTTATAAAAAATAAATATTTTACAAAATAAAACTTATCCTTTTTAATAATTCGTATAGAATATTTTATTTACCAATATCATAGGTAAAAGGTAATTCTCGAAAGTTACCTGGCGATTAACATTACCTAAGCCATTGCGTTACCTAAACATTATGAAGAACTTAACTAGACGAATAATATTTAGTAAGAGGTGTAATATTTCGATAATTAATTTTGACTCGTAGAAAAAGTGAAGATAGGCATATTATACTTTATTGTATAGAAAATTATGTTTTCTTTTCAAAAATGTATAATATTATTTATAATAAAAAATTCTTTGCATATTTTTTGCGAAAAATGGCCAAAAAAAACTTTGAATTGGTTTTTGTGCAGATTATATAATTTTAATTTTGGAATAAAATTCTTGTTAGTAAAAATTTTTAAATGATAGATTTTTTGATGCTTAATTTAGTTATAGTCTCTTTTTTGTATTTGTTAAGAGAAATCCCGCAAAGCCCAAAAAACTTGCAAAAATAACCAAAATGGATTTTTTACTTTTTTTCTGCCATATCTTCTCAACAGATATCAAAAACTTAAAAACGCATTAAGCTATGTAAAAGACATATTTTTTAAATTCCAGCTTTGCGATTTGAAAAATTAAGGTAAAAGTTGAAAAATTATGAAGAAATAGGTCAAATTTGGGAGACTCTTGTTTTCGCAGGATTTAAGTTTTTACAATTTTTTTCCTTCATACAATTTTCTATGAAGTTATATTTTAGAAAAGTACACATACAATATATATAGCTAAAGAAATGGTTTTATAACTGAAAAAGAATGTGACAACTTTTTTGCCAAAAAAAAACGACAAAAAAGCAACTTTTTCAAAATTCAAATGCAATTTTTGATTCCGCAAAGATTTTTTCAAAAAAAGTTTTTTTGCTCAATTTTCTCATTTGTTGCTAATAAAAAATATATTAAAAGAAAATCGTGTGGAATATGGAGCCGCTATAGCGAAAAAAACTTCACCGAGCAAGGTCAAAAAGTAAAAATTTTAATATTTTAAACCCAATATCTCTTAAACTAAAAGAGGTAACACATATGTTTTTTGTAGATCTCAATTAGCACAATTTACTCATATAAAAATTTTTTTTTAATGCATTAAGATATAACGAATCGGAATCTTTTTATTATTTTTAATACCCGAGGTGTCTAACTTTTGGACTCTCTGGACCCACCCTTATTATATTTATATTGTCCAAACTTGAAACTTAAACTCGCGTATATATCTACTATCATTGTGTGAATTTTTATTTTTTTTTTTAAAAACTTCATGATTCTAATGGAATTAATTAAATAAGAGGTAAAGTATATTTATAAGTTTTTTAAAGGATTTAAATTAAGATTACTTAGACCAAATAGCCAATAAAGTTAAATCGTACAAGCACAAAAACATATTTTGTAAAGAATTACTTATGTCCTTACTTTCCCTGTTAATATTTTTTGTTTTTATATTAAAATTTTTGTAATTTTCGAAAATATTTTAATTTAAACGTTAGTTAGTTCTTATCAAAAGAATAATTTTGATACCCATATTGACTATGTTTATGAAAAATTTTATATCAGATTGACTGTCTGATAAACAGTAAAATTGCAAGAATATTATAATGAAAATTAATCAGACACCAACAACTTATATTTATGATATGTTTATATACCATGGATATATTTTATATACTAATAGATGCCGTCTCCGAATGCCTTTCAAATGACACCTCATTTTTATATGCTGCTTTGGAGGAAAATATAAAAATTAAAAAAAAAACTTAAAAAGACCTTTTTTTTTTAAAACGATGCAGCCCACGAACGATCATCAGTAGAATCGTAATATTTTTGGAAACATTACAAAACATACCAAGGTTAATTTTCATGGGGGTAACAAAAGCACAATTCTGAGTAAGTCGCCTTAATGTATTTTTATTCTTATGTACGTATTAAAATACCTACTTGTATCAAGGGATTATGTACTATAAAAAAAGCTATAAATGCTACTATGACAAATTTTGTATTTTCTTGTCAATTTTAATTTTTTAACATTAATTGGATTTTAATATTTCCTTATTTAGGTGTTAGAATTTTTAATCCTTGAAATGTTTAAAAGAATAAATTTGTGATAAAAGCACATAACTTATTATGTTGTAAATGAGAACATGCTGCTTGTATTTGCAACATGTCAGGTTTCATTTAAAAGGAGAAAGTACTTTTAATATGACATAAAATACTTTATTAAGTTCAACGTGTGAGACAAAATAAATTCATTTAATATTTTTCGTAGAACCTTCGGCAGTATGTTGTAAATAAACTTTATCAAAAAAAAAAAAAAAAAAAAAATAAATAATTTAAGTTCTATTGAAATACTCGTATATGAGCAATTGTATATGCTACTCCTTATAAAACAGTATCTAGGAGAATAAAGATACTGTAATAAATTTTTATTAAAAATTTTATTTTTGATAGAAGCCATACATATATTGAATAAAATGTTCATATTGGTAGAGAATACAATATGTATGTTCTATTGTTTGTAAAGTCCAAAAATATATAATTTTACTTACTGAGTATATTTAACGACGAACGTCTCCTACAATGTCATTTGTTCACCTATTTAAACCTTTTTATCAAACTGCAATTAGCAACTCAGTACTTGGCCTATTACATCAAATATTATCTCAATGGTTCCAACGCCAAATGAAAGTGTATCATCAGATTAATAAAATCTCCGAAGGGTTTTGCAAAGTTAGTTCGAATTCCGATTTTATGGACTCTTAAACTTCGGATATTTTGGAGCATTTTTTTGTTTTCATTATGTGTGTAAATAAAAAACATTGAATTCAGTAAATTGCAATATATTTATAGGTATTTATTGTTTTATAGAGTACACAAATTCTCTTAGATATTATGTAAATTAATCCGTATGGATGCCACGCCTCTTTTTCGCTCACTTTTTTATAATGTATTTTTTTGCCAATATCATAAAAATTTTGATAAATTTTTAAATTTGCTTACTAGGAAGCAAATCAACCTTTTTTTTTTAAATGGGCGTGACACCCAGTCAGTACTTTTTTCGAGGATATACATATGTGCCATGTTTCATTTTAATCTATTCAGTAGTGTAGGCATAATGTAAACATTATGAAACAATATCCTGACAAAAATGGGTGTAAAAAGGGTGTGGAATCCAATAAGTATATAGTATAACAATGCTGGAAGTCTAAAAAACAACATATAACATCATTTGGATTAAATAATTTAAATGACTTTTATTTCCAATAATATTGAAAAAGGGCTTCGAAAAATTCGAAATTCAAGAGGCTACAAAACCGAAATTCGAAATAATTTTGAGAAACCATTTGGGAGTATTGGCAGAATACTAGTACACTTTAATTTTGTGTTCGAATTATTGTGGCAATGTTTTCTTTTTGCGTTGTGTTATTAAATTTTAAATTAATAAATTTAAAAAAATATCGTGAAAAATTTTAAAAATTGTTGCTTTGTCGGTTTTTCTCCATCCCGTCACATTTTTAACACATTGACGACCAACGAAAATAAGCCTCTTTAAGGAGTTTTTAAGTTATATAATTTTCTAGGTAAGTAATACAGAATATTAGTCATTCAAGTTTTTTGAACAAGAAATGGCGCTACAAAAATGTACTGCAAGTCAAGTGTGACTTGATGGAAATGTTTCATTTAATTTTCTACACTAAGAATTTCACAGAACTATTTACGATATAATTTTTTATGCTTTTGTGTAAACTGTGTTTAATACTTTTTATTCAAAAATACATAGTTTGAATAAATATTCCAAACTAACTCCTTTTTGTATTAGGTCCGTTCTATTACTTTTGCAGTAAAATCTACTAATCTGAGTATTTACTGATTAAGTTTAAATTTTACTCTCATAAAAACTTGTAGACAAAAAATTACGCGAATGGAAAATTTGTGAAATCCATCAAAATAATAAAAAAAATAATAATAAAAAAAAGAAATCAGTTTAGTGTGTTAGAAAATTCTTTTTGACAATCTAATAAGCTTAAAATCGTTCAATTTTTCCAACACGAATTGGCTGATTAAACTTTAAATAATTCTATAAAAATAATATTTCTATGATCGAAGTATATATTTTTCACTTTTTTGGAATTTATTGATAACTACTTCTAAAAAGGAAAATAAAACATTTATTACTAAAACAAATTTTAACTATTTCAAAGAAAATCTCAATTTCCCAAGTTAAAAGTATTTTTATTTTCTTTTAACAAAGTTAAAACAATATTTTTAAAAACAATGAAAATATGTATAATTATAAAAATTTTCATCTAGTGACAAATATGGGTTAAAAATATTACTTCTGGAGCTCTTTTTAGCACTAAGACTTTCTTCCAATGATAACACTATGGTCAAATAACTTTTTTTAAAGCCTATCTTTTCTGAGGTATTGCAATATGTTTATTTTTCATGGTTTTTATTAAAAAATCTAGCTTTAATTATGAAAAAAGTATGTTGAAATAATTAAATTAAAAAAAATTCCTAAAAATCCTGGGATTCCGGGATTTTGAAAAATCCATCCCGATTGGCATCTCTAACTAATATATATTTGAATGGAAATTAAGGAAAAATTTATTAACTGATTAATATTCATATAAGTAATAATTATCTTGAATGGAATACACATATCAATGGAATTGGTTTAATCCTGTACCATTTTTACAAACAATTTAAATATCTTATATCCCTTTCATACTTGAGTACATTTTAGTGAAATGCATGGAAGATGTCGAAAATATGAAAAAAATTTTCACACTTGTTACATCTAACATCAACTTTCATCTTTTATAATAAAAATTTTTATGTTATCATAAGAAAATGTTTGAAGAAAAAAATAAATAAAAAATAACTATTTGTAAAACAAAATAATAATTAAATTAAAATTGCAATAATTTCATCCAATTTCCAATTATAAGTGCACAAATAAATTTTTTATTACATTTTTTATATTTTCAAAAAAACTTTTTATTGTTTTATAAAAAACTCATTTTTAATTATTATTTTCGTACCTTAATTAAAGGATGTTCCTCAAAATAATTATATTTAATAAATTTTAACATCTATAACATAAATTTTTGTTGAGTTTTTAAAGAAGTATATAGTATTATGATGGAAATATTAACTTCTGCAAAAAAACCGGTTAACCGGTATTTTCGAAATTTCAAAAAATGTAATCGGTTTTTCCAACAAAATTACAACTATTCGAACTATTCGAAAACTGGTTACTCTAAAAACTCCAATAAGCAATCACCCTAACAGAAAGCTCTTAATCAGTGTTACCATTTTAGAATATTTGCAGTTTTAATAATATATTTAGCAGTTTTAATAATATATTTCAAAATAATGAAAAAACTTAAAGTTAATATTAAATTAATATCAGAGCCAGCAAAATTTCATTACATTTAAAAAGGGTCAAATACTAAGTGCTTATTTCAAAAGATTATTTAGTTCTTTTGTGAATTTAATAAAAACGATAATTAGAAACCGTATACAATTATATATTAATTGTATACGGGTTCTAATTGTTTATTAAATTACATTAATATAATTAATGTAATCCTTAATATTAGATAAGGTTTAAAAATATTAAATAAATTTTTCCAAAGTTTTGAAATATTTACTTGATGAAGTATTTAGTTTTTAAGCAAATATTACTCTTTACAATATATATATATATATATTGAAGGTATTAAAGTAGTGGATCCTGAATAGAACTGACCATGCATTGAAAGTAGAACAGTATGAAAGATGTTTAGGATTTTGTGGACCAGTCTATACACAGTTATCTTAGGCATGAACAGAAGAAGTTTAAGAATTACAATGGAAATTATAACGGGCAAATGTTCTTTGTGTTCTACATAATTTGCCACTGTCCACGTGTAAAACATCACTGAACTAGATGGTGCGAAATGCCACGATAAATTGGGTGATGTAAATACATTATTTTCATTCTTCTACCTTCTTTTAACATAAGACCAATACTATGAAAAATTAATGAAATTAACAAAAAATTAAAACATACCACTGAAAAAAAAAAATACTTTACTAATTTAGCGTTATTTTCTTAGCATTTTTTAGATTTATTTTAAGTGCAATTTTTTCACATCAAATTTCGCTACTCTTAATTGTAATTTATCTCAATTATCACAACAATGATACAGCATGCCTGTCCTGAGGGTCGATTTTAGAGAAAATATCGAGAATAAATGTATATGAATGTTCGCAGCATAGAACTATTTTGGTTAATTTCTCGATAGTTATTGATTTTAGTTAATTTTCAGCAATTTTTAATAAAAAAAAATAATATAAGGAAATTACGTAATGATATGTAAAGTCGCTGCTTGTTTAAAGTGATTTGCAAAATGGCATATTTATTCATATATCTATCATAATTTTTGGTAGATTAATTTAAAAAAATCATAAAAAATTTTGATTTGAGCAGCAGAAAAGTTAATAATATTGCGAGAAAAGACAGTGATTTGAACAAAATGCTTCAAATAATACCACTCTTTTGTAAATGACTTTATTAATTTTGTTGTTCATTATATGAATTATTATTTTTGAAATGTAATAAATCACATTATGTACATACGAGTGTATTTTTTAAGTTTGAAATAAAACATAACTTTAAAAATTAAATCAGCTTTTAATTTTAGATTGGTAACAAAATGGAAATGAAACTAAATAGAAAACTATCGTTCTCGAACTATTGCAAATGATAATAATCACAACTCGTTTGTAATCTCAATATCGAATAATTTTCATAACTTTTTGATATCGTAAACAAATCACTATGGAATATTTTTACGTTTCGCTATCGATATCGCTAAAGGTTCACTATTAATACAGTAGACGTCCCTTCGAAATCGACCGATCAGAGAAATATTCGTGAAATATAACATTTCACAAACATTGATACAGTTGATAGACTTCTCCTATCAACTACATCAATTTCTGACTTATTTTAATCTTAATTGTTCTTTAAAATAATTTTATTTTAAGAGGTTGCCGTCCTGATATCTTTGGTTTTATTTTTGGGATAAAACGAAATAATAAAATGAAATTTGGATACAAAGGATCAAAATAAAAGAAAATGTTGCAGCTGTAGTATATAATCTCAACTTTGACCTATAGGCGGAATCAATCACAAACTTTGAATGCATTTTTACTTTCTTGTGCCAGTACTTTTTTGCTTAAAAATATATTCGAATATAAGGAAATAATTCTAATTTTGCAATTTTCTGGCAATGCTTTGCATTACCACAGAAGTTTAATGGTCATTAATAAACTCACACATGCATGTATCAAATACCGAAAGCTAACACTTCTAACTAAAGAAATTTAAATGTAGTGACCGATTTAATGCTAATTTATATACTGTGCCGATACTTTTTCGGCCTGTTTATAACATAATACAAATACAAAATAATAAATTATATTTCAAAGATAATAATTCAGGAGTGGTAAATAATTGAATTATTTTGTCCAAATTTCTACTTCGCCCAATAGAGTCATCAATGTTTTTTCTTTCAATAATATTATTTTTCTGTTACTCAAATCCATATATTTTATTACAAAATTTCCTGCTTTAATCTGCAAGAAAATAAATTAGATATTTAGATAGACTATTTTGCAAATATCTTTAGACAAAAAGTACCAATATTATTTACCACTTTTCATAAAACTTTATTATATTATTTTTTATTAAACATTGCAGAGAATTTAACTAACATCATAAATATTAATGCACAATAATTGATCGATTAAATTAAAATCAAGAATTTCGAATAAAATTTTATTCCAGTAAATTATACCGATTAATCGAAAAATTCGAGTAAACATTATTATTAGTTTTAAAGATGTTTTAATTTTATTATATTATTTTTAAGTTTTGCTTGAGAACAACGGCTGAAAAATGTTTATAGAATGTTTAGAATCTAAAAGTAACACCACAAATTAACATTTTATTTGAAAAAATTCTATTTGGTAAAGAGAACCGAATATATGCGTAAGTTACAACGCCTAGTTAAAGGTCGTTTTTTAATTACAAAAATTAAACAAATATAAAAAAGTCGTTTAAAAAAATATAATGTAAAACTTAAATAAATTATTTTTTATAATTTGGGTTTGGAGATGATACAAAAAAGATTCACCTTCATATATTAAATTTATAACAAATTGGAGGATTTTAAACTTGATTTGGAAAAACATATTATTGGTTCTATGAATTATAGAGCATACGATGTGTTTAAATATGGACTTGATATATCAATAAATTGTCAACCTAGTGTAGAGCATATGATGATGATGGCTTGGATGAAATTTGTGATATAGAAGGGATATGGACTTAAAATTGAGTTAAGCAAGTAAACATATAATTACTATTAAGAATAGCGGAACATATTTACCTAAAATATTTCAGATCTTTGTTCGAGTTTATAAATGTACGTTAAAACTTTTTTAGGCCTATTTATTTAACTGTCAAATAATTCAGTAAATATAAAGAAACAATGGCTTTGTGAAAAGAAAAGAGAAAAATGTACACAAAATTTAATTACATATTATTTTGGTAAGGCTATTTCAGAAGGGTTATTTAAGTACTTTTTCTAAATTAAGTGATCTCTATTAATGTAGACACAGTCTTTGTTTGACCGCGATCTTATACGGACATATTTTGTGATTAAAATATTTAAAATAATACAAAAAAAAAAAAAAAATAAATAAAATAAGAAACTAATTTAAAAAAAAAAAATTAAAAAAAAACGAAAAACAAATTGTAAAAAAAAAATTGAAAGTGCTTATTACATTCTTTAAGAATTGTAAAACCCAAATAAACAATTATTGTGCTAACAATGCACACACAAAATAATTTACTGAAGGTTAACAACAACAGTGTACACTGTAATGGTAAACCTAAGTAATGAAAGAAGTGATGAAGCTGTTGATATGATAAATCAATGTAATGCTAATTCTGATGATGCTGAGTTGAGTTGGCAATGTGTACCAACAAAGCGAAAACGAGTAGAATCCCCACAACTAAAACAACAAAAAAGGTTAAATTCAAATGATCAACAACCAAGTACTTCTAACAACAAGTATGCAGCTCTTGATATAGATGATGAAGAAATTGACGAAAATCAACAAAGAACACCAAAACTACCAGCTATTTACATTCCAGACGTTAAAAATATTAATGTTATGGTAAAAAAACTTGTAACTGTAATTCCTAGTGCTGATTTCAATTATAAGTCTTTAAGGGAAGGCCAGGTTAGATTAATGGTTAAGAATATAGAGTCGTATAGAAAAATCATAAATTATTTTGAGAATTCAAAAATACATACCAACTTAAGCAAGAAAGGTCTTACAGAGTTGTTCTTAAGGGACTTCACCATACTACACCTACTAAGGATATCAAGCCTGAACTTATTCTATTAGGTCATCGAGTCAGGTCTGTCGTAAATGTTAGAAGTCGCGTAACAAAAGAACCTCTTTCTATGTTCTTCATAGACTTAGATCCAAACTCTAATAATAAAACAATATATGACTTAAAATGCTTAAATCATGCAGTGATCAAAGTTGAGCCACCAAAGAAAACTAATGAGTTAGTACAATGTTATGGATGTCAACAATTTGGACATACAAAAACTTATTGTAAAAGACCTTATAGATGCGTAAAGTGTGGAATGGACCACCCTACATCTGAATGTAAGAAAACATTAGATACACCACCACGATGCGTACATTGCTTATTAAACCACATTGCTAGCTACAAAGGCTGTACAGTTTATCAAAGTCTTATTTCAAAAAGATCTTCTAGACAAAGAACACATTCATATAACCAAACAAATAATAATTTTAATATAAAATCATTTGAATATCCGCAGTTAAATGGCAAATCAAATAATCAAACCAATCACCGTAATTACAATGTTTCATATGCTGAAATGGTAGGGAAATCAGATGCAAATTCTCGTATTGAAAGACTGGAAAAAATGATGAAAAATCTTATGAATATGATGACAAAAATAATGAATAAATTATGAAGTTAAATATAAGGCTTGGAATATGGACTGAGAATGGTCTTTCCAATCATGTATTTGAAACAGAAACTTTTCTCAAAAGCAACTACATTGATATATTTTTAGTTTCTGAAACACACTTTACAAGTAAAACTTTTTTTAAAATCTATAATTACGATATTATAACAGCAAATCATCCCGATGATAGAGCCCACGGAGGATCAGCAATCTTAGTGAAATCAAATATTAAATATCAAATTTTACATCCTATAAGAAAACCATATTTACAAGCTGCTGGTATTAAAATTACATGTGACAACAGAAATGTAAATATTTTTTCAATTTATTTTCCACCAAAACATATTGTTAAATGCCAACAATACGAAGACTTTTTTAAAAACATTGGTCGAACATTCATCGTTGGTGGTGACCTTAATGCCAAACACCCTTGGTGGGGATCTCGTTTAACTAATCCAAAAGGTAGAGAGTTCAATAAATGTATTACAAAAAATCGTTAGATGTTACAAAGAATGATGAACATAGCCTTTGGAATGCTACAAAGTATCTTAAAAGACCAACCAAAAGAAAAGTACCACTAAAAGATACAAATGGGGATTGGCATAGAAGTGATAAAAGCAAAGCAAATTTGTTTAAAAACCACCTAGAAGAAACTTTTGACGCTTATAACTTAAATAAACCTATTGAGAGAGAAAAAATTATTCAATTCCTTGATGTACCATGCCAAATGGACAGACCTATTAAGCATATAACGCCAAATGAAGTGCAAACTGCTATAAAAATGCTTAATAACTCAAAAACACCAGGATATGATAACGTTGACTCTAAAGTTTTAAAATGTTTACCAAGGAACGCTTTAATTTTTCTTACAACAATCTTTAATTCTGTGATCAGATTAAATCATTTTCCATCACAGTGGAAATATGCTAAAATCATAATGATACTAAAACCCAATAAACCTGAACAACTAGTCTCTTCATATAGACCTATAAGTCTGTTACCTACGCTTTCAAAAATGTTTGAAAGACTTTTTCTTAAAAGACTGCTTCCAATTTTAGAAGAACAAAATATAATTCCAGAACACTAATTTGGTTTTAGGCATAAACATGGCACACCGGAGCAATGCCACCGAATCGTTGAAGTTATTTCTAATCCTTTAGAGCAAAAACTATTTTGTTCAGCTGTTTTTTTGGATATACAGCAAGCATTTGATAAAGTATGGCATGATGGACTGCTGTACAAATTAAAAACACTAATACCGGCGCCTACTATTTGCTGTTTAAGTCTTACCTACACCAAAGGCATTTTTTGTAAATATCAATGAAGATAACTCAAATTTTGGTATAATAAAGTCTGGTATCCCCCAGGGCAGCGTTTTTGGACCAGTTCTCTATACGATTTTTACATCTGATATGCCCACAAAAGATGAACTAAATATTGCCACTTATGATGATGATACCGCTATACTAGCATCTTGTGAATCATCAACGGAAGCCTCTAAAATGGTTCAGGAAGAATTAAATCTATTTCAAGAATGGTTGTTAAAGTGGAATATTAAAGTCAATGCTCAAAAATCAGTTCAAGTTACATTTTCTATAAGAAAAAATGATTGCCCACCTTTATTTATAAATGGTTCTCCAATTCCAATAAGCAATAACGTGAAATACTTAGGACTCCATCTTGACAGAAGACTAAAATAGAAAAAACATGTACAAATGAAACTTGAACAACTAAACATCAAAACCAAAAAAATGTACTGGTTATTAGGACCGTCAGAACTAAATTTAGAAAACAAAGTTTTATTATATAAAAGTATCCGGAAGCCGATTTGGACTTATGGCATTCAACTGTGGGGAACCACAAGTCATTCGAATATTGAGATATTGCAAAGGTATCAATCAAAAACCTTACGTTTAATTACAAATGCTCCATGGTTTGTTAAAAATATCAACATCCATAAAGATCTCAAAATTCCGATGGTCAAAGAAGAAATTGCGCATTATAGTGACAGATATCTCAACCGTCTTAGTAACCATTCAAATGTGTTAGCTATTAACTTACTAAATAATAGTAATGAAATACGTAGATTAAAACGATTTCATGTACTTGACCTTCCTTATAGAAAATGAAAATCTAAATATGTATGTTAATTCTACAAATCATGTAAATATATTAATACTACAAATAATGTAATTTTTCTTTTATTGAGTTTATAAAGGCTCAATATCTTAAGTTAAGCTTTAAATTTTTACATATTATATGATTTGCTTATTATTTTAAATTGTAAAATAGATTGCAAATAAAGAAATGTTGTTAAAAAAAATTAATGTAGACATATTTTTGATGTTTTTAACTATCGTTTTTATTTTCTTTTTCAATAAAATACTAATAAAACACAGAATTCGTGTTTTATTTTTAATAAACATTGAAAAGCGAGTAAAATTTTAAGGTATAATCTACTCGAATAACTCGAGTAATTTGAAATATTTACTCGATTATTCGAGTAATTTGAAAACTTAATTTTGGAATTATTTGATTAATCGATTAATCAAAAAGTCTAGCAAAATTAATGCCCCAACTATATCTCAAGAATGACACTTAATTCTCTTTGTTTAACTATTTTGCATGTACAAACAAAAAAAAAAAAAAAAAAAAAAATACCCTTCTTTTTTATTTAAGTAATAAATCCTCGAGAAATTGAAAAGAATAGGTAATTTTCTAATAATTTGCTATATCGTTATTTTTAGAATCTTCGAATATTACGCGAATGTTTACTATCGAGAAATTATCGAGAAAAGTTCTATGCTACTAACATTTATATTTAATATAATTGTCGATTTTTTCCCGAACATTTACTTTCGAAAATTCTTAGTTTTTAGCGAACATTCGCTAATATTAAAACTCAGACGCTGTTACATATACAACACATATATAATACATGTTTATTTGATGCGTATTTACGTAAATATTTTTACGCATTCTCACGTAAGTGTCTGCGTTATGAATCTACTAACTGAGGCTGAAGACGTTTCGAGAATGAACTCGTAGAGCTGTCGCTTAGTTTGTGGCAGCAAATCGATCAATATCGTAACTTCGTTTGTGATATAAATATCGAATCTTTTTAATAGCGAAACATAAAAATGTTTTCTATATCGAGAAAAGTTGGAAAGTAATACGATGTCGTGGTTTATAACGTATTGGAATATTCTAGTTTGTAACCTATTTGGAGTTTGGAAAAAAGTTTTTTGTTTACATATGTATTAGTGAGAAAGTTGTATTGTCCCAGTTGGCCAAATGGTCACAGACGACATTGTCGTCAACAATTCATGTACAACATGTCGACTATTACTAAAGTTTTCTTAACGACGATGTGAAGGAAATCCTTGTTAACGACAAGTTGAGTGACAAAGTTTGGAATACTGTCTTCTTTCAAATATCTTTGGTGACAATATGAGGAATAATTTATTAAATATTGTCATCTTTAAACGATGCTAAAGACAAGAAGAAAGACAATGTCTTATATTAAAATTTTGTGACCACAAGATGGAAGACAATGTCAATAATGCTGTTTCTAATAAATTTTATTAGTGAAGATTTTGTCCAACTTTGGCTATTTTTGATGACAATATTAACGAAAATGTTATAAATTCGTAGAAAATAATGAAGGCAACGTCTTCAATGAAATCTTCGACCAAACATTTTTCACGAAAAGATGAGCGACAATGTATTTAATGTTTTATCTTATTAATTGTTAAGATGACAAGGAGTCTTAAAATGTCTTAAATGTTTTCATTGTAAACTTTGTTTATGACAAGTTAAACGACAATATGTTTTATGTTGCACAGTGGTACCTAAACGTTTTTTTTTTAATAATTCTGTAACTTGAGAACCGTTAAAGATGTCTAAATAAAACTCCACACGGTCAGAGCTGAGGTGTTTTCGAGTTGATTTGGAGGAACTCAGATCCCGGGGATAGATGATAGAACTCCAAATTTGGTCACCTCAAGTATGTACTTTTTTTTTATTCGCCAAAAATTCATTTATGATTTGAATGTAAATAGATAGTCCTTGTAAATATCTACAAAAAATTTGATTAATTGTTTAGGTTATCTCTTTTAGTTGAAAAGATATTTACTTCGAAGCAAAATTTACCCTCAATTTTGACCTCGTTTTTTAATGTTTTTTAAACACACTACACACACTACTTACTAAAGGCATTTTTAAATCGTGATATTAAATATCAAGATGTGTCAAAAATTCTTGTATTGAATTTAAATTATTCAAAAGAATTTGATTTTCATATGTATTAATAAGGTATTTTTCCTAATTTATCAAAAATAAGATTATACAAAAATTTTCTAAAAAAAAAAAATTAAAAATAAGAAATATTGAAAGAAAAATATAAACTATATTAAATGTAAAATCATTATATTACCGTCTGAAGTATTCTCTATCGAATCTTTTGACATACTGATAAAATACGAAATATTTTATTTTTTAAAAATATGAATACTTCTCGTCATATAATGTCTTAAAGATTCACAGAAAAAATTATTGGGTAACAATTTTCAATTAATTTTCTCTTTGAATTTAATAAAAAGTATTTAAAATATGTAATAAAATAATTATACTTTTCAGGAAATTTTAAAATTAATATAGAAAGAAATAATAATGTGGAAAATATTATGGAAAAAATAATAAAATTTCGAAACAAGGACGTTACAAATCATTTTTTGATTTTCCGCAAGTTTTGGGCATATATTTTATAAAAAATTTGTTATAATGTGGTAAGTAAAAATGCAAATGTATTTATTAATAACTATTTTTGTATTGTTGTAGGAATTACCTTTAAAAACCTATGTTAAATTCTAGAATTTTTCAATTGTAAATGATGTTGTCTCAAACGGCACTAGCTCCGACTGTATTTGCAAAAATATTTCTATATGGGTAAGCAAGCACTGATAGCATTTTAATTATTCTTATAAAAGGTCTTGATAAATTGTGACAGTTGTAACTGATGGTGCCTCAGATGGTACCCGTTCCAACAGTATTTGCACTATCGTAGAGGTAAGTCATCACTGATAGTATTTTAATTATATTGTGTCATAAAACGTTCTCAACATTCATCTTTAGATTTTAAAAGTTCCTTGCAAATTTTGTTGGAACTTTCGGCCAAAATGGGTGCTTCAGAAGATAACCAAAATTGTGAAATTTTATTATACTTTTACATACTTATGTATTCGGAAAACAAACTATTAAATAAAAATATATAAATAAAACAATTACAAAATGTATCCTTATATTGGAAGAAAGCATATACAACGGTACTATATTCAGTTGTGTCAATCAAAATATTAGTTAATTTCTGGCAAAGTTTTAATTATAAATTTAATTCATTTAATTAAAAATTTGATTAAAACTTTACAAAAAATCTATTAATTTCCTTTAATTAATATTATCATTTTGATGATTGGAGCAAAAGCAATTAAAATTTTAATTGATATAAATAATTTTGTAATTGAAATTCATTTTTATTTTTTTTTTCTGTGTTGAATAAAATTTCAAAACAATTTTACTTTCGGCAAGTTGAATTTTTTCTTTTTAAATTGTATTATTGGTTTGTGAAATGTGATTAAGTTGAGTTTTTGCAACATGTTTCATTTCTTTTGAGACACATGTCTTATACAAGCTATGAAACTGTAAAGATTATATAAATATAAATGTTAAAGCCTTAAAACTTAACTGAGGATTTTAAAACGATTAATAGAACCAATTTTAAATATTTTCCATAATTTTGTTTTACGTCTCCAAATTGGAAAGAAATTACAAATAATGTATATGAAGATAAAACGGAAATAAAGCGGTAAGAAAAACTATTTGTATTGAAACTTAAATATAGTACCATTGTCGTTTGTTTACGAGTATTTATTTATTTAATTATTTTTTTTTTTTTTTTTGTTATTTTTGGCGTGAAAAAATAATAACCTAAAACTCTCAGATATACAGGTTTAAATAAAACTTAAAATAAGTGCTTATTTTATTTGTATGAAATATTAAAAATTGTTTGAATCTTGAAAGATTTTTTATTAAATAATTATGATTTAGAATGTTGTTTAATATTCTTTATAAGAAATCAGTGCTTTTTCTTATAATTTAAGTTTTTAAATATGAAAAATTCAATTTCCCGGGAAATTGAATTTTTTTCCATTTTTCCATTTCCTGGGAACCACTTGGGACCTGTGTTCCTCCAAATCAACTCGGAAACACCTCCGATCTGACCATGCGTAATGTTATTTAGATATTCCCAACGGTTCACAAGTTACAAAATTATTTACAAAATAAATAAATAATAAAATAAAAGAAAAAATCGTTTTGGCTAGTGTCTGTCGTCTATTATTAACCTAAGTAGACGAGGAGAAGACCGACAAAATAGACGATATTGGTATATATGACAACAAATCTAAAGACATTGTACATTATGTAATCGTTAACGATTTAATGTAGAACTTTTCCATCTATATAATCGCTGATGACAAAAAATACGACACAGTCCCTTTGTAATCGTTATCGACAACATTAGGGAACTAATTATTAAACATTTCATTGACGAATATATAGATGAATATTTCGTTAATTTGATCGTTCTTTTACTAACGACAAAATGGGCGACATTGTCTCCATTAGCGTAGCTAGACAAAAAAAATTTTGTGATGCCAAAAAATTTTATAACAAATTTGATTTACATATTTTGGAATTATAATTTAAAAAAAATATTTCTTGTGTTTAGCAAATTTATCCAAATATGTATTTCTAAGTTTAGTCTTTTATTTTAGATTTAAAAAAAGCTGATTCTATAAATTTTTGAGTACACTTCGTTAAGATAGATCAGTCAGTGGAAAAACTTAGAAACTTTAAAAGAATTTATATCATATTTCGGACAAATGTCTTAAAAAATATGTAAGCGAAAAAATGTTTATAGTTTTTAAGGTAAAAATTAAATTCCCAGTAAAAATAATTTAAAGATCTGAAACTTTCTGATCCTTGGCTCTCTGGGCATTTTACATGAATTAAATTTTACATATTTTAGTTATAACTGAACATAAAACATAAAATTTGGAAAATAACATAATATTGACCTTATTCGAATTTTTTACTCATGTTTCTGAAAAAAAGTTATTTAAATTCTTTATAAATTACCTAAAGAAATTTTATTCGAAAATATTAGATAGAAAAAATTTTAATATTTTTCCAACAAAATCTTCAAAGATATTTTTCACTTTTTGGAAGTAATTATAAATAATTTTCAAAATTGTGTAAAATATACACTTAGTTCGAGTGAAGTGGTGAAAATGTTAATGAATTTTACATAATTTCCCTTTTTTTTGTTGAGTAGTGCACTCCACCAAAAATCAATAGTAAATACGGTAAAAAGGGGTGCAGAATTGAAGAAAAGTAGATTAAATATCAACCAACAAAATCATTAGTCAATTCAACAGAAATTTCAGTTAATTTGTCATACATTAGTTAAATTGACGAAAAATCGTCAATATTGTATTAGTTAATCAAAACGTAGTTAATTTAACAAATTTTTAGTCAAGTTTAATAAAATATTATTCAAATTTACAAAATTTTTTCTTCATATTGAAGAATTTTTTTAATTTAACTACAATATTTTATTTAGTTCTACTAAATTTTAATTGAATTGAGTAAACAATTTATTAAAATTAATAAATTTTTTTTTCAAATTGACGAATTTTTATTCATTATTCATAGCTATTGAATTTTATGTTATTTGAAAAAATTTTCTCAATTTTAAAACGATTTTAAGCCCCGGTAGAAAAAAATTACGTTTATGTATTAATGCATTATTTTATTCAACTAATACAAAATATAGCTTGTGGTTATGTGCATATATTGTTGTATGAATTGCTTTAGTGAATAACATATATAACATTAGTATATAAACGATTATCATTAAAAAAAAACAACAAAAAATAATTAGTTTTTTTGTTGAACTTTTTTTATAATATTTTAGAGTTTTGGTATTTAGGCTTAAGTTCATTGAATAATTGTAGAATAATAAACTTAATTTTGTGTATAAATTATTATATGAAGAAGGCAGTATGCTATGAATAAGATAAAATAAACCAAATAAACGACCAGATAAAATATTTGAATAGAAGTATTTATAAAATAAAAAATTCTGTTATTTAATACACAGATCAACAAAATCGAAGAAAATATATAGTGAATAATTCATTCATAATTTATGGTCACTAGTAGTAGGTTTGTTCATATGTCATTTTTTGTAGAACACCGTTTTGGTTAAGTTTTCTAAAGGTATTGAAATAGTTTTCCACAATTTAAAACTGCTCCTCCTTAAGATTATGATGACCGTTTCACTTGCAGTTGATTTGATGAAAAAATATTTATTTGCTATGGAAATGATTTAAAAAATAAGTAAATATATTTACATATGCATATTAATAATTATAAATTTTTAACATTACCGAGAAAAATAAAAAAAGGCTTCCTAATTTCCATACGTCTAACAGCTGCTTCTGTTCCCTGTTTGCAGTTTGTGCCATCCAGGCGTTTGCACATAAATTAACATTTTCTACGTTACTATTATACTATAGACACATACTGGTTTGTTGTTTATACAACACAAATTCACACATATGATCTTTTGAGCAAAAAATAAATAAATGTATATATCAAAGGTTCTCAAATGGGGGACCGCAAGGGATCCGTATAAACATTTTAGGGGGGCGCAAAGAGCATTCACTTAAACACATAATTTAAAGCAATTTATTTAAAGATTAATAATACAAATTTACTTCATAAAGTATCTTGAAATCTACTAAAGATTTCATCGAATTGATTAATTTATATAAATTTATTAAAAATTCACTAAAAAAATGTAGAATTTAGTAATTCGAAAAGTTTTGGCTGATGATCGCTTTTTTCGAAACCCTTCGGTGTCGGTATTACATTGTTTGTAGCTTCAAAAAGAAGGCCTAACATTGTACGAAAATAACCAAAGGTTATCGCACACTTGCACATGCCTAAAGTTATCAAAGGGGTCGTCATATGTACAGTCATAGTGGCACATATTCACACTTTTTTTAAATTTTTTGAAAATTTGGAAAAGAAGTCAAATATTTTTGTTGTTATTAAATATTTTGAAATAATTGTTTTGTTGTTGTAAAACCTGAAATGTGTAGAGTAGATTGTGGTAATTTCTGAAAAAATCGCCTTATTTATTTCTGATATTAAAAGAAAAATTCATATGCAAATACTTCACAAATACTTGTCTTCTTTTCCAAATTTTCAAAAAAAAAAAAAAAACAAAGTATAAATATATATGACTGTAACTGTATATAATATCATGGTCAAATTTAAACTTCCTATGATGATTGTTGATATTTTTATGAAATTTAAGCCGAAAGCCTTTATTTTTTTATAATTTTTATTATAACTTTATTTATTTAGTTACATAAACGAAATAAAAAAAATTTTGTGAAGTCGAAAGCCAATTAAGAATTTTATCTTTAATGTTGCCTATACTGCTGACAAAATAATAACGTATATTTAAAATGCCTATTATGTGTTTTTAGCCAAATTTATGTGTTTTTAGTCAATTTAAATATTTTTATTCAAGTTGAAGATTTTTGTTCAAATTAACTAAAATAAATTAGTTAATTTTAAATTGACAAAAAAGAAATAGTTAAATTGATAATTTATTAAAATTAACTTCTTTTAAGGATATTTGATTATAATTATGTGTAGTTTTACTTATGAAGAGTTACTGCCAATTTAACTAAATTTTCGTTGATTAAACAGATTTTTCGCTATATTTTTACGAAAATTTATTCGAATCAACATACTTTACCAAAAATTATTTTTAAAAAAAATTTTTCAGTTGAATTGAAAAAAAAAAATCTGGTCTTTTTTTTATTAAAATTCTACGAAAAATTTTCGTCAATATTACCTGCATGATTTGGTTCAGTGTATATAAAATTAATTTAAATCGAACACGTAATTACTTTTTTCTTTTTGATGGGGAATGTTGTCCTATTTTGATGAGAGCCAATGATTATCTCCCTTTTAATCGTGCGCGATTTTCACACTTGTTTGAAAAAGTCGTTGACGATTTTTTCTGGCTGTCCTGCATATGACGTCTAGGATTTAACTTTGTCCTCGAGAATATCTTAAACACAGGGCGAACTGTGTAAATTTGTAGATTGTAAGCTACTACAATTAAGCTGCTATGTTGTTCTTGAAATTGCTAGAGAATTGTAGAGAATAATTATTAGCTTAGCCACAATTATATAAGCAGACGAATTTTGCCCTTGTGTGTAAAATTTTAAAACAGTTTAGTATAACGTGTGTGTAATGACGTTTATTAATTTGCAAGTAAGCCGAAATTTTAAATTAAAAGCTGATTTTTAATGTTATGATTTATTTAAAACTTAATACAGTATATCGGAAGTTAAAAAAATAGAATGAACTTCAATTACATTTTAAAGACAATTAAAATAAAATTAAAAAAAAACTAGAAAAAAAGTATTAGTTCTACAACTATTTTTAGAACGCCTGAAAAAAACTTGTACTCCTTCTAGTTTGGCATTGTGGCCCATGATTTTTGTTCGAAATTGTCACCCCCAGAACTATTTGGACAGTACACATTCAACGGAACGGTTCCAGAACGAGTTGTTTAAGCGTTAGCGAACGGCTCAAGAACGATTTATGAAAATCAATGATTTTTGTTTGATTTTATTTTTCATTGTAATGAACCTCTGCTTTTAATCAATTTAATTATGTTACTCTTTTCGTTTTTTTTTTTTAATTTTCTTTTTAACAACTTTAGGAAGTCATTTGGAGCCATTAAATTGTTCTGAAAAGAAATGTAAAAGTAATACATATGCACCTAGTTCTTAAATACTAGTTCTCAAAAATATCCACACTGAAGAAGTCCTGAACAAAACTTGGCATTAATTAAACTAGAAAATTTCGGTATGTATGTGAGTTGGCTTTAGAAAGGGGAAGTCTTTCAGATATTAAATTAAACATTTAAAAACAAAGTAATAAGGATATAGTCGGTCAAGCCCGATTATGATTCACATGCACCATTCTGTATGTGCATCATAATTTGGAGAGTGGTCTTGTGGTCTATTATGGACCGATACATGTAATAAGTGTAATGTACATACACTTCTAAACACATTCCAGATGTGGACCTTATATAGGAGCTATAGACAATTATGGACCGATTAATATAAAATTTGGCATGGTATGTGAAATAATGGACCGATCATAACCAATTTCTGTAAGTTTCGTCCTTGGACCATTTTTATTTTCAAAATTGCGACTTAAAGTTTGATTAAAAAATTTGCATGGACGGACAGACGAACATCGTTAAGTCGACTCAGAAAGTGATTCTAAGCCGATCGGGTGGGTCTTAGACTAGTATCTTTTGTACTCTCCCCACCTATGATAGTATAGATTATAATTACGCAATTTTGTTTCGCAAGTTTTTTTTTTACAAACTTATTCATATGAGTAATTTCATTTCAAAACGGACAGTAATCGGATTTGACATCTCCGATTTTTTATGAAATTTACTACAGACATTGATTACTGGAACTGGTTTTCAAATCATAAACCTTTAGACTCACAGCGCCCTCTTGTCCAATAATATGAACCTTTGAAAAACGAAAAAAGCTAAAAACTTCACAAATGTGTACTTGTTTAATTGCTAATAACTTCTAAGCTATCTATACATGGTAGATTTCTGGTTTTAGATTCATATGAAAGACAAAGATATTACCTTTATAACGATATTTATAAATTTTATTTATATCAAAAGTTCAAAGTTTCAAGTTGGACATATAAATTTTTTAAATTCTTAAAGTTCACATAACCCTTCTGCATGTGCAAAATTTTAAGCGGACACTTCTTTAATTTTAATTATCTTTAATTTTTTTTATGAGCTCATATTTAAAATAAATGAAATTTTATATACAATATTTGACTTGAGATTATATCTTGCTACGTAACTTATAAACTAAAGGAGTGTCCAACATTAAATTTTGCATGAGTACAGAGAAGAGTTATGATAACATTATATAATTTTTAAGAATTTAAAAAAAAATATTGTTTTTGAATATATATAATATATATTATTTTAAATTTTATAAATCTTATTTTGACCTCTGAACTTTCGAAATAAATTAACCTGCTACATATCATTTTAAAGGCAATATCTTTTAAATGATACAAAAACTAAAATTTTATTATGTAAAGTTCAGAAGTTATTATTAGTTTGATTGTAGTTTGGGCCATAACTTCTAAATTAAATGAGTGCCAATCTTGATATTTTGCACGAGTAGGAAGAAGAGTTATATCAAATTTATCTAATTTTTTAAGAATTAAAAAAAAGTATTTTTTTTTTTTTTTTTTTTTTTGTTTTCAGTTATCGTTGTTTGCTTTTTATATGTCCAACTTTGACTCTTAAACTTTTGATACAGATAAATTTTATACATATAGTTAGTCATAAAGATAATGGCTCTGTCTTTAATATGAAACCAAGACCCGATTTTATCTTTTATATTTTATCAGTTGTTAGCAATTAAACAGTAACCCTTTTTGAAATTTGTAGCTTTTTTTCGTTTTTCAAAACGTCATATTTTTGGACGAAAAAGGGCCATGGGTCTAAAACTTTATGATTTAAGAAACACTTCCAATACCCAATGTCTGCAGTGAATCAAATCCGAAATGTGTTATGTTATAACTTTTCAGCAAAAAGACTTTTATTTTTTTAATGTATTTGACGAGAAAATGTGGCATTTAAATGCTAATAAAATATATATTCAATAAAATACGATTTTTATAAATTGGAAATAAATAATTTGGGAGAATTTCATTGAATTTAGGTTAGTAGTTTGGATGTGACTGACGAACTTTGCTAAATTGATTCAGAATTGCGCATGCACCAATAATACACATATATGAGCGTTGTCAACTAATGACTGACAATTGTCATAAATTCGAAAATAGCACTGTTAATTTCCTAAAGTCAATTTTTTTTTCAAGATTTTTACCCAGTTTGTACTTAAATTCCGCCGTGTTCTCTAATTCCAAATCGCTTTTTGGTAAAAAAAAAACATAATATCATAATTTTTGCAAATTTGAAATTTCAAAATCATTTATTTTTGGACTTGTAAAAGACAGAAAATATATCGACTTCAAATTTGTTTCATACTATATATAATTATGTTCTTAGACTAACTTGTCAAAAAAAAAAAAAAATACAAAATGTTGAAGATGAAGATGAAAATTTTGTTTTGGGGATTTGTTGGGAATGAATTTCAGATTTTAAGGATTTTTAGAAAATTTTCGGGGATTTTATTTTATTTATAATTTTTGTTTTTAACTAAGGAAAAATTTTAAAAAAATATAATATTCCGACGAATATGAATTTTTAGTAAGATAGACTTATTTATTTATTTATTCAACAACAGTGCAATTAAGACAATAAAAAATAACTTTTATACTCTGCAACAAGATGATTATTGTACGAATTGGCTGAGAGGATAATATTTAAGCAACTGACACTCTATTATTGTTACTGCAATAACATTAAGGAGATCAACTCGACTTTCCAACCTGTTTCAGAACCGGTTTTTTCGGTTTAAGTACTGTCGTTTTTTCAAAATATTAATTTTTCGAATGTCGAATAGGTCTGTTTTATTTAAGCACAAAAAACAGGTTTTAAAAATTTAATTTTATTTCAAAAAATATATGTATTAAATACTAGTATTTGAATTGAAATTTAGGAATAATGTTCAAATTGATTAATATTTATAAAGTCTAATTTCTTGCTATGGCTTCTTGCCGGTTGAAAGCTATACATTTTTAATATATAATGTCCTCTTTACTATGCTGTAAGTAAGCACATAGATTAGTTGCGCATATATGTTATTTGCTTTTCTCCCTTACAAATACTAATTAGTTTATCCTAATGTACCGTAATAAGGTTTATTTCGAAGTGTATAAAAGTGTATTTTTTAAACTGTCATGTTAGCGTATCCAAAAACTTTAAAATTTTTTACAAGGTTTAAACAAAGAAGTAAGTAATAATTATTTTGAATGAAATACGCATATTGTTCATAGATGTACTTAATTTCTTTGTCACGCACTGTAATATAACGTTAATTAGTTTTTCTATTTACTTATGTATTAATATTCTTGTTATTTGTTTTAATGCTTGTTTGTTTGCCTAATATACAATAATTTGCATTCCCTAAAGTATTGCATTGTATTCATCCGTTATTGAAGATCGCAAAAAAAAACAGTGAACACAAACTTGAACAAAATCACAAACATTTAAACATTATAATTATTAAATATATAAAACAAAACAAGTGGATTAAATAAGACATAAATTGAATTACAATAAATCCAAAATTAAATAAAATATAAAAATAAAAGATATTTTATTTATGTAAAATAAACAAAAAACAAAACCAAAATTTAAAAAACGAACCGTGTTTTTTTCTCTTATAATAACTGTAACATTCTTATAAGCAATTTAAATCACGGATGGCAAACATGGTACTTTTTCTTTGTACATTTTTATATCAGTTGGTACCGTGGTACTACAATTCATTTGGTGATATCTGATATGATCTTATTTATTGTTTATTTAAGCAGCAACATAAACTATTTTTGAAATATTAAACAATGATCAAACAATGAGGCTGAATTAAAAAAATTTAAAAATTATTTCGTTAGTACTTAAAAACCCCTTCAGAAGTTTACATTAATATTTTATAAAATGTTCTTTAATTTGAAAATGTAATTTAATTATGGATAAATACATTTAATTCTACTAAGATTAATCTTTTAATTTCTGAACAAGAATGTTCTGGACCAAGGCGAATTCGAATAGGTGACCTTACGTAATCAACTGATTATTTTTTTAGTACTTAGAACTGTCAAACTCCACTCCGCTGAAGTTAAAAACTCCATGTCAGGGATGGAAAATTTAAAGTACTTTTCAAATAGTACTTTTTCACTCTCAGAGTACTAAAGATCAATTCCCTAAAATCGAGTACTTCAGCTTTAGTTTTGTTAGAATATAATTCATTATATAATTCATTGGTAGAAAGTAATTTTTCACTTTAAATGCCATCATAGAATGTCGAGAAATTTAACAATTCAAGAAAAATATATGAAATGAAAAACAAATAAATCAGTTAATTCTTTTGTTTATCAGTTTTATTTTAGCATCGCAATATCACGGAAATTGCTTAAACAAATTGTTTTATATTAAAGAAAATACTAAAAAGTGATGAAAAATTAAATTTTTTGGCAGGAAATGAACATTTTTGATAGCGAAACAATATTAACTCTAAAAAAATTTCACTGCGATTGGTGCGTGAACTTTTTTACCGATTGCGAAAAATTAATATCGTATTTCTTTATAATTTTTCATGCTCTACAAGGCCTTGCTACGGTATTTGGAATATTTGCAAAAATTTTAAAAAGTTATAACCCTATTGTACATATATTTTAGAGTTTACAATTGTATAAATTAAATCTAGAACTCAAATATTTCTATAATGTAATGAGTTTGCCCTATAAACTTATTTGAATTGTCTTAATTACGTGTCTAATTTTTTGGGAACTCGAAGAACCAGCCTTTAATCAGAGCTAGTGTTCATTAGGTTTTCATTCAAAACCCAAAATATATTTTCATTTAGAAATTTTTAATTCGAATTGTAGAATTCAAGCTAATCGTTTGAGAGTATCAAAAACTCGAGGGTGTACTACTTTTGAATGTTAAATAGTATCAAAAAAAGTACTACAGCATCAACTTTTCCCTCCCTGCTCCATGTATAAAAAAATTAATGAATCGGTCGTATTGTTGCCATATGTTTTATTTCGCTATGGTTCTAGACAAATGTGAGTTATTACTGCAAATAATAGTTATGAAAATAGTATTATACCTACTTATCGATAGCTTAATATAGAGAAGGCGTTTCTCTAATTTTTAAATTAATTAATTGCTTGCACAAATACGCTTATAAGATCTAAAAAACATTAAAAGAAATTCTAAATTATGTAGTGCTGTTCTAAAATATTATAAAGTTGATAACTTACATTATAGCTTATTTAAATTTTTTAAGGGAGGTGTGATTGGAAGAAAACTACTAGGAAACTAAATTAAAAAAAATCGAGATACGTCTTTTCTATAGTAAGCCCAAGATATATTTTTCAGCAAATAATTTAAAAAATAAATTTGCAAACAATGTTTTAAAATCAATTATTCTCTTTCAAAATAATTTTTTTCCAAAAAACAAAAAATTAATAAATATTCAATATAGAACTCTAGAATATGTAAAGGAATAAAAAATTGCAATAATCAATAATTACATGTTGTAATTAGTTGTTAATAAGTTAGTAAAAAAGTGTATCAAGAATAATAGGAGCAATGGAACTTGATTTATCATACTTTCATAAAAACGTAATGAAGTAAATTATTTACCTATAATATAATTTTTTTCTCTATAATATAATTTTTATAATCCTGCTATATATTGAAAAGTCTGGACCAAAATTTTGCAAAACTGAAATTTCAAATGTAAATAACTTGAAAACTATGAGAGATAATTAACACACGTAAGCACATTATTCACAGATATTAAAGAATACTCAGACACTAACAGAATGGTAGAGAATGGAGAGGACAGAAGAGAACACAAACATATTACAAAAACGAAGTTGTAAATTTCGTTCCGTTTAATAAGTTAAAAATAGAAGTTACGTTGCGTTCTAATTCTGAAAACTTGTAAATTAAAAGAATGATAATTACAATTGATATTACAAGGCACGAAGAATGCTGAATGCGGTTCATAGCGCGCAAGAGAATGCATTCCATTCTGCTAGTGTCTGGATATTATTTTTCACTTGTATTCTTCATTTAATTATTACGTTAATAAAAATTAAATCGATTCTATTTATTTATTTTTGTTGCAGTGAAAAATCACTTGAGAAATTACATAATATAGGTTATAGGCACTCTTGAGGACATCATGAATCAGTTTTAAAAATTTGCAATACACCCTCAAAATTTCGAGTTATTCGCAAAATCATGTTTTTGGGTAAGTTCTTGTATAAATGTATTTCTAATTCTGGTACTATTTTGTTTATTTTTCCTTTTTAAATTTCCTTGGAAAGTAGAAGAAACAGGCTTTTCAACCACATGGATTTGTTTTGATCAAATATTAAAAGAACATTTTCAAACAACTTCTAAAAAATATTACAATCTTTTCTATAAAAGCTTATGCAACGATGTGATAATTTCTAAGGGCATTTTTGTTGTTAACATAATCAAATTTAATATTTTTAAATATATATATATATTTCATTTTATCTGTTATAACTTTCTAAAACTTTCCACACATTTTTAATTTTATCATTAAAAAGAAAAAACCAAGTAAAAACATAAAAAAAGAACAAGTAAGAAAAATATAGTCGTTAAAGCCCAACCATTGTGCATCAAAATTCGTGGAAGGGTCTTATATTAGACATGTTGTCAATTGTGGACCGATGTTTTTACTAAATGTAAAATAAAATATACGAATACAGAATATTACGTTAATACTAACATTTTTATGAATTTATACACTTTAGGGTGATTCCCGAAAGTTGGTTTATATGGGAGCTAGGGTAAATTCTGAAGCGATTCTCACAAAATTTATCACTATGATTTCTACTTATATAAGACCCATTTGTGTTGAATATAAACCTAATACTAACATGTATATATTATGCACGTTAAGGTGATTTTCGGAAGAGGGTTTTATATGGGAGTTATGGTTATCCTTGGTGTGGGGTATAAATATTTTGTCGTAAAATATATGAAGAATTTTTTAATCAAGTTTAGAAAATGTTTAATAACTTTTTTTTACATAGAGGTATCTCGTTTATTCTAAATAAAACAACATTTTAAACTTTGTAAACAAATATGTGCAGTCTTTTAGAATCAAAATCAAAAAAAAAAAAAATGTACATCAAAATTAAAATCTCGGAAAAGAAAAGGGAAACAGATTTAAAAATTGTGAATAATTCATTATTTTATTTGAGTGTATATAAAATATGGTAACATAGTTAAAAATCTATTTTCAAAATAAAATTAAAAATCTTAAATTGATTTAGAATTTATGAAGCTATGAGATCTATAATGGAGGAACTACCTAAAAACAGGGTTTTTTCGCAATATCTATAAATATAGTTTAATCAGCGTTTAATCAGTTTATTAATTTATCTCAATAATTTTAAGTAAAAACGTACATATGTATATTAGACTACACCAAACAGGTATTGTGTGAAATATTAGTGAAATCGGATATCTTTAACCTGTGCCGCATCGGACCTCAAATTTGCAGGGTGAGTTTATATGAGGAAAATATGGCCTTTTTACAGTTTTTATAATAATTTAGGTATTAAATATTTTTCTTTCTAGCCAAAAGTTAAAGAACCATTCTCTGCAAGATATAAAAAGAATAAATTGATTACAAAATGTTAAAGTTATTACGAATTCCCCAGGCAAGTAATGTATTTTAAATCACTTGTGTAAGGAGTGTACAATTAAATTTTTAATTTTTTTAGAAATGTTTAAATGAAATGTTGCTTTAATCTTGTCAAACAAATTTCATATGAAACAAATTTAAGCAAGAATTGGATCAATACCTTGTATGACTAAGCCATACTTGTGTTTTGAATTTTTCAGATTTCGGCAAAAAGGTTTTTTTAAACTGATATTCAAACTAAATAAACTTATTATACAATAACATAAACAATATCTGAGGAAGCACACTCTGTTGTTTTTAAGAAAATTTTACAAGGATAATCTTTAAAACACGTAGGTGAAATGCTAAAATTTCGAATATATAAAAGATTTAACGAAGACATAACGAAATCTTAATTACTTGTATTTGGATTTCGATAGAATTTTACAGAAATTTAAATGAAAGACTTTCGTTGATATAATCAGTAAAAACCCAAAATCTAATCTTCAACTGAGCTTGGGGTCAGCATTTTTATAAACGCACCTACTCTCAAATATTTGTAAAGTAAGTTTTATTAATTAATATCATGGACAAATAAAATGATAATTTCCTCACTCTGGCAAGAAATCATTGCTTCCAATTTCAGATAAAAAATAATTTTTCTTAATTTTTTCCTTAAAAATTTGAAATATTTAATATTTTGAACTTTGACCTCTATTTTTTCCAATTGTCCAAATTTATTAAAAGCTCCAGAATATATTTTCTGAGATATGGTTTATCTTATTGTGTAATGGCTTTGTTTAGTATGAATTTCAGCTCAATAAAAATTGACTTCATAATTAAAAATTTGCAAAAACAAGAAAGCCATTTTACCGAAATCCACAAAATTCAAATCGCAGGTACGAAATAGTTATACAAGTTATTGGCCTAATAAATCTGAATAGTTTTATGCGAAAATTTTTGAAATTTATTCAATAAAATTTTTAAAAGTTTGAAATTGGAGTTTTGAAACAGTCTTAAAAAATTAAACATTTTTTAACCAAGCATAGAAAGGTTTTTGAATTATGGTTCAAGTATAATTAATATAGCATTTTATTTAAACATTTCTCAAAAATTAAAAATTTGATTGTACTCTCCCTACACAAGAGGTTTGGGGAATTCGTAACAGCTTGAACATATTGTAGTATCTTCTTTGATAGGTAATTTATGTAGATTACGATTTTTTAACATTTTATTAGGCCATTTTTCGTATATTTTAAATAGAAAAAAATAAATTCTTCAGAACAATTTCATACGATGTTGTTTTTTAACATCAAAGTTATTAAAGGAAAAAAATACAAAAAAAAACAAATTAAAGAAGTGCTTAATTTGTATTCCTCGTATACGGGTTATTGAAACGTAAATTAAAAAACAAATTATGGAGTTATATACAAAAATAATAATTTTTTAATGTTGACTTTTTGCCAAGTTTTATTAAAGGTTACCCCGCAGTGCATTCTTTAAAACGAATTCAGCATCACAATACGGTTCTACTACTACTTGGAGCTCCACTAGTTCTGAGGATATTTTTAAAGAATCTAAAGCAGTTCTAATTGTACCAGTTTTAGAACTACTGATTTTAGAATTAGATGGCGCTATATGTTTATGGTCTCAGAGAAAGTTATCAAAATTTTTTCTTATCAATGATATTAATTTACATTTTGTTCACATCCTCGTTGGAGCAAAGCTGGCTGAATTAATCTGTAAGAAAATAAAAAATAACTTAGATTTTGCAAATATCTTTGGAGAAGTAGCAACATCATTTACCGCTTTTCTAAAACTTTTTTTTCTTATTTTTTACAAAAAAAAAAAAAAAAAAATCTTGGCAATTTAACTAACATCATAAACTTTAAAGGGCAGTGTTTTACAAGAAAATACTTTACTATTTTATTAAAGTAACAAATCCTCGCTAATTTAAAAAATAATAGATAACTTTATCGAGAATAATTGATATTTTGGGAATTCTGGAAAATTGCATGAATCTTTACTATTGAGAAATTATCGAGTTAGGTTCGATACTACAAACATTCATATTCATATAATTTTCGATATTTTCTTGAACATATTTGCTTCGAAATTTCCTCGTTTCTATGAAATTCACTAAATTTAGATCTCTGGCCAGAGGGGCTAGAACTTATGTTTGTAGTATACATATAAGCTTATATGTTAAAGGGAAATTAAACTTGTACATAAACTGTTATACGCAGTGTGACCAGATGTGAAAGAATTATTCAGTGGTATATGCAAATTTTTCATACTGTTGACTTTATGTAATTATAAACAGGAGAAAGAGAAGAACGTAAGGAGAATAAGAAGAGGTCATGCAATTCACGTAATAGAGACCACAATATTCTTCGCTTTTCACCTAGTCAGGACGAATGACATTACGTACCATCTGATTGTTGTAACCGTGAACTTAACCACGATTGGACTGAGTCTCACGATAATACCATGTATAATTCTCAAACTACTTCTGTTCATGCATAGGATTACTGTGTATAGACCGGTCTACAAAAACATCTTGCAAACTGCATGGTCAGTTCTGTTCAAGATCCACTACTTTAATACCTTCAAGTTCATGTTAAAACATTCGAACAATTATTACGAATGATTATTCGAAAAATTTAAAAATGTTATTTTTTGAATTACGAATAATTCGAATATTTTTATATCGAAGATTATTTTTTTTTGCAATTGAAGTTTGATAATTTAATTTTATTTTTTAAATTATAATTGAAAATTGATAATTTATAAAAAAATTGTTTATACAAATTTTTCCTTGTGCTAAATTTAAATGAATTTTCTTTTGGCAATTTTGCCAACGAAAATTTGAGCTTTTTCAATATCAAAATTTTATAAAAACAAAAAATAAAACCGACTTAAATCTACTCATTTAAATTTTATTGTTAAAGTTAATTTCTGAGGACTTTTGACAGGCTGCAGGTTTTTTTTTAATAATATCGTAAAAGGTACCTTTTGAAGACGGATTGTTCATGTCTATCGATGCCATTATAAAATTGTTTGCTTTTGCGATTGTTTGAAAGAAAATTAACTTTTTCAGCGTATTTGTTGATTGTTTAAACAGTTATTAGATAAAATTAAATTTAAAATTGATTTTAAAATTTGCCAGGAAAATTTATAGGCAAGAGATGTAGAAAAGCAAGCGGGTTAAGAAAAGATGTTCGTCATCGCTGATAGAAATTTCAGGTGATTTTAATTTTATTGTTAAAAACAACTAATTTTTGTCAAACATTTTCTTAAAGTTTCACAATACCAATTTAAATGATTAGAAGCAACTTCAAAACAAAATATCATAAAAAATTCTGCGATAATCCCCAATGTAAATAGGCTATTACATATTTTGACGATTTTTTGATATGTAGAAATGAAAAATGAAGAAAATTTATATTTTAAATTAAAAAGGCTTAATGCAGTTTACAAAATATGAAGATAATCTGATAACAGCCTGTCAAGAAATAGCTTTTTTTAACATTTTTTTTTTTTTAATGTACAATATATTTACATTTATTGAGAATGCTTTTTTAAGACATTTCCATTTATATGTTACTGTTATTTTTTTATAATCAAATTTAAAAAAAAAAAACTTAAAAAATCATAAATATTTTATCTTATTATTTTTTTAATAACTTTAAATACGTGATAGAATAATTCGAACAAATTAAAACGCCTTATTTATTCATTTTGTTCGAATAACAGAAAAACCGAACAATTTGAATACCATAATGAACACATTTAATTTCAATATTTGAATTTTATCCTTATTTTGAAAAATGCTAAATATATCATGAATATTTTGCGGCTAAACTGAAGTAAGAAATGCTAAGTTTAGCATCAAAAATGTTAAAATTATCACATTGGTTGTAAGTTATTGATGGAGAGTTCTATGGTTCTTGAAATTACTAGAAGATTGTAGAAATAGTTGTGACACTAACCGCCTGACCTGAGTTTCGATATTAGCGAATATTCGTTAAAAACGAAGAACTTTCGAAATTAAATGTTCTAGAAAATATCGAAAATTTTATTAAATGTGAATGTTTGTAGTATCGAACTATTCTCGATATATTCGAGAAATTTAAAAATAACAAAATGATTCAAATATTAACATTCTTATGAAAATGACTTTATTAATTTTATTGTTCATTATATAATTTATTATTTTTGATATGTAATTTATTATGTAAATATATTTTTTAATATTTGATATATTTTATTAGGTTTGCAATAAATCATAACTTTAAAAATTAATTTATTTAGATTGATAACAAAATGAAAATGTAACAAAATGAAAAACTATAGTTTTTCGACCTATTGCCAATGATAATAATCACAAGTCATTGTAATATCAATATCAAATAATATTCCCGAACGTTTTGTCAGAAAAAAATCGCGAATTGTTGAAACGGGATATTATTATCGAAGCTTGTGGGCAGCTGGGTAGTATCTAAGTATGCCTCAGTATATCTCTTGAGTTAGTCTAAGTTAGTTGATTGAGTATGTAATTTTATATATATATATATATATATATATAAATATATATATATATAAATAAATATATATATATATATATATATATAAATATATATATATATATATATATATATATATATATAAATAAATATAAATATATATATATATATATATATATTTATATATAATACATAATTTCAAAAAAGAAAAATATTCTAAGGCACCACAAAATTCAAGATTTTAGTGATTTTCCAAATTGTATGTGCTAAAAACAAAACATAATATATTTTCGATCTCATATTAAAAAACAAGTTAGAGTGCTATATTTGTCTGAGCCTCTGCATCACATTACCGAGAAATAGTAAAATTTGCTCCTTAAAGTGTACTTTTATATTTTCATATTAATACTTACAAAAATAATCAGCATTTTTTTCTAAACTACAAAATTAAACTATCATAGCAAGCGTTGCTTTCTTTAAAAAAAAAAACAACACTGATAGCTTCTGATGACTACTAAATTTATATACATATGTTTGTATGTAGATACATGCTTATACAAAAAACAACACTGAGTCATTGTAATGCTTCAATTTCCAACTAAAAAGTGTCCAAATGTACATAAAAAATTATTATGTGTATGTTTGTTTGGGGTCCGAGAATTTCCAGGTGGGAAAACCCGTCAAAATACTCTCTGGAATTCCTGGGAGTTTTTTATAAATTTCCCTGGAAAACGAGAAATTAAATATTCTCGTACTTATTAAATTCTTTAGCAAACATTTTATTATTTTTAACACCTCATATCAATGAAAGATTGACGTAACCCTAAACATGGTAATTGCAAGAGTTTAACACATATAATACAACTAAAACGATATTTTAAAAGAAAGTTAATGTTGCATGAATTAGGTTTTTTTCTCTCATATATCTATGTATTTTAATTCAAGATATTTCTTAAAATAAATTATTTTTATATTCAATTTACATTTTTGAGAAATAAAATAATTTCAAATCGTTTAGTAGTTTTTATAATAAAATTTTCAGTTACTTGAAATTAATTTGGAATAAAATTATTTAAATATTATTCCATTTGTTAACAAGTCAGGTTAGAAAATATTTCAACAGAAGTATTCAAATATACTTTTATAAAATTTAAATAAAATTTCAAAATCTTCAACTGATTTGAAAATAAATCTTATTTCTTTAGCTTGAATACAATTATTCTTTATTTTATTTCCTATTTTATAAATGAAATAAAGTCTGATTTAAAATATTTTTTTTTTTTTTTTTTTGTTCAACATAAAATCAACATAAAATCGTTTCAATAATTTTAAATTTGTCTGGAAAAAAAATAAGTAATATTCTCTTTACTACTGCAATTTTTTAATACGTTTAAATAAAATTTATTTCGATGACTATTGGTCGCGTTATTTACGCGACTCTAGTCATTAGATTCTCCTGTACACATTTTTTTAAACAGTCGGCGAAACTACAAGGAATATTTTTTGCTGAAAAAACTTTTGAAACAATCGCTTGGTTATTCTTTTTAACTTAAATAATTGAAAAAATTATATGACTTGTGGCTGAATAATTTTATATTTAATATTTTTGGTTTTATTAAAAATTTCAAAAAATTTATTTGAAATTTTTCTATTTCAATATATTGCTTTCAAATAAAAATCCTAAGAAGTTGTTTAACTTTTTTGTACTAAAAGAAATACATATGAATATCTATAAAAGCTGGAATATTCAAATATAAAAAATGTTGGTAACCTTTTTGTAAAAAATATATGTTTCATTTTTGATAAAATAAAATATTTTCTTTTTTAATTTATTTCGTTCAATCAGAAACAAAATTATATGAATTTTTTTTTGATTTAGTATAAATATAAATCCTTAATTCAAATAAAACAAATATTTTAAATATAAATATTTTAAATATAATACACTTATAGAAAACTAATCACATGTTGTATGCATACGTATATGACATTATTTCTGAATGAACTATGATTGAACCAAGAAACGTTGTTGCGAATCAATTTTTAGTGTATTCCAGATTTATGTTTAATTTACTAAAAATTAGTAAAGTGAAAAAATAATGATATAAATTATAAAAATAAAGTGAAAATAAGAGGTAAGGGTATACGTTTAAAAAGTTTAGCATCAAAACCACAATAACATAAAAATCTGAGACGCAGTTTTTTACATAAATTACGAAAGATACTAATTTTATTTGCATAAAATATTGATTTTTTATCCTAATTTTTCGTTAATTCAGTACGATTTATAATATTTTGCTTTGTTTTATTTAATAAAAAAATTATTTTATTTATAAGAAATCATGGCCTTTTTTTGTTCCCGTTTCCTGGGAAAAGAAATATTGCGGGAAACCCCAAACCCTAATTTATATGCAATCAACAAGTACTGCTTGCTTACACAAAAAACAACATCACTGAAATTCATTGCAATGTTTTTAAATATGTTTGTGTGTGTATATTTTTAATATTTTTTTTAGATTTTTGCCTATAACTCGGATGTTTATGAACCGATATGGTTAATTCAGAAAAACGAAATTTTAGAAAAATATTTATGACCGATCTATATAAAAACGAAATTTGTAGCTTAAAATTAAAATCTTCTTTGATACTATGTATTGTATATGGCAGTTATAGGTGGGCTTCATAAACGACATTTCAACCAACAAACGGACAGACATCGTCCTGCCGACATCATCCAGAATTATAATTCCCATTTAGTTTATTTTATTTTTGACTTATATAGTTAAAGTTTTGTGACAAAAGGGAGCTGATATTGTCGTTCGTACAGCACTTCCACATGACCCCGAAGTACCGTCCGAATATAACCCGATATCCGATCTTTAATATAGACACGCGTAATAGTTGTTATTAACCGTAGTTTATCTATTTTGTATCCGTAGTTAGCCGAGCTCAAAGCCTCCGTATTCTTTTGAGTCCGAAGTAATTTGCATTCGTAGTTAGCCAAACTCAAAGCCTCCGAATTATTTTGAGTCCGAAGTAGTTACTTTCGTAATTTGCATTCGTAGCTAGCCGAACTCAAAGCTTCCGCATTCATTTCAATCCGAAGTATTTATTTTTGTATATTTACCGAACCTAAGAACTTCAAAATTCATTTCAAGACAGTTTTTCTTCTATATTTTACCAGTTTCGTTTTTCCCTTTCACCGCACTATCGTATCAACGCTTCATCGTACCAACGTATCAACACTTCAACGTACCCTCGTATTTCACCGCCGGAATATCCGAATCACCTCGTAGCATTAAGTAGTTTAAGGTTTCATAAATAAAAACTTTTTCAAAAGAAGCAGACCTTCGAAACGAACCTGGACAGACTGAGTCACACCTCGGCTGGAAAGATAAACTTCATTACAATATATTGTTACGTTTTTACCTTTTAAAAACGGTTGTTTATTTCCTTTTAAATAAACTTGTACTTTGATTGCAAAAATAACAGCAGTTTAGTAGTTTAAAAATTGTAACGACTCTTTATTTTATTTAAAAATATACAACAAAGCAGTTTATAAGTCACTTTGTGTTTTAATACACACACACGCTTAAATTACACGCTTTATACAGCACACTTTAATAATGTACAAGATTATACAGCCAAGGCAGTTAATATGTCTTTACTTAACGACGCTTCCAACCAGACTGACTCAATGGTGTTCTCACGGCCAATTTATATACACTGTATTGCCTACTAGATGTTTCTTGAAAGCTCTATTTCTTTCTACAATGTTAACGGACAATCTAGAACTTTTGTAGGTAATGCCATGAGCATAAACACTTAGTGCTGCCACACTTAAAAAACAATGGTGACAGCTTTTTATTCAATGTTGTATGTTTAGAACTATGCTAATAATTTTTACAGCTATGTTAACTGCTGTTAACACAAACGGAAATGCCTAGAAGAATTTAGAAAGATTTAAACCAACCGTTTCGTAACACTGCCCCCCGCTTAAGCCTGTTCGTCCCGAATAGGCACGAATTCACTTTTCCCATAGGCAGCTAGTCGTTCTTGATGTACAACCTTCATTTTAGATCTCGGGCTCTTTTCTTTCTGTATTCTGTACACCACGTCGTTTAATTTCTTAATCACTTTGTATGGTCCATCCCAATGGGTTTGTAGTTTGGGAGACATTCCTTTCTTACGTTGTGGGTTATACAACAGTACAAGCTGGCCTTCGTTAAATCCTTCAGAATTCGCTGCTCGATCGTATCTGGCTTTCATTTTATCGCTGGTCAATTTTATTCGTCCGCGTACGAATTCATGTAGCTCGTTCAGGTCATCTTGCTCCTGGGAAGTGTTTTCCCTATTTGTTGATGAGGGCTTAATACCGAATTCTAAATCACCAGGCAACTTGAGTTCTGTCCCGAAGACAATTTTTGCAGGTGTTCGAGAGGTTGAGTCATGAACAGCTGATCTGTATGCCAATAGAAATTTCGGTATGTGTTCATCCCAGTCCTTCTGATGTGCACTGACCACTTTTCTTAAATATTCCTCCAGAGTGCGATTGAATCTTTCGACCATGCCATCAGATTGAGGATGCAATGGCGTTGTTCTGGTTTTTCTTATTCCGTATAAATCGCACATTTCCTTGAATACGGCAGATTCAAAATTTCTACCCTGATCAGAATGCAATTCCAGTGGAACACCATAGCGGCACACCCAGTTGTTCACAAATACACTTATAACAGTTTTAGCTTCTTGATCAGGTATGGCAATTACCTCTGGCCATTTGCTGAAATAATCCATAACCACTAGAACGTAACGATTTCCGGCATCACTGACGGGGAAAGGGCCTGCGACATCCATTGCAATCAGCTCGAATGGCGCGCCTGAGTTATACTGCTGAAGTTGTCCACGACTTCTTCTTACTGGGCCCTTCGCTGCTATGCATTGTGAACAATTGGCTACCCAATCGCCTACTGCTTGCTGACAACCCACCCAATAAAAACGTTGGTTTAACTTTTCTAAGGTTTTTGTTACACCAAGATGACCACCACTGGGACCGTCATGGAACTCTTTCATTACTTCGTTTATTTTAGAGGATGGTACTACAATTAGATTTGTCACTGTTTTACCGTCAGCACTTTCCCATATGCGGTATAAGCAGCCACTTAACAACTGTAGACTATTCCATAGGGCCCAATATGATTTCATCTGTGGACTTTCGGCGGATATTTCATTGCGGGCTGGCCTTCTACCTTCTTCTTTTGCCGATATTATTTTTGCCAGTATGGGGTCATTTCTTTGCGCTACAGACCAATCTTCACTGGACTCTATATGCATTAGTCGAACATCGATGATACATTCCTTTTCCTCGGCTTTTGTACAATGCTTACATTCCACGTTGCAGGGCCGTCTTGACAGCGCGTCCGCATTGCCGTGTTTCAAACCCTTTCGGTGCTCGATGCTAAAATCATAGCTTTGAAGCCGCTCTATCCAACGAGCCAGTTGTCCTTCAGGTTGTTTAAATTGCAGCAACCACCTGAGGGCAGAATGATCGGTTCTCAGTCGGAAGTGTTGGCCGTACAGATATTTGTGGTAATGCTTCACACACTCTAATACTGCCAAAAGTTTTCGTCGCGTTACGCAGGCTTCGAAAGCGTTCGGCTGAAGTATCCAATAACCCTTTCAGTGCCACCGACTACTTGTGAAAGTACACCGCCTATTCCGTATCCGCTCGCATCGCTATCTACCACAAATGTTTCTCCAGGTATAGGATATGACAAAATTGGTGCCGTACATAACAGGTCCTTGAGCTACTGGAATGCTAATTCTTGTGCTTCACACCATCGGAATGATTGTGACTTCTTGGTCAGCTCATGTAAGCTTGCGGCTACATTGGCGAAATTCGGGACAAATCGTCTGTAGTATGTGCAAAGGCCAAGAAAACTACGCAATTCGTGGAAATTTCTCGGACGTGACCAGTTGTTAACAGCAATTATCTTATCCTCATCTGTTGATATTCCGTCTGCTGTTACGCGATGTCCCAAATATTTAACTTCTTTCTGGAACAACGCACACTTCTTTACACTGAGTTTGAGTCCAGCCGCTGATATTCGTTTAAGGACTTCTTCAAGGTTATTCAGATGTTCATCAAAAGTCTTACCCATGACAATTATGTCATCGAGGTACACCAAGCATGTCTTCCCGTGAAGTCCTTTCAATACCTGTTCCATTAAACGCTCGAATGTGGCTGGAGCATTGCAGAGTCCAAACGGCATCACATTAAACTGCCATAACCCATCACTCGCGCTAAAGGCGGTTTTTTCCTTGTCTTTTTCTGAAATCTCTACCTGCCAATATCCACTTTGCAAGTCCAATGTGGAGAACCATTGTGTTCCAGCTAGTGTATCCAGGGTGTCGTCAAATCTTGGTAGTGGGTAGCTGTCTTTCTTGGTGACGTTATTCAGTTTTCTATAATCGACGCAAAATCTAGTACTGCCGTCTTTCTTCTTAATTAAAACAACAGGCGAGCTCCAAAGACTTGAAGATGGTTAGATTATACCGTTCCGCTCCATTTCATTGACCAACTCCTTCACTTCACTTCGTTTTGCCAGAGGAACACTTCTGGACGCCTGCTTTATTGGCCTCGCTTCGCCAGTATTTAGTTGATGCTTTACAATTGCAGTTATACTATGGCTTTGACTTTTTATGGCGAAGACGGAGCTATATTTCTTCAGAATCTGTTTGTCTTTATTTCTGTCTGGCGGCGCTAAACCTTCTACCCATTTCCCCACATATTCCGCTAGTAGCTCGTGTTCTTTGGTGGATTTATTGGCAGGTTGCGGGTTTTTCTCGCAATTGATTACTGCCTCTGCTAAAGTGCATTGACCTATTTCGGAATTTGGCTTAACGACTTTTTCATAGCTGGACAGGTTAAGCATTCTTACAGGAACTATTTTGTTGTTGCAGGGTTTAACGAGAGCTTTTGCTGTTACAAGATCACTTGTTATTTCTGCTGGTTCTACCACCCACAAACTGTTGTCCTCACAATCTCCCTCCATACGAGCCCATACTAAAGTTTCTGAATGTGGTGGTAGCTTCTGATGCTCGACGGTAACTAGCTTCCTTACTTGAGTCCTATTTTCATATCCGACGTCAAGGGGTATCTCCACATTTCGCCAAATCATAACTTTTTGTCCCATATCCAAAGTAATGCCGTGACTAATCATGAAATCAGCACCAATGATGACTTCGTCCACAATGTCGGCAACAATGAATACATGATTGACGGTAACGTTGGCAATGGTTAATTTCACATTTACTTTACCATAGACCTTGGCCGGCTCCCCAGTAGCTGTGCGCAGGCTTACCCCACATAATGGTTCAATTGTTTTCTTGATTAAATCTGGCCTGACGATAGACTGTGATGCCCCGGTGTCTACAGTAAAAACGTACTTCTGACCGTTGATGTACCCCGAAGCAGTAAGATTGCTATTTTTCTGTTGTATTACAGATATGGAGATGGTGGGGCCCTCAGATGTGGGAGCTAGCTCTTGCCCCATAGTGCCAGCTCGTTTTAGTTTAAAGGTGATTCTTGTGATAATTGATGATTTGACTGCCGGTTATTTCTTTGAGGCGAGGCAGAGCTGGTTCGTTTTCTTGGTGCTTTGCAGTTTCGCTGAATATGACCCGATTTACCACAGTTATAACATTTTATTCTGGCTTTATTTTGCTTCTCATTAAACGCCTCCAAAACCTTTTTTAATTCGTCGACTATATTTCTCTCGTTATCAGAAACAACTTCAATATTTCGCACCTTGCATATTTGTGGCTTTGAAATTATTTTCGCCGTTTCTTGTGCCAGCGCGAATGAGACGGTTTCAGTAAATGATGGTTTAGGAGTGGCACAAACCGCGTGTTTTATTTCAGGATCGCGAATGCCATTGACAAATGCCTCTATCTTGAAATGGTCCAAAAACGGGCTGTTTTCCCCTGGATAAGTAAGCTGTAGCAAACGTTCGATTTCCAACGCAAAGTCTTGTAGTGTCTCATTGGGCTTCTGCACTCTACCACGCAATTCCATTCGGTATAGTTCCTTTTTATGTTCACCAGCGTACTTACGTTGTAGCGCCTCCATTATATCATCATAACTGTTTCTGTTACATGCTGGCACGCTTTCAAGAACTACTGCTGCATTTCCTTTTAGAGCCAATATCAACTCTATAGCTTTTTCTTCGTCGCTCCACATGTTTCTGATGGCAATTGTATCAAACTGGAACTTGAACACATTAAATGGTGTGCTGCCATCAAAACTAGGGGCCTTTATTCTACTAGAGGATTCTGGAATAATTCGCACCTGTCCATCTTGGCATTGAAGATTATTCATCTTTATTTCTAGATCATGTAGTTTTTTATCAACACCTTTGGCAATTTCATTCTCTAAATCTGACAGCTTTTTATCAACTTTATCAACGACTTTGGCTTGTATCTCTAGGCAGCTCTCTCTTAGTCGGTTAGCTTTTTATCAACGACGTTGGCTTGTATATCTAGACAGCTCTCTCTCTAAGGCGGACACCTTTTTATCGATGCCATCCACTCTGCTGTTTATAACTTCCGAAATTTGCTGAAGTTTTTCGTCTGTCGCTCTAGAAGTTTCTTGAAATTTCATTTCCATTATTTTATTTTCTTCTTTAACTTCAGCAAGAAGTTTCTCGTTATTTGCTTTAGACGTTTCTTGAAGTTTCATTTCCATTATTTTATTTTCTTCTTTAACTTCTTTAAATTGCTCCATCAAAGCAGCAAACATTGTGGATAAATCCATGCTTGTTGTTGCACGGGTAGAAACTTCCATTTCTTCTTTATATTCGAATTCGTAAGTCCCGATGTCAATATTACGCCGCTTGAATTCATCTATCAGCCTCTTTTGTAATTCTGCTTTATTACCAGCTGTAGGTAACTCCAACTTATTCAATTCTTTCTTGAGTTGCTCCACTTTTAACTCTTCAAACTTCATGACTGCTTATTATTTTGCAATCCCACTTCTGACACTAATTGTTACGTTTTTACCTTTTAAAAACGGTTGTTTATTTCCTTTTAAATAAACTTGTACTTTGATTGCAAAAATAATAGCAGTTTAGTAGTTTAAAAATTGTAACGACTCTTTATTTTATTTAAAAATGTACAACAACGCAGATTATAAGTCACTTTGTGTTTTAATACACACACGCTTAAATTACACGCTTTATACAGCACACTTTAATAATGTACAAGATTATACAGCCAAGGCAGTTAATATGTCTTTACTTAACGACGCTTCCAACCAGACTGACTCAATGGTGTTCTCACGGCCAATTTATATACACTGTATTGCCTACTAGATGTTTCTTGAAAGCTCTATTTCTTTCTACAATGTTAACGGACAATCTAGAGCTTTTGTAGGTAATGCCATGAGCATAAACACTTAGTGCTGCCACACTTAAAAAACAATGGTGACAGCTTTTTATTCAATGTTGTATGTTTAGAACTATGCTAATAATTTTTACAGCTATGTTAACTGCTGTTAACATAAACGGAAATGCCTAGAAGAATTTAGAAAGATTTAAACCAGCCGTTAAAACCGTTATATTTGAATTCAAGTACAATTTCGTAACAATATATATATAAGAATATATATATATATATATATATATATATATATATATATATATATAAATATATTCTTACCTCCTAGGCCATATTGCATTTTGTAATTCTGAATTCAATTATTTGTGTAAAAAAAAAAAATAATTGTTCAACATTGTTCAATTTTAAATATATTCAGCATATAGTGTTTTAAATTGATTTTTATACCCATGTCATATATTGTTTTTCAACAAAATGTCTATGGGCATAGATAGTCTAGTGGAAGTGTTCTGGATAACAAATCTTCAGAATCCATTTGAATTTTGTTTTAAATGGGCATATTTTTTGTGAAAAAAAGTTTGACAAGTGAATTCGAGCATGTGACATATTTATGTTTTTAAATGTAGCTGATAAGATGGCATATCATGTTTAGTGGAATTATTTCATAGAGCCCCAAAGTTAAAATTCTGAAATTCTGAAAGGTATTTTTTTCGAAAAAAAATGGTAGAAAACTAAAATGGAATTTACCATTTTGCATATCTCTTCTTTATTCATCCCTTCAACACAGATGGTCCGAGCGATCTTCATACATGACCAAGGATTTTTCGGGGAATCTTTATGTTACAAATTTCCGATATCATGGTTAACAGCATTTTATAAATATTAAGTATATTTCCAGATTAAAACAAAAAATTTTATAAGACTTAATTCCAATATGTTTATATATTTATGAAATATAGATTTTTTGAATAATATAAAAGAATCAGCCCAGCAGAATATAACACTAAACTGTTCAGATAATTCTGATTTTTAATATTTTGTTGAAATAATAACAATAATTTGTTAAAAATAAGCAAATTTATTGTGTATTTATGTAAAACCAATATAATAAAATATAATAAATATTTTAAATCTGTGACATAAATAACCTTAGAAATGATTTCTGGACCAAAACCATGTATATCTGAGTTATTGTTCGTAAAGCAGGAATGAAATCGGTGAGGCAGACCCCATTGAATGTCCTGTCTAATTTTGTTGTTGAAATACTAATATTTAAAATTCATAAACTTAAAATTGCATACTTTTTATGAGTAAAATTTTATTATTATTTTTAATATTAATTGTTTTGTATTATCCACTTTAAATTATCTTAAAAAAATCTTCCGACGTAAATCTATAGGGAACAACTTTAAATATTTTTTCCATAACAAGCTCAAAATTATAAATTTGAGACCTGTTTTGAGAAAGAAAGTTCGAAATTTGTTTTTGGAAAAATATACTAGACCCGAGATATTCAATATGTATCTTTCAAGTGCTCTTCCTATATCAGAATTGCAATAATGTAGTGTTTGGACACTCTACTGCACATATTAAACTAGAATTTATCACTGTGCTACAGTTGTTTCTCTCATATGCTAACAATGTGATATATACATTTCACAATGTTCCTACATAAATTGTTTATTGCCAAAATTATTTATTTATTAGCCGTCATAAAAATATGAAAATATTCGCAATTAAATATGAAAAATAAAATTTCAAAATATTTTATGATACAACTTTTTAAATGATTTAAATATGCATATATTATAAATATTAATTTTACAACAGATTAAATTCAATTAAATTTCATAAACACATTTGTACATTAGGGTGACAACTTTTTTTGACCTCAAAATATATCACCTTATGGTCAATATTGTCCTGATAATAAAAACCCAACTTTTAAGTCAATTTGGACTTCACTCACCGCGATTTCTAAACTTTTATGCTTTTATACATTTTTTAAAATTTATATTTAAAAAACATTATATAAAGATCTAATTATTTAAATAGTAAAACTTATTTATTAGGTGTAGATCAGTATCACTTTACTTTATAGTTCTTTTTCGCCTAAAAATGTGATATGTTTAAGTATTCGGAAGAAAATTACTCATAAAATATAAAGATCTCACTAGACATAAATTTAATACATTTTTGCACATATTTTTTTGCGAATTTGATAGAAATTGGTAGAAAATGATTTTACATTTAAATTAACATCATAAAATGTTAAGAAATTTAACAATTCAAGAGAAGTATATAAAATAAAAAAAGTTAACAAATTATTTTGTATATAAGTTTTATATTAACATGGCGATTTAACATAAATTGCATAGAAAATTTTTGTAAAATTATTTGATATCAAAGAAGACACTGAAAAATGTTCAAAACATAAACAATTTAGCGGAAAATGTAAATTTTGTAATACCGAAACAGTATTATTTATTGGTGCGTGAACTTCTTTTAAAGATCTCGAAAAATTAACATCATATTCCTTTATACTATTCTATACTCTAAAATACCATAGCAAGTGGTATTTTTGATTTGCAAAAATTGCAAAAAATTATAACCCTATTGTACATACATACACTTTAGTGTATATTAAAATTACTTTCATGTGTATACCTACTCATACATGCCCTACAGACTACGACACTAGTTTTGCGTTAATAGTTGCATATGTTACTAAGAATGTTATAGGTAAATAGTGGTTACCCAATATTCCACTTGCAAAGCGAATTTAACCTGGGGATATCATTGAAAATGGCTTAATTAAAACGGACTGCATTGGATATATTTATTGAGTTTTGTTCTTGAGTGGTAGAGGCTTAGTGATTTAGCAAGACCCCAATTGTTCAGGAGAGTGTAAAAACTGTTTCTTTCACACATATTTCAACATTTTGCAATACGATCTTCTACGATTTATTAATACGAGTAATACGCATACAAAACCTCACACATAAATCCTTTAACCCCATTATATGTGAAGTTATTGTAGACAACCCTTTTTTCTTAATAATTATGTGTTATAAAATATTCAGATAGCCCTTTTTGTTTAACGAAAATTAAAGGTGTTAAAAATTCGACAATGTATTAAATTGATGATATTTTATAAATCAAGAGATCAAAAGGAGAAGTTTGGTGGTTCGCAGGACCATCTACAAAGGTTACAACTGTAAAATAACAAGTGTGTCAAAAAAAAAATAATAATAATGAAAAAAATGCCTAAAAATTTTTCCAAAAAAAAAATTAAACTGATTGAAATTGTGTTAAGTTATTTATCAACAACTTGTATTTGTAGAGTTTTAACATTACAATCCTTTGAAAATCAAATAAAAATATGCAGATAGCACTTTTTTTTCTCAGATAGACTAAAAATGAAAATGCCAAATGCAGATAATACTTTATATTCTGTATATATATTTTTACTGCAACAATTTCCAAATGAAGAATATTTTTTTACTTGTATTTTTTAAAGGATGCCATGCGGCTCAAAAATAATTAGAATGTTAAATATGTTGCATTGAGCTAATCAAAAATCGACAGTTGACGCTTTTAAAATATATCTACTACTGTACATACACTAATGCACCCATCAGATGGAATATTTAATAATGATTAAGTAAAAATATCGAATAATTGAATTGACTTTTACGTATAGAAATATTTGAATTTATGAAGTGTGTACTTCACAACAAAAATTGTTGTATGGAATGGAGTCGACTTTGTATTACGTGCTGTTGTATTATGCTTTAAAAAATAATTATTTTATTATGAAACTGTTAAAGATATTTTAATTTATCTATGTGCTCTGAGTTTCTTTCTGATTATATAAAAATAATTTAAAGAACTTTCTCCGTTCCCTAAAATGTTAAGGTCATACAGCCAAACAACTAAACAAATATGTCTACTACAACAAATTCAAATTATTATCTTTGAAATGCATTTTTAAAGGGTCTGGCTTTAGTTAAATTATTCATTTTTAATTTATAAAAATATGCCTGGCAATATATCCTGGCAAATAAGTATTAAATTTTTTTGTAGTAGTTAAAAAACTTTCAATGCTAAATTTATTTTACACTTTATACGCAATTTAATTAAAACACCATTTAAATACAAAAACCATAATTTAAAAGCAAATATTTGACTTTATATTTTGCCCAGTATGATGTTGGTAGTAAACATAATTTTTATTATTGTTTTTTTTTTCTTTCACTCATTTCTTCACTAATACTTTCATTTATTGTGCCACTTATTTATTCCAGTGCTGCTTAATCATTTGAACATTTTTCTATTCATCATAGCATAGAAATAATTTTACAAATTGGTAATTAAATGTACTTATGAATGGGTTCCCTATTAGTCGAAAAATTAATTAGTAATAAATTGTTATTAAAATTCAACTATAAATCATAGATTTTATGCCACTACAACAAGAACAAAGCAACTAAAAAATCATCGACTGAATAAGTGCAATGAATGAGAATCATTTTATATCGAAATAACCATAATTAAATTGTTGCTGTTCGGTTGAAATTGCCATAAATTTTAATCACTATCAAAATGTTGTGTAATAACTTGTATTAGGGTGCCCACTTTTAAATGGAAAATTCTGTTACGGCACTAGATATGCCTATCAAAGACCTTTCATATGATACCAAATTGTATATTGTTCCATTGGAAGAAATATATGTAACAATTATCTAAAAACCTGAAATATTGTATCTTTTGCCTGTCCCGCTCGCAAAAGATAATGTCAGGACAAAAGCTTTGAGAAAAGGTATCTTAAACTGAAGTAAATTTTATATTTATGGTAGAGAAATCGAGAAACCCTAATGCACAAATATATTTTGAGAAAAAAAAAAAGATTATTGCCTACTAGGAATTTGAAAATAGATAATGAAAAAACAATGCTCAAGAACGTCTTAAATTACATTTCTATAATTAAAGTTAGTGCCAAAACATTAGAAATTCGAAAATTCTAAGAATTTGTTTAATTCAAATTTTCACATCTTAAAATACAAGCTTTGACAAATCCACTGCAAAAAAAAATTATTAATTTATGGCCATTTAAATAAATATGCTAATCACCTTTAAAGCTATAGAATTGCACAGTTCTCAAAATAAAAACGAGAAAGTTTTATTTTATATGCCTCTGCATCCTCCTCTATATATATATATATATAAGTAACAAATAGAATAATGTATAAAAGATCTATGGTTGTGTTGCTAGCGCGTTCGACTATAACATATACATGACAGTTAGAATTCTTTAAATAAACAAATTCGAAAGAAATATATATATATATATATATATATATATATATATATATATACATATATATATATATATATATATATTATATTATTTCTTTGTAGATTATTCTATTTGCTATTCCAACGGCAATCGATAGCATTTAGTTAATGTAGTAAAACCTTTAAGGAACTTTGGAGTATCCTAAGAGATCACTTTGGTCTGGTCGATGTGAAAATCAATTACATGTGTTAAAATATTCTGAAGTAATTTTCTTCGCCAAATTATAAATATTATATATAGCGGTTCCTAAAGGCAAAAAATAAAAAATGGTGCCTTAACGCGTCTCCTTAAGTAAGAAAAATACCATCTCAGAAAAATCATTTTGTAAAAATTGGTTACAAAAATTTAGATAAATTTTAAAATTTTTATATTTCCTTTGAAAATCAATTATTCATATTTTAAAATGTGACATATAAAGCCCAATAAAAATATTTAAAATATCTCAAAATATTTATACAATATTAAAAACTACATTTTGAGAATTTTTTTGTGGTTTTATTTTGCAAAATTGTTCTTGTATTATAATTCATAAATTAATAACAGTACTGATTAATAATATATTTATTTTTGATTCACGTGATTCAGGTTATCATAAAAGTAATGATTATCCAATGGAATTATTGACTTTAAGTCTTGTAAATTTGTATATTTTTTTGCCACGTTATTTATGAAAATAATGAAAATTATTAATGATGAAAAATAATGAAAATTATTAATGATTTAAAATTTTGGACTACATCTTTGAACCTTTAAAAAAAAATCTGGTTCTTTATTTTTTAGGAGAGTAAAAAATAGAAGAGTCGTTATAGAAAGACGTTTTGTTATAAGTTATTATATTATATTATTTTGTTCCATTCCGTGCTGTTTATGAAATAAAGGTAAGGATATCTAGAAAGTGCAAATAATTTATATTTCGCATTACCTTTGCACGTTTTATTTCTCTAAAAAAAATTTAACCGTTTTTGAAGTTTATCGCAGTTTTTATTTAAATATAACTTTTTCAAGAAAGTGTTTTTGGTATTTAAGATATGTTGCTTACACAGAAAAAATTTTGTGCATAAATATAAAAATTTACTTTCATTGATTTTAGTTCATAATATTTAAGAATAATGTCTTAAATATTAACACTTTTTTAAATTGTTTGAAATGAATCAAAAGTCAGGAAGACTTAAACAAATTGTTTAAACTTTCAATTTGTAAATGTATGTTTGAAATTTTCTTTGGAGAATTTTTAGTTTTTAATGATTTTTAGAAGAATATAAATGATACATGTGCTATAGAATGGCAGCAAATTTATGCAAATTTCTAAAAATTACCTTAACATTAACAGCTTTTTATTGTAAAGTTAATATTTAAAGGCATTTATTGTTAACATTTTCATGTACAACTATTTTTATTTATCATTTGAATCAAATCTAATAAAACTAAATTAAAGTTTTATCAAAATTTTTGCAAAATGCGTAAAATTTTTATTGAGTGCAATTTAATAATATCTATAAACAAAATTTTATTTTTTTTTTGATGAAAAAAATTTGGGAAAAATGTCATGTTCGATTCATAATATTTATGAAAAAAAAAATTTTAGGTTTTAAGATTTAAGATTTAGATTGAAGTAAGTATAGTAAGTATATGTTAATTTAGCGGTAAGTATAAAATAATGTTTAATTCACGTTGGATTTTTGATGACTAATTTCTTCAAAAGTAAAAAAGATGGTTAGTAGCAATATCCCTTAAGGCTTCGGCTAGTTAGCGAAAAACCGTTGTTGGAATTGTTCTAGCTTATTTGCTGCAAATTCAAATTTGCATTATTTTTTTTTATGTTACAGTTTATATTAATTAAGGATGCTAATTAATATAAAAATTATAACTTTCAGTTATATATAATTTAAGTTTCCGAACAAAGTTGGACTTGGCGCTGCACTTGGTGTTAGGCAATATTTGCTGGTGGTTTATGGGAACACAATGCATGCGCTAACGACCGTGTAGCTTTCACTATTATCTTTGTATCTGTTGTTGCGGCAAGGCTTGATTGACGACTGCATTGTGGTTGATATATTTTCTAATTGGATTATTGCTTATTTTGTGTAATGTATTTTTGTCGACGGCAACTTTGAGCATTATTCACACGTTGACTTGGATGAAGCAAAGTATGATGGAATCTGTCACAGACTCGACAAGTGTCCATCGAAGAATAACTGCGCAAATTGTGGTTTCTTGTTTATAATGTTGAGTGCGTATTATGAGAAGTCTATAATATGATGTAGGAGAAATAATTATAAAAACGTGTAGAGAGTTATATATAGATAAATGATATATTTTGAGAGTTCTGCTCTATGAATGTCATTAAGGGAGTTCCTCTCAGGAAATGACCTGAGTAGGGGCAATAAGATCTGAGGGGTCTTCTGATATTGCAGATATTGGGCAGGGTTCTAAGTGTATGGCTTTTATACTAAAACAAAATCGATGCAAAATCGATGCCTGTTATTTAAAAGGGTAGCGATAGATTGCATCTCTCAGGAGGTAAGAGAGCCACGACTATTGCTTGTATATTATACAGGTCTTGCATTGACGTATACCTTTTTAATACGTGTTTAATATAAAATAGGTTTTAATATAGTATTTACAAGATTTTTTAGGCCAATCTGGTAGAGAATTGATTAACCATGATGGTCCATGCCACCAAAGGGAGTTGTGGGCGAGATCTTGTGGATTACTCCCACGTATTCCTAGGTCTGCAGGATTGTCATGAGTTGGTACTTGTTGTCATACTATATTTGGTGTAAGGCGATGAATTTGAGCAATTCTATTGGCAATATATGTTTCCCATGTTGAAGGCAGCTTGAAGAGAATCCCAGTAAAATTGATGAATCGGTCCAAAGATACATTTCTTTGCAGTGGAAACGTAAAGAGTTTTGTTAGTAGTAAAGCACCGTTGAGTTCTAACCTTGGGAGGCAAACTGAATTGGAGCCAATTTATATTTTGCCACTAATAAATTAGTAAATATTATGTGCGTGTGGGTTTCGCTTTTTATAAATAGTGTTGCACAATATTGAGGCATCTGAAAAGTCGTGAATTTGAATATTGTTTGACGGAATATATTGTACCCAATAAAAGTAATGATGTAGATTAAATTTTCATGAAATCTTAAAAAAGCAATTCCATTTATGTAGAGAATCTTGTGAAACGTATTTGTCCCAATGTAATAATTATTGTTTCATCAAAATTTTTGCTAGGGAGCAAGCCATCCCACGGGGTCAAACAATTTTGCACCAGAGGAGATAATCTCCTAGGGAGAAAAAGTATACGTAAATGAGTCATTAAGTGCAATCTACTTGATACCAAGAGTTTTGGTAGAGCTTGCCTTATTAAAGCAAAGAAAATCAAGATTATAAGATCTTCTTTTGGTAAATGGGAGAGAAACTTCGAAACATTAGTAATCTTTTTTAGTGGTGCTGTCAGAGTTTCTTTTTTTGTATGACCGCCTGAGAGAATATCATAAACGTAGGTTTCTTCATGTGAGATTGTAAATGATTTAGGGTATTTTGATTCTATATCTATAGCAAGTTGTGATAGAGTACAAGTTGCGAGAAATGGTGTTCATTTCAATCCAAAAGAAAACTTTTACTGGGTTATCTGGTTGATTTTGAAATAAAATTCTCTGATAGGGTCTATCGTCTGGATGCACGAGAATTTGGCGATACATTTTTTATAAATCGCCACTGAATACAAAAGAACATTTCCGCCAGTTTAGTATTATTGTGATCAATTCGTTCTGAAGGATTGGACCTGATTAAAGTATATCGTTAAGTGAAAATTGAGATTTAGTTTTTCTTGAATGATTAAATATGGTCCAAACTTTTGTAGATTTTTGCTCTGGGTGCACTACTATATGATGTGGTAAGTAATAAGAATAATATTTGCCTAGAGATACAAATTTATGATAACTTGTACCCCCACGTAGTCAAAAGTTAAGTATTCTCCTAGAACTGCATTATATTGGGAGTGATTTTTGGACAATGTTTTCTCGATATAAAGCGAGATGATCCAAGAAAGATTTCATTGGGAAACTGGGTTCTGAATGGTAATCTTACTATACATCATTACGAGTGGTTATTTGGGAATAGAAATTTTCATCTTTGTATGAACGTGTACGCTTTAGTGGAATTTCTTCTTCCTAAAACTTTTTTAGGAAGAAGAAAGGTTTCTAATGTTCTAACTTCGGTTGGGAAAGGTTGAACGATTTCCGTTTTCATAGGATCACTGCGTACCCATTCAAAAATAGTGATGTATGCAGAAGTCTTGCCGCAAATGTTTTGCTTTATACCATCGATATTAACAAAATACTCATAGTCATTCTCTAAAATTAGACCTACCTTGAAGATTTATTGCAAGTTAGATCGGCCAGATGTAATTCTTTAACAAATGGGAGACGTTTAGTCAATTTTTTTAAGGCTATGGCTTTTATAGGAATTTTAATATTTTTTCTTTTAGCATACAATATGAGTTCACATTCTTTACTTGCAGCTTGTTTTGACCCTAAAATGTTTTATGAAAATACCATTTTTTTACGAAAACAAATAGTTGTGTTTTATTTGAAATTAAATTCTTGAATGAAAACAAATTTATAAAATTCATATACTATATGTTTTTGTACAAATTATTTAAACAAAGTAAAAACATATCATTTCCTCCTCGCCTATTTAAAAAATGTAGCTATGGTGTATAGCGATCAGGTTTCCTTTTAAATCGAATCGATTTGCATGTGGTTCTTCTATTTCTAATGGAAGTTCTATAGTTGCTAATTCTGGTTCTAATAATTCTAACGGTAGTTCATTCGGAGATGCTCTAGGACAATCCGGATTACTAATAACATCATTTAGAATATGGCTGTTTCCATTGCGGGGTTGTAAATTTTCTACAACTGGGAAATTCTGTTGTGTAGGTTGGATCGATTCTAATAAAGATAGAGTTAATTGGGATATATTTTTAAAGTTAGATATATTCAGTAATTTATTTATTATTTATTATACTTCAATTAGAAACATCATATTTCCAAGAAGTTTTATTATTTTTCCAGGGACCCATTTATCCCCTTCCGAAAAGTTTCGATACAAAACATTATCATTAATTCAGATTAAGTCAGATTAAGGGATTTTTCCTCAAATTGGGGATTGCTTTTGGGAAGTGGGGATGAAAAATTTAGTTTGAGGATTAGGCGATTTGTTGGAGATAAATTTCACGTTTTGGGATTTTTTGTAGATTTTTTGAGGATTTCTATTTTATTTCCATAATTTTTCTTTTTAACTCAGGCAAAATTAAATAATAATAATAATATTCCGTTTGTATTAATCGAGCATGAGATATGAGTAGTAGGAGTCAAAAGAGATATTAAGGTGCGAGGTTGTCGACCATGTAAAAGTTCTGCTTATGATTTTCTACAAGATTTTATATAGATATGAGATATTACAGCTCCAATCTTTTTTCTTCTCATATAAAAATTTGATTTTTCTTTCTTAATAAATTAAATGGACCACAAATTGTTGAAAAAAATTTAATGAACGAACAATAATAGTTAACTTTTCCCAAAAACGACTGGAGTTCTGCAAGGTTCTTTGGTCGAGGAAAATTTCTAATTACTTCTGTTCCCTTTTCGGATTATTGAGTTCCAGAAGAACTAATTATATGATCAAGATATTCTATCTTTTGTTGCACAAAAGAGCACTTTTTCAAATTACATTTAAAACGAGTTAAAAGAAGTTTAAGATTATACATATGCTCATCGTCATTGGAACCTGTACAGATTATGTCGTCTAAATAATTAACACTGCCTGGTATTCCCGGAATGGTTTGCTCAATTAACCTTTGGAAAATCGCTGGCGCACACCAAATGGTAAACGTTGGCATTGGTATAAACCCAATGGTGTGTTTACTACTAGTAAATTCTTAGATTATTCATCCATTTCGATTTGTAAATACGCGTCAGATAAATCAATTTTGGAAAAAAGTTTCCCATTCTTCAAATAATGGAATAAGTTTCGGATTCTCAGAATAGCATATTTTTCTACATTAATTTGAGTCAAAATACGTATTTTCTTATTTGGTTTAGGAAAGAGGTGAAGCCCACTGGCTAAACTTAATTGGTTTCCAAATACATAATTTGGTTAATCTGTCAGCTTCGTCTTTGTATGTACCAGATATGGCGTAAGGAATTGGTCTTGATTTGAAAAGCTTAGGTCTTGCATTCGGTTTCATATAAATATGAGCTTTCATTACATTACAACGACCTAATTCCTGAGAAAATAAATCTTTAGTAAATTCTTAGATTCTTCATCCATTTCGATTTGTAAATACGCGTCAGATAAATCAATTTTGGAAAAAAGTTTCCCATTCTTCAAATAATGGAATAAGTTTCGGATTCTCAGAATAGGATATTGTTCTACCTTAATTTGAGTCAAAATACGTATTTTGTTATTTGGTTTAGGAAAGAGGTGAAGCCCACTGGCTAAACTTAATTGGTTTCCAAATACATAATTTGGTTAATCTGTCAGCTTCGTCTTTGTATGTACCAGATATGGCGTAAGGAATTGGTCTTGATTTGAAAGGCTTAGGTCTTGCATTCGGTTTCATATAAATATGAGCTTTCATTACATTACAACGACCTAATTCCTGAGAAAATAAATCTCTAAATTCATTACAAATTGTCTCAATTTCGAAATTTTCCTCTAATCGAAATATTTGCACTGATATAAATTCGTCGTACCAATTTAAATCATGTTTTTTAGTGATTTAAACTTATTTAAATTTATAATAGATCGACTGGCTTGCGTATTAAATTGAAATTGTACTAACTGACCATTAAACTCAACATCTTGTTACCATATCTTTTTATAATATCATCAATGACATTGCAACGTTGGTTAACGTGGCAGCTCGAAGATCGTACGAGCTATCAAGTAGAATCACTAAGACACCGTTTCGAGAGGACTACACCACTCGCCAGGAAATGAGCAAAGTTGAAGGCTAGTAGAAAGTATAAAAAAAGAAAAAACGAATTGATTGCAACTAACTAGTAGCGTTGAGGTATTTAATAAGGTCCCTAAGTCTAGTATCTATTGTCTCAGAGATGTTGCCTAATACATGTTTTCCAAGGAATTTGTGTCTAGTTGAGTTTAGGGTTGGGAATTCGCATAGAAGTTTAAAGACCATTTTCTTCTTGTCGTAACAATGAACATTGTCACAGCTGCGACAATGTTCATTAAAAGGAACATTTATTCTGCTAACATGTTTTCTAATCTTTCAATAATCTGTGAACACTGCTATCAGTCTCAAAATGTCTACGTTTATGACTTAGAAGTTGCAACGAGCATTTTTCATTGTACGTAGGCCATGTTTTCTTCGCAATTCTACATTCAGCTATTGTTATCCATCTATTATTTGCTTTGTCGAGATAGTGTTCGAAAATGTGCAGCTGACTTAGCCTGAACAGTTCTTTCTTACACTGTTTGACTAAAATAGAGGTTTTTGTATGAGTGATAGAATCGCCGCTTTGCTATTAACAAATTTGCCAATATTTCCCTGAATATTTCTATCACTAAGTTGTTTTCACGCTTCTCTGATTTATTTCGGAAAAGGCAGCTGAGCCAACACCGCATTTCATCTTAGAGCCATCGGTGTATATTTAATTGTTGTAATGTACCAAAATGTTTCCCATTTTCCATTCACTTCTGGCCTTACTACTGCCGTGTACACCCACTTAGTGAGTTTTGGACTTAAGCACCATTTTATACTAAACATCTTACGATATTATTAGTATGCAACTATAGCCTTACTAATCCATGATAACTTACTTACTTACTTACTAAATTCCCATGATAACTTAGAGTCCAAAATAATGCCAGGTATTTTGCATTGTTTTACAAGGTGAGTGCACAGTTACCTAACCGTGACAGTCTGAAGTTTGGTATTTTGGTTTTTGTGGTGAAGAGAACCAATTTCGTCTTGTTAGAGTTTACTCCTGGTCAACTTCCTGTGACCCAGTTTCTGAGCGTCGCCAAAGCATTGAACATGATATCACTTATCACGTTCAGAAATATTCCTGATACCATTATCACTACATCGTACGCATAAGCAACGACTTTAACTTACCTGTCATCCAATGTAATTAGGATGGTATTTATACGATAATCTACAACGTCGGCGATATTATAACACCCTGAGGTCCCCGTCTTACTTGTTTTAGCTTCACACTATTGCCCAGATTTGCTATGACTATCTTCGTCTTTAACATCGAAAATAGCCAGTGATGTCATTGTTAAAAGCACCTTCTATGTCCAAGAAAGTTGCCACTGTATATTGTTTAAATTCAAGTGATCATTCTATACTTCTTAAAACTTTGTAGAGAGCTGTTTCTGTAGAGCGACCCTTTAGATAGGCATATTGGCTTCCGGAGAATCCTAAAATACTCTCAAGTCGCTGTCTCTTATATGTAGATTAATGAGTCTTTCATGAGTCTTTCAAGAGTCTTTAAGCTGTCCTTTGCTGTCTCGTGATTTCTCTTTCCAATTTTGGAAATTAATACTACCTTTACTCTCCTCCAGTTCAGCGGAACGCATATGAGTGACAGGCAGAATTAAAAGATTCTATGAAGCCAGGAAATGATGTTTGTCATTGTACTTTGTAGCATATGCTGTAAAATGCCATCAGGTCGGGGTGATTTGTATGGAGTGAAACTATCAATCACCCATGACATTCAATATTGTGAATTGTTTTGACATGTTTCCCCTTCAGTCACATCTTTGTATCCTGAAAAATGTGTATTGAGTAAAATGTCCAGTGATTCTGCCAACGATTCCTTTTAACGAAAGTAGGATTCGAATTTGGTCAGATTCCTACTCAGTCTTGCAGATTCACTTGTGTTATCGATCGATGCACAGAAGTCTCTCCATGAATTTTTTTTGCCGATTTTATTGCTTTTTTATAAGGTTTAGCTTATCATGGTATGACTGTCACGATTTTCTACTATAGCTAATATTAAAAGCCTTGCGTGTTTCTTTACATAGCCTTGAGAGTTCCGTATTCCATCGAGGAGGGTAAATCTTTTGTTTAAGGGTAAGATACATGAAAGGCCTTGACGATCGTCTTACAAAATACATCTTCCATAAGTTCGAGATCTGCAGCTGTATCTTCAACTGCTGCATTCTCTTTAGTTTGTCTTTCAGGATCCAACTGAAGTTACTTCGTCTGGCGGGGGTGATTTGTCGTGCGCCATATAGCTGGATGCGATCAAGAAACTCCTGTTTTGCGTGATTGATCCTTGCGAATGTAAGGTCTGCTGAACTATACTGCGTACAAAGTAAGATACTAATATGTATTTTAGCTATGATACATAATCATCCCAAAGTATAACTTTAAGCCCGCCTTCTCTAACTCAACTCAGTCTTTCTCTGAGATGGCAAGAATAAGGCAGGTATTATTGTCACCATGATCATCAGTGCGGATGACCGTCCAGAAGTCCATGGAGATACTGGGATTCTATAGCTTCAGGCGCTATTTCTGACCATCTGCTCAGTTTCGGTAATCAGATTAATGTAGCCTTACCTCAGAATGTCTTTCTAACTCTTTTTTCTTATGCGTTTCTCCCTCGACTGATCGTCTGACTTGTCGTCCGGCAGAGGAGTATTTTGCTAAGGGTTATGTGCTGACAGCGGTGTACTGTGGCTTTCGCTCACACTACCAGAGAGTTCGACCAGCGTCTCTTGACTTGAGGCCAGAAGGTCCTTCTCCGAACATTTTTGTTTTTAGAATTTCATGTGTGCATAAGTTGATCCCACGAGTGAGCACGTAAGGGGATGGAACATCCATGCAGAGACGGCATACATGACAGGAAAAAAAAACTTACAAGCTGTCCGTGTCCTGGCACCGTAGGGGAGCTGTTAGTGACTAGTCTTCTTTAACCATTGATTATTCATTCATTTTCTCAGCACTGCTTCCAACCACCTTAACCTTACAAGTAGGGTGTATTTAATGTAATAACTGCGTGGCAGAGATGAAAAAATAATACTTTAATTATTTTTGTTTTATATACATATTACATTTTCTATTTTCTTCTTATAGCTTTTGAATTTAAATAGTTTTAAATCAGCGCAACGTGAAGATTTTATTCTATCTTGTCATTTATTTCTTGTTTTTTTTTAACTGTTATATTTTCAAATCAAATTATACAGAAATTATGTTTTAATAAATTTAAAAAAATAACAGTTTTGTGAAAAAGAGCATAAATGGGCTAAAATCAAAATTTCTTTAGAAAAGAAAAAAGAAACATATAAGCAACATTTTTAACATTAATGAACCATTTGGAACGGACTTCTCAAAATGTTAATGGCAAACTGTTTAAATTAAAATGCAGGTTATGGAGATTACATTATGAACCTCGATCAAAAATTGTCCAGTTCTTTCAACACTTTTTCACTCAAAACATTTTTAATTGTTGATAATAAAGTTTCTTTACGAATTATTAAGATCACTGGATAAATTTGTCTTCTCCCTAGTCTTTTCACAAATATAGGGAGAATTTAGTACAAAAATTGGCAAGAAGTGAAATTTAAAAAAAATTAACGTTACTCCATTAAAATAATAAAAATAAAAAAAGAGGAAGAACGACTAGAAGAAAGTTGTTAAAAGTGCTAATTTGCGCGTTTTATTGTTTCGGGCGAAAAGATATTTTTCGCGTTTGGACTACTAAAAACGGGCTAAATCTAGCCCTAAAATAGCTAAGTTGACATCACTGTTTAAAAGTGAAGATTTTTTTTCAATATTTTTAATTGCTTATTATTTAATTATTTTATTGCTTAAAAAGAGCAAAGCACAACTTTTTCTCTTCAAATTATTCATTTTATTAGCAAATAATATTATAACCACATACTAGTAAAGAGCACTATTTAAATTAAATAGTAAGAGGGCAATGACTTACTTGATCACAGGGGAAGACTTATTCTACAATTTTAATTTAAGGATCTAAATTTGTAACCAGTGTTGCCGTTTTAGTTATTTTTAACCAAAATTGGTTATTTGATTTTCCAATGTAGATATGATAACTTTTTTCCATTTTTGTTACTTTTTTTAAATCAAAATTTTACTTTTATTAATTTTAAAAATGCTATTTACTCTTGACAACAATAAAAAACAATAAAAAGAGAATGTGCTATAACTTCTCATTACAATTTTAACTGACAATGAAGAAAACAATTTAAATCAATAGAAAATATAGATTTTCTAATATTTAACCAAAAAGTGAAATGGATTGGGAGATTTTAGTAAGAAAGTCTGACGATGTAACAAACAACCTAAAAATTTGTAATTACAATACAAATTACTATAAAAAACAATGTATATATTCGGTGAAGACCGACTATTTGATATCCCACACTATGGATGCTATGTTTATTTAAGACAAATTTTATTAACATATTAACATTTATGTGGAATTTAAGTAATTTTTACTGATTTTCGGGAGAGGACCTTTGAAACTGAATGCCATATTTTATATAGGTACATACAAATTTGTGCAGAATTCTGTAGAAATACGCCGATATGTATTATTTAAGATATTTCAAAATATTACTTCAAGAGAACATTTATTTGGGGATTAGTTGAAATAATGATCCAATTTCAACCAGTTAAAGAGATTCTGAGTCGATTCGTATACTTTAAGGGGTTTCCCAATATGGGGCTGTAAAGAATAAAAAATGTACCTTGTGTAGTTATTTAAACTGTGCAAAACAACATAATTAAATGATAATACAAATTTAAAAAGGGCATCACATTATTTTATTTTTTAATATTTATTTTTATTTTATTTTCATTAATGTAATAAAAGTGTTCTATCATGTATTTTCAATTGGACCACAATTTCTTTTTATAATTTTTAAATTAACTTATTTAAATTTAATATATGTGAGTGCTTTGGTACATGAACGATTGATATTGAATCTTTTCGCTTAACCTCTTTAGATTTCAACGCTTCCAAAACATGGAATTCATATTACACAATAAGATTGACTAAGTCCCTATAAGAAATAACTCTACTTTGTATTATTTTTCTCTAAACACATAATTGTACAAATCAACCTTATTTTCTATTACTGCTCGACACAGATGTTTTGAAATTCTAAACTTATTACAAACTGTTTTGCTTTCGACATCAAGTCATAAGGACGTGAGAATAATTAAATTTTTATTATTAAACTTTATATTCCGACCCCCTATAAAATTGGATCAGAGACCACATTGCTCTTTTTCTCCTAAAGACTAACTAAAGTTTATGATTAATACGCAAAGTATTTAAAACCTGGATATATATATTTAAATTATATTAATTTTTATATAATAACTTTTAACTTTTAAAATTTAGTTATTTTTTTTAACTATCTTCTTCTTTAAAAATTTTGTTTTATATTTTCCTTTTCAAAATCAAATGATATTGTTGTTGTTATTATTATATATTCTTTTATATATATACATATATATACATATATCTGCTAAAGTAAAGTTCAGCAAAAAATAATTTTTTGAGCAACCAAATTTCACTATGTTATAGATGATGGCAAAGAGGATGTTGTTGAAAATCAAAGGGGGAACCAATCTATAATATAGAATAAATTATAATTATTCTTTAATTAATTTTTGGGAGAATTGTATTTTCAGGGCAATTAAAACAATAAGGTTTTATTCAGTTTTTTACTAGACTTAGCTTTTAATATTTAAATTGAAGTATAGGTAGTTATGTGAATTAAGGTAGGTATATAGATTTAGCGTTAAGTATAAAATAATTTTTAATTCACGACGTATTTTCGGTAAGTAATTTATTCAAAAGTAAAAAAGATGTTTAGTAACAATCAACAAAAAATAAAAAATAAATAAAAAAATAGCAAAAGCATCGGGCTTTTAACGAAAAAATGTTGTTGGAATTGTTCTAGATTATTTGCTGCGAATTGATATTCGCATTACCAATAAAAGCTTTTTTTATGTAACAGATTACGTTAATTAGGGATGCTAATTAATATAAAAACTATAACTTTCATTTATATATATATATATATATATATATATATATATATATATATATATATATATATATATATGTAACTTAAATTTCCGAACGAAGTTGGGCAACTAAAAAAAATATATATATCTTTTAAATAGCCCAAAAACGAAAAATAAAAAACAGTGTTAGAATTAACTTTTGGGTTTAAAATGAATATTATAGAAAAAAAAAAACACAAAATTAAAGAGTTTGACATGAAAAAAATTGGAAATCTGCAGATAGCAGAATATAAGCCCTCGGAATGTATATAAAGAAATTATTTTCCGCCCCCGGTATTCATGTGATAAATTTTTAAATAGTATAGCTACTTTAAGAATTTATTCTGAAATAAAAAAAATGTTTCATATTTCTCTTCAAAATTTGAGTGATTTAATATGAGGAGGCTTTAAACAATAACTGTAATATTTTGTAATTAAAAGTCCTTCTGGTTTGAGATTATTATTCATTTGATGACCATATTGAAATTACATTGTTAAAATTTTGAAATTATATATATATAATTGTTAATATATTAATTACTCGTAGGTTTCTTTATAGTAAGCCTAAAAAGATACATCCTTTTTCGAGTCATTATTTTCAGATAAGATACTCTCCCTAAAATCAATTCATATTAGCTCCTACATAGAATAACCAAACTGAATATATCTTCTCAAAAGTCGCGTTAATCACGTATTAGGTACGCTAGATTTTTGTTGCAAATTGTCACAAAATCTGGTTATTTTGCATATTATGCGTCGTACGTGTTTAGATGATATGACAACATTTAGCGAAATTTTTAGTAATATATTATAGTATTCTATTCGTTTTATTCGAATATACGACATAAAAATATTGAAACTAATTCAGATTTGAACAGTTAGTCGTAAACATTTATTAGTCTTACAAACGAAATTTGATCGAATGGTTATCTTAGTACGTAATATTGATAACCTTTATTTAAATTTAATTAAAATACATCACCTTAAAATTGTTTTATAAATTTATGTTTATATTTATGAAAAAATCAAAAATACATATTTTTCTAAATTCTAATAATTTTTATTTCTTTATTTTTTTTATTTTTTTTTTTTTTTTTTTTGAGAAATCTTTTATATTTTCTAAATAAAAGTTCAAACAATAAACAAAATTAAAATCACTTTTTTTGCAACCTATATACACATATATCTAACAACAATGTTTAACGATAACATATGATGCAAAGATGTAGTATCTTTGCAATATGAGTATAATGCAATATGAGTATAAAAATAAACATATTGATAATTAAATATGTAGTATATGTTGTATTTATGCAAATATGTATATAAATATGTACGAAATAAAATTCATTCAGTTTTTCACTCAATATACAAATATATAATATATAGAAATAAGTAACTTGCCAATCCAGTCTAACGCACTCTATTCTACGGTCACAGATTTGGCCAAGTTACGCGGGCAATCAACATCACAGCCACGTAAGACAGCAATGTGATAAGACAACAACTGCATAGGAATAACGGTAAGAATACCTTGGAGACAGTCAACAGTGCGTGGGACTTCTAAACTACGGGAACAGAATGATTTTGTTTCTTCATCGCCTTCTTCGCAAATGATAATGGGACAGCCTTTACGTGAGGTAACTTGTTGCAAAGCGTTCATACACTTGACATAGACGGGATCACGTAAAACAATCATAAGAACAGGCATGGAGTCATCAACCAGCGCCAAGGGACCATGTTTAAGTTCACCAGCCATAATACCTTCACTGTGCATGTAAGTTAATTCTTTTACTTTCTATAGAAGAGAATAAGAAAAGAAAGACGTTATTTTCATTGTGATTAAATTTGTTTATTGATAAACTCACCAAAGCACCTTCTAAGCAGGTGGCAAAGTTGTAACCACGACCCATAATCAAAAGCGACTTATGTTGATATAAATTCTTGGCCAATTCTTGTACTTGAGAATCCAATTTCAACACTTGACGAATCTGATCCTCTAAATTGAGCAAGGCATCAATAATTTCCAAACGTCTCTGTTGCAAAGACAAACGATCCTCAGACATAACCAAGGCGAACATAACCAACGAAATAAACTGAGATGTATAAGCCTTAGTAGAAGCAACACCGATTTCGGGACCGGCATTAATATGGACACCACAGTGAGATTCACGACAAATGCTACTACCGACAGTATTCGTTACGCCAACAATCAAGGCACCACGTTGTTTGCAATAACGCAATGCCATCAAGGTGTCAGCTGTTTCACCGGATTGTGAAATAAAGAAGCATACATCATCACGGAAAATGGGTGTGTTACGATCTAGGAAATCTGAAGCCAATTCTACCATAACAGGCAATTCGGTAAGTTCCTCTAAAAGTTGACGAGTAGCCACAGCACTGTGATATGAAGTGCCACAACCAATCAACATCAAACGGCGACAACGTTTAATTTCTGGAATGTATTCTTTAATGCCACCCAGGACTACCGACTTGGTATCGAAACGCACACGACCACGCATGGTATTGACCACGGATTCGGGCTGTTCAAAGATTTCCTTCAGCATGAAGTAGTCATAGTTGCCCTTCATAATTTGTTGGATTTCCATTTTCAAGGTGGTAATTTCACGGGCATGGGGATCGTCAGTGCATTTTTTAAGACGGTGAATACTTAGAGCACCATCACGTACAGCAGCTACATCATCGTCCTGCAGGAAAATAAAATAAAAACGAATTTTCAATAAGAAACAATTAAAAGAAAAAAAATCACATTATCATTTACCTCCAAGTAGATAACACGGTTGGTGTGCTCAATGACAGCTGAAGCATCCGAAGCAAAGAAATACTCAACTTCCTTATCCACAGGCATAAATTCCGAGGTACTTTCAGAACGTGGCAACACTGATAAATCACGATTTTTCAAATGTTTACGATGATCTTTTTTATTAATGTCAAATTCAATAATTTGATTTTTTGATTTTACATGATGATTGTTGATGATGAAAAGTAGCAGAAATTGTGTGTGGTGACGGTAGAAGAATTATAAGGCAATTGTGGTTATTAGCATTTGGATGTGGATGTATTGATTTATTTATTGTATTTATTATAAGAGAAGCATTAAGTATTTGATGTATTTGAAATGGTATTTACAGCATCATCAAATATCATTAGATGTGAATATGATATATAACAAACAATACGTACGTTACGTCGTCATACCATTTTCGAATAGCATTTTTATTTAATATTTATTGCATTTGTATTTCAATAATTGCATAATCCATAATCCGTAAGTAGATTTATAATATTTGTTCATCGATGGGTAGTCAAATAGATTTTTATTTATTTAATAGTATATTTTATATATATATATATATATATATATATATATATATATATATATATATATATATATAATGATATTAAAATGATAAATTAGCATTAAAATTTAATTTATAAAGATATGCATACTTGTATTTAAATAAAACTCTCTACAAATTAAATTATTCAAATACCATTAGTTTAATATAATTTAAAAATATTTAGTACATAAATGTTATTAAATAATATACATATTTAGCAAAATATTACATACATATAAATTTTAATTAAATAAATGTAAAAAGAAACAAATACATACTATACATATAACCAGACACCTTGTTAATACACTTCAAACTAATTAAATAATGCATTGTGTGGAATACAGTAAAAAGGAAAAATATACATACATGTATTTCTGATATTTTCAAGTTTAAATTAAATAATTGCATTATATGATTGAAAATGTTCTTGCTCTAGATGATGAAAGATAAAAAATGTATTTCTTTAATAATAGAACCATTTATTTTTTTTACACCTCTGCTGCTACTGAAAACATTTTTATCCTACTACAATTTTCGAAAGAATCTACCAAAATCGATAGAAACCTACTAAAACTTAATTTTGGAGAAAAATTTGTAGGAAAACCATTTCAATAATAACGAAATTTTCAAAGATTATTGACTTTATCATTTAAAATGGTAAAGTGTAAAAAAATTAAATATTTTTGTAAAATAAATTAAATTTTTTTGAATTTTTCCCAGACCACATTTATTGCAGGTCTCGAAAAATCCATTGACAAATTCTTTAGAGGTTAGGCTACAATATGTTGCTTACACAACGTTGCCCCACACTCTGTACATAGTACTTTTGGGCGTTTGGCGTTGTATGTGATTCTAAAATCATTTTTGTGAAGATACCTTTGAGAAAAGTGTAAAATAATTATGTTATTAAAGAAAATTTTATTTTAGAGAAAAAAAGAGTGTAGACACCTTTTCGGCTAAAAAAAAAATCCCAAAAAATTATAATTTTTGCAATTTTCAATATCCAAGTCGTTTATTTTTGAACCCAGTAGAGATATTGGGATATATATTGAAAAAAGTGGACCAAGTTTTTGCAAAATTCCAAATGCAAATAACTTGAAAACCATAAGAAATAAAAAATAAGTAAATAAATAAACAAATAAGGCGCTATCCAGAGATTCGTGAAGATATAAAAATATTTGAAATCGGATAAGAAATAAAAATTTGGCAAGCTGTAAAACATTTCAGCTCCAATAGCTCTGCTCCAAATGGGAATGTGGGCCCCATTTCAAACTTAAAATTTTACACTTCTCTGCTGCGTGAAATTTTATGTAAATCCACCCGTTTAAAAGTCATAGATTTATTTCCAAAAAATTTCTATTCTGCCACACTGTGCATTGATAGAAAATAATAGTTCTAGTAGATTTTTCGTAACAGCGAAATAATGTTATAGCGGAAATAAGCTAAATACAAGAGTGCTTATATATAGAAATTACCGATCAATATATTTATATAATATAATATTTACAATAAATGAATAAAAGAATAAAAGGTACCACTTAGCTTTTTTGGATACATTTTTCGAACGAACTCTATAAAAGCATAATACAAAAAAGAAAATAATTGGATGGCTTGGAAATCCAACTGACAGATATTACATATTACCGAGTATTTTTGAAATTCTATTAGTTAAGATAATTCTTCCGCAATTAGAGAAAATCTACTAAAATTTAAATTTTGTTGTAAATATTATTAACTATAAATTTTTTATTTAAAAAAAAATCAAACACTTTGTCTTAATTTACCAAAATTCGATTCAGCCTACCATCCTACCAAAGGAAAAAAATCCTACTAAATTTGGAAGAAAATGCCCAAAACGAAAATACTGCTTCAAGGTTCAATATTAAATTAATTATATTGAAATTCCATATTTTATATTTCAAATATTTAATATGATTTTATCGGCCATGATATGATATTAATGGAACGGTCTCTTCTAATTTCAATAAGCTTCATTCTTGTGTAAAAATGATTTTAATTTTATTTTAGAAAAATCTTTTTTTATTTTAGAAAAAAAAAATTCGGTCACATTGTGATATTTAAATCTAATTTACCCATTTTAACATGCATGTGCTTTTTTAATTCCTATAGAGTTAAAAGAATGAAAATCTATAAGTTTTCTTTAGTTCATGTTATTTTGAAATTAAACAGCAACTGTCAGAAGTACATCCTTATAAGCTTTTCAATTCATGTAAGTATGCTGAGGTTTATTTATTATTTCTTTCTTATCCCTATATTAACGAAATATAATAGATGAAATTATTAGCCGATTTATTCAGTTTCTTCCTTCAAACTTGCATATATATTTTTTTATTATTAAAGGAAACCCAAAAAAAGTTACACAAAATTAAAACCCGATACGACCGACAAAGTTTAGCGATTTTTTCTTAAGAGTGTAAAAATAAAATAATAAATATTGATATTTTAGTACCATTTTCAATTATAATTTTTTTTTAAACCTTTATTATATCAGCTCAAATATGTGGAATGACCCTTGGCAAGCAAAAGGTTAATTTCAGAATTGTTATTAGTAGTGGATTTTTATAATAAATACTTCACATAGAAAAACATGTTTAAACATGTTCATATTAAAAACATGCATGTTGATTTTAGTAAAAAAGAAATTAAAAACTACAAAATTAAACTTTTTAAATTAGCATTTGTGTAGTTAATTAATTATATATAGGTGTTTTTCATTTATTCAGAATTTATTTAGTTTTAAAAAACTTTTTTGTATTTACATATTTGGAAATGATTGGTTTATTTAGAGCAAAAGATAAGTTCAAGTGTACATACAATTTTAATTACAGTCAAATTTTATTACTGCCACACTATGTTATGTTCTAGATTTTGTAAAATGAAGGTATTTTTTATCAAAACTAATTAAAATTAATTAGAAACTACCATTTAAAGTGTAATGGTTTCACTATTAGTTATAATTAAACAGATGCATTTTGCATTAGTATAAATGATAATTAGTTTCTAGCAGGGAATTATGCAAGTCTTTTTCATATTTAGAATATTTTAACATAAAAAATATTAAATAAGTTATACCTAATACATATAGTTTATTTCTCATTTTTGTCTTTTGTTGAATAACTTCTAATGTATTACAACTCTATTTTACATCTAGTTATATAACGTTTATTTATTGGCTGACCTCCCGGTGTCTTTTACAAGCAATTAAATTTCGATTATCAATTTTCAACAAAGAACTAAACTAAAAAAATAAAAAATTATAAATTTCCACCCAATCGAATTTAACACTCTGATATTTTGTTGTATTTTCCAATTCATTTGGAAGGGAAATAAATAACTATTGGTTTCGTTTTTATTTGAAACTTAAATAGACATTCATGTTTAACAATCATTTACTAAATCATTGGCTTGGATTATTATTTTTATTATTATTAATATTGATTGGCACTTTATACAAAAAAATTTTCAATTATATAAATACCCATAAATATACAAAAAATACAAACACATGGATAAATATTTATGTGTGTATTAAATTAAATTAAAAGAGAAATAAAAAAATTTATTTTAAAATTGATTGTTTTATACGTATGCATACATTTTTATATATAAAACTTATTTTGGTTTCGAATTTCTTTATTATCTCTTGTACAAAAAGAACAATTATTTTTAAATTTATATTTATTGGTTTATATTTCCCTTCTATATTAATATGTAATACATATGCTAATGTATATAATTTTATAAAAAATATCCTTCGAATGCGGAATATTTAGATATGATTTTGATCCAAAAAATATACAAGTTGAAATAACATATTATTTTTATTTAAATTAACTTAAAAAATTCATATTTTTATACGTAAATATATACTTTGTTGTAAATCAATATATGAAAATAATATTGTCGTACCCAATTAACACTTCTTAGCACGAGTACGTTAGGGTGGTCAACAAAATGAATGATATCGATGTTACCAGCTCAAACAAAAATTTACTCTTTACTTTACCGTTTGTAAAAATTTTCGTTTTGGCATTATCCTATCGCGAGTTGCATAAAAAGGACCTTTTTCGGATTTTAGGATTTTTTTCATATATTTTCGTCAAAGGAAAGAGGAAATTTTGAAGCAACCCTATGTGTATTAAAGTGCATTGCGAAAAACAAGTTGCAAGTGTAACCCCGTAGAAACGAAGATAATAATATATGATTCCCAAAATATAACGTCTTTATGTTTTGATTTACACGAGCTGTACAACTTTTGAAACACCTCTAAAAATACAGATTTCTTTCAATAGCATTATTAAAATTTTCATTGTATGAAAATTAACTTCAAAAGATACTGGAAGTATGCTAATTCAAAACATCAATTCAAATAATTGTTAACCTGAACGGAAAAAGTCAATTTTTAAAAGAATAATTTTAAGAGAATAACATCTAGTAGAAATAAATTAAATACTGTAACCATGACTTGAAAAAAACTGTAAATTTGAAGTATATTTTTTAGAAATTATGTTAATATTTGGACCTAAATAAAATTTGAACCAGTAGAGATCTTCAAAAGAAATTTTGACTCAATAAATTCAGGAATTAAAAATCTGCCCACTGTTTTGTACCGAAATACCATTCAACTGGTTATACTATCGTTATAAGAGGCATCCGTCAGAAAATGCTTTTTGTGTATTTAGCCAACATAATTAACATAATAAATTTTATAAGTAAAAAAAAAAAAACCAAAAATATGAACATTTTTTAAAGTTCCAACTTCAGACTAATTTACTTTATCTAAACTACATATTTATACGATTTTTTCAATAATATTAGTTAGAATTTTGTGAGGAATACGATAAGTATTAAAAAAAATGTAGGGCCAAAAATAAAAAAACGAGGCAAAAATGAGTGAAAAATTTATTTCGATCTAAATATATCTTAAAGCTACATATGTAAGCCTATTTTTTGTTTACAAGGACTATCTATATGTAGTTTTTTTTCTGTCAATTTTTGGCGATAAAAAGAATATATACACGAGATGACCAACTTTAGAGGTCTACCCACTCCCCCCTGACCCGCTAGGACTCTGTGTTCCTTCAAGTCAACTCGAAAGCAACTCGTCTCTGACCAGGTAAAATTTTGTTAAGATATTTCCAACAGTACGGAATTATTTAAAAAAAAAAGTGTTCTAGAACCACTATGCAGCGGTTGTTTGTATATACGCATTTATTTGTGTATGTTTGAAGGTTGTTTAGTTGGCAACAGAAGTATTGCAATGACTAGTGTTGTTGTTTTTTGTATAAAGAAGCAGTGATTGCTTGATTTGTATATACATATAAACATACGTACGGGCCATTATCAACAATTTTTGATTTTAGGTACATTAAAATGCAACCTTTTTTCTTCTAGCTTTTTTTGATTCTTAAAATTGCCTAAAAATGCTAAAATTTTAGTTTTTCAACAACGGAGAAAATAATTTCTTATTTGCTATATATATATATATATATATATATATATATATATATATATATATATATATATATATATATATCATTAACCATGGAAACTATTTATTAATATAATTTTAAAAAAGTTCTTATAAAAGTGAAAAATTGCCAAAAAAAATTAGAAATACTTAATCAAAAAGGAAATATTTATCAAAAATGTTGAAAAATCACTTCAAACATTGGGTAGTTTTTCATATGAACAAAATTAAAAGAATTGATATAACCCAAATCTGTATGGGAATTTTTTGAGTTTTTTGGGATTTTTCGTTAGTTCATTTTGCTGGAAGCCGTTCTATGTTTTGTATATAAATTTGTTCCAATATCTTTAAAAAAAATATCTAAAACTAATGGGAACGAGAAAACTATAAGTTTTTAAATAAAAAGAAAAAAAAAATACTTTTCCTGATCTTGTTAATCCACAATTTTGGCCAAAAAATACAATTGTTCAGCTATTTATTTATCGTGATGATAATAATGTAAATTCTTCCAAGGACTTCTGATTCAAATCCAAAAAAAACTAATTGAATTAAATAATCCGTTAAATATTATTATTTGTCCAAAAGTAATTACAACTTCTCAGCAATATACATCACATACCCAAATGTTAGAGGTACAAACACAAATTTAAAATTTAGAGAGTTTTGATATTAATCATAACATCATCGTACTAACATAGTTCCGTAATAAATCTGATAAAGATATTCACGTTATAGAGAGGGGAAATCTGGTGGGAGAGTTTTAATTTCTGTCTCAACTTTTTTCCCTTCGGCAGAAATAATTCTTAGCAATGATAAAAATGTTGAATTTATTGTCATATGTGTTAAAGCCAAATTTGAACCAATTTCTAAATCTTGCTCTTATATTCCTCCTGCATCGAACATTCAAATTTATGAACAACATACATAAATTTGCAGCTAATCAATCCAAACCTGATGACTCCATCACTTTTGTTGGTAATTTTAATATTCTATATATAAAATAGTGCGAAACTCCTGATTCATGCTTTTTAAGCACATCAATAAGATAGGGAACATCTACTGAATTACTGAATTCTATTGCAGATTTAGAACTCTTCCAAATAAATAACATAGTAAACAATATTGGCAAATTACTTGATCTTGTATTTTTATTTTAAAAATTTGTATTTTAAAAATTAGAAGTAAGGATATCAAAACCTACTAACTTATTCAAATAAAATTTATGATGTTTTCAATGTTTGGTGATACTATTGTAGTATATTTTAGGGTTGCCTAGAAAAATTTTAATAATTTTCTTTATAATAAAAATCGCGATTTTTAAAAATTTTGCAGAAATGGGGATCTAATTTTGAGTTATTTCTCCATATATTATACGAAAATATATTTTATTAGAGTTTATTATAAAGAAATGCTACTTAATATTGTGATCCTTTTTTAACAAAAGAATTTTTTTTTTGTCCATAAAATTTGTAACTTTCGAAGTTTTTTTGATACGCCTCTACATTTTAATTTATTTAATTAAATTTAGTTAATTAAATTCTGGTGACATTTATTTTGTTAACTAACCATTTATTTGCCATAAAAATAATTTAACCTATTATGGACCTGTGATCACAAAATACTCATTTTTTACTAAAGGTTTAAATGAATATATATGTAAATAAGACCTTTCCAATGATGCCATAAAATCAAATTGCGTTGAAAAATACCTGAAATATTCACATTAATAAAATAATATTAAAAAAAATATCATAGAAAATCTTACTAAAATCTTAATTTCACGAGAATAAAAACTAATTTAAAAAAAAATTTTAGCTCATGATGTATTAATCGACATGTATCTATTATATATTGTAATTTTGTTAATCAAGAGTTAAAAATTGTGTACACTATAGATTGAAAACCATATTTTAGGAGGTATTTGAAAACGGTCCAGCTCATGGCAGCGAAATAATTGAACCGAAATATTTTGCGTATTAGTTTATATATGTATCAATCTTTAATTTTAAGGGGTACATTTGAAATTTCTTTTTCTTCATACAAATCGATGCACTTGAATATACATTGGTTTTTTAACGCATTTTGTTTATCATTATATTTTTTATTGCAATCGGTTTCTTTGGAGTATTACATAATTTAAAAAAAGCGTTTCTACATAATTTATTTACACTTTAATATTTTAACCTATGAAATGTAAATTGTAATCATATTATTGTTTTGTATGTATAATTTATATTACATATGTCGACGTATTTTTTATTTATATTATTTGAATTTATTATTAGGGTGTCTCAGAAAAATAAATAAGTTTATGAAATCTTTAAGGATTTTTGTGATAGTTCAAGAATAAACTTAAAACAGCTTTATGTAAAAGTTATAAAATAAATAATTATTTGTATTAATAATCATACCATTTTTCTTTTTTTTGGAAAATCCTAATACCAGCATAGCGTGAGACATGATTTATAGAAATTTATATTCGTAAGTATGTAAACATTACTGTTTTATATAATTTTTTGTTATTTAATAATTTATGCTTGTTTTTAGTGTAATTATGCATCATGTAAAACCTATTTAGTATGGAAAATCTCCCAGTAGTTTTAGCTAACTTTCATTTTACTAACAGGATCATGTACTAGTAGGTACTTTTTTATCTCTAATGATTAAAAAGAGAGAGCTTAGTAGTTAATTCAAATTAACTAGAATATTCACTGGTTACAATGAGCTTTTACTTGACATATGCAAACAAAAATATTTTTGTTATTATCAACCTGTATATTACTTTGGTTATAGACAATAAAATTATTCAAGTAAGAGATACTCAGCAATTCTGGTAACTGGTTCCGTACTAGTGGTATCAATAGCAATTCAAAGTCAAAGCAGATTACAAATCAACTCACGTGATTGTTATTTTATTATTACTAAATCCAATTTCCCTCCAAAGTTCCAAAGCTTTAAATTGTCTTCACGTTTAATTACTTAGTTCCCTTAGGACCGATTGGGTCTTCCTTATAAAAGGACACATAATTGTTCAATAAACCAAAGTGCTCATGCAATGAAAATATTTAACATAACTTCTATAACAAAAAATATATAGAAAACAGTAACGTTTACATATTTGTGAAAATAAATTTCTATAAATAATGTCTTACTATGCGGGTATTAGGATTTACCAAAAAATAAAAAAATAAAAAAATGGTACTAATCTTAAAAAGTCATAAAGGTATGACCTTTAGTAATAATTTCTCAAAACAGCTTATTGGCTTCCTTCGGCTTTACAAAATATATATACAAAATTGCAAAATGCTCCTAAAATTATTAAAATAGGTTCAGTTAATTAATTAACAGTGTACTGCTGGGATATGCATTGCATTTACGTACTTTGATATTTACATACATTTATATTAAAACAAATTATAAACTAAGTTTTTTCATCAAAGTGCATGTAGCACTTTTAAATTCAACACTTGCTGAATTTGTTTTATTTTTATATTTTAATGAATTTTCCATAAATTATAAATGCATTTCTATAATGCCCTAGTTAATATTTTGGACTTAAATTTATTCGCAAGTAATTAATTATTATAAGGATTAAGTGTTCATGAATATCATTAGTTAATATTGAAAGTAATAATATAGAACATATGTTACTTTAATATAATAACTAGAAGGTGCATTAGAGTCTCAAAAAAAAAAAATGTTTTTTCTTTTTTGGATTCTTATATTGGAAGATCACTAACATGATGGAAAAAAAAAACAAAAAAAAAACTATTTTTTCCCGAAATAAGTCTCAAATTTTCGAAACTTTTAGATTAGTAAAGTAAAAATTATTTACCCTTTTGGCAAAAAGTACAGAAATTTGTTCCAATGAAAGTTCGGAGAAAAAATTAAATAAAAATATTTTTTTGTAACAAACGAAAATATTGAGGAAAAATTTTAAATATTTTGTGGTTGTCTGGGGAAAAAATTACGAATTTAAAAAAAGTCGTGAAAAAAACTCGAAATTGTTTCTTAGGAACATTACATAAAATTATAAAGAATTTCTAAACTCCAAATTTTCAGATATTCCGAAAAAATTTTTTTGTGGGTAGTTCGTTCCTGCACTTAAGATCTCGTAGTTTTTACAAATACAACGAACACGTTTGCAATAAAAATCATAACAAAAGAAATCAAATCAATACATTCATATCTTAAAGTATTAAATCCTTTTTTTGTTTAAAATAAAACGAGGTATCTCTCTTTAAAAATGACTTAAAAACTCAAAAAGTTAATAAACAGTTACTAAAGTTTATCAGAAAATTATTCACGTAATTTAAAGTTTCAGTAAGTTATTCAAGATTTTATCAAATAAGTTCTGCAGTTTTTGCTAATCAAAAAAAAAAAAAAATAATAATAATAATAAATCTTGTTATGTTTAGAACAAAAATATCTTTACAAATTATTTGCATCGTTCCATAGGCTTTTATACAAAATTTATAATATATTCCACAGGTCAACAATAAAAAAGTACCGTGAAAAATACGTCGCATACATTGCAGGTATAGTCATTCAATCACCAGACTCATTTCGGTTTCTCTTTATCACGTCACACTTTTAAACTATTGACGACCAAGAAAAATATATTCTCTCAGGTATATTTAGCAAACTAGTCAATCATGTTTTATAGACAAGAAATGGTGCTACAAAAATGTAGTAAGAGTCAAGTCTCCAACATGTCTCTAGGAGTCTTTCAATTTGCCAAAGACAAGAAATGTTCAATTTACCCCCATTAAACCATGGAAAATTGAGGGGTAAGAAGTGGGTGTGAAGGGAAAATTTGTATTTAATATAATTAATCGTAACCGAAGATCTCAAAAATGATACAATAATTAAAATCGCACTGGCAGAAAACGTGTGCACATCAAACGTTGGAGAAAAATAAAAATCAAAAGTCAACAAAGAGTAAAAAAAAATTATCGTGAGTAGAAAGTGAAATAAAACATGTCCATCACATCACTGTTTAGGATACATCATGCTTTTGTTTCAACTGCATTCAAATATCTTTAAATATTTTTTTGTTAATTTTTTTTTTATTTAAGTTTAAAAAAATAATATTTATCAGTTTTTCTCATACTAAGAAGCAACAATAGTCTGTCAGCATAGTAGTACTCCATTTGCTTCAATAAAGTCTCTCAATAAAAGCTATATCTCTGTGAAAATGCTCCCTGTGTTCATTGCTTATTGCTCCCATATTTTCGGGTATTTCATCAATTTTAAAGACTTTTAGGGGCTGTGTAGGGCATGTTGGAGAATTGACTTGTACTACACTTTTGTCGTCAGTAGGCTAAAAGTGTCACGTGATGGAAATGTTTTTTTTTTTTTCTATAATATATGCAGTCTAAGGAATAATAATTTCGCAGACTTATTCGCGATATAATTTTTAATGCTCTTTTGTTGACCTGTGTTACAGTTCCGAAGTGATTTTTCACTGTAGTAAAGTGATTAGTTTAAATCAAATAAACATAATAGCGTAATTAAGTCGTTTATTATAAGATTATATCGTTTATAGTAAGATTAATATGGAATTTTGAGGATAAATGCAGATGTTATTAACAAAATAATTATAGTTGTATCCGTAATGCTAAAAATAATTAATTTATTAAACTAAATTAAACTAAAAACTACAAATTATTTTTTAAACAATGACCTGAATTATACATAACAAAAGTTTTGAAAAATTATTCTGAGTAATTTGATTCGTATTCTAAAACGTGTATATGGAACTGTTTCTGAGACCGCCATACCGGTTTAGAATAAAATCACAAAATGAACGTACAGATCCGTAGAAACCGATCAGTTTATTGTAGACAAATGTTTTTGTAAACACATAAATTTATAAGGGGAAAAACTTTTTAAACTAAAGTTCATTTTAAATAGTATTCGTTATTAGAGAAGTATCGAAATTTTGTAAGTCTTTAATTGTAATATATATTAAAATTATTTTGATATTAAACACTGATCCTTTGATGTGAAATTTTATCTATGATTCGTATGATTTACTTGCAATATTTTTGAGTTTGATGTCGTACTTTAGCGTTAAATTGAAGATAAAATCCAAACGACTGAAAATAAATTATTTTTATATCTAGTTTCTATAACAAAGCATATAATAATGGTAGAAGTTTCAGCAATAAAGTTGTAATTAAAATTTTTCAAGTAATAATATACAAGACCAAATATTGATACCAAATTAGTAGATAATAAATAATTGATTATAAAGGGTATTCACAGTGCATATTATAAGCAAATTAAATTAAATATTATTTATTTGTTATAGTAAAAAAAATAATAAATTTTGTTTATTTCAGTTTTTCTTTTCGAACCAAGAAAAAACTGAAACTTTAGATAGACTAAGAACACTCTAAATGTGAAATGTATGAAATATGGGAATATACAGAAATTTCAAAGACTTACATTATAAGAGAAAATATTTTTTTCTTTTCTATTAAGAATTTATAAAATTAATTTAGTAAAGCAACTTAAATATATTATATTTTAAAATTCAATCATTTATAATGGTAAAATAAATGTTTACATCCAATTAAAGGTATTTAATCTTTGCCATCTCTGTATGTATTTTCGCAAATGTTTTATTACTCTTTGTGGGCGCAATTTATGTGAATGTATCTACTGGTTCCAGTAATTTATAGCTGAAGAGAAATATCATGATAATAAAGAAGTAAAGTTTACAAAAAAAGGTGTGAAGTACAAATTTGCTCATCAAAACCAATTTTGATTTGTGAATTGCATTCTCATTTTTTTTTTTTTCATTTGCTGTTTAAATTTTGTTCAAATAGAAAAACAAACAATAATGAATTTATTGATATTTTGATTTGTTTACCTTGTGGTTTTCCTAGCTCGGTTTCTTTAGTTGATTTAATTGATTTTTATGCGTTTTTTTTTTCATAAAATTTTTTCGTAATTTAATTATTATTTATGTAGAAGTTGATTTACGTTTTTTGATTTTCATTAGATTTTATTTGTGATGAGAACGATAGAGGGAGATAGAAAAAAGTTGAAATTAAATTAAATGTGTTTTTCACATGAATATTCAATGAAATGAATTCGCTTTAAAAATGTATATAAACAATTTAAAAAAGATTCACATTAAATAACTGTTAGAAAAAATGAGTTTATTTAAAAATTAATGTCTGACAAAAAACAACACCTTGATAATATTTATTTTGTTTATTATACAAGCAAATAGATATGTATTTATATATGTATATTATAGAAAGTTTCATATAACAAAATAACACAAGTTTTATAGCAGATGCTGGAGAAGTTCTATATATATATATATATATATATATATATATATATATATATATATATATATATATATATATATATATATTATTTTAATTATTATATTTATAATAACTTTTATTTTTATTCGAATATTATTTTGGGATATACATATGTAGTTAAAAAATAATCTTATTTATCTAGCAATTGCTTGTGGAGTTGAAAAGTTTCAATACATTAAAACCTATGTAATATGTTTTTGATTACCAATCCTTAGTTTTTTCCTGGTAATCCAACAATTTTGAAACCTGATAATTTATAATTTTCTTAATATGAAACTTTTTATAAATATACATACATACATATAAAGGCATTAAGGTGGTTATATAATTGAAACAAATAACTTTAAACTCGTATGTAAAGCGATAAACTAGTAAATCAATTACATAGTAAATCAAATACATATTTGTATTTATTTAATTAAAACTTCAGAATTCTTGATAAAATTTTATAAGGTATAGAAAGATATTTTATGTTTAAAAATGTAGAATCGCTTTGAAAACTTATAAAACTAAAACATTATAATATTTGATTATAATTCTTTATATACAAATATTATGGTTTTTTGACATTTTTGGATAGATTTTGTATAACAATTAAATAAGTAGCCGAAGCAATTTGAACATTTTTATTAATTCTGAAAATCTAAGATTCGATATTATTTCAAAAAAATATATTGGACTATCTGAATTCTCAGAATAAAATAGTTTAAAATCATATCGAAAAACCATTTTGTTTGTTATATTCACTTTTATTCTACATCGAGGAACATATTATAAATCTGCTAATGAATAGAGACATTTGATCTACTAATCATATGAGAACTGAAATAGTGTAAAAATAGCTTAAAATTGATTTTCTCCCTTAAGTTACTCATATTATCAAAAGCTTTTTATTTGTTGAATCAGTTTTAAGTAGAACATTTTAACATTATGTTTTCCCTTGAATTTTTCTAATGTTAAACAAAAGTTACATCCCTAATACTTATAAATTTAGGCCTGGATAAGTTATCTGGAGCATATTTATTAGTAAATAATCAACCTTCACCATATTTACATGTTGTTTATATATTATAGAAATAAACAGATTTCAACCATTATCATAGGTTTCGTCAATGTTTACTTTAAAAAGCCTTCACCAGTATGAAAAAGGTAAAAATTTAATATAAAAAATAAAATAAATTGAGAAATAATAAGAAAACTACCTTGTTCAGTTTGTTGTTTCTTATCATCTTTAAAACATCGTTGTTAAAGGAATGGAGTAGAGTAGTAGACAGAACAGTAGTAATAATAGCAATACGGAAGGATGTCAAACAAATAGAGTAAGAGTAGTAGTGTATAGTAGTAGTAGAGGTGGTTTTGATGACAAATGTAAAGAAGCAGTAGCAGTTAATTTTTTGGGTTGTTGAGGTAGTTGAACAAACAGGAGGAAGATGTCAAGACGTTTAGTGAGATCCCGGTTAAAGATTCACGTTAAACAAATAACACATACACATATATATGTATATATATACACACAATCACGTCAAAGTAAGAAGGAAGAACGAAAGTGAGTGTTAAAAAGACAATCAATTTTCAGGAAAATTTAACACACATGATTTGGTGCGTAAGTTGCATGAGAAGGAAATACAAATGCAGACATACACATAAAATCAATAAACAAATACAGTTGTAAATAAGAGAACACATACATAAAGGAAAAGGAAAGAAAATGAAAAGAAAAAAAGTCAGTAAAAAAAAAACAAATAAAACACACAAAAATATACCAAAAAAAAGTACAAAGTTGTTGAGTTTAAATTCAGCAGGGAAACAAAATACAAAAATTTTAACATAGTACTTGCAAATTAAGTTTTATAAAATAAAGTTTTCTGTCTTACCTTTGCCATACAAAATGGGAATGTGATCGGTGGCCAAGCGAGTTTTGGTTTTGATACCAACCAAAAGAGGTGAGCCACGTCTGGAAGCCACACATTCACCGGGGAAATGTTTAGATTTCATTGCAATAGCAAAAGCACCTTCCTGGTTAAAAAATATAAAAAAAAAATATAGTAAATATTTTTCTAATCATTTCTTTGCACCATTTACCAATTGCTGAATAGCCTGTTCTACTAATTCCCTGAAGGAGTAACCAGGATGTTTCTTCCACAGGTGATGTACCAATTTGGCAATAACTTCGGTGTCAGTATCAGATTCAAATTCATAGCCTCTCTTTTCCAAAAAAGTCTTGACATCTTTGTAGTTCGTAATGATACCATTGTGTACTACTACGAAACCGTTGTCATTATCTGAACGTTGGGGATGTGAGTTCTTTTCGCAGGGTACTCCATGGGTAGCCCAACGAGTATGTGAAATACCGACGTGTGTACTAATGGGTTCTTCATAATCTTTACCGCTAAAATCTTTTATTAATATGGGAATAATTGATATGATATTCAATTTTTATAACAAATATTACAAACATACTTTTGGCTATTGCATCCTCTAAAACTTTAACTTTGCCTACACTTTTAACCATAACAGTATCCTTGCCATTGGGTCCATCAATAGCCACACCAGTGGAATCATAACCACGATATTCTAAACGCTTCAAGCCATTAACCAAGAGATCCAAAACTTCTGAACGAGATTTTGGTGTCAAATAATTAAGATAAGCAAAAATTCCTGAAAATAAACAAAAATATTTAAATTAAATTGTCTTATTATCTTCAATTAAAATGACTTAAACGTTTTTGTGTTTTCCACTTAATTGCTATTAAGAGTTAAAAATTAAAGTAATTGTAGATATTTTGTATGTCTTTCATTAATTTTAATGTAAAGTACTTAATTTTAGAGAATACTAAATTGAAAGATTGTTTTTTTTTTCATTTTTTCATCAAGTTCCCTAAAGTTAGACAAACACAACAAATAGAACAAAAAAATAAATACAAATTGCTTTATTTAGTATAGAAAATTGTTATTGGCATTTCAAAGAGAAACTCTTTCACACTTGTTTATGAAATGTTTCTTTGAAAACTTATAATCAGGGCAACCAAAAATATGCAAAATCATATTTTTTCTTGGGCTTCAAATGAAACAAACTGTTAGTTATGTATCCGTTTCAGACAGTTCTAAGAATTTTGGCATCGATTTGTTATATTATATTTTTGCATATTTTCGTCATAACAGCGTATTTTTGGGCTTGGTAACATACTTTGTCATATTTTCATAGAAAATCCATATTTTAGAGCCAATTTTAGCAATTTAAATGGCATATTTTTGGATATTTTATACTTAAGAGCATTATTTAGCATATTTTGCATCCAACAGATATTTATACATAATTTGCCATTAGCGAACTTTTCTTTTTTACTGTAACATACATTTCTCAAATCCGATTCTCTAATAATTTTTATCTTATAAATTGATAAAAATTTTGTAACTTCCTGATACATTGTATTAATTTTGAATTTATTTAAGTGCAACAATAAAATAATTTTTAATATATGCTAATAAAAATCAAGCTACTTTTAGCATGAATAGTAGATAATTTAAAATTTATCAAAAAAAAAAAAGGAAATAAATGATATTTTAAGAGCATATTTTTTAATTTTAAGGTCATATTTTCCCATTTTAAGAGCATTTTTTATGCGCACAAAACACTTTTTTGGAGCATATTTTTATTTGTCCTGCTTATAACTGATTATTTAAACGTTGTTTGGCATAAAACTTTAGTCATACACAGCTAACAGCAGTGTCGCCAGGAGATGAAAAAGTCAAAAAAGGCTAGATGCACCAAAAAATAAGGCAAAAAAAAGTTGAGACAATAGAAAAAAAAAATTAGAAACTTATTTTTTCTTGTTTTCATTAGTTTTTGACATTTTTCTAAAGAAATTGTAATAAATTTATAAGATTAATTAATAAGATTTTTTTATTATTTTCATAAATATTTTCTATTGTTGATGAAGTATATTAAAAAATAATTATAATGATCATGTTAATAACTCTACGAAATTTGATAAAGCACTTTTAAATTGTAGATTGAAGCGCCGCAGGCGATAAGACAATATAAGATATATATTGTCTTTTTGTTCAAATAAATACACAAAAATGCATAATTCTGTAAAAATAATATTTGTAATAACAAATAAGAAATTATTTTCTTCATTGTTGAAATAATAACATTTTAACCTTTTTATGGCTGCCTGGAGAGTCAAAAAAGGCTAAAAAAAAAAACAGAAGCTAAAACGAAAATTTTGAGGCTAAAAGTAAAATGAAAAAAGCTATATTAGTCTTAAAAAGGCTAAACTGACAACACTGGCTAGCAGTCTGATAAGAAATAGCAGTTGAATATGTAATATTATACTTCATTTAACTTGAAGAAAAATAAGGGGATATGTTATTTCCTGAGTTTTTAGGAAACTTTAGTTTAATTACAAGCAAGAAATATTCAATTTTATATAAACTGTGAGGGAAAAAAACATATGCTTGCCAATGAATGACTTTTTGTGTGCAAATTTCCGTTATAGAAATTTAGCCACTCGCTTAAAATATTAAAAAAAATAATAATAAATAAAAAGAACAAAACTAAAAAAATCTCTATTGTCTGCTCAGCCTAACATTTGATTTAAGTTTAAATCAAATGTTAATGAATAGTGAGTAGTTCCATAACACAATCACACATTTGTTGTTTACATAAATATTTCGTTTTGTTAGAAAAGTGAATAAACATTAATTACTAATTTTATTTCAGCGTTTATTGAAGGTAATAATGCCACAAGCACTAAAATTAGAAATCTTTAAACAGATTAAATAGTTAGTGAAAAAGGTAACAAACTGTTAAGATCTTAACCACATTACTCATAAAGCTAAATCTTTAACATTAATAAAAATAAGTTGAACAGATAAAAATAATATTTTGACTTTTATATAGCAATTCTAAACATACATATACCTACGTGGTATACTATTCAAAATATAACAAATAAATTCCTAGCAGATATAAAAAATTTCAAATATAAAATATATTTAATAATATAAAATTATTTTTGCCACATGGTTTTTATGCCAAATTTTGGAATGCCAACATTGTTTGAACGATCTTTTTAAAATGACTTTTAAAAAATATTTAGAAAAATTAAATAATTGTTCAGATTTTATTAAAATTTCACACATACATACGCTCATACATACAGACATACATACATAAATGCATACATATATACATGCATACATACATGCATACAGACATATACATATATAAACATATGAACACACATACATAAAAACATCTCCTTACTTCAGGTTTTGATAATGGATACCTTATGCAATTTATTTCTTATAATTATAGAGTTATTCTCATGTGAAAATTCAAATCCCATAATTTTTAAAACTTTTGCCCAACCTTTTTTAGTCGTTCAGAATTGGATTTTAATATGAACTTTATATACAAATTTTAAATGTATTACATTTTTGGTAATTTTTTTTTTTTTTTTTTTTTTTTTGCGAAACTATGAAACTTATTTTGTCTACTTTTATATATTTTTATTTACAGTAACTACTCATAATGAATAATATGTTGACATGAGAGTTAATTTTACTAATAAACGTGCTAACTATTTCAATGCAACTCAGTTATTCAACCGCAGATCTTCTCGATAAAAACGGTAAAAAAAACAATTCGGATTCAATATTCGAACTTAATGGAAAATATCTATAATGGTAACGTTGAAATAATTCACCTTAAAAAATATGCGCCTTAAGGTAGGCTTTAAAAATATTCGTATGTTTTTAATACAAAAATTTAACGGCACCACAATCAAATAACTTTCAGTTATAAATGCTTCTTTATACTATGTTTTATACTACGTTTATACGCACCAAAATGAAAATTTTGTCATATAAACGGTGAGTCAATATTTTATTTGCAAAAAAGTAACTCACGAAAACAAACAGTGATTAGTAAAACAAACAACGGGACAAAAATAGATAGGAATTGTCGTAGAAAATTGAAACTTGGTACGTATATTACTTTAGACTTAAAATAATATATACGAAATTTTGTGCAAGGACCAAAATGTCTAAATTTCTTCTAAAATACTGTCAGAACTTTACCAAAATTTGTGGAAGTCTTAAGAAATATATTATTTTTGTAGCCCACTCAATTTTTATTTATTTATTTTTAATCGGAGCAAGGGCACGTCTATCTCCAATATACATATCTTAAAACGGATTTACTGCTAAAATACTGGTTAAAATTTTACCAAAATTTGTGATGGCAGTTAAATATAGATTATTAATGAGTCCGGAAATTGGTATTTGAATCGGAAGCTCCCATGTATCCTGAAAAAGCATTTTCATCTGAAATACTGGTCTGAATTTTATAAAAATAGAAAAAAGTGTCTTAGAAAATTGAAACTTGGAAAAATATTATATTGGAGGCAAAAGGAATATATAATAATAAAACAGAATCAAAATTTACGATAGCCCTTGGAAAGAGGTTTTTATGGGTCAGACAATGTTTGATTTAATAGAAGCCTATTACATCATCAAAGACACCTCTTTGAGTTGATTTAGAGGAGCCGAGTCCCTTAACAGATCATGGAACTAGTGGATTTACCTCCAAATTCGGTAATCTCGGGTATGTAATTTTTTAAAAAATCGTCAAAAATTCATTTATGATTTTTTTGTAATAAATTTTAAACACAGATAGTCCTTATAAATATATTTTTTAGTTTAAGAGATATTTAGGTCGAAGTAAAATTTCCTCCCATTTTTGGGGTCTATTTTTTATATTCTTTTTTTTTATAATTTGGGTCCTATTTTTTTTTTTAATATTCTTATAAAATTTCAAATAATATTGCTGCAAGAATCGTATAAGTATATGGATCTGAAAAGATGTCATATTAGTCTTAAGTTGAAACTTAAAAAAGTCCATATTTTTGATGTTTTTTTCTTTTCAAAAAGGTGGTAATATTTTTTCACATAAAATTTGTTTTTTTTTTTTTTTTTTTTTTTTTTTTTGTTCTGTAATATATAATTTATTTAGTGTTTTTAATAGAAATTTTAACGAAAATGTTTGAAATAATGTTAATATTTAAATTTTAACGAAATTTAAATGAACAAAGATATACTATTGAAATTTAGACATAATGTAGATAAACTTTTTTTTTAAATTAAAGGTTTTAAAAAACTATCCGTTTTTTGTACCAAAATGCCCAAAATCTCAAAGTCGACCGTCAGAAAGTACTTTCTATGTGTTTTCCCAACATATGAAGGTATTTCATTAATATATCATTTTTTAATCCCAGATATGCATTTTGAAAATTTTATAAACAAATTTAAAAAAAGTGAAAAAATAGGATAGCGCTTATGTAGAGACCTTTACCCCAAGCACCTTCGGGTTACTTACATGCACTTTCCTTAAAATTTCTATTGAAAGCATTAAACAAATTATATAGGCCAGAATTTTATAAGTGAAAAAAATATTATCACCTTTTTGGGAAAAAACTTTAGAAATTTAATTTTTGTTTTAACTTTCAACTTCAGACTGATATAATTTTTTATCAGATCCATATATTTATACAATTATATTATTTGGAATTTCATAAAGAATCTATTAGATATTTAAAAGAGGTATAATCCAAATTAATTCCGTCAAGTTTAAAAGAATGTAAAAAGAAAAACGAATCCAAAAATGAGGGAAAATTTATTTCGACCTCTTAAACTATAAGATATAACCTAAGCGTATTTTTTTGTAGAGATTTGTAAGGACTATCTATAGATATTACTGTTTTGACACAAACTATTTTATATATTTCGCAAATTTAATTAAATTTTTGACAATTTGGGGAATAGTTTTTGATATTAGATTATTATTATAACAGTAATACATGTTAAAAATGTGTATAAATATAATACATATTTTACTTGCAATGTTAACGTTCTTTGAGTCAAACTATAATTTGGAACTGAAAAAAATAAATTAATTACATTCATAATTACGTATATGTGTGTGTGTGTGTTATTTTTTCAACTGAAATAAACAAATAAATAAGTGAATAATCGTTAATCTACGTAAAATAATAATATTAAGAGGGTAAAATATTTTAGTTGTTGTAAATTAAATAAAATGTATAAAATAAAACAAACAACTAGAGTTTGTTCACATCTTATAGACACAATTGATAAACTTATTTATTTATCCGCATAACATAAATAGAAAATGTCAACAAAATTTAATACAAAATGTGAACGAAAAGTACTTGTTTAAAGGTGGACAATTACAAAAGTTTTTGAATAACATTTGTAACTTACAGTAGTTAACAAGTTCACCTGAACTATTTTTTTATTGGCAATATACTACGATGAATTGCAAAGTTGTACTAATACATTTATAATCATGCAATTTGTTTACAATTTGATTTTTACACCCATGAATACCTTTAAAAATTATATCAAATAAGTTAGAGAAAATACCTACAATTCTCATTTAATGAGTAAATATTATAAATTTACTACTACTTGTATTTATTAAATATTTGTATGCAATCAAAACCAAATAAGGTTTTGCGAAAGTTGTATGAACCATCAGTATGTCTGCCAATGTAAAGTGGTTTTTAAATCTTTTTTGAAAATAATTCTGTAGTTTTTAGAATCGTTGTGGATATTGTAATGAAATTTCACTTATATGGGTAGACTTGAGTTTTGAATTAAAAAATTTGAAAACATTAAAAATATTATCTTTTTACATAATACTAATTTGAAAAATAAAAAAAAAAAAAATATTTTGATTTTAGACAAAAGTTAGCGAATTTTTTAAAACCTTTCGGGAAGCCATGCAATTACAAATCAATTCTGAAACATTTGTTTCAGCTACACAAGCTACATAATTACTACCTTCAAAATAAATAGTTTCTATTAAAACCACTGTTAAATAGTGTTGACAGTACAAGTAACATTTATCATTTATTTTTCTACATGAAAAGATTAAATTATGCGAATAAAATATTGTCAATTTTGAAATGATTTCAGAGCTAAACAAGAATCTATCTTCTTTTATGTAAGAATATGGTACAAGAGTACGTGGATTTTTATATTTCATTTCTTTTCATAAGAAATCAAGTGAAGAGTATTGTTAATGTTTTCTGCTACAAATTCCTAAAATTTTTTCCTGTACTATAAACGTGATTGAAACGGATTTATTTTGGTAAAACGTTTTTATTTTGCTTCATTTTCTCCTTTCCTCTTTTTCCGATTTTTTTTTCTATCAATTGAAATTTCCACATGAATAAAAGTCATGCACAATTGAAAATACATTTCTTTAAAGACTTCAAAAGTGACCAGATTTTGTTCTTATAAACAAGCAGCGATCGACATTTCTTGTTAAATGTAATTTGGTCTGTTCACCAAATGTTATTTATGTTTAATTTTCCAATATATACACAAGCCGAAAAAAGGTATTGGCACTGTACATAAATTATTATAAAATCCGTCACTACATTCAAACTTCTTTAGTTAGAAATGTGAGTAAGATATTTGACACATCCATGTGTAAGATTATTAATGACCATTAAACTTCTGTGCTAAAGCAAAGCATTTGCAAGAAAATTCAAAATGTACATTATTTCGTAATATTTTAAGGAAAAAAGTATTGTCACAGGAAAGTAAAAATGCATTCAAATTTTGAGGTTAGTTCTGTCTATGGGTCAAAATTGAAGTCATACACTATAGCTGCTATACTTTCTTAGATTTAAAGCCTTTGTATCTTAGTTTTATTAAATTTATCTCAAAAATTCAATATAAAATGATTTTAAGGGAATTTAATATCAAAATTCGTCACTAATTAATACAGTTGATAAAAGAAGTAACTACACCCTTAGAAGTATTTTAAAATTTCTAAAATGTAAAGGACTTCGCGAAAAACAGGGTTCCCAATAAAACTCAATATAAACGAACATTAGATAATGCTTTTGTCTGAGTACATAGCACGTAGCTGCTTTCGCTGTAATTATTTTGATCACATAGACCCCTTTCACTTTAGAGCCATTTCAACTCAAAGTAATTTTTAAATAAATACAAATTGTGTGGATGTAGTTTGGTCTACTACATGCATGAAAAATTTATTAGACGAATATATTGCAATAATTGCAGTTTTTACTTCTTTTTTAAATAAAAAATATTTTTTTTTCGAAAATACCAGTACTTTAAATACTTTCCATTTTAAAATGTTCATGCCCAAACTTATATGCCTTATTCCAAGGAGATACAAGATCTTGTACTTTTTTTTTTCTTTTACAATGAATCTATTAGTAAGAGTAAGCTTTTTTCAACATTTATGCCTAATTTACTTACTACAAATATTTACTTAGAAACTCTTTTCTTATAACCTCCTGGCAACTCTAATTCATATCGAATAAAAAAGTAGAACTACAGATCAAGAATGGAACTAAAATTGAATATTCTTCATATAAAAAAAAAAAATAAAAAATAATAAAAAAAAATGGAAAAAATATAAGACTAAAATGTCATGTTGGCAATTTACTTTACATATTTATGTACATGAAAAATGGTGGCATTTGATTCTGGACAATCAGATGTAAATTGTAATTTGCAAATTTTCAACGACCGGCTTTTAGTTCTATATAAACATCCAATACACATAGGTACATGTATGTATGTATGTAATTCTGAACGTGTCTGTATGTTAAACTATTTTAAGTAACTGAAAGATACTTGTTATGATGCAAGCAAAAACAAAAGCATTTGAGAAAACAACACAAATATGAAAAAATGAAAATAAAATAACAAAAACTATCATAAAAACGTAAAATACAGATTGAAATATAAGGAACAAACAATCTGTCTACAGTTGGTACTTATAGTTATATCTATCTGTATGCTTATATATGTAATTGTGTGTATAATTTAGGAAGTTATTCCCAGTTATAATCATGGCTATAATCGCTGTAAATTATTGCCCTTAATTATCTTCTGTTTTTTTTTTTTAGGTAAGTTATATAGGACCAACTTTTATTAAAAAAATAATAACATTATTCATGATCAAAACAACTAATTACAAATCTATACAATCATAAAAAAATTATCACTGAAATTTAATATGGATATGGTCAGTACTGGATTCCGCATAGGAATTAACATAACTCAGTAAAAGAACACTTTATCATATAGACAAATAAGTATTTTTATAACAATATAAAATATTTGGATAAATGGTGTTTGGTCATAAAAAAAATATTTTTTTTCTAATATTTTGCCTCAAATAACCCAATGTTGAATCTAGTTGTATGAACCTAAACAAAATTTTTTTCCATATGGGAAAACTATCAATTCATTCCTTCCAATTCTTGCAAAAAAAAAAAATATGTCCAGGACAACTAAAAATATGCAAAATCATATTTTTCATTATTTATTTATGAACCAATCAATTTTGAACAATTTTAAAAATTTTGGCATCGATTTCTTACAGCATATTTTTACATATTTCAGTCTTAACAGCGCATTTTTCCATATTTTGTGCTTAACATGATATTTTTCATTCTTTCATTGAAAATCATTATTTAAGAGTATATTCTTCTAATTTAAATGTTTTTGCATATTTACACTTATGGAAGAAATTTTGCAGCCAATAGAATTTTTTACATAAATTTTGTGAAATTTTCGTTTTACTGTCACACACGTTTTTTCAAATCCGATTCCCTCATGATTTTCATCTTATAATTTTAAGGAAATTTTGTAAATTCCTGATTCAATGTATTGGCCTTGAACCTTTTTAAGTGCAAAAAGAAAATGTTTGTTTAGCAAGCAATTGCTAATAAAAATGCAGTTATTTTTAATACGAATAGTAGATAATTTAAAATTTTGTCAAAAAGATAAGATTCTAAGAGCAAATTTTTTAATTGTAAGGGCACATTTTACAATTGTAAGAACATTTTGCTATGCTCATATAACACTCTTTTTTTGGTTGCCCTGCCTATAACCTTTTAGATTCCAGATATTTGTATGAAATTCATTTCTATTTTGTTTTAAATTTAATTCTATATTTTTAAACATCAAAAAACTAAACGAAAATTGGATAAAAAAGTTATTTAAGAAAACATATGTCAACAGCAGCATTTATTAAAAATAAAAATATTTTGGAAGTCATATAAAAACATACTACAACTACTACATGCTAAAGGATCACATTTACAACTTTTTTCGTAAGGCACTTTAATATATATTTTGAATCATGCGATTGCAAATCAATTTTGGAATGCAAAATAATGAAAATATTTCAACAAAAAAAGAAAAAAAAAAAGAAAAAAGCAAAATTTCTCATAAATTCGTACACATATGTATGCAAAATAGTATATTTTGAAATATTGCTTTATTTTTGAAAACTATATTCTTAAGCTAAAGGTGCGGTCAGACTAACTAGTCTTTTAGTCTTTTAATTAGCAAAATATTTTTTATTATCACATATGACAGCTTACGTTTTATTGAATTTAGTTTAACCCTATCTTCTCTTATAAAAGACTTGCAATTTCAACAACGACGTTTTATTTTGTAAAATAAGTAGCCCATTCTTGATGAAATATTTTCCAAGTATGTCCATAGCTTGCCCAAAAAGAAAAAAAAAAAACGAGGAAAATCTGAAAAAAATTGTGTCTGATATTGTTAGTGAAAATTTTTTGGAATTTAGTTATGGAAGATAAAATAAAATGCACTTGCAATCATTATTTTTTATAGTCCTTTAAAAAGATAAAAAATTTGCGTTGGCTGCCGTTTATTTGATAAAACTTCTACATAGTATAGGAGCTCTTAAAGCAGTACTAGACATCAATATTGTTCAGATCAAGATTTGTTATTTACTTGTATACAACAGCGTTACCGCTAGTCGCCTTTTGTCGTCAATTGCACCTTTTTCAACCACCCGGCCACTTTTTTGGCCCCGTTTTTAAAATTGAATTAAATGGCAATTTTTCAAGGCTATGTTATAAATGAAGAGAAACTAAGTTGTTTGAAATATCTCGACCCATTATATATTAATTCCGATAAAGAAATTAATTATTTTGAAACTGCTTTGCAATATAGTGATGTAGAAAAAATTCCGAAGAATTTATAAATGAATTGAAATTGTTAAAAATTAAAGCTAATGATAAAGTTTTTAAACAACTATTTAAAACATCAAATGTTGAATCCTTTTTGTCTGGTTTGGAAAAATTAAAAAATATAATTTAAATAATTTATATTTTTACTTTGGCTCATAGTACTACCTTGGCGGAACGTCTTGTTTCTAAATTATCACTAATAAAAAATAAATTACGCAACATATATAAAGTCAACACTTGTGAATCCATGATTTCAATCTTAAATTTGTTAGAAGGGAATTTGTAAGAATGGAGTCCGAGTGAAGACCTCGTAGAAAATTACATAGGTTTATTTAATGAAAAGAGAATTTTATGTTAACTATTTTTATGAACAAATCTTTATTTTTGCAATAATAAATACTATTATAAATTATTTTGTAATTATAAAATTTAATTCAGTAGTTTTTCTTAAAATGTTTTTATTTTTGTTTTTATCAAATAAACAAATTTTGAGGAGTTTTTTAGGCACTAAAGTAGTTGGCCCTTTTTTCCAAAATCCACTTTTTTGTCGACTTTATTTTTTGAAATCCTCTTTTTTTTTGACACTTTTTAAAAATTCTCAACGATAACGCTGGTATACAACAGAAATAATAGCAAAACCATAAATATACATTACATGTATGTAAGCATTGTTTAAACAAGAGCACTCATTGTGCAACAAAAAGTTAAAGCAAAATTTTCTTTTAGCGAAAACACTCCAATACATTCACATATTCTCTACTTACCTCATAATGCCCAAAATCGATTGATATTTAACCATTTAGAATGAGCTAAATTTATCCTTCTGTACACTGTCTATACGTATATATGAATGCCTTTAGCATTTAAATCAATCATTTTTCTTGGGTTACCTTCCTCATTTTTAACACCCACAAAGTACATGAATAAAATATTTTAAACAAGTTACTCGTACCAACATCTAACGATCTCTTTTCATTTCGTTTCAATTTGTGTTGTTTTTGCATGAAATACAATCAGGTTTCTTGTTGATTTTTTTTTTTTATTATTATTTTTGGTGTTTTTTGATATATTGTATTTTTTATATTTTGTTGCTATTGTAGACGATTTCCTATTAATGTAAAATTCAGGTTTTGACTTCTTGCAAAACTTGTACCATATAGTTTTAATTTCTTGTATTGGATTTATTATTATTTACTTTATTTTATATTATGTGGTATTTAAATATCAGAATAGTTGTTGTATGCAGAATGTGTGATTGTAAATGTATTTTTAATACCTGTACAATTTACTTATTTACTTATTTCAGTTGAAAAAGGGGCAATTTGCGAATTTAGTTTTTTGGCCCCTTTTTAAAATTGAACTAAATGCCATTTTTTTAAGACTATATTCTAAATGACGAAAAACTAAGTTGTTTATATATTAATTCCAACGAAGAAATTAATTATTTTGAGATTTTTTTTATTTTTAATAAAAATTATTATAAATAAATTATTTTGTTATTAATAAAATTCAGTTTAGTAGTTTTTATTCAAATTTTTTGTCTATGCTTTTATCAAATAAAGAAATCCCCTTTTTTGGACACTTTTTAAAAATTCTCAACGGTAGCGCTGTTACGGATTTCTTAAACTTGAGCAGTGCTGCTGTTACTACCAGTGCTGCCGTTTTGGTTATTTTTAACCAAAATTGGTTACTTTATTTTCCAATGTAGAAATGATGACTTTTTTCTATTTTGGTTATTATTATTACTATTTTTTTTTTTTTTTTTTTTTGTTAAATCAAAATTTTATTTTTATTAGTTTTAAAAATGCTATTTACTTGTTAATCTAGTCAACAATAAAAAGAGAGTGTATTAAAAATTCATCACACATTTAAAAATTAAAGGTTCCTATAACTTCTCATTCCAATTTTAACTGACACTGAAGAAAACAATTGAAATCGATAGATAATATAAAGATTTTCTAATATTTAACCAAGAAGTAAAACAGATTGGGAGATTTTTGTGAGAAAGTTCTAACGATGTAACATACAACCTAAATACTTATAATTACAAAATAAATTACTACTAAAAAAGAAATGTATATTCGGTGAAGATCGACTATATGATATTCTACACTATTGTGTATGTTCCTTAAAGTAATACATACTTGAGAGAGAGCATGGGTGCTATAGTTAATCCTATTTGAATGAAATTTTATTAACATACGAACATTTATAAGGGATTTAAGTACTTTTAACTGATTTTCTGGTGAGGACCCTATATGGAAACTACAATTAATTTTAAATCGATTCTTTTGAAACTAAATGTCATATTATATGTAGGTACATACATATTTTTTATAGAATATTTTATGATTCAAAATTTTTATTTGTGCAGAATTCAGTAGATAAGTACGCTTATATATGTTTAAGATATTATTCTCTAAGAGAAGACTTATTTGGGGACTAGGTGAAATAATGAACCAATTTCGATTAGTGCCTGAGTCGATTGGTTTATTTTAGGAGGCTTCCCAATATCGTGCTGTAGGGAATAAAAAATTTACATTGTTTAGTTATTAAAACTGTACAAGATAACATAATTAAGTAATAAGAGTACTCATTTAAACGCTTAAGTTTCCCATTTGTGCAATTATGCAAATTTGCGTGACATGTATCATGAACACCCTTTTCAAATGCTGTGAAATATTAAGTAAATAATTGAAAAATTTTGCTGAAAGCAATTATATAATAATATAATTTTTTGCTTCGCTTTTATTAATAATTTTTAAATATAAACAAAAGCCAGCTGATTTATAAATACACAATTAAACAGCGTAAGTTTGCGAAACTAAGTCTTGTGCAAATGAATTTCCAAACAATTTTTGACAGTTCATTTGCAAATGTGCGAACTTGCACACATTACATAGTTTAAGAGGGTTTTGCGAGTTTTCATGGAGACCCTTAATAAAAATTTAAAAAGGTCACCACATTATTTTAAAAATAACTGAAATAAAAGTGTTTTATCAATCCCGATGTATTTTTAATTGGAACACAATTTTATACACAATTTTTAAAATAACTTTTTAGAATCTAATATATGTGAGTACTTTGATATATGAATAGTTGATATTGAATCTTTTCTCCAAACCTCCCAATTAAATATCTCTTACTTTAAATCTTTAGATTTTGAAATTCGTATTACCACATGAGATTGACTAACTCTTATTTGCATTCTTTTTCTGTGAACACATGATTGTAAAAGTCAACCTTATTTTCTATTACTACTGCTCGACCTAGCTGTATTGAAATTCTAAGTTTATTACAATCTGGTTTACTTTCGACATCATATCATAAGAACGTGAGGATAATTAAATTTTTGTTATTAAACTTTATATCTCGACCACATTTTGATAAACATTGTTCTAAACATTTGATTTTTTTCCTTAAGTCTAACTAAAGCTATGATTAATAATATAATAATAATTAATATGCAAAGTATTTTAAACCTGAATACAAATATTAAGATTATATTAATTTTTATATAATAACTTTGAATTTTTTTTAAATTTCGTTATTTTTTTCCAAATTTGGTTATTTTTCCTAAAATTTTGTTAAAATTTTTTTTTGCCGTGGCAACACTGGTTGTTACTTATAAAAATTACGACAATATTATATCTTTTTCTATTTGTAATAAAACTAAATATTTCTATTTTTATATCAATACACAAAGTATGTATGTATGAATGCTTGTATGTATGTATGTATGTACGTTTATATGTATGTATATTTATGATTTAGTTCGTTTAGTAAATTTATCACTATTTTTTGTTTTTGTTGTAATTTTATTGTTCGATATCGTGATGTATTAAGTCGAAATTGAAAACACACCCGTTTTATTCATTATTATTTTTTTTTTCTTTGTTTTCTACAAAGTTTCTATGACTCAAATGTGAACGTGTCGGAGATAAAATGTTTACCAATATATTGAATCTAAAATACTACATACACACAACACATAGTCAGACTGACAGCAACTACAACAATTCCTAAAATAATAATTTTTACCAAAAGCAAACAAAATAAAAACGACAACGACATTATAATCAGAAAATAGTATAACCAACCAGAAAACCAATTGAATTTTTGCCCAAAATAAATGCTAGTTGCGATGCGTTATTAAGAGTTGTAGAAGTGTGAGAGTAGTGGTGTTGTATACGAAATACAGTGGGTTGTGGTGTGATCTGGTGCGGTGGCATGCACATTTATTGCATAATAATTTATTTTTTATTTTAATTTTTTTCTTTTTTATTGTTTAACATACACATACAAAGTAAATAAACAAAAATTGTTATAAAAATCGTTTGTATCTAATTAAACTACCAACAACAGTGGCATTAGTAAAGACCAGAAAAAATTGCTTTCAACTTCATGCTCTATTTTGTATATTTTGGTAATTTGCAAATAGTTACTATATATAAATTTTTGTGATAAACGTAACAATTATTTCTTTTTTTCATACAAATGTATGAATTTTTTTCCGTTTGTCATGTTTAAAATGTTTATGCCATCAAAAAATAGTACGTAGGAATCATATACATATACAGTTTGCATCGTCAGCTCTTGAAGGCACAAAATTCACGGTTCAAAAAAAATCCAGAATTTTTATGGAAAAGTATTTATAAAAGATTTAACTCAATGAGGAATAAAATAATTGGCAAATATTATGATGAAACTTCATTCCATGTTAAACCAATAAGTAATAAAGTTATAATTACTTAAGCTCGACCATATGATACTTTACACCATTGTGAATTTTCGCCAAAATGAGTTTTTAATTTTTCGAAAAGGATCTTATATAAGACCAGTGATCAATTGAGGGCTAAGTTCAGTGAAGTTTAGAAGTGTGTGTTATAGAATATTTTTCTTGATACGAACATTTATATGAGGTGTATGCAGGTCAAAGCGATTTTCAGGTTTGCATTTAATATGGGATCTATGGTCAAAAATGGAAGTTTTGCACTCTGATTTATGCATATATAAAAGGGAAGGATTCTAAGCAATTTAGTACGAACAACTTCCTTTAACTTTTGCCAGCTTTACTGATGTAAAATAGTCACCTGGAATGAATATTCACATATACTTTTGTATGAATTTAATTCATTTAGCAGGAAGTAATTATACACAGCTATTATTTCAATTTCATGTAAAATATTTTCATTTTACTTTTTGTCTATCCATTTCTGTTAAAAAAAATATGCAATTAAACTGGAGACGCCAAACAATTATTGTATTTATTTTTACTTTTTCATTATTTTTATTATTTATCAGTTTGAGCTGTTAAAAGTTTATTTGCATGCAATGGAGTTCTTATTTATGTAATAATATTCTACTTACCACACATAATATTACAGTTTCTTTTTCAATTATTTTCTTCCCAATTGAGTTTTTATTATTGTTTTTTGAATTATCTGGAAAAAATTAAGAACAAAAAAATTTAATATGAAAAATCTTAAGTATCAAGAATTAAAGTTATATAAACTCATATAATTAATTTCATTTATACTAATATATATTCAGAAATGCTCTTGCAAGTACATACACACAAACATACACAAATATTTGGATTTATACAAATATACATTTATACACACATGAACTAAATGTGCTAAAGTACGAGAAGAATTTATTCTACTGAGATTTAAAATGAATGACTTTTATTACATACATGTTTGACAGTGAGACGAAACTTCAAAAATGTCAAGAAAAAATGCAGATTTTTATATTATTATTTATTCTAATGAATTTAAAATAAGAAATGCAACAAATGTAAATATCAAACTGAATTGTAAAAATTATCGCAATTGATATTTCCATTTACGATTTTTTTAATTTTTAACTTTAAATTCTTACAGGCTTAACATTTAAATATTATTAAAATGCTTTTTATGTATGTTCGTACATTCCACTGTAAAAAAGCCAGTAATAGTAACTTGTAAAATAATGAAAATAATTTTTGTTTGCAGACGATCCCCAAAGATACTATAAAAAAATAGAACAAGGTCAAATTTTAAACATTTACTAAAATTAATATACGTTACATCATATACATAGTCTACAATAATACTTGTAGCTACAAAATCGGATAGATTTTTCTTAATAACAGTGAAATGGTTATAACAGTAATTTGAAATCGCTTTTTTTTCAATAATTCAATAAAATTTCACATAATCAGAGGTGAGGTGTTTTTGAGTTAATTTGGTGGAGTAGAGATTTTTAGCGCATCAGGGGGGTAGTGGATGGTCTTCAAAAGTTGGTCATCTCGGGTATGTAATTAAAAAAAATCGCTAAAAATTCATTTATGATATGACAGAAAAGAAATTTTATATGTAGATAGTCCTTGTGAATCTCTACAAAAAGTACTCTCACACATGTAGGTTAACTGTTTTAGTTTAAGAGATATTCAGGTCAAAATAGATTTTTCTCTAATTTTTAGCTTAATTTTTTTAAAATTTTTTTTAACTTGGCAAACAAACTTACACCTAATATTTATAATATTTGTAAGGATTTCAAAGTTCATTTTTTTTTTGTTTTGAAAAAAAGGAATCTGACATAATCCAAAGCGAACAAACTTTCGGACGTACTTACAACTTTTGTCAATAAATCTAAAGTCAGTACTAATTTCTAAATTACAATATATCTAAGATATAATTGTTCTTAAAAGATGTTATTTGTCATGATTCCCATTCATGTCTACTGAAGTGATGCCCTTTAAATATTTTTAGGATTTAATATTTATTAAATTTGATTAACAGTACTCGTATAATAAATATTGTAGAAGCAAAATAATGCAAAAATGATTCGAAATTATACTGCTAACAATAAGCATAATTTTCTACATGAAAACAAGTCAAAAAGATATAGTCGGCCCGACTATGTGATACCCTACACAATTGTGTACTGCATTAGGGAAGGAGTTGTATATGGGTCCAGTGTCCAATACTTATATAAAACATGCTTATACATTTTATTATGTTGACACTAACATAATAAAGGGATTTAAGCACTATAGGGAGATTCTCGAAAGTTGACTTTATATGGGAGCTACAATTAGATATATAATATAATTATGGACCGATCTTAATAATATCTGACACTGTAGCTTCTACATATATAAAACTTATTTGTATTCAAATATTAACTCTTTGTTAACATTAGAATAAGATTTATGCACATTAAAGTGATTTTCGGAAGAGAGATTTATATAGGAGCTATGGTTAATTATGGACCGATCTTTATGAAATTTGATATAAAACTTGTTTGTGATAAATTTTGTTAAAATACTGTTATATTTATCCCTATTCCGGTAGGTCATTTTTATGGGGACTAGGTGAAACAATGTACCTATCACAAACAATTTAAATAGGCTTAGTCCTTGTATCAAAAATTTATATGTTCCAAATTTCATCAAATTATCTTCAAAGTTTGCGACCTATATTTTGCGCACATGGTTTAAATGGACAGCTAGTTAGACAGATGGACTTGCGAGCGAACAGACATCGATAAATCGACTCAAAAAGTGATTCCCAGTCGGTTGGTATACTTTAAGGTGGTGTTGGATAATTTTGTTTGTACGTTACAAACATCAGCACAATCGCATAATATCCAAACCACCTATGGCGGTGTAGGGTAGAAATAGGCGACTATCTAGCATTAGTCTTCTGGTTAAAAATATAACGTATCGTAAGATAATCTTCTGAAGAACTAATACGACATATAGTCAAACTCTTATCACAAATAAAATTGGTAATAATTACTGAAATGAATATACTAGAAAAAATAGATGAATTTAACAGTGTCATTGGAAGATATATTCATATTCTTATGTTAGAAGTTATTAAAAATACTTTTAAGAAATACTTATTTAATTTTACTTTTGAAGTGGTGTAAATGTGATTCTTTTAAAAGTTGTTCATTTATTTTTTACTGGGGTGTACTGCAAAAGCTTATTAATTTTAATCACTGTACATTTACGAATAAAACTACATGCATTTACATAATAAGCATGCTTCATGCAAAATAAATACGAGTCGACGATTTCAACTATGAATGCTTGGACAAGGGACCAAATTTGTTGGTTTCTTTTTGAACTTATGTACAACAAAGTGTATCGTTTTATATGAAGATAAAAAAAATATTACAAACGTATCCCACAAAAACTAATCCCCCAAATATTTCGGTTCAATTATTTCTTTCTCGTGAGCAGGATCATTTTTAAGTACACAATTTTTGTAAAAAAAAAATAAAAAATAAAAAAATACAATATGAGTAGATACAATCGACTAATACATAATCAGCAAACAATTTTTTAAAATTATTTTTCATTCTCGTGAAATGAAGATTTTAGTAAAATTTTCTACATTGTTTTTTTTTTAACACTGTTTTATAAAAGTTTAAATATTTCGGACATTTTCCACCGTAGTTTAGAGTTTAGAGCATTAATAGAATGGTTTTATTCAGTTCTATTGATATATGTATTCATTGAACTCTTTAGTAATAAAAGTAATATTTTGGGCTTAGTCACAAGAAGCATAATTTTGTAAAAAAAATATATATATATATATAAACTCCTGTAAAATAGCGACTTAACTTCAAAGACTTTCTTTTAACGATTATTACCACAGATTTAAACAAAATTTTTATTATTTTTTTTTCATATATTACTATTTAAGTATAATAAATACTATCTTAAAACTTATGTGCAAAAATTGCCGATTTAACCTTTTGGGAACCAAATGTATAGAATTTCCCCGTTTGTCTTTAAAGGGTTAATTATAATAGTATCAGAATTGATCTTTTCAATTGTACCTTAAAATCCAATATAGTAAAGAAATGTCCGAATTATATACAATTACATGCTTATACAATGAAAATATGACAAAAAATGTTAATGAAATCTTGATTTTTCGCGAATGGAAAGAGATGTAAGAATTTTGAAGTTAATTTTCTTATAGCGAATATTTTTATAATGCTATTGAAAGAAATCCGTATTTTTAGAGGTATTTTAAAAATGCTACAGCTCACGTAAATCATAACATTCACACTTAATATTTTGAGAATTATACAACAACACAATAATGTTCATTTCTAGATGTGTATATATGCAACTTTTGTTCATAAGGCACTTTAATGTGCATATGTTCCATACAGATGTACCAACATATAAAATACATAAAAGCTGTGCAAATATGTGTGTATAGTATGTATGTTTGTATGTATGTATGAATGTATGTATGTATATATGTATATTTGTAAACCAGTTTGCTCCCTAGAATCGTTTATTGGGTTGTAAAAAGACATTGTGTGAAATATTAATGAAATTGGATGTCGTTAACTAGTGGAACGTTTTTATTTTAATTTAAATTGAGACCATAATTACTGAAAAATGCGCTTTTGTATCTCCAGGATAATTCAAACCCCTCTCCATGCTTGATAAAAAATGGTGATTTTTTAAGACTGTTTTAAACTCCAATTTTAAACTTTTAAAAGTTTTGTTAAACACATTTCAAAGAAGTTCGAATAAAATTATGCAGGTTTAAAGAAGAATTAGGTGCAATATGTTGTATGACTAAACCATACCTACGATTTGAATTTTGCGGATTTCAGAAAAAAGGCATTTTTTGCGGTTTTTTAATTATGAAATAAGTTTTTTTAGAATTGACATTCAGACTAAACAGAATTATTACAGAATACGATAAAACATATCTCACAAAATGTGTTCCGATGTTTTTACGAAAATTGGACAAGGATAATCTTTAAAACACGAAGGTCAAATGTCCAAATTTGGAATATTATATAGTTTTAAAGAAAACATAACGAAAACTTATTTATTTTTTATATTATTTTATTTATTTGCGATAAAATTTTATGGAAATATAACTGAAAGGTCTTTGTTGATAGTAGCGGTAAAAAGAAGCAAATTTAACCCTCAAATAACCTATTCTTAGTTAGTTGCACCTATTCTTAATTATTTGTAAAGTATATTTTATTAATTAGTATCATAAACAAATAACCCAATTACCTAATTTTTGAGCTTTAACATTTTTTAACCGATTTTTTCTTTTTATATCTCGGTTGTTAAATAATTATGTGTTCATTACGATTTTGTAATATTTTGTTGCAAAGCAAAGTACTTAATAGCCAAATTTGTCTATATAAACTCACTACACATACATACATGCGGTACGGGTTAACAATATCCGATTTCACTAATATTTCACGCAATATATTCTTACAGCCCAATGAACGATTCTAGAGGTTCTGGGAGTTGCGGTCAAAAAAATAAATGTGAATTTCTTCAAATGAAAAAATTCTTAAACTAAGAAAAAGAAAAAAAAAAATAATAATTTGGGAATAAATCTACATTGGAATCTGGAGATCGGAAGAGGTTATTTTAATGAAACTCTATACTTTTTTTTTGTGGATAATAAAATAAGTGTGTTTGCAAGAATTTTAAAATTATAAAATAATTTCCTATTTTTAAACTAACTTTTCGGATATGCATGATTCTCCAAATAAGAGAAAACTATTTATTCAGGCCTTTGATAATTAGATAAATATATAAGAACTATAAAAAGAAACCGGAACCTTTTCGGATATGCATGATTCTCCAAATAAGAGAAAACTATTTATTCAGACCTTTGATAGGATAATTAGATAAATATATAAGAACTATAAAAATAAAGGAATCTGTATATGAAAAACTATGGAAAAAGTGACTCAAGCTGATTGAAAGGAAGAAATCCGCATATTATATGAACAAAAGGCATTATGGTAATAAGTTGTCGTATGTGAGTGCCTTTGGTTGGGATTTTAATGTCTGAAATATTTTAATAAAAAGAAAAATGTGCTAGTATTTATTGGAAATAATTGTGGGATCCGAACCTGAGTAAAATATTCCGCCTGTATAAAGAGTTGGAAAGGATAATGATTTGAATCGTTCTTGAAGTCTTTAGGTATATAATATGGAAGTTTTAAAATAATCAAGTACATCCTATAATATAAATTCTACTTAAAATCCTTAAATGGATCTAAATCGATAACTTAAGTAGCATTCTCGATCATTTAGTAATGAAAAATCGTAATTTTTAATAATAACTGTATAATATCCTATAAAGGACTTTTAGGGTGTGTTTTCAAAAATTGAAAATAATTTTGCAATTGTAAAATTTTTGAGAATAAACCTATTTTATTGTCCATAGAAAAATAAGGGGTTTCTTCATAAAAACCTCTTCCGATCTCCAAATCACAACGTAGATAAATTCCAAAAATATTTTTTATTCCTTAGATAGTTTTATTTAATAAATAAAACATAAAAAATTTTAAGACATAAAATTTTACAATTTTTTCATTTGAAGAAGTTCTCACCTACACATGGACAATAAATGTGTATATATGGTTGGTATTTGTGGTTAAATCATTTTATAGTTTACACAAACGTCAAATTCATGTTATTGTTCTTGAGACGTGCTTTTAATATGGTAATTTTCCCGTAGTACCGGTATAAACCAACAGGAACATATGTATTTTTATACACCATTGTATAAATATTTGCGTATACTTTAAGTTCTTTTCATTTTTATTCTTTGATTATATAAGCGCCCACTACTAATGAGAAACATATATGAATTTTTATATATACATTTACACCATTCCCTTGAATATTTTGTACATTAGGTACTAATTTCGAAATAAATGCTAAAAAATATCAATAGATAGAAGACGTCATCAGACGTATGTTAATTATATCTAGACTTGAGTACATTAACATTTCTCGATATATCAGGGATACCTGTAATTTAATCACACACAACTATGAATACAAGTATTAAAAGTTTTACGCACATGTTTAAAATTCTTATTAAAGAAGACTTTTGATCGACCAAAAAATTGCTGTGAAAACGTACTATTTTTTATTAATTCTTTACATAACGTTCACAAATAAATTATTTTTTTTCTTTTTACTTTATCTTAAACATAGCCGACTAACATTTTGTTGGAGCAAATATGATGACATCGTAATTGTGTGAATGAATGTATAAATGTAAGTGTTTTATTCATTTTTATTGCTCTGACACAGGCAGACACTTTGTACATGTGTTCTTATGGATAAAGTTTATTTAAATACAATAAATTTTAACAATAATGCAATGGCATAATTTTAAATGCATATATGTAAATATTTTGTTGTTTTATATACTAAGTATATACACAAACACAAGCATACACTCACACACGCAAACATATATACACTGATCGTAATTTACAAAACGGACTGGGATTGACTTTGCATTTTAATTGTTTGTTTGGTCGAACCGTGGTTTTATTTGTAAAACAGAAAACACAAACATCAACAAAAAAGTTAAATTATTCTACGGGATTTGTTCATTTTAATTTTGTATATTTTTTTTATTAACATAAATGTTTATTAACGGTATTTTTTAAGTTGCGATTTCCATGTCAAGAATTTAAATTTAATCGAGTATAAATAATTTTTATGCTTATTTTATGTTTCGAGCACATAAAAAACAAGACAAAAAAATTCTGGAAAAATTCTTCTTTTCCATTAACGTCTGCTATAGTGCAAGAAATTTTAATGAGTTTATTATAAAGTTGATAATTGAGAAATTTATTTGTTTATAAATTACTTACATATGTACGTACATATAATATATATTTGTCCATGGACAGATGTATGTAGATATTAACTTTATGTATGCTACTTTTATGTAAGCTACATTACAAATACATATCAATATGATATTAATTACCTAAATAACAGGTCAAGGTCATATAATCTTTTTCCTCGTAAATGCACACTGGGCCACGAACCCTGAATTTTGACCGTAATTAGAATATTCGGTTTAACTAAAAAAATAAATATCACATTTAAGATTTTTGTGGACGCTGATTACGATTCTGCAATAAATAATTTAAAATGGCGTATCGAATTTGGCGGCCAACAAATTTATTTTATATCTTGACAAAATTTAAAATAATAGCATTTGACAGATTTGTAGTCACTGAATAAGAATTTTTACGAATTCGAAAAAGCGGAAGCAATACAAGGATTATAAGTAGCTGCAAGGTAATTTTTCGCTTTATATGACAATATTGTATTTAAATGCCAAAAAATTTACGAATATATAGTTATATATTTGTGAAGTTGTTGGTAACGAATATAAAATAAACTAAACTAAAAAAAAATCAAAATGGCGGATTGAATGTGGTGGTCAATAAGTATAATTTATAATCTTTTGCAATTACTATTTTTATTTAATGTTTTTAAATTCACGCCTATAGTTTTATAAAATTTAGAAGTTTTTATTTAAATCAAAAAATTTATTTTCATTTCAAATTGACTTTATATTAATTAGAAATTGACTTTATATTAATATAAAAATATAGCAAATTGTTGTCGACATATTCGATTCCTCATTTTGTTTTTTCCTTTTTTTGTTCAAAGTCATTGAAAATATAACTTTCGAATTTATGGACGGTCACAAAAACTTAGGTGGAAAAAATCGCGTGGAATCTACCACGCGATCACTTGGCAGTGCTTGGCACTGGGCTTTGAATATTCATGATTTTGGAGAAAAATCATATTTTTGTTAAAAATAGCTACTATTTTTTATGAAATTGCATTGAAATGTCACTATTTTTCATTTTATTTAGATATATGTTTTCACCTCTTTAATCTGAGATAATCTTCGAAAATTTTTTTGTGTACTTATAAATTGTATACAGTATTTAAAATAAATAAAAAATTTCAGCAAAAATATAATATTTTGAATTTGGCCTCTTGCGTTTAAGAAACGGTAAGCCGCATTAACATAAAAATTTATTAGCATAAAATCTAAAGTCTCTAGATTATAAATCTATATAAATTTCTCCCCTCTATCTGAAAGGGACTTTTTATCAAAAAATCGAACTTGTGGAACAGAGTAAAATGAAATTTTTTAATAGCCAGGGGTTTTCTTTCTTTAATAAGGCTTCAGTGTTAATTTGTTGTTTTTTAAATAATATTAAACGTAATAGAAGTAAAATGACAGATATAAGTTATTATAAATATTTTTTCAGGTATACTCTATAAATATGTACTAAGGGTGGCCCTGTTTGCATGGAGAGAAAATATGATATCGATATTTCCAGTTAAAATCAAAATTTACTTCATTCTAAGAGACCGTTTCTCTAAATTTTTATTCTTATATTATCCTTTCGTTTTTATTACTTTTTTATTTTTAAAATTCAAAATTATAAGAAATAAAAAATATTTATTTAGCCAAAATAGCACTCAAAGGATAGATTTACATATACAATTTTTGAACTATGAAATTCGTATATTTCTATTGCCAAAAAATCGCTATTTTACTTTATCATTTGTTTTTATTTTTTAGAAATAATACAAAATTATGTGTTATGTAGATCTTGATGGAATATCAAGCACACTAAACTATTTTTTCGTTACATGAGAAATTACTTTTTTAACTTAAATAGATCTTATTCTGTTATTTAATATCTAAAATTTAAATTTTATGTTAATTGTAAAGTAAATAAAAATATGTACTTTATTTTCATTTGATTTCAGTTGATAATATCACACTGCAAATTAGGCTTTCCATTTTCACTCAAAAAATAGCCTAATGGGGCCGCAGATCTTCTTGAGTATATCACAAACCAATTTTCTACAATTAAAAATACCCTCTAAATTTTGAAATAAGGACTGCTCATAAAAAATCAGTGGATATAATTCAGCTTATAAAAATGAAATCAATTGGTTAATTCTTTTAATTTTTGTTTTGTTAAAGATCGTTATATTCTAGATTTAAATTTAAAAGAAAATTTAATTTTTTATTCGTTTTTAATAAAATATTTAATATTTTCTGGAATACCCTTAATATAAGCCTTACTGTGTTTTCTGTTGGAATCTGTCCACTTCTTTTTAAACTGCATTTTATTTCCTACTCGGCTTTAAGTGGTCTTTAAACATTACTTTACTATAACCCAATGCGTTTCAAATGAACTGAGTTTTGGGCAGTTTATTGTATTGGTCTCCCTTGCACAGTGGGGCAGAATCGAAATTTTTTGGAATTCATGAAATTTGCTATAGGCGTAGCAGAGGAGTGTGCAATATTATGTTTGGAAGGGGGCACAACAATCCCCCCAGGGGCGGAGCTAAGTGGGCTCAAATTCAGGTACCTCCGACATAAACAATTTTTAATCGCTTGCAACATTTTTGTTTCTCGTCCGATTTCAAATATATATATATTGTTGTAGGCCCTGATAAGACTTATAAAAAACAAGTTTTAATGTCCTATTTATCTCTTATAGTTTTCGAGTTATTTGCGTTTGAATTTTTAAGCACCATAATTTTGCATGTTCTTGGTCCAGTTTTTTTCATATATATCCTAGTATTTCCGACCGATTTTATTAGTTTTTTTTTTAACTGGTTAAAGAACAAAATTATCTATTGAATAAAAAAATTTGAAGTCGATATCTTTACCGACTCCAAAAATAAACGATTTTGATTTTGAAAATTGCAAAAAAGACGACTTTTGTGTTTTTTTAGCCGAAAAAGTATCTACACTCTTTTTTATCTAAAATAAAATTTTCTTTAGCAACATATAATAATTTTGCACTTTTCTGAAAGGCAACTTCACAGAGATGACTTTAAGATAAAAAACTAGCCCAATAACTCAATTGGTCATGGCACATACCCTCCCGAATTCGACCCATTTTATATGAAAGTTTTGATTTTAGACCATATTTTCTCAAATCCCAAAGCACGAATCGACAAACGGAATATATTTTAAGAATCTTCAGTATTTTGTTAAAAGTTTTAAATCAAAATCTACGGGACTTCGGAAAAATGTGAATTCTATAGCCAAAAATGTAAAAATCCCATTTTTGGGAATTTTGATTAGTTTATTTAGGAAAACCCTACCCCTGATTGAAATTTGGTTAACGCGCTTTTATTTATATTAATAAGATCCACATTTTATGAAAATTTCATTAAGATACCTTTATAAACAAATATGTTATTACAATTAAAAAATTTGTATTTTCTCCAAAAACCCCAAATTGGGCCTTTAGTTTGGTTTATTTCTAAATAGCGAAAGAAATTTTACAAATATGTATTCCAAATTAAGCCTATACTTTAGCATATATAATTTCCGATCTTTTGCAGAAAGATTCAAGTCAATAGCATGCCTCATTTCAGAAATATGCGCCTTTAAACTTTTATATTTCCAATTTATTTTATATATGACTGTATTTTGGAAAAATTGCAACTTTTGCCTTTAGCTTTGCGTGAATAATTACTTAGAAAATTGTTCTGTATAATTTTAATAATATCTATATATAAAAATCTTTAATACATATTTTTTATTTTTAATAGCGTTGCCACATTTCCCAAATTTAAGTAAATCTTTATCCTTTTCTAAGCATTCATATATTTCTATTAATGAATTTAAAATAACAAAACAAACAAAAAATGTATATTTTAACTTAATCAATAAGTATTTTATTAGTTTAAATTTATGGTGTTTACCTAAATTTAACAAATGTATTTATCTATTGGTGATGGTTAAAAATTTATATATTTATGATCTAGTGGCAATATATAGGTATATTTTCCGGTGGTACCTAGCTGCAATTTCTATAATTGCATGAAAATCCAGCCGGCCGATCAGAAGTTATAGATTTATTTCCAAAAAATTTCGATTCTGCCCCATTTGTTTGATACCATTTGTTTGATACCACTCATCTACTTTTTTGTTGCAATATCAGGTCAGAAAACTTAGAATTCGCTGAGATTTCTAATGACAGAAAAGAAAGGAATCTTTTTCGAGAGCACTTATTAGCGTACATTTCTTTGCAAAAATCTATTGCAGATTAAATATGTTTTCGAAAATTTTGATGTTTTTACAAGATATGCATTTCCCATAACATTTGTGATATGGAATTCCTGACCAGGATGTTTTAGAAAGTTTGACAGAACGTATTTAATATTGCCCTTTAGACGAATTCATATAAATTTTTTTATAGAATCTAATTATTTTCATCCTCTCCTTTGCCACCATATTTTTCCTTGCGTTTTTATTAAGAACGTTGTTTTTTTTCCTTTTTGTATCTTCATGTTAAATTTTTTAAACTATTCTGATAAAAGATACTGAGCAATTTAACAAATGAGTCGCTTTTCATACAGTTGTCGAAATTTTTCCTTAAAATCCTATTATTTTATCTGCGATCCTGTAGTCCGCAAAACAACTTTCTGAGCAATTTAATAAATTAGTCACATTTCATCCAGAGATGTCGAGATTTTTTCTTAAAATGCGTATTATTTTGCCTGTGATCCTACAGTCTGTAAATCATCTTTTTCTTTGGTTATCAGGGTTCCTTTCGGCAATCATGAACTCTTTGTATTTTTTATGACTCAGAAAGCTGCATGTTCTATTTCACCTGCACTTCTAGCAATTATTTTATATGATCGACATGTATTTTGGTTATTAATTTGAATTATGCGATTGCATGAATTTTGTTAAATTTCCATTTTGAAAAAAACTAATTATGCTATTACAAAAAAATTTTGAAAATAGTTACTGAGTTTAATAACATAAGTGCAAACAAATTCTCGTATAATAAAAGTTATAAGCCTTAAAGTGTGTAGGGATTTTCTTCCTGCTCAGTTGTTATTACTATAAAACCTCTTTGAGGTTAGCTGCTGCACTAAAGATCTCGTAGCTCTATAAATTTTAAGGCAATTCTGAATTATTTAATTGATTTAGAAAATAGAATAACGTAGCTTTTTAATTCAAAGGTTATTAAACTTTATCAACTGATTTTTCTTTTCGACTAAAATTTTTTTCGGACTTTTTTTTTTTTAACACATTGACAGCACTTTGAACGATCAAAAAGCAATTATTTATCGTTTGAAATCCGTTGACGTGAATCAATTTCGCTATGGGGCCCAAAAGTTATCACAGTTTAAAGTTGAAAATTTAAAAAAATTCTCTAAATTTAAAATTTCACTTATTTACATTATAATTGCACACAATAATAAATCTTGTGAAAAACTATCGCCACATGCAAAAACACTTACAATATTATCAGTACTAGCTCAGTTACATAATAAAAGAGAAAAATTTGTTCATAATTTTTGCACAATTTTTTCAGTAATAAAAGATACATCAAGTGCAAATTAAAAAAAAAAAAATGTTAATTTCGAAAAGACTAAACATCAGCAATGGTTTAAAGGTGTTTAAATCACGCAAACCCTTAATTTTTATTGAATATTTTTTTCAAATATTTTTTAATAACTTAAATATGATTATTTTGTTTTTACTTTATTACGACAGGTTTTTTATCTCTTCTGGCATTTGATCATGGTTTTTTGAAATTCTAAACTTGAGTTAACTTGTGAAGCAAAACCCTTCTGTTAGAATTTTGACTTTATGGATATTTCAGCATGTTATTCGATGAACGTTCGGCATCCTTTCTAAGTTCTACACGATATACGTGCATTTTTTTAACTATTTTCAGATTAAACTATAGAAAAATAACCAGAAACTTTTTATATCTTTCAATAATCTATTTTAAAGAAGATTTTATAACGTCATAATTTTTGAAATTACGAAAATGTATTTTTTAATGCTCCCTTGATTTTGGAATAAATCTTGACAACATCTTGCTATTGATTTGCATTTTTATAGTTTTTATGTCGGGCCTTTGATGTGCCCAAGCAAAATGCGTTTAGATAAAATCATGTCGTTTTCCACTAAAACTTATTTATTTATACAGATTAAAATAAATTATCATTCAAATAAACTACAGCAAGTCTCCCAATGTGCTTTATTATATAATTCTAAAAGGTTTTTTGTTTCATTTCATTTCAATTATTTGAATTGAAAATAAGAATAAATTCAAATTTATGTAAAGTTTGTTGATAACTTTCATTTCGTTTATAAAATCAGGCCTAAAGCAAAGAAGTTTCACATAAAACCGAAAAAGTTATACAGTTTTTGTCTAACTTTAAGAAACTAAATCATTGAAACTATGTTATCCCCACAATAATAAATTTCAATTTTATTCTACCTTGATTTTTTTGATTTAAGTTAAAAATTAATTAAACCGGAAATAATAGCGCGAAGAAAGAATTTACTAAAAACTATTTTAGAAAATATATTCTCATAACTTAAAACTCTAAAAAGATCTGTTATGATTGCAAAAAAAAAAAAATTTCTTTAAAAATTATTGCTTCATTGTATAGCCTTTTGTAGGAAAATTTTTAATAAATTACAGTTTAACTCGAAAAATTATTTATTTATTTTTTTTAATGTTATTTAAAATTATTATTTTAGTATTTCAACAAAGCAAACAAATATATACGGTTATCAAGCACAATTCTTCTACTTTCCAAAAAATTTTAAAAAGAAAAAATCATCGAAAGAATAACAGAATTAGGGATACACTTCTACAGAAATCTACCAAGAACATTTTTTGAGCATAAACCAAAAATTTGAGTTTTTTAAAATTCAAGAATGTCTATAAAACACGCAATGTTATTTCTAGAGAGATTTTTCACTGTAGCGAAGCGTATTTAAAAATTATTTCCTTAATAAAAAATTGTTCATATTTTATTTAAATGAAGTAATATAAAAAAGGGTTGAATTTTAAAATTCCATGTATATATTTTCAACAACTTTTCATGCGAGCGAAAAGACAATTTATTTTTTGTATGAAAGCCACAAAAAATTACATGTTGATCATTTTGTTGATAACTTTTTTTTTTTTGATAACTGAAAGAAATCCTAATATTTCAAAAAGGGGTTAAAATAGAAAATTGGCGATCAATGAAGTTTTCTGATGGTATAATATACAAATTTCAGAAAATTACACAAAATGTCTTAGTTTTGTCATCGCCTTTTTTTGGGAAAATGTTTAATTTTCAATTATTTTTAGTTGCAATAATTTCCTTACTTTCTGAATATATAAACTATGATGGGTGAATTTTCTTTCCCCCCGTGGATCCGCGTCTGAATGATTTATTTTTAAAAATGCTCCAGGATTTATATTTAACCGATATGAGTATAATTGTCAACAAATAATAAAAGATAAAAAAGATTATTATATTAAATTATAATATCATTTTTATTTATTTATTTTTTCTTTTTATTTGTTTTTTTGTTAAATAAAACAATAATAGTAATATTTTAACAAGCTTTTCAATAATTAATTTAATGACTTTATAATTATCAATTTAATCCTATAACTCATTAATTAATTATTATTTTTTTATTTTTTATTTTTTTATTTTTAATTTTTTTTTGTAGATTTATAATGATAAAAAGTATTTTTAACACTATATAAATAGAAAAAATATATTAAAAAAAAACTTACAAAATAACTTTTGGAATGTTCTGGTAAAAAAATAAAATAAAAGAACAAAACTTAAATATATAAAAACACAAGAAAAAATAAACATATTTATGTGTTGCATTGAAAAATGTAAAATAAATAAAATTTATTAAAAAACTGTAACAGAAGCCTTTTACTAATAGAAACTTATTTTTGTTTACACAACAATATAAAAAAAGAAACTGATAAGTAAAAATATATATATATATATATATATATATATATATATATATATATATATATATATATAATATAATATGTTTGTTAATTGTTATTTGTTGTGACTGAAGTGGAAGGAAGAGCGTAGGAGGGAGGAAGAAAAAATATATGTATCGAAATGTGTCACCAACGTGCGGCTGTTTTAATCATTCTTATCAAATAAACACAATTTCCGTAAGTAATTAAAATTGAGCAACAAGTACTTCAAGAAACTAAACAAAATCATTAGTGAATAATTGTAATAAATACAAAACACAGAAAAAGCCTCAATAAGAGATGACGAGGAGCAAGAGGGACCTAAGTAAATCATTAAAAATTATGAGTAACAATTAATTTCCTCCTATCTCAAAACAAGTACTTGATGTTTTTTTTTTTCTTAACATCGGAACTACATCAAGGAACAATAAATTTTATTTTATTTTTAATTTTATTTCAAAACAATAAAAAACTATAGTTATTTTCTATAGAAAGAATAAAAGATAAATTTGATAAGAAAAATCGTAATTTTTAACTTATTATGAAAAAAATATATTCTTTCCAGGAATTTCGGTTCAACAGAGAAGATTTTAGTATATTCTCTTGAAAATTTTTATATGTTGATGTTTGTAATCGGCTTAGAATCACTTTCTGAGTAGATTTAATAATGTCCGTTCGTCTGAACCTGGAGTTAATACACATACACATAGTGTAATAAGAAAGTGACCTCGCAAGCCCAGCTGATTTTCAGTTGTTTCATGTATATATCACATGAAACTGTCAATTTGTTTTTGTTTTCATATATAATATTTTTTGGGGCGTTTATTTACTCTTCTTCATTTCCTCATTTTTTGTTCATAGCATTTTGACATTATGTGCATTGGTTCTGCACTAACAAAATACAAGAAATTGTTGTTTTTGTAAACGTGCGGTCACTTTATAATTACATTATGCATACATTTTTCATTTATCGGAATTTTTAAAAACTATTACTATATCATAATTTTTATCTAACAAATAAGTATACTTAAATTATAAATAAATCTGTTTTGTTTTTCCAATATTAAGCGGCTTTAATCATTTCGACCCTATTATCTTTAGTTGACTTTATCTGTATTTATAAATTAAACTACTCAATTGGAAAAAAATGCGTATTTAAAAAAATGTAAAGGTTCTTTCCGTGTTAATGTTTTAAAATATGTTAAAATTAGGGTTCATAAAATGGACTTTTGTTGAAAAGAGTCGAAATCTACTTTTTGGTTTAAAAATTGTCGAGAAATCGTCTTTTTTTTGCCAAATAGTCGGAAAAAGTCTTTTCGCCCACGTAAACCTTGTATTCAAATTATAGGTCGCAATTTTGAAAATAATTCAGCAAAAAACGAGCAAGTGCTTCCAAAAAATAACTTTTTCACCACTTCAAAAGTAGAACAAAGTCCATATTCTGCACTTTTTTGGAAGTCATTAAAAATTAATTAAAAAAAAAAGTGAAAATAAATGAATTTTTAGCAGGAAAAACGGTGAATAATTTCTAAGAAAATAAAAATTTCACAACCAGAAAAGTATTTTCATTATCTATTAACAAAGCTAAAACTATACTTTATTAAAAAAAATTATAAATATAGTTTTAAGAGAAGTACTTCAAAAACAATGGACGAGAAGCATAAAAGAATAATATCCTACCAATGACAACCATGGGTTAAAAAAAAGAACTTCTGCAACACTTTTTCAGCACTAAGTACTTCCTTCCAATGACAACTACCATGACTTTTTCAACTCTTTTTCAATTCTTTTTTTGCTGGGTAATTTAATGAAATTTGGTACACAGATTTTTTATAGTTCAATAATAGGCTTCGTTTGTTTATTATTGAAATTGTTTATTATAGGTTTATTATTTCACCTAGTCCCCATATAAATGTTCTTCCACAATAGGGGTTTAATGATCATAAATCCCTTAAATATAGTTTTAATTTAATGAAATTATCACATATAAGTTTTATACACGCATGAATTGATGTGCCGTATTTCTTATAAACCCCTCTTCAGAAAGTCACTGTAACGGACATAAATCCCATACAAACGAGAGCATAAGGTTAATATTTCACAAAAATCAGTGCTACATAAATCGCTGTACCAAACTTTATGAGGATAGCGTCATAATTGACCATAGCTTCCGTATAAGGCCTACTTCAGGTAATCCCCCTAAAGTGCATAAATAATATACTGTAATTCATACATCATGCAACACAATTGGCCATAGATCCCTTATAAAGCTCCTCCTTGATTTTTGATTCACAATCACAATGGTGCAGGGTATCATATGGTCTGGCTTGACTGACTATATATTTCTCACTTGTTTTTAAATACTATAAAATCAATCGAGTTTTTACCCTATTTACAAAAAATATAGAAATTTGTTTCCCATAATGTAGGAAAAAGTCCTCCTATGGACCCAAATTTTTAGGAACAAAAAATATAATACTTCGTTTTTGACAAGCCCAAAATCACGGTTATTTTGAGATTCACTTCGAAAGAAAACTTAGATGTAATGCAGATATTAGACATGTGATTTTCGGGAAATTTATAAAAATAATACATAAATGCACTAAGAAGTCCTCCAGTAGAACGAAATCTCCAGTGGAAAAAATTAAAAAAATTTCCGTAACTAATTCAAAATTACAAAAGTTTTAATACAAATTTCAAAATAAAAATAAATGCTCTTAACTTATCGCTGTTAATAAACTGAAATCGAATTTTTTTTATATTTTTGAATTCTCCTAAGCAAGACATTTTAGCAAAATTTAGAAAATTATAGAGAATTTCACCGTAATTAAAAAAAAATAGAAATTTTATTTTAAAAGTTATGGGGCAAAATCGCAAAAAGTCAAGGCCAAAAATAAAAAATATAATTTCTTTTAAACCACAGGAAATAATATAGCGCAGTATGTGGTTTTTCCTTTGCCTTGCTTAGAAGAATTCAAAAATATAAAAGTATTTAAAATCGCTTCATATTTATAATAGTTCCAAGCTCCGATGCATTTTTCACTCTTGAGGTGAACAACTTTGGCCCACTGTAGGGCCGCCCGTAATCTAGCTGCACCCAAGAATATTCGGAAAGCTTAACTCTTTCTCTATTAATGTTCCTAGTTTCATTAAAATAGGTTCAGTGGTTTAACTGATCCGGACTTATTACAATATATTTTTTAATTAGCCCACGGTGCACTGTAAAGTAGATACAAAATTTTAAATGTGTTCATATAAAAATTTTATCTATTTTGGAAAATGTTTATAGTTAGGATTTGTTATGTAATTCCATGAAACATTTAAATATCTTTGGTATAATAACTTGATTTTATATTGTTAAAAAATTGATTTTAATGATTTTTAATTACGTTTAAAAAAAATTGTTATTTAAAAATAAATAAAACATTAATTTTACATAAATTTTCATTTCTGGAGGAATCATCAATATAAATATCCCTGTTATAATCAACGTAGAAAGTTGAAATGTGTCCAAGATATTATAAATGATGTCCCCTTTCATAATTTGAGGCATGTTTAAATCTGCAATTCTTTTAAGTTTTTTTCATACAATGTTGGATCACCCTAATGTATCACTCTTACGTAGTTTTTGATAGTATACTTATAAAATATTTTTAAATTCAATCAAAATTCTCAGAAAATTCTCTTTACTAAGCGGTAACAATTGTAAAAAGTCAACAACAGTCAAATAAAAGTTTTCCAAATAGATAAAAAAAACCATTAAATATTGCAGACGTTTTTTATTCTTTTTTTTTTTTTTAATTGTCGTTAGCACGGTCGAATTTTCAAGTGGCCTTGGACTTATCCTTAGCTGTTTTTTTATGAATTTATCTATAACAATTTTGACGTGAACATTATAAAACAAAAAGTTTGTTTTAGCAGAATGTGTAATTATCAGAAATTATATATTCTGATAATTATCAAATTTTAAGGAATTAAGTTGTTTTATTGTTAAAAATTACTTAATAATCGCATATTTTTAAAACTTAAACAAGAATTCAGTGGTTGTTTTTAACAAGTCACAAATACTAATATTTATTTTATTCAGCTAAATATATTAATATTAAGTTTATTTTAAACTAATTAATTATGTATGTTTCAATATTATGGAAATTGTAATCGTTTGGAATTTTTATGAATAAGATATGAATATTAGTAGAAACAAAAATTAAATATATGTATATACCCCTAATAAAATTATACCTATTTAAAATTTTTTTAATTTTTATATCTATTATTGATCGGATGATCTTTCAATAAATGTTAAATATTTCAAAAAATGTATCAATATTTTAATCACAATAGCTAAGATGAAATACAAATAAATTCTCATCAAATTTATATGTATTATTTGCATTATTACGATCGCTCATATTTAGTGTTTTCGTTTAAAATTTTTATTTGACCTTGAAATTATTGCCTTAGCTTCGTTTTTTCTAGAATTGGAAAACAAAATCAGACATTTTTCCCAATTTTAGTTTATACTGGAAATAGGTTTAATCAAATTAAAATGTTGTTATAATTTTAAACTATTAAATTTTCCATTATTTTTTTTTTTTGTAATTTTCCGTCGTCTTTAACAATTCTAGATTATAAAGTTTATTTTTCATTTTTCCTGGTATGATTAGAAATATCATATTTAAATATATTAGAATTTCCTAATATTTTTGGAAGATTATGTTTATAAGAAATATGCGTAAATTATTTTATTCAAAATTGAGATACGTTCAGATAACCTATAAAGCTGATTTAAACTTTGACTACTATAGCCAAATATTTTTACGTAGTGTTTTTGTATAATTTATCACAAACAAGTCTATAATAGATTGCTTCACAGTGTGAGATTTTGATGATTTGGCCGACCAGGACAATTTTTTTTTTTTATGATTGAATTTGATGAAAAACACATTGTATATTTTAAGAAACTGTATGATCACTACAAAAATTATAAAAAATCTGACATTTCGCGCATCATAACTGTAGAACAATGCTTCAAATTGAGATATTCGTATGCTTCGATAAACTCAATAAGATTGTGGAAAATGATTCATCTTCGAATTTTTTGTGTATAGGAATAATGTTGTAACCATATTATGTTTTTTTACTTAACAATATTTTATAGCTGCTTACAAATATAATATTATGTTCCAGCAACAATAAAATCTAACAATAATAAGACAATATTCGATTATAGTTCCCCCAACCATATCTTTTCTTAGCGTGCATATGGATCGGTAGTAATACAAATTTGTGGAGTAGTTTTCCGATACCTAAAATTTATTTTCGTAAAATCTTATTTCAATACCAAACTATTTCAAGAATTTAGGAGTTCTGAAGTGTTTCAGAGAGGAATGATTTATAAAGGCTGTAGGTAAAATATTACACTATATTATTTCTATTCAAAATATGGGCTACTATGTACAACATAATATGACCCGATATTACTTCTATTCCAAATATATTGACAACTATGTACAACATAATATGACCCGATATTATTTCTATTAAAAATATTGGCTACTATGTATAACATATATTTTATAGTAATGTCAAAATTAGTACTTTGGTTAGCTAATTTTGAAAAATCCCACACTGTGTTCTCTGTTGAAACGATGTATGTATACTGACAATCAGAATACGGGAAAATATACAAAAATTTTAAAATGCATCTCAGCCCTTTACCAATATCACAGGTATAGTACATTTTGTTAATTTCGAAAAATTTATTAGTATCGTGAACTATAATTCAACAGACCCCTTTTTGTGGCCTAGACTTTATATTTTGAAGTTATATTTTAATGTTTCTGCCTAGTAAAAATAACATTTTGTTTTTGATAATATTACTTTAACTTTCCTAATAAATTCTAAATATAATTGCGAGACAGTTTTTTGATTTTTGTAAATACAATTTTTAGTTAAAAAAAGTAGAAAATTTAATTAACGAAAATGAGACCACCGCTACATACTTCATCTTGTCTTTTTTTTACGAATTTTTGCGTTTTTCGGAAAAAATTATGAAATGTGGTTGAAAGAGAAGACAAAATATAAAAAGGACGCAGTTCTAAGTTATATTATAAAACATATGGGATAAAAAACTTTCAGATGTGACTTTTTCGAATTTATAATAGAAAAAGGCAGTCGCTTATGCAAAAATATTGATAAAAATAGCAAAATTCCAACATAAAATAAGTAAGAAGTATATATTCGGTCAAGCCAAGTCAATGATACTCTAAAAATTGAGTATGTACGAAACTTGTATTAAGTGTAATTTATATTTCAACATTTGTGTGAAATTTATTAGGATATTCACTCGAATAATGTTTGCTCGATTAATCAACAAACTAAAATCAAGTTCGATTACATTAAAATCAATAATTTGTCGAATAATTCGAACAAAAAAATTTCAAATGCATATAACTCGAAAAATATATGAGATAAATAATACATGTAACCATATTTTTCAAAGGTTAAGAGCTTTAAGATGATATAAAAATCTTTGAAATCGGGCAAGGAACAAAAATTTGGCTAGTAGTTGAAAGTTTTTTAGCTCCGTTCCTGAGATGCATGCAGGGTCCTACATCCAAACTTACGCTTCTCTGCTACGATTGTGTGAAATTTTATGTTAATCTAAATAGCCGAATTAAAGTTACTGATTTATTTTGAAAAATGTTCGACTCTGTCCCACTGTGTAATAAAGCAATAAAGGAAAAAGTTCATTTAAGGTATTTTTATATGGGAGAAATTGCAGCTTTTGCACATTTTAAGTTCCATTCCACCAAAGTTCAAAATTAGTTTATTTTAGAACAACTAAAAAAAATATTTGGAATTTTGAAATACTTGAGGAAAAATACATTAAAATACGTGACGTTGATGGCTCTATTTCAAAATTTTGCTTTAAGAAACTTTTTATTTATTTATTTTATGAAATTTTATTTTATTTAATATTTTTCTAATATCTAGAAACATTTTTAACTTTGACAGGTCAGTGAAAAAAACCAAAGCATACAAGAAAATGATTTTTATAGCTGATACACAATTTTGTCTATTTTTATTCGGTATCCATTTTTTTCGAAAAGTTAATTTTCAAAATTCGCTTTTGACATATTTTACACAACAAAAATCACAATGTAAAACTTAAATCTTTTGTTATTTATAATTAAGTTTTGAATGAGATAAATAAAGGTGATTCACCTTCGTATATAAAATTTTCTATAAGAAATAATTTGCAAGATTTTGAACTTTATTTGTAAAAAATATTGTTGGGTCTACAAATGACAGTTCATCCGATATACATATGTAAGATTAGAGTTAATATATCAAAAGAGGATCGATATCGTTAAATCAGATTACATAATTTGAGGTGGTTTGCCGAAGATTTTTTCTGCATAAACACATAATACCCGAACCACCTATGGTGGTGAAGGTATAATTATCAGTTTGTATTGAAAAATAACTACCAAACAGTGTTGCCAGTCTTTTTAAGGTTGAATCTAGTCTTTTTTTATTTTACTTTTAGTCTGAAAATTTTTGTTTTAATTTCTAGCTTTTTTATAGTCTTTTTTGATTCTTAAAAAGTCTAAAATGTTAATATTTCAACAATGCAGAAAATGACTTCTTATTTACTATTACTAAATTAGTTTTTTAAAATTATCCATTTAAGAACTTTTGTATATTTATTTGCACAAAAAAGATCAAGAATTTTTACATTTAACAATTTTTTTTGTCATATTGTTCCCCATTTTAAAAATAACTAGTTATATGGGCTTACTAAATTGATTATTACACTATGCGACAGTCAAAATCGTGATGAGATGAAACCAACGGGAAATGTTATATCGGTAAAAAAGAAACAGGAAACGCGTCCATCGATTTTCATGATCTATGTCTCATTTTGTTTAAAAGTTATGTGATTTTACATGAAAGTAATAGGACTTGACACTTTTTTTTACCGTTTTGAATTTTTTATGATTTAAAAATAAAAAAATTCAATTTTTTAGGCAAAAAATAGTTTTTTTTTTCATACATTTATTTATAACTGCGAAACTGTTGCTTATGTAGCGAAACGTTGTATGAACAGATTAAAGGAATTGTAATTCCTAATTTTTTTAAATTTGTTTCAGCAAAATCGGATTGGTGGTTCTCGAGTTATGTCAAAAAAAAAAAAGACTACGAAAGGTCACAATTTCCCCTATATGATAGTTACTAACTTCAAATCGATATATCTCGATTCCTAGACCGATTTTTTTTACCGATATAACTTTACCCGGTAGTTTGAACCCTTTCCGATCACTGACCCCTACCATTTGTCGCACAGTGTTATAATTAACTTATAATACTTTATATTAACCATAGAAATTATTTATGAATATAATTTAAAAAAAATTTTTATAAAAGCGAAAAATTATCCAAAAAATTGGAAATGCTTAATCAAAAAGGAATTATATTTCAAAAATGACGAAAAACATTGAAATTTAACCCAATTTTGTATAGGTATTATTTTTAATGATTTTGCATTGAATCATTTTGCTGATAGCTGTTCTATTATATTTATAAATTTATTATAATATATTTAAAAAATATCAAAAAATAATGAGAATCAGAACAAATAAGTTTTTAAATTAAAAAAAATATTGAATTTTTTTGCCGTAGTTTTTTGGGCTTTTATCCTATTTTGACTTTTTTTAAGTAAATAAAAGTTTTAAAGTTCACCTCCTGGAAACACTGCTACCAAAAATGAAATAATAATAAAAATTTAGTGAATGTAATTTTGTACAAATTGAATTTAAAAGATGTAGTTGCATTGAAATGCTTTTTTAAACGATTTAATTTATTTCCGAAAATTTTTAAGTTCATTTACCCAAATAAAAAGATTTTTAAATAATAGAAAATAGTGCAACTAAAGGCTTATATGAATACATGTGTCAATATTAAATCAAAGAGATTCTGGAGTTTGTGTTATTAATGAAGATATGGTTTCAGTTAAGCCAAATCTGACAATTAATCCATCAAGCAGAGACAATTCTGGAAATATTTCCTATGCCAACGTTAAGAACGGGTTACCAACAATCTAATATCCCCAAAACTCGGGAGGGTTAGAAACCTTAATGCAAACTCTAACGCAGACAAAATATGACAAACTTTATGTCATTGATGCAAAACACAATATAAGAGCTTCCAAGAGCGCAGAATCAATTGATTCAAATCCTCTTAAAGAGAAAATAAGTTATTTGAGAGTATGTTTCTGGAATGCAAAACGTTCAAACCAACATAAAACATATTTCATGAAAAAGCTACATATTGACTCATCTCATCAATATATAAAATTTTTATATTTCAGGTAATTCATTCCATTCTACAAATTTCTAGAGATATTGCTGTTGGAAGTTATGTATTTTTCAAGTTTTTTTTTTTGAACAATCGCGAATTCGCAGGTTTGGCCTACCAGTTCCATAATGCGCTGGTAGGAACTGAAGACAAATTTTTTAAAATTCGTTCATTTGCTGTAACAACGTCATAACTCAAAAAAAGCAAATTTCGAGTTAGCATCACTAATGCATAGTAAATAGTGTATTTTATTAACTGGCAAAGTCTGTAAACAAGTTTGCAATCATAAATTGCCATGTTGTCTCCATTTACTTTGTCTCTAACTTGCAGGTAATGAAATGGTATTGAAACATTTATTTGAAAATGACAAATTATAAATATGACAGATTATAAATATATGTATATAGTTGTTAAAGGGGTTATCTTATTTAATTTTTGAAATTATAAAAATTATAAAATATAAAAACGTCTCTCAATTGCTTAAGCTTGATGATTTTAAAGCTATCTAGTTTATAAAGAATTTTTACTTCTTTTTTAGTGTTTTATACTAAACCGTTGAATTTGCTATATGTTAGAAGTTGGCTAATGGAAATCAAATTGGAAAAGGCGAGACGAAAATAACCTCTCATTTCAATTAATGTAATAAATGTCAGATTTTGAAGTATTTACACTACAACAATTTGATCAGTTCTTGGGAACACTCATAAACGCTTTGAAAAATAGTAAATTGCTCTTTATTACGGAGATAAATTTGTGCCTTTTGTTATTCTATAGAGATTTTATAGTCTAATTTTGTGCATTTTTATTGAAATTTATTGCGGTTATCGTCGATAAATACATGACTTAAACCATATTAAGCCTCTTAAGCGATTTACGAGTTGGAGATGTTAATATTCAGGCATTCTATGAAATTTGTTACAATTTTCATATAAAGGAATTTTTCTTTCTTTTATAAATATAGTTTGTTAGAGAATCAGTTTTCTTTCAAATCAATCATTGGGAAAAAATCCAGTTAAAGCATCATAAATAATGTTACTTCAATTAAATTGCCAGAATAAATGTTAAATCAAGCAAGATGTCGATTATTCTATTTAGGAAGTCAAGAGATCAGAAAAAAAATTAGAAAGACCATTTAAATGAAGAAGTGGTTCTTTTAGTATAAATTATAAAAAAAAACAGCTTCATGGACTTCGATATTCTGATCTTTTTTTATTTTGTTTTGTTTCTTTGGAAATAAATAAACAAACAGTTTTTATCGTATTATGGAATACTACAAAGAGAAATGAGTAATAAAAAATGGCACAAAGTATAATAAAAAAAATTAATAGCACGTAGTAAATTCCTATAAATAATTTATTATTTTTCTTAAATAAATGTTTATTTTTAATATTTCTCAATAATGTTTCAGTTTTTATCCATTGTTAAGAATTATTTGCTTTAAAGCTCTAAGTGTATATTTGTATTATCAATTATTTTTTTTATTTAATTATTTATTTCTTAACTTTTTTCATTTTTTTAAATTCAGTTTTGTTTTTGGTTTTAAAGTTAATAAATATATATTACTAAAAGTGGCTTGTGCTAATTACTTTGCTATAGCCAACTTTCATACCTTCAACCACACACACACACACAGACTCAATCATATACAGTCATTCAGAAATTAATGTTTTTTTCTTTCATTTATTCTCTCTCTCTCTATATATATATATATATATATATTATTTTTTTTTATTTTTTATTATTATTTTTTTTTTTTGAAATAAAGTTTTTCTATTTTTATTGCTCTTTAATCAAATCTGTTGCGCTAATAAAACATTTCTTTTTAATATAATAATAATTTGTTTATGATTGTTGAATTTACCGTTAGTTTTTTGTTTTATGTTTAAATCAGTATTTTTTAAAATTATTTTCGCGTTTAGTTTTTGTAATTATTTTTTTGTTATTGGTTTCAGTTTTATTTTGTATAAGTTTTAAATCACTGGAACGGAATCGGTATCAACCCACTTAGTTCACGTCTTAATTAACACTGAGCTGAAATCAAAAAGTATCGCAAACAAAATACTTCACTTTTATAGCAAAAGTTGGTTAGAGTCAGTTTAATCAACACACACAGATACTTATATTCACATGCACGGCGTTAAGTCCCTGCAAACATTTCCTATTGCGGAAGTCACTAATAAGGGTCTTCCAGAAGTTGAAATTCATCGCCAAAGCTATTACCAAGGTATTATTAAAATTATCTTCCGTTGAGAAGAACTGTTCCTCGTTAAAGTGTCTTCTAGGGGACTCTAAGAAGACACTCCAGAAGTGTTGCAAAAGAATCTTCTGGAAGCGTCGGAAAAGATTCTTTTTTACTTGACCGTCTGAGTCTTTCCTGGAAGATGATTTCGTACCTTTATTATTTTTGTATTTATAATTCATTTTAAAGGTCTTTTTAACATTTCATAATTATTTTTATTTCACAATTAAATCTGCACATTACAAAATAAACAATTCACATAAAAATAAATGTTGCATTTAATAATAAAATAAAATGCTTACGAGAAACTTCTGGTGAATTCCGGTATCTTTAAAAGAGGAAAAGAATATTAATAATAATCTTTTAATTAAATTGTATTTTGACTACGTTTTTGTGCAAAGAATACGGCAACAAGACACTTTTATAAGCAAAGTTTTGGACTTTTTTAAATATGTATGCAAATACTTGTCTTTTTTATGAAGTTTTTCCTAAAACAAGAATTTATTTTATTTAATTATTAAAATTTATTTAAATTTATTTTAGTTTTTCCTAAAATAAATTAAAATTGTGAGAAAACTAATAAAAGTTTATCTTTTTAAATTTCCTTTGTTGATAATTTCCAAAATATGATTTTGTTAGTAATAAAAACACTTAATTATCGGATACAATTTTCTTATATTTAATAGCCAAACTGTACCTAAGTTAAATTATTACTGAAATACATAGATACATGATTTTATCAGTTTCTCTGTTGTGTTGTTTACTTTATATATGTATATATATATATATATATATATATATATAAACTGACAGTCTTCCTAATACACGTCATTCCGAAATAGTAATGTATTTTGTTTTTGATAAATTCGATTTATCGTCTTATTTTCTTCCAGTAGTGACTTCAATTCAATTCATAATTCAAATGTTTGAAGGGATAGTTCTGCTGACGGTAACGATCGTGTTTCTTTATGATTGTTGACTTGTTTTCTGGCTGTTTGGTTGGTTTTTTTTTGTATTTAGTTGCTGCCACAATACTGCAGAACATTTAACTAACTCTAGGTGTTTACGAACAAAGTTGTTGTTTTTCTTGATAGTGTGTTTTTGGTAACAAACGTTTTCTGCCAACCGATAAGAGACCAGAACGAACTCAAATGAGCGCATACAACAGCTAAATATCTTATTGCTTTAGATAGTTGTGAATAAAGTAACCACAATTTATAAAATTATTTTTTTTTTTTAAATTCATTTTAAAGATCTTGAGTTTTCAACAATTACAATTTTATTGATATAGTAATTGAATCTATGAATGTATTTTAATATACTTACAGTTGCTGTAAATTGTTTTAAACTCAATATAACCACCATAAACCTGATAACTGGACTAAATTTGTAAACTCTTAAAACTATAGCCGATGTTATTAACATTGCTCCTCCCTCTCTTGCTGAAATCGTCATTGAGTTGTTGTCCGACTAGTTTTACTCGCAATACAATAAGTTGCTTTCCAACAAGTTGTCCGCGGTCTAAATATAAAATTAAATTTGTTCATATCAAATTCCGCATTCAATCAAATTAAACTTTAATCAAAGGCATCGGAGAGACAGATAGATACACAAATAGGTCGTCAAATAATACGATATTTTGATGGTGCATGGGAGTTAATTAAATCATTGCTCTACGTTAGATACTCGTAGCACATTAATAATATAAACAACCAGTAATGATGTTGTTGTTTGTAACGCAAATAATTAAATAAATAAATTTAAGTGTATGAGTTAGATAATCGCGAAGATATTTTTGGCTTTCAAACCGCTTTGGATCTTTTTTATTATTTATATGGCATAAATTGTACTCGAATTTTTCGACTATGTAATTATAAAAACAACAAATTCAAATTTAGCACTCGAATCAAATCTTGTTGGTAGTATTGACGAAAAATTTTCGTAGAACTTTAACGATAAAAATTTCTTCAAATCAATATAATTTTCCTTCAAATCGAGAAATTTTCTTCAAATCAACTAAAAGATTTTTTTCAAAAATATTTTTTTTAATATGTTGATTTGAATAAAATTTCGTTAAAAAACTAGCGTTAAATCAACGAAAATTTAGCTAAATTGGGAGTAACTATTCTTAAGTAAAACAACGCACAATTTTATTCAATTTAACACGTTCAAGAGAAGTTAATTTGAATAAATTATTTTTTAACTTAACTAATTTTTTTGTTAATTTTAAAATTGACAAATATATTTTAGTCAATTTGTATAAAATTTTCCAACCTGACTAAAATTACTTAAAATGACTAAATACATATAAATTTGAAGATTTTTTTAGAAAATTAACTAATTCATTTTGTTCAAGTTGAATAAAATTCTCCAATTTGAATAAATATCTTTAAATTTACTAGAGGTAATTAAAATTGAAGAAAATTCTTCAAAATCAGTGTTTTTTAAATACTTAACGTGTTTTTTTTTATGTTTAATTTATGCTGATATTATTAAACAAATGCAATTTACACTTTTTGATAGAATTAAAAAGAAATATATGTACATATATATCTTAAAGTTTTCTCAATTATTTAGTTTTTACTAGATATACATATATGTACGAAAGCGACATTTATAAAAATTGGATAAAATGTATTACTAATACATAAAGGAATTTACTTTAACTAAAATTTGGTAGAATTAAATAAAATAGAGTAGTTAAATTTAACAAAAATTCTTCAATGTGAATAAAAAAATTGGCTTATTCCACTAAAGATAAGTAAAATTGAATAAAGGTAATATCATTTTAGTCAAATTGAATAAAATTCTTCAAATTTACTAAAGGCATGTAGATTGAAGAAATTTCGTTAAAATTAACTAATTTATTTTAGTTAATTTGAACAAAATTCTTCCATTTGGTTAAATCTTCAAATTGACTAAAAGCATGTAGAATTGAAGAAATGCGGTTAAAAGTAACTAATTTATTTTAGTCAAATTTAATAAAATTCTTCAATTTGACTAAATATCATGAAATTGATTAAAGACATGTGAAACTGAAAAAATGTCTGTAAAATTAGCTAATTTAGTTTAGACGAATTGAGTAAAATTCTTCAATTTAACTTAAGTCATGTAGAATTGAAGAAATATCGGTAAAATTAAATAACTTATTTCAACCAAATTGAATAAAATTCTTCAATTTGACTAATATAATCTTATTGATTAAACACATGTTGAAATAAAGAAATGTCTGTAAAATTAACTAATTTATTTTAGTCAAATTGAAGAAGTATATGTAGAATTGAAAAAATTTCTTCAATATAGAAAACGCACCCATGAATGAAATGTGTGGGTCTTACAAAAGTTTTGATTTTACTTGCTCCACCGTCAGTTTCTGGTAATGAAGATAAAACAATAATATGTGTACAAAGATTGCGTCGCCCGGTCGTAAGCCGGCCAGTCGACTTTGACTTTTGTCCTAAAAAGGTCTTAAAAGTACCTAAAATTTTATTGCGCTATAACTCATTAATATATTATTTTTCGAGAAAAAACTATATAAGCTTTTTTATTCAGAATAAAAAGCAAAATTTGTTACATAATTTTTAGCCCATTATGACATATTGTGATAAGCATTCAAAGTAAAAATTTGTACATGGACTTTTTTTTAAAAAGGCCCTCGTTTTGAGATGGACCTAGCCTGTTAGCAAAGTTTTTTTTTATTAATTTGTCGAGCAAGATATGTAGCTTTTATAAATCAATACATTTTGACACACACGCTTATTTTAGCGCAAATGGACCAAATTCTGACAAGAGGTATAAATAAAATATACAAAATTTAAAAAATCAATTACTAAACGACGATCATCACCATCTCAAGGAGTAGCTTTGGGTTATGAAAAACTGTACGACAAAAATTTTAATGTCCATAGAAAACTTGAAAACGGTGTTCTACAATAAGATGCCATAAATAAATGAACAAACCTACTACGAGTAATTAAAAATGATTTTTAAATATAGAGAAAGAGGTAAATATTATTTTATATACTAAATATACTATATATATTTTCTATTCCTTTCCAAATTTTCTTATGCGTTGCCATAGATGATCCAGAAATAAACATTGAAAATAGTATTGAGGTAATATTGAGTGTTAACTCTTCATGGGCAGAAATTGAAAGCCGTTGTTCGTTTAGTGCTCATCTGATGTACTCAATAAATGGTCACAGTAAAAAAGCCGTTAGGATTTAAATTGGTACGGAAATGTGTAGTTTATTTAGTTAAATGGATTTTTTAATAAATTTATATTTATCGATTTTAAACATTAAATGCGGGTTATTTTTATTAGTATTATGAAGCACTTTTTTAATCGTCCCCATATTTGATGGTCATATTAAGGATCCAGTAAGCAAACTCTTAAATAAAAATATGAAGTAAATAGAAAATATATCTGAAGGTAATATATTACTAATTATTAAAAAACGAATTCTTTTTTTTAGTAGCTATTCTTCTTAAATATTTCAAAAGGTCGTTTATTTGGTTCATTTAATGGTCCGTCCCTACATCATATATGTTATTATACCCAGCAAAAAATTTGCTTTCATTGTAAGTAGGTATAATTGGAAACCAAAATAAATTATTTTTTGAGTGAATAACTAGTTATTTTTGTTCGAGTTGTCCTAAAATTCATGTATTTATTTTTATATTCTGGAGGTACTCAAAAATATGTACCTAAACAAAAATAAAAACAACAACTAAATTCTGGCGTCAGTGAGATTTGTACTTGATCAACAATTAAGTACACCATCTCGCACTTAATTTTCTAAGTGACAAAAACTTTTTTAGTATAAAATATGCATCAGAGTGTTGTTGTTGAACCAACAACCTTTTGGTTGTTAATCCAGCTCTCTAGCCAAATGACCCACGTGATTGCAATATTACTGTGATATTCTACTATTGAGTACTTATTTATGTAATGTAGAGTATGCAAGTAATAATGACGCCTCATTACCAAGAAACTACTTTAATAAGTAGTTGACATTACCGAGAACCAAAAAGTTTTTGCAAGTTTAATTAAAATATTATTTTTTTTTATATTTTATACTAATTATTTAGATATTCTTAATTTATTTTTACATTTTGAATGAATTGACGGTTTTGTAATGCATATATTAAATATGCTTATATTAAAAGAAATGTTAATTGTTTTATATATATGTATATATATATATATATATATATATATATATATATATATATATATATATATATATTAAATATTATTAAAGTGGTTAACATTTCTTATTTGTTTTATTTTTGATTATTCACAAAAATAATTTCTTTTTATTGGAATAAAATAATGTAATTATATATTTTTGAAATTGACAAAATTTTATAAAATTTAATAGTTAAAATGAGTAAACATTTAATTTAGTCAAACCAAAATTTGGTAGAATTAAATAACATATTGTAGTAAAATTGAATAAAAATTCTTCAATATGAAGAAAAATTTTAGTTAATTTGAAAAAATTTGTCAAACTAACTATCTTTCAATTAGTCATATTGACGGTTTTTCACCAACTTAACTGATTTAGGAAAAATCAACAAAAATTTATATTGAATTGAGTAGTGATTTTGCTGGCTGATATTTAACTTTTTTTTGCATTTCTACACTCCTTTTTACCGTATTTACTACTCTTTTGGGGTGAGTGTAGTTTTTTCCTTTCCCTACTAATTTCCCTATTAATTTCCAAATTTAACCAGAATTTCATATTCTAAGTAAAAAATCGAAAAAAATACTATTAAAAATGTATATCAACTTAATGAAAGGTTTTCAAGGTATCATCATCATACGAGAAACAAATTGAAGTTATATCTTATGATCTCACACTGTATTATGTACCGTTTTCCGGTAGACAACAAAGACTTTCCATTTCACATTACAGTTAAAATAAGAGAAAATGTTTGAAATTAAAGACCAGAAAACTAGGCGTTTAGTTTTAAAATGAAAGATCTAATATGGTATACAATGAACATGCGTCCATTCAAAATATCCATAGTCCAACATCACAAAAATATTATTTTTTAAATATACATAGTTTACTACTTTATTGTATACTTATTTATAAACTATTACTATATTACATCCACATATAGGTTAAGTTAGATTAAAAAGAGTGGCGACGTAAAACCACCCATCAGAGACCAGTTGGTCCATTATGATCCCTTTATAAAGACCAAAGAAAGGCCAATAAAGAAAAAGAGAGAAGAGACAGATAAAAAGAGAGAGAAACTTTAGTAGATAAGGCAATAGAAAAAGAATGTGGAACCTATAACATAGCAATTGAAAACGACTACCCCTAGCTACTTTATCCCCATTACAAACACTATTAGGTTCCTAAGTCATTTGCCCGTAAACTCCTTTAGTTTGTGTAGCATGCGGCTTCGAAACTACTGCAGTCTACTACGCTAAAGTCCTACACAAATACAAATTATATAATTTACTGACTGTAGCTCCTTTATATCATCGCACGTCCTACAGAACTTTGACAAGCCAATCTCCCACTTACTAGTCATATTCCCTATTGCGGAGTGATTAGTAATCATACCCACAATGACCCTTAGATTTCGACTCATGCCCAGATGATATTTCGAATCTGCTAGTATAAGACTAGGCCATAACGCTTTGTTCTATTCCTCCAAGCATTATTCGTTTTCCCTAAAGTCCATTCCCTTATGGCCATGAAATATGATTCAATTGCATCCAACCGATACTTCAACAAAAGAGCCTTTGCGAGCTAGATCATCGGCTATTTCATTCTCAATTCTTTTCTGTACTCAAGCACTAATCTGGACCTAAGTCAATTGTAGTCTCGATGTAATCCGTTTAGGCGACCAAGGCTAATGTCCGACCATAAAATTCGACTTCGTTAAGTATGCTAGCATGCCCCGCTGTGAAGTTCCCTATTAATCCTAATTCCTTCAGTCTAAATAAGCTCCGTATAGCCATTCCTCTCACCAACTCTTCAACTGGAAGAAGGTGGAATGCTGCCTAAGGTGTAATTCTCAAGGTACCTGTAATGTTAATGAAGCACATCTCTGAACTTTAGAGAGAAGGTTCCTATAAGTTCCTTTTCTTAATGCCTCCCGCCAGACCGAACATCCATAAGTGAGTATAGGCCTCACAACCGATGAGTATATCCAATATACCACTATGGGCTTCTTCCCTACAGATTTAAAGAATGGGTAGTAGGCATTAAGCCCCTTTTTGGCCCTTTCCTGAGTATTTCTCTTCCAAGAAAATCTGCTGTCCAAGTAAATACCCAGCTACTTGTCCTTCCTTGACAATCTGAGTTCTATCCCACTCAATACTGGTAAACTAAATGCCTCAACCTTATATCTCCTGGTAAACAGAACTAGTTCAGTCTTTTCAGAGTTAACCCCCAATCTATTACTGCTGGCCCAAAGGGACAGTTCTCTCAATCCTGCTTGCATGACCTCGCTGATCGTTGCTAAAAATTTACCACAAGCTTCATTATGCAAGTGTCTCCCATGTTCAAGTTGATAATCCTACTGCTTAGCATCCGTGTAATCTACTTAAATAGGAATTCACTAATACATAATGAAGCGAGTGATTAAGTAATCACTTCTATCCTAATGCGTTTAAAGACTCCTTCAATATCGAGAAAAGATGCCAAAGTGTATTCCTTATGCAACAAACTTACCTTATATTGGCATGTTGAGCATCACTGATGACCTGAGTTCCCATACTCCTCCTTAGATACACATCGATCAGTTTTTCTATTATCTTAAGTAGAAAAAACGATAGGCTGCGCTGTCTATAGTCCTTAGTCTTCGAGTGAGTTATTTTATCCGCTTTGGGTATGAAAATGACCCTTACCTCTCTCTACCCCCTAGGGATATATCTCACTTTGTGACATTTCCTAAATACCTTCAAAAGTAGTGAGATGGCCATATCACTGATGTTCATTAACATGACCGGAAAAATGCCATCCGGGCCTGGTGACTTATATGGCCTAACTGAGTTTACCGCCCATTTTACCTTGCCTTCAGTGATCATCTCCTCTATCATATCAATATCACCCTCTTCTGATCTGGACTGTAGGTTGTCGCTGACACTACCTGCACTCCCATCAGATCCTTACTTCCAGGGAAGTGACTCCGAGCCAGACTATGTGAACGAATTATGCCCACGTTGTATGTATCCAGGTGCCTTGGCTAATACCCGTCTAAATCTAGATAACTCGTTCACGGACTCACAGAAATTCATTCATGATGTCCGCTTCGCCTATAGCTGTTTCCCTATAGCTGTTCCAATCAGCATCACTCCTCATTAGCTTGGCCCTGTTAAACAACTTCCTAAGTGTAAACCGTTGGTCCCTAAGTTCACTGGTTCCCCATTTGAAATTATTCACGACTTCCTCGATACCCTCAGCTAATTTATCCAGCCCTCAGTAGGCCCTCAGTAGGACTTCCCATTCGTCCTTCTGGAGTTCCTATAGGGCTTCCATTTTGGTTTCAAAAAGTCAAGACTGAAGGATATCATGCTATGGTCCGAAAAGGAATAATCCATAGCTACCCTGTAGTCCTTAACGAATTCATTAACTTGGTTCGCTAACGTTACATCTATAACTTTTTCCCTATATTTCGTTCTGAATGTAGGATCATTACCTCTATTACAGGTATGAATATTAAAACTAGACATAAATTCAAATACTAACTTACCTCTTTTGTTGATGTCCCTGCTTCCCCACTGGTAGTGGTGAGCATTCGTATCACATCCCAAGACCATGTACGCCCCTCTCCTCCTGGTGTTCTTCGCCAAATTCTGCAGAACGATGACAGGTGGATCGGCCACTTCGTGTGGCTAGTATACCAGTATGAGCCTACTGCATCCAGTGGCTTTCCATTGGACAACCGTAAGGTCCCGGCTAATAATGTTCAAATCATTCCTAACCAATATACAAATTTACAATATCATCAGAAAACACAGATGGGACTAAAAACAATCAAATCGAACTTTAAATGAGCTGTAACTTTAAAACTGTGGCACATAAATATATATTGGGTCATACAAAAGGTATCCACGGTTTTTTGTCACTAGATGTTTTTGATGCCCATATATCGGGTAAGACTAATTCGGTTGAGTCAAACTAACAGGAGTTTGAAAGATGACATTTCAGGTTACATTTTTAATTCGTCGCTCATGTAAAAATTTATATCGATTTAAAAGTGAGTGAAAAATCGGAAGAAATGGGCTATGTGAGCTTTTTCACCTTAAAAAACGAAAAAACACTTCAAAACTAGCGTTCGTAAATTTGAAAAGAATGCTACTTGATTCCTTTCCGGAAATTCAGATATCTAAGATGCACATCACTCTGGGTGGCCAGTTACTAAAAAGCAGATGAACTTTTGCAACTGGTGGAGCAATATCAGCACCGGAATCATTTGAAAAAGGCTAGATACTCAAAGAAGCTTCACAATGACGATTTGAAGATTTTTTGCAATTTTTAAAATACGTCAGTTTTAGAATAATTTATTTTATAAATCAAATAAAATAATTAATTCAATAAATTGACTGTAGTTTTTTAAATAATCCACTTTATGTCAGACAAACAACAAAATATTAAAAAAAAAAATAAGTACAGGAACACTTTCTGACTAAAACCTGTAATTCACACTAATACTAGAACAGAACTATTAAAAAGTCAATTTTATTTATTTACTAGTTTGTGACGCAATCATATATAAACTGCTGGAAAAATTTTGGTGAAACTTTTAGAAAAAAACGTGTCAGAATGAACCAAATTTTCGAAAAACTTATTTATTATTGTTCAAATGAAGTTTTAATCATTAATTATATAAAGTGTTAATTCCTTTAAAAATTACAAACAATTCAAGCTTAACAAAGTATATTTTATCATTTAATTCTTAAATTCAAATTGATTAGAAATTTGCTTTAGAAATTGTTTCTAAATTTATCTTTCAAAAGATTAAAAAACAAAAATGAAAAATAAAATACAGCAGTGTATTTTTTATTTATTTACGAATTGAATTTTGAAGAAATAAATAATATTGTAATATTTAATTTTAATTTCTAATTGTATAAATAATACTATTATTTGTGTTTTCGTTCATTGCTGTTTAACAAAAACTTGAGATTTTATATGTCCGATTTTTTGACGATTTTAAAAACTAAATTGACGATTTTTTAATTTTTTTTATTATATCTTTATCTTTTAGCTAAAAACTAAATATGTTTTTCCACTGACAAATTTTTCTGAAAAAGTACAATTGATTTGTACCATTTTGGTTTATGGTTGCCAAGTAATGTTAGTTTTGAAAAATTTTATCATGTTTTTTTATGGATATGCTTTATTTATAGCTTAAAAATATATAATTCAATAAATACGAGCAATTCTCTTTTATTTTTTGATTTTGAGAAACCAATCTCTCATATTTTTTTCTTAAATTACCAGTTGATGAATTATAACGTGGTTTTGTCGTCGGCTGAGATAAGTTAGTCGCCTCCAGGGTCTACTTACGGATCTACAAACCTTAAGTATAAAGACGTTTGATTTGCCCTTTCTGGGGGTTAAAATAATTTTATCTTTATTGAGTATTTATTTTATTTGGAATACAAAATATTCAGTACGAGAGAATAACTGCGATAACATTGAATCGATCGACTTCTTCTTCAACAAGGCTTATTACGGTTCTTCGGTTTTTATTAGGTTCGGGAGTTTATTCGGCTTATAACAGGCTCGATTCGGTTTATATTAGGATCTTTGTATAAAAGGCTATGAACTACAATCCCACCTTCTTATAAATAAACATAAAGCATTAAAGAAATGTAAAAAAAGCTCCATTTCGTACAACTTTTTATTTGTATACCTAAAAATTAAAAATAAAGAAAATTTCCCATATACTCAACTTTTTTTTTGTAACATCCCACCAAGAACTTTTCTTAATTAATTAGCAACTACTTAACACACACAAGTCAACACTAAAAAAGTATCGTGAAAAATATGTTGCATATATTGTAGATATAGTCATTCTAATCATCAGGAGCATTTTGGTTTTTCTCCATTAGAATGTTAAATGAAACATTTCCACCAAGTCACAATTTTATTCCATCAATGGGTTTACCAAAAGAAATATGTATCTCTAAGTCATTTTTAGGTTGCATTATTTTCTGTGAAATAGGTAGAGTAAATTAGTCATCCGTGTTTTATAGAGAAGGAGTGGTGCAACAAAAGTTTAAAACATGGCATGTCTCCAACTTGCTGTACATCGCCCCCAGAAGTCTTTAAAATTGTCAAAATTCCCGGAAAATATTCGAGCAATAAGCGATGAACAAGGGAAACTTTTTTACTAAAAACCTGTTATTGAGAGATTATATTAAGGCATATAGAATTCTAATATGCTGACAGGCTATTGCTGCATCTTAGTAAGTGTTTTTTCATGAACTGTTCTTGTAAATGCTAAACAAAAATAAAAATAAAAAAAAAACAACGAAAAAATTTTTCCTTCAGTGAAATTTTAACATGGGTGCAAATTTACCGTACCACAGAAAATAAAAAAGTAGAAACAAAGTCGGAATTTTTAAAGAAGATATGATAGCACAATAAAATTATAAATCACTCAAAACGTCAGAAGCGCAGTATGATGACAAAAATATAGTACAGCTTTACGTCTATTTCATTGTAGCATGAATACATCTATCCGATAAAAAGCTATATTAATCTGAAGTTGAAACTACAAAAAAATTTCACCTTAAACTTCTAAATTATTTTTTTTTTTTTGTCAAGATAAAGTTGTCTAAATTTTTTTCATAAAATTCGAAAAAGTCAAAGCCGAGATGAACAAAAAATATATTGGCTATATGCTCCCATATGTTAGTAAACCACACAAAAAATATATTCTGAGTCACGCCTTTTACAACAGCTAGATGATAATTTTAATGAAGAAAGATAATTTTTGAAGCAACTTCGCCCCGGACTGGGATCTCGGAAATTTTGGTATAAAAAATACCCAAAATTAGAACAAGTTTATCTATATTGTGTTAAACTTTCATGGAATACATCTACTCATTTAAATTTTATTTAGGTCCAAATATTAACAGTATTTCCGAAAAATATATTTAAAATTTAAATTTTAAGTTTTTCGGGTCATGGCCTGAAGAAATTTGACCGTATTTAATATATTTTCACTAATTATGATGGAGTGTCTCTAACATTTCCTATGATACCAAATACTTTAATAAAATGTTTATATCCCTACAAAATCTTCTCCGGGTACTCGGATTTGTAATCGATCTTGTGTATTTTACTTTGTGTTGTTTATGAATTTGTTTATTTGTATATAAAAATCTTGAATGAAATTCACAAAAATTTTAAAAATTTTTAAATTTCTATTTTACTTTCATGTTAGTATATAAAATTATAATTGCTGTATTTTGTTAAGAAATTATAAATAGATATTTCACTATACACAAGTAAGTATTTCATAAAAGAAGTGGAATTACATTATGACTTTTGCCATAAAAATCAAACAATAACAGTTATTTTTATTTTTTCTAGCAAAAAAGAAACTGTTATTTTTTGATTTTTATTTTTTCGTGCAGAAATGCCGGTTATTTTTTATTTTGATTTTTTCAAACAGAAATAAAAATTATTTTTGACTTTTATTTTTTCGAGAAGAAAGATAAGTTATTTTGAGATTTTTATTTTTATGAGCATAAATAACAGTTATTTTTGGATTTTATTTTTTCGAGCAGAAATTAAACTTATTTTGTGATTTTTATCACAAAAAAAAATTACCAAAATAAAAAAATTAAAAACCACAAAAAAAGGCGAAAGTAAAAAAGCGAAGAAGAAAAAAGGCAAAACAAAAAAATTAAAACTATCAAACTATTTGGTATCTCTGAACTTGTAGGATTGTGGAGAATTGATGTATTTAATTAACATATTTTTTAATTCTATCCTTACGTTTTCAGAGTTTTACAAACAAATTTTAAAAAAATTTTGGAAAATTGACAAAGTTTGGATAGGGCTTATGAGGAGACCGTTGCCACAAGCGTTGCGTTAAGTTTAATTTGGAAAACATTAAGCAAATTATGTTGGCCAGAACAGAAAACTTATTTTATAAGTGAAAAAATGTTGCCATCTATTTTGAGAAAACCCAAAATATATGACTTTTTTTAAAGTTCCAACTTCAGATTAATATAACTTTTTATCGGATCTATATATTTATATTGAAAAATTTAAGGCCAATATGAAATCGACCAGTTAAAAAAAAAATTAAAAAAATGAGGCTAAAATGAGAGAGAAATTTATTTCTACCTAAATATCTGTTAAACTAAAAGAGATAACTTATACATGTAAGTGTATTTTTTTATAGAGATTTACAAGGACTATCTATGTAAAACAAATTAATTTTTAGCGATTTTTTTTAAATTTACATACCCGAGGTGACCAAATTTGGAGGTCTATCCACACCCCTCTGACCCGCTAGAAATCTGTACTCCTTCAAAACAACTCGCCTCTGGCCACTTTAAATTTTATTCAGATATTTCCAACGGTTCACAACTTACAGAATTATTTCCAAAAGAAAATCATTTTGGAAGCACTGTGTAATGTCTTAATCACTACACCATCTCATACACTTAGTTTAATAGGCGACGAAAATTCTTTTAGCATTAAAAACATGTTTTTACACATTTTGGTGTTGGACCTACAATATTCTGGTTCTAGTTAGTACTAGGTACTAGTTAGTACCTATTTATGAAGTAGGCAAAAAATCATGAGACCTCATTAACTACTTAAATAAGTAGTTGCTATTACCAAAAAGCAAAAAGTTTTTGCTTTTCGGTAATCTGCTCTTCTTTTGAATCAAAACTCACTTGATTTCTAATATTATTTTAAAATTCAAATACATATTAAAAAATAAACAACAAAAATATGAAATAACTAATTGTCTTGTGTTGTACATATTGTTTATGAATTTAGGAACTCGTTTAACATTTAACCAAATCAAGTTTTAATATGGTTAACTCTTCTGTGACCTATAGCATTTATTAAATGTGAATTGATGTTGTACTACGTAGTACTTTGGTGTTGTTTTTTTATGTATTAATTTTATTAACTTTAAATGTCAACAAATATACAAATATCATCATCAAACAAAATCAAAGTGTTCATAATTAAATTCATTTGCAGACATATGAAATATTTTTTCTCATACAATTTTATTCTATTAATATTTTGTTGAAAATTATGGAATTGTAAATTTAATATTTTTAATTAAAAAGTAATGTTAAAAAAAATAGTTAAACGATAAAAAAAAGAACATAACCATTAAGTACTAATTGGTACATATACAGTAGCGAGCGTAAAAATGCAACACTGTTGTATGATTTTTGGTTGCATATATTTTGCTTATAACTGAATTCGATGTACCAATACTGTTGTGTTTTTACTATTCATAGTCATTCATAGACAACTATTGTATCACATTTTGTTGAATATTTTTTGAAAAAAGTTAATAACAATTTATATTTACATATACATAGAAATAATGTGTTTGCATGGTTATTATACAACGTTTTTGGTAAAAATATAATATGTTTCAGTAAACGATAATTAAATACTTAATTGAAGTAACCAAAATATAGTAAAACTTAAACATAAGTATTATCGTGAATATAATATTATTGGAATTAATTATAATTTATTTCCGAATGTTTCTGCAAACAAAATATTGTTGCCATAACAATACCGCGACCACGTTTTTTTTTCGCTGCGTGTGTATTTTTCTACTGTGGGAGTATAATATTTAAGGGAGTATGTCTGGCTGTATAGAAAAAATATTTTTTTTTTAATTATTATTTCTTTTTTTATTACATCAGTTGCTAATAACTGTAAACACTGACAAAAAAAAATCCAACTAAACCCTTTTAAGATTTTAATTAAAAAGATCATTTGAAAAAGTAAAAATCTTACACAATGTGTTAATTGAATGAATCAAAAAGTTAACTGGATGATTGAATGAAGCAAAATGTTAATTACATTTTCTTTAATATTTTTTATTTCCTGAAATGTTCGTAATTCTTAACATTTTTCTCGTTGAAATTGTTAATATAATTAAAATTGTAAATATAATATTTACATTGGATGTTGTTGTTAATCGAGTTTTGCATCTCAATCAGTGGGGTCTTGCTGGTTTTTAGATTGTTATTGATTTTAGGTCCTTTAATATTCCATTTATCCATACCGTTACCAGTGTACTTATGCGTGAATATTCACTCTTCTGTGGAACATAACAGCCAACCGTTGTGAGAGTAGAGATGAAGGTGGTGAACATTTAAAAATAGCGGCGTTAAGTTTGTTGGAAAATATTTCCTGTAAATCGGCACCTACTACAATCTACTTAAGGGTAACTACGTATGTATCTTTTATCAACATACAGAAAAAAATCCAAAATTACCAAAAAATTTTGTTTTATTAATATAAAAATGTATTTGATTAAAAATATAGTTTAGTCGATAAAAGAATAACAATTATCATAACCACTAATGAATTATTTTATTAAAAATTAATATTTGTTTAACAATTAAAAAAAATCCTTTGAATTTTGTAATCAAATACGATTTTTTTTCTGTGCACCTATAAAATTACTGAATCTATTAATAATAAATATTACATTAATCCATTAAAAGCCACAGTTACATTCAGCAGATGTATTTTTACATAAATTTTATTTTTATATTGTATACGTATAAAATAAGCACAAAAATGCAAAAATTCTTGAAAAAAATGCATTATGCTCCCTTAGAGAGGACAGGGTATTATTGTTGGCATTTCTAGAACGATTTTTTACAAAAATAAGTTGGCAAATATACATACATTATATATTTTATAAATGAAACATTATACAGCACGAACTCGATTTGCGCAAGCGATATCAACTGCCGAAAAAGTTTCGTTAAGCGACCACTGAATATTAAAGCGCTTCACTATATTTTGTAAATAAAGAATTTATATTAATCAAATAATTAATTTTGTATAATAAAAAGAAAAAAATGTTTTATTTCAATGTTTATTACCCGAAGCCACTATTTTTTAACTCAAAAATAGTCCGGATTCATTGCAATTTTGATTGGGAGACAAGTCAATGTTTTTCAATATATCTGCTGATTATTATAACTACTTTTTTGAAGAAAAACAAAAAATCATAAGAAAAATTACGAAATTTGAATTTCGCTTATAAACCCTGTAAAGTAAAAAAATACTGGTTGCGCAAATCTTGGTGTTGCAATAATAGGTAGATGCGTATATCGAGTATTATCAAAACATTTTAATTTGAAAATAATACCATAAATATGACATGTTTTGATTCTTTCGCTCCATAGTGAAAATTCATTGTCAAATTTCAGACATTTGTGTACAATATATCTACCAAATTTTTCGCTATTATAAATTACTATTTGTTAATTATTTAAATGAAAAAGATAAAAAATGTTGCTGCTGTTAATGCCATTAAAAACAACATATATTTCAGCTGTACTCGATCGTGTACAATGGCTATTCTTATACAAACCTAGAATTTTCTTGCTGCTATAAAGTCAAGCAATAGAGTCAAGTACTTTAATAAGATCATTTGAAAGAAATTTAAAACGATACTCATTAATTTATTGCTGTTAAACCGAAATGTATAGAATCTTATAATGTTTTAAATTATTGAAACAATTGTCAACATTTTTGTAAGTTTTTTAAAAAATTCACAAAATATTAAAATATGATTGAATTAATGAGTATTTCAATTAAATTTTAATAAAAGAATTAAACAACACAATTAATTAAAAAATTATGATAATAATTTTTCCTGTGTAAACATTCTGAATTCAAAATATGTATTAAAGACTGCCTCCAAAAACAAAGGTGCTTATTAGATTTTTGTAAATAATATGTATGTGTGTTAGTAGCAAATATCTGCCTTCCTTTTAAAAATTTAAGCAGACTCGACCGTTTCAATATTGTCTGTCTAAGATATGCGTATATGTGTATGTATTTTACGAATCTCCATATTACAAACTTCACACTAATATTATTTCAGCACCACCATCACAATGCAATTCTGAATTATTCTCAAATTCTTAATTAGAATAAGACTTTTAATATCCCTCTCTCTAATAACCCTATATTTATACGTATTGGCAATGCTATTAAATTGTATTTTCCAGAATTTTTCAATAATTATTTTAATTAAAATTTTAGAAATTTCGATGAATATTTTTACCTCTTCATTAACTCAATTTTTAATAATTTTTTCTACGTGCAACCATTTTAGACAAAATGACATACAATAGTTGAATATGACCGCGAATTACAAAAACACGAAAGAGTTGGCGTAGCTAATATCATTATAAGCAAAATCAATACCTACAAAAATCACATAGCATAATGTCGCATTTTTAATGCTCACTACTGTAATGGCTTATTTGTGTCATATTAGTTATGACAAAATTGCGATTTTAAACTAAGTATTATAAAATGCTACCTTTTACCGGTACGCTTCGCTACGATACGATATGATGTGAAAACTAATATTTACTTTATATGGGGGCTATTATTCCCTCTGGATAGGCCCAGACAATTATTCAATGAACTTTAGCCGAAATACAAAAATTCTAAAAAAAACTATAAATAAAGTTCAACAAAAAACTATAAACTAATTAACCTTCAACACCAGGCACGGTGTAAAGTGTTACTTGACTCCCCTGTTAAGTATTTTCAAAAATAGAAAACAAACAGAAGGGACAAATCAAATAACAACAACATTGTTCATTGCTACTTAATAAGTGGCGAAACAATAACAATTACACATTGCTTGATTTACTACTAGCTTTAAGCATATAAAAAATAATAATTGAAAAAGGAGAATACATAATAATTGTAAGAAAGCTTTATCGTAAACTATTCGTCTTACTTAGTAACATATAGGGAAAATAAGTTACAGATTCCATTTCATTTAATAGTTGATGTTTACAAAAAATATCAAAAAAATATAAGCTGAAATACAAAAATTCTAAAAAAATATAAATAAAGTTCAACAAAAAAATATAATATAAACTTTTTTAACAACTTTATTTTAAAAATTGAACTAGTTTAAATTTTAATATAATTTCAATTCCATTATCAAATATTAAGAACTATCACAACATTAGAAAAAAAATGCTATAACAACCTGCTTCTTGGTATACAGTTTTTTATATATTCTTAACTATGATATTTTATATGTAAGTATATAATATACCTCAAGATATGAAAAGTCATGCTTTTCAATTTTTAAATTCTTTGAATATATACAAATGTAACAAGTATTTCTGGAGATATTGATTAGCTATTACTAAAAAAAAATATTTATACTTTATTTATACTTCAAAGTTATTTCATTTAATCAGAAAATTACAAAATTTCTATCAATTTATATGATGAAAATTATTAGGAATTCTGATTTGAAAAACATATGTGACAGTAGCATTTTACTAATGGCAAATTATGTTCAAAATTAAGTATGCAAAAATATGGCATTTAAATTGCTAAAATATATTATAAAATAAAGATTTTCTATCCATATATGCTGCTAAGCCCAAAATATGCAAACATATGTCGTTAGGACCAAAACATGTAAAAATATGCTATTATAAAATCGTTGTCAAAATTACATAAATTGTCTGAAACGGAAAAATAATTAACATAAATAAATAAATAAACAGTGGTTCATTTAAAGCACAGGAAAAATATATATTTTACATGTTTTTGGTTGCCCTGCATACAATATAAATATTTCCTATCGTTGCTTTGGAAAAATATCAAAAACAGATCCAAAATAATCTAAAAAGGACACGAAGATTATTTATTTTATTTTTTCATTTTTTATTGTGAGAAATTAAATCAGAAATAAATATGGGAACGTCGAAGACGTATTTTATTTTATACAACAGAGTGCAATCCTAATGACCATATCTTTTCTGATTTTATTCAATCCAAAAAAAAAAAAAAACAAATTTAAAAAAAAGGAAATTTAGGTAATTTTTTGAAAACTTACAGCTGACTTTGAAATTATACAGATAATTTAGCAATTTATTACTAAATTTTTGAATGTTTTTAAAACTTAGCTATTTTCTAGCTAGTTTTTAGTTTAATTTAGCGATATTTTTTGGAAAAAAATTGCTTACAAATGAACAAATATGTGCAATATTAAGTAACTTTTTTCAATAATATTCGTAAAAAAAAATTGAAAACTAAAACAGCAAGTGTAATGTAAGATGAAGACGTACTCGGTGTTATACTGAAGTAACTTATTTGAAAATTTTGATATTTGAATAAATAAGTACAATAACTTTCTTGATAAAAATACTGAATCCGGAATGAAAAAAATAATAAATTTTAAGTGCTCAAAGCAATGTCATAGAGGTAAATTATTGAATAAATTGCAAACATGTTCCTTTTTGACGGAATGACTAAAACAACATAAAAAATTAGGGTGGAACCAAAAAAAATGTATTCGTTATTCTATGAATTTTACTCATAAAAACGAATCTGCTGTATATTTTGAAAATATATTTTTATTTAAATATTTGCAAGCTATTGTGAAATATATTGTCTGGTTTCAATATATTACATCAATTTTTAAAATAAAAGAAGTGAAAAGGCGTTTATCTATAAAAATATTACATAAATTGTCTGAAACGGAATTTTCATAATTTTTAGTTAATCGGCAACATCTAAATTTTGAACGATTATTTGATCCAAAACAAATTTAAAAATACAATAATCTCATAGCAAGTACAACATCGATATTTGAAAGTCGGATTTTGTCTATCTTTGCTGGAATAGTGGAATGACACTGGACAGTAGTCTATTAACAGGTGGTACTTGATGGGAGTAGTGTTGAATTTCATATAACTATGAGGGAAGTTCGAAAAGTCACGGACTTATTGATCCGCCCTCGTACCAAAGTTGAATTTTAGAGGTGCCTGTCATTTGGATGGAGAAAAATATATTGAAGCTTCGTTCAATATATCAATGCTAACAACAAAATTAAGGGAATCACACATAATTGGAGAACTTTTAATAAAGTCTTATTTTGCTATCATGGGAATCCCTCTTTCAGATAGCTCTGAAAAAAAAAAGAATTGATGGCCTGCAGTTTAATGAAATAACTGATGTTTCTAATTTAAGCCAACTTTAAGTTTATTATAGAAAGTGAAATAAAGGAAAAATTATTGTTTACTTAACGTTTGTTATGATGGGATAAAGATTTTTTAGATAATTTAAATTTTACTGCGCAATCCACCGACAAGTACTTGCTGCGAAGACCTTATCCGATATATTTAAAAGTGCTCTTCAAACTACTATAGACATAGTAAATAGTAAATTTTACAAAAACTAGTGCCTTAAGTAATGGAATTTTTAAATACAGAACATAAAAAATTACTACTTCATATCAATGTCCGTTAGATTTCATCGGGAAATATGCTGAAGATATTAAAGGAATTAAAGTTAGAAGTAGACATTTTCCTTTTGTGCATAAATGCAAATCTTTTAAAAAAAATTATAGAAAACTATTTTCATATATTACTTTGCTTACATCTCTAAATATTTTGAGACGTTACAAATCTTAACATTAAACTAAATACATATATTAAATGAATTTGATTCAATAGGTGCTTTTATGTGCAAAATTTCTTTATTTAAATTTATTTGTTTCATTTCCACTGCTGAACGATATCTTGAATTAACCTGTTGTTAAAAATTACATATGAAAAGTATGATTCACTTTACGATGAATTTTTCCGATATTATCCGGAGCTTAAAATTAATTCTTGCCAATCCAGTTTACTTCAAAATACGGATTGATGACATATCCGATAATTTTTTAAGAATAAGCAATAGAAAAAAAAAATAATAATAATAATTCGTGTGGCATAGATGACTATTGGTTGAATATTACAAAGTTTACACGTTGAAAGGAATGAAGCGTTAGAGTTTGAATCTACATTACTAGCACTATTACATAATTACTAGTTTTTCTGACCTACGGTTCGTAAAATCCAAATTTAGATCACGTTTGAATGTGGAAAATGAAGTAAGATGTGCTTTGTCAGAAATTTTTTCAGTGTCAAAATAAAGGCATTTTATTTCATTTAATATTTCTTAATCGCTTATGAGCTTTTAATAGTTTTTATTTTTTGTATTTAATGAATAAATGAATTTTGGTAATGCAATTTTATTTAAAATAAATAACTTTTGAGCTTTTAACATTTTTCTTTTCTACTATACTAAAAATTAAAAAGTGGGAAATATAAAAATCTATTGTACATACATATGGCGACAATTCCATTAAAGAACGCCCGATGTCTTCCAATTTCTATAAAAATTTTTATATACAAACTTCAAAGCATTTATCGGTTTCAGTTTAAAGTTTCGCGAAATTGTGAAAATATCTATGGGAAGCCTTCTTGAATTTTAATGATTTAAATGGTGCTTGAATTTTGCTTATGTCGGCTTCAATACGAACATTTCAAAAATAAGAAAGATTAAATGCATTTCATGTTAAATATGCTATTTAAAATTTTTGATTTTTTAACATATTGAAAAGTATAGAATCTTTTCATTAAAATAAAAATTTCAAATTTTTGGGGCGCGCAAATCTACAATGCATAATATAATTTTTAAAAGAAATATGTTCGAAAATGTTTATATTATATTTAATATTTTTTTCTAATTTTTTGAAAAAAATTTGTATAAATGTTATCAAAATATAGAAGGTATGCAATGTTAAAAAATTCTCATATCTCTTGAAGTAAATGAAGGATTTCTGTAATTTAAAAAGCATATAAAAGGCTATTGTTTTTGCTTTTTAATAATAAAGTTAGCATCTCTAAAATATCTTTTTCATTCAAAAATATTTGCAAAATATAAATGCAATGTATAGATGAATTTTTAATAATTGTTAATTTATTAAATATTAACTTTTCAGTGTGTGTATTTTAAATTGTTTTGTTTACAATAAATTGCAACATCAATTAGTGTCATACATAAAGGTTTACTATTTTCAATAAATTTTTATAAAGTAACCCATTAAATTTTGTAAATAAAATATTTATATTTTAAAGATAATACCAGAATTTTTATATGAAAAAATGTGAACAGGTTTCAGAAAATGCGAAATTGTGCGCCCCAAAAAAGTTGGATTCGAATTTTAATGTAAAGATTCTCTACTTTCAAATTCAAATTGAAAGACACTTGGTAAATTTTTTGTCGTTCTTTCATGGAATTATCAATATGGATTTATTCGATTTTACTATTTCAGATTATTTAAAAATTTCCTTTATAAGTACTCAGTGAGAAGAGAGAGAGAGTTGTACCTGCAGAATATTATATCGCCGGTGAACTTATGAAATATCTTCCGAAGAAAATTAACTTCTTGTATAAAAATTACAAAAACTTATATATTATAACTTCTAGATTTTATAACTTCTGAACAGTTTTGCCAATTTAGCCTCTAGCCTTTTTATATTGCTTTTAGCAAAAAAATTTCGTTCTCAATTCTGGCTTTTTTATTCTTAAAATTTGATTCTTAAAATTGCCTTAAAAAGGCTTAAAATGTAAGTATTTCAACAGCGAAGAAAATAACTTATTATTTGAAATTATTAATTTTTTTTTTTTGCAGATTCATCCATTTGAGCGTTTTTGTGTATTCTTTTCATAAAAAATTGGGATTATTTATATCTAATAAAATATTTCACCTTTCCAAATTAAAAGGTCTAAACTCATTTCGTGGATGAATAGAAACTATTTATGAAAATAATTAAAAAAAATCTTATTAATGGGATAAATCACTCAAAAATTTTGAAATGCTTAATTAAGAAGGAATTTTAGTTCAAAAATTATGAAAAATTGCTTCAAAACATAGGGTATTTTCATATGGAATATAACCCAAATTCGTCATTTTGCTGGGTGTTATTTATAAATTTATTGCAATTTCTTTAAAAAAATATCAAAAGCTAATGGGAATGAAAAAAAGTTTCAAAATTAAAAAAAAAAACTTTTTTCTAGTTTTTTTTTTGACGGAGGGGGGTAGTCATTTAGCCTTTTTTGACATTTTTAAAGTACAATTTAGCTTCTTTTTTTCTCATCTCCTGGCAACACTGCTTCTGAACTAATACAGATATTTAAACTTTTGTCGTTGACCTTAATCATAAATCAAAAAAGTACTAAAACGGGTTTTCGTTTTTTAATTTGTACTCAGTTGAAAATTTTTCAAAATGTTCGGGATATATTTAACTTGTAAGAAAAATTATATCACTTTTAATTGTGCAGATTTCTATTATTTATTACAGGGCAATCAAAAATATGCAAAAGCATGTCCTTTCCAGGGCTTCAAACGAACTAAACTGTTATTTATACGTTTCAAACAATTTTAAGTATTTTGGCCTCGATTGGTTATAACATATTTTGGTCTTAACAGCACATTTTTGCATATTTTGGGCAGCAGTTAAAAAAAATTTAGCTTATCTAACATTTTGAAAAAATTTGTCATTAGCAAGGCAACCGATAATATGCTATAAAAAATATTTTATGCGCATAAAAAATGGTCTTACAATTGGAAAGTATGCACTTAAAGTTAAAAAATTTGCTTTTAAAATTATCTACTATTCATGCTAAAAATAACTTGATTTTTATTAACTGCTAAAAAATATTTTCTTTTTGCACTTAAGAAGATTCACAACTAAAACATTGTATCAGGAAATTACAAAATTGAAAAATGTATGTGACAATAAAAAAAAATTTCTATTGAGTGCAAAATATGTAAAATTTTTTTTTCTTAAGTACCAAATATGCAGAATTATGCTCTTAAGTATAAAATATGTAAAAATGTGTCATTTAAATTACTAAAATACGGTCTAAAATAAGGATTTTCTATGAAAATATGGTAAAATATGCTGCTAAGCCCAAAATGTCCTGCTAGAACCTAAATATGCAAAAACATGCTGTAGAAAATCGATGCCAAAATTCTTAAAATTGTCTGAAACGTATAAACAACTAATAGTTTGGTTCACTTCAAGCCCGGCAAGAAAAAAAAGTGCATATCTTTTAGCAATTGCTAATAAAAATCAAGTCGTAATTTAATTTTAGCTAAAAAAAGTAATAAGGATACTCATTTAAATGCTTAAGTTTTCCATTTGTACAATTGTGCAAATTTTCGCGACATGTTTCACATACCCCATTTTCAAATATTGTTTAATATTAAGTAAATAATTAAACAATTTTGTTGAGAGCATCGATACATGCAATGATTTTATTATAACATACTATATACTATAATTTTTTACATTTTACATTTTATTAATAATTTTTAAATATAAACAAAAAGCTTTATAAATGCAAAAGATATTTATAAATGCACAATTAAACAGCGCAAGTTTGTGAGACTAAATAGCCACGCAAAGTCTAGTGCAAATGATTTTCCATACAATTTTTGACAGTTCATTTGCGAATGTGCAAATCTTATATTACACAGTTCGCAAGGGTTTTTGAGCGTTTTCATGAGGACCATTAATATTTGAAAAGCATATTTTTTAATTTTAAAGGAATATTTTCCGATTTTTGGAGCATTTTTATACTCTTCACAAATACTTTTTTTAGTGCATACTTTTGGTTGCCCTACTTATTATATATAATTGTAATTGAAAAAACCCATTTACTAAGTCGTAATTGTATACGTAATAGATTACTGAATGTAATTGTTACCCCAAGCTTGACTAAAATACATGAACTTTTGCTAATAAATTGTATGCATTCAGAAGAAATCTAAAAAATCCCAATTAAAAGCTCTTCTCCACTATGTTTACTTTTTTTTTTGTAAACTTAGAAATATATTTTTCGCAATCTTGCCTAAATTACTCAAGGCATTCGCAGATAATTTGTCACTAATTCTTGTCATCCTTATAAGAGAACTGTAGTCTATACTTGGTCTTCATTGGAAGTCAAGTACCCAATTATCCAGAAAGAAAACTTTTGGAGTTCATTTGTTAATTTATTTTTTATTTTAATTTATATTTAGTACAATAAACAAAAACAATTTATTATTGATAGATATTATGTGATAAAGGTTTTAAAATTAAAGAACGACTTGTTTTACAAAATGGATATATATCCTGTAGTAAGTTTATAGCACGCTCTGCGCATATATTACTTCGTTGCTGGTTGTAAAAGTAACCCTAGTATACATATTTTGTTGCTACACCAAAAAATTAGGTGATGTTTTTTTGACTTTTGTTCCTCAAAACTACTTTAAAATGCCTAATTGACAACACCGTGTAACAATCTCCCAAAAATTTTTCACACAAGAAAAAATCGATATATGCATAGAGCTCATAAAACTACGTACTCAGCATAAAACTACGTACTCAGTTTTTTCCCAGGACATCAAATTTTCTTACAAAAGGACTTAAGAGTTTCGAAAAATACACAATTTTAAACAAAAATGTTTCAGAACTAAGTGTTAAGAAAATGTTCTTTATATAAATAAATAAATACAATATTAATATTATATTGCACAGTGGGGCAGAATCGAATTTGTTTGAAAATAAATCTGTGACTTCTAATCTGCTGTTTGAATTTACATCAAATTTCACATAGACGTAGCAGAGGAGTGTCATTTTTTTCAAAGTTTTCTTTATTCGATAGAAAATTTTGTTTTTAACTAATTCGGGCAAAACTTTATAAAATCCGATAAAAATATCGGGCTATATATACGGACCCGAATTTGGCAAAATTGAGATAACTGAAATTTCAAATGCAAATAACTTGAAAACTATAAGAGATAAATAGCACATACTAGCATCTTTTTCATAGGCCTTTTCGAGGGATTTATGAAATTTTGAAATATTTATATTTATTTTAACACTGCTTAAGATGTGTCGATTATGGAATAATTCGAACAATTTGATACAAATATTTTTTTTTTAAATTATACTTCTTTTAAATTATTTTAACTATTTCTATATAAATATTTAATATTTTACAACTATTTTATTTTTTAATATAAATAAATCTCCATCAGTGTATAAAAAATCGTTTTATATTAGAATCACTAGATCATGGAATTCGCTTTCATTAAAATTAGAACTATTTTCGTTCACTAATAACACCTTTAAACTAGGATGGTTTCTAGTTTTATCCATATAACGATTTTTTCACGTGTAGAAATGATTATTGCAAGCTGATATATATTTTAAGATAAATAGTGAAAGGTAACATTTTCAAAAAGATATTTTCCTAAGTTTTTGTACTGAAACATTTTAATAAAAATATTATTTTATTGCACGTATTCCTGTCTTTCATTTGACACTCGTACTGTGTTTATATAATATTCTTAAATATTAAATATTATTTTTTTTCATGTATATCCTTCCAACTTTTCAAGTTCTTTTAAGAGAAAATTTGATGTCCTGTAGAAAAACTGAATACTTGGTTTTACTACGTATTGTGTCTAGTTTCATGCATATATCAATTCTTTCATGTGTGAAAATGTCTGTTACACGGCGTAATTAAACCCTAAAGACAGTATAAGGGATATTAAAGTTTTGTTAAAAGTAAATAATTTTATTTGGCTAACTTTTTAAACACTATAAGTGTAATTTTTATTCATTTCAGATAACTCTTTATTCATCTAAATAACTGGATTGTCAAATAAGTTACTTCTGTTCAACACCTAATATGTCTTCATCATTCCTTGCTTCTTAGTTTGTAACTTTTTTAGAGCGAAAAATAATAAATGTAGTATTGTTATTAAAGCTTTCTAAAGGATTTACCTGTATACGACGATGTTTAAGATGAAAGAAATATAAAGTTGTTTTATGTGTAACAATATTAAGATGTTAATTTATAATATTTTTGGTTAATCGGCAACACTTAAATTTCGAGCAATTGTTTTATCCATTAATAATCTCAAAATACTCGCTATATGTAATAAGTATTAAATAGATACTTCGAAATCTGATATTGGTCCATTTGAATAATTAAAGGTATTCACCTCAAAATTTTGCAATCCAGGGAATTTTGCACTGTTTTAACTTGATGTGAACAATCACTTTTGAAAAAATTAGATAAAGTTATCAAAAGGAAGTAAAAACAATTTTTTCAAGATTCCGAAAAAAAGTGATACTTCATTTCTAATATATTTTTTATTTATATAATTCATATCTATATGTTTATTTACTGATATTTTTCCTTTTATACATTTTAATTCATTTTAACTTTTTACTTTTATTGTTGTTGTTAAACACCAAAAACCTTTTTTTAGGTTTAATTTGATTTTCAGTAATGTTATTCAGTTTAGAGTTGTTTCTTTATTACTTTTTACACATTTTTACAGAGAGGCATCATTATAAAAATTGATGCAACTTTGCAATTTTTACTTAAATAATTTTACAATTGCTTCTACTCTGACAATTTTGAAACAGTTTTGAAAAATATTATTCTATGTGGTTGATGTTGTGTTCATAGAAATCGATGCAATTTTACTACTTTGAAAGGGTCCAGGAAAATTTAATGCCTTTATTGATATTTGCCAAAAATTTTATTCGTTTATAAAAACTAGATATGAAATTCTTTTTATTTTTATTTTAACGATGGTCATTTTTGCAAAAAATGTTTACTTTGTCCACTTAAATCACCATGGCAAGTCATAGTTAGCCCACTATGTAAAACATGATATCTTTTTTATTCCGTATGAAAATACTTACATTACACTGAGAAAAGTATTTCTTTTACCACCCTGAGAAAAAAAAACGCTGGTATGTTTTATATTGTTTCCCAAAATATTTTGGGTCTACTGATGGACATTGTTTTTTTTTTTAGTTTTTGTAAAATGTTTGATTGTTATATTTTACTCTTTATTTGAACACTTGAAAAAATTGAAGTCAAATCAGAGAAAGAAATTTGTTTTTTTTTTTGCAACTTCTTGGTCGAATACAATAAGGGAAATGTAGAAGATGTCTTGTAAAAAATTAAAATTCCTAAAAAGTCCTAGTCATGATCTGGTAAACAATTTGTTTGTGCGAGGACAGAAGCACTTCATTTATAACTAATGGCTCTATTAACACATAAATATACGCAATCGTGTGCATTTGGAAACGATTTCTGATATACATACGAAAACACAGAGTATTAATATTGTCCTAGCCTGATCTAGCAATTGAGTGGTAATTATGCAGAACTCCCCCCAACATTCCAGGGAGTCCGTGAGAAAGATCGACAATGTGTATGGAATTATTGTACTGTATATAATTATTGTATTGTATGGAATTATTGATTGTGTGAAAGTAACACTACTGCGCTGTTTTACTATTGATTACTTATTTATATAATGTAGATTAGGCAAACAATAATGACGACTTTTTACTCAGTAACTACTCAAATAAGTACTTTCCATTAACGAGAACCAAAGTTTTTGCTGGGTATATATCGGTTCCTATGACATAAATCGCTTGCAATTTCCAAATATTTCGTTTCTGAATACTGAAGTAATATGACTTTAAGAAAAATTAAAGAACTACTAAAACTATTAATTAAGGATATTATTTTGTAAAATTGGCATAAAATCTAACTAATAGTTCCAATTTTAGAGCTGAAATATTCGGATACTAAAAGAAAAATTTTATATTTGAAAATTATTTTACATTAAAAATATATAAATCAAATAACTTTTTCGATGAAGTTCATTTTCTCATATTTATGAATTAGCTACTAGGTTTTATTGAACACAGAATGTTCTTGTTTGAGAATACTTGAATTCATCGTTAACGTCGGATATCTCAAATTAAGTTGTCACTTATTTTAGCAAAAATTAGGAAAAATATATGCAAATTGTGCAATATCGCACACTTAAAAAATTTTTGGTAATTCATTTTTTTTTTAAATTTTTATGTATTAAACTGAATCAATTTATTAATATTTCATTATATAAAACTATATTTGCTTTTTTTAAGAGATATAGCGGAAAAGTATGAACTGGAGTTACGACGGACAAATAAAAATTAAAAATTGTTTGTTTGGTAACGAGTGGCTAAATTTTTCCTATGGAAATTTATATAAAAAAAGTACTGTCGTACACTCGTTAGCAAGCATACATTTTTTCATTTTTTAGTATTTGACCCAAACAAACCTTATATGAGAGAAATGTTTGACATTTTAACAGACATAGACAGAGCTGAATCGACTCAGAATCTTACGAGAACCCAAATATTTCGACATGTTACATACGAAACAAGAAACCCAATATAGGGTCTCTAGGGTGGGTATAAAAACAGAATATTAGAGTCAAATACTACATATTGAAAAATATTGTTTTCATTTAAATGAGTAAGTTTTAGCAAAATATAGAAAATTAACATAACTTTCCACAAACCAGACTAATTTCGTTGTTAATATTTTTCTGAACATACTTGTACATACTTTGCGCGGATGTTTGTACTACACAGAAAAAATATTCGGAACCTCACCTTAAAGAATACCGTTTGATTCAGAGTCATATTTTGAGTCGATTTATCGATGTTCATCCGTCTGACCGGCTGCCATGTAAACCTTGTGAACAAGGTTCAGCTCGCAATTTTATTTAAATGTTTATATCAATATTTAAATACAATTCGGCATAATTGGCCATAGCTTCCATATAAACCACAGTTTTGAAAATAAATGTAATGTACATAAATTCCATACTAATGCTACGAGTAGTATCAAACTAATACTTGATGAAATTAAGTTTTATATAAATAGAGACTACATCACCAAATTTTATGAAGATCGGTCCATAATTGACAATAAGTCGCACTTTCGGGAATCACTGTAAAGTGCATAAATTCTATATAAATTATCTATAGAACGTTTTATAGAAATATACATTACACTTAATACAAGTATCAGTCCACAATTGGACACAGGTCCCACATAAGGCCCTTCCACGAATTTTGGTGTAAGATATCATTTGGTGGGGCTTGACCGACTATACCTTTCTTACTTATAGTAAATTAACAAAATTTGTCTATGTTTGTTGCATCACAAGCTAACACGTAATTATTTAAATAAAAATAAAATCTAATTTTTGGTTTTCCTGTGTGCAGTGTAACACAAACAGAAATGTGAAAACGAGTTTTGAGTTTTGGCCAAGAAATGTGTACTTGTAAACCTATGTGCTATGGTGGTGTATGAAAATAAATAGAAAAAGTCATAAACCTTCTTAAAATAATTAAAATTTGCCCGTTTAAAAAAATTTCTAATATTATAAATAACTTGTAGTAGTGCTTACGAACAATTATGATTAGTGCAAAGGTAGATTAATCAGGTAATGACATTTAAACTGTTCAATTTTTGTTTTGTTTTTGGCAGCAATATGGCCGCTTGTGTTCTAAAATCTGAAGTGTCAAATTTATAATCTTTGTTTACATTTTTTGTTTACTTTTGTATTATTGAGTCTTATTATTTTTATTTATTTATTTTATTACATGAACTTATAGGCGTAGCTATTCAATGTATTTTATTGTAATATAATTTATTTAATTTTTGTGTTTGATAAAAAAAAAAAAAAACAAATACTTGGTTTCTTCTGGTTCTTAGTATTTTTTGCTTTGTGCGAAATTCATAGGTGTATGTATATCATAACTATAGAATATTTAACCATGTTCTTATAATACAAATATTTGCTCTTTGGCATTAAAGAACTCTATAAAGAAAGATATTAAAAAAAAAAAAAACAAAGTGGAAAAATATAAATTTAAATTCAATATTGTAAAAATCTCTGGTTTAACTTGTTTCTTTTTTTTATTCGACTGTGGTTGCTGCTGTTTTTTGTTTGGTTATGGCTATTTTGGGGCTGTTTACCTTGTGCCATTTAAATCTCTCTCTATACATACACATCATCATTTATTTTAAATTGGGATTATTTTAAATGTATTTACTTTGTTTGGAATAATAACCAGATTTTTGTGAATTTTGCGAATTGATAAACAAAGGAGGAAACATAAAAAATATATTCACTATTTTTAAAATGAAGTTAATGCCCAAACCAGGATCAAATAAAAAAATTTAAAAAAACATTTAACATCCTTTAAAAAAATGAACAAACAAATTTTTTTTATTTAAAATCTTATAAAGAAATGTTTTTTTGTTTTTGTAATTCGTAATAGTGTAAATTGAAGAAAATACCAATGAAAATTAAGATGAACTTTGGAATACAACCAGCCAACAAAATAATATCCCAAAGAAGGCAAAGGAAAAAAGAGCTTAAAATAGACCAAAAAATAACATTTGTATCTCTTAACTGCCGATGCTGTTGCCGCTCCTACTATTGATGTTGTTGAAGTAGTGGCTGCTACTACTACTGGTGCTTTGGTGAATATTTATTAAACATTCATAATCTCGTCTCTACTAGTTGTTACGCAAATCCATAACCTTGGGATTCGTGTTAAAAACAAAAGAAAATAAAAGTACATAAAATAAAACTGCTTCTTTTTCTTCATCATTTTCTATGCAATAAACACGATACGTTTGTATAGATATATAAATATACGTATGGATGTATATATATATATATATATATATATATATATATATATATATACACCAACTAAAATATATATACGCACACTACATGCGCAATTTATTTTTAACAACTGGTGAATTTTTATTTAACAACAAACATAAAACCAAATTATGATAATTAGTCTTAAATAAAAAAAAAAACTAAAAAAATAAAACCAAAACCGGGAAAAAGCTAATCCAAAAAAAAAAGAATTAACGACACCTTAAATCAATATTTAGTACTTGATATTAGTTAAGTTTTATTTTCTACTTCATATTACTTATCACTCTAAACAGGTCAAATTTTAGACAAATACTACATATATATATATATATTTGACTACTCCAAAAAAAGCCATCTTTAGAACTTTGACCGTAAACTCCTTAAGAATTATTTTTTATGTAAAAACATAATGTGTAAAATATTACCTTTTTGCTTTTCTTTTTCACAGTTTTGCTGTTATCAACTCTTTTTAATATAAGTGAATCGTAATCTCAACATAATTATTTATCAAACGAGATAAAAAAAAGGTTAAAATCGGTTAGAAAATATTAAAGTTATTAAAAATTCCCCCGATCATTATCTTGTTTTCGAACACTTGTGTAAGCAACGAACAGATTTTTTATTTTTTTTTTTTTTTTTAGAAATGTAACAAAATGCTATTTTTAGTAAAATTTGAACCATAATTACTGAAAAGTAAGCTTTGAATTCTATAGGATAATGCTTTCTGCTGTACAGTCAAATTTTTTGTACCAGTGTACACATGAATGAAAATTTTAAAATAATATAGATTATAGAAAATATATTCCGACATTTCCAACGAACTATGTTAATAAAGCAGGAAGGTAAAATTTTGGAGTATTTGAAATTTCTAATGATAACATAACTCAAAATTATTTATTTTGATCTGAATTTCTACTTAGTGATTCTTTTAATAATTTTTATTTTGTTAGAATAACTTAACATGGCAAAATGAGTTAATATCTTATTCCTTGTCTATATATGATATCAATTAATAAAATGTACTCGTACTACTCGAACTTTACACATATTCAAGAAAAGAGGGTGTTTCTACTATTATGTCATAATTTTCGTTTATCTGTACACAGAAATAACGAAATTGTTTAAATTAAAATTTTTTATTTGATTTTGCTCTAATCAAGAAAATAATATTAATTTCTGTGACAATTCCTTTTCTTCTGACCACTTCAGAGAATCTTTTAGGCTTATATTAGGAATTAAACAAATAGGCTTGTATATTATTTATTGGTTTTGAAGAAACATATTATCAATATAAAAAGTTTGAACACTAATGAACCTTATAACAAAGCTATATTTTTCATATTCATTACATAAAATTAATAAGAATATTAAATAAACTCAAAGTAAAAAATTTGTGCTACAAAACGAATTGAACAAAGTGTTGAGAGCTTAATGTTCTGTGACAATCCATTTGCTTCTGATTACTTCAGAGAATCTTTTAGGATTATATTAGCAATTAAAAAATAGGCTTATACGAGTATATTATTAGCATTGGCATTACTGTCCAATTTTCCAGAATTGCATAAGAGTGTCGTTCTGGACCTCCCCCGACCTCTTCCCCATTGCTCTTCTGAGATACTATTTTCCATAGGTTTTAAATAGCCTTAAGATCATGGGACTATGTGGACTTCTCCATGACGGTTACAATTACTGATATGACAAAAATTTCATTGATTTTTAGGTTTATTTTGTGTTTTTATGATTTTTGAATATCCAAGGGGTCAATGTTTTATCTCTGACATGTGGAATTTTTCAATACACTTTCTTATTCATTATACCATTAATTTTACGTACCTGTCCTAGTACCAAAAGAAGGGTTGTCATTCGAACAGAAATTATTCGATTATTCCAGGAAAATACTTTTTATTCTTTTCGAATGAACAAAATTTTTAAATTTAGAATAAAAAATTATTCGATAATTCTTTAACGATTAATCCAACACATTTTTAAAAACGAGTTTTTGTTAAATTATTAGGCCTTTTTGAAATTAAAAGTGTAAAAAGTTTTGTTTAGCTTTAAAACCCTGTTTAAAATCATTGAAAAATTCGTTAGGATATGTAAATGTTTAAACCACGTTTTAACAGAAAGGTTAAAGCCTTTCACGGGCACTGAAGTCTCAGTATTATTCGGAAAAAATATAATAGCTTTTCTAAAGATTTAATCAAATAATTAATAATAATTAAAGTATTAAATTCTGGAAATTTTCCTGCGCATATCAATTTTTTAAAACAAAATGTGAAACAAAAGAAGGTTCTGAAATGTATAACGATGGTTTGTTACCTGAACTCAATCAATCAATAAATAATATAAAAAAAAAAATAAAAAAATACTTTTAGTTTCAAAGTTTTCTTTTTAGCTTCTGGCTTTTTTTAGCCGTTTTTGATGCCTAAAATTGCCTTAAAAGGATAAAATGCTACTATTTCAACAACGAAGAAAATAATATCTTTTTTGCTAAAAATAATTTTATTTTTACATTTAAGCAATTTTATGTATTTATTCGCACAAAAACTAAGATTGTTTATATTTAACAAAAAATGTTCGCTGCGGTGCCTCATTCTCAAATCAAAACTAACTTAACCAATTTTTTCAATTTACTAAACACACTGCTTCAAAACAACCCTTTTTATTTTCACTCGACAAACAATCTAATGTGGGCTGTAGATCTTCTTGAGGACATGACATAACAATTTTCAATAATTTCGAAACACCTAATTAATTTCTATCGATTTTAAGGTAATTCCTGCACTAAAGATCTCGTAGCTCCTTGAATTTTAAGTAAATGTAAGATTTTTAAATTGACTTGAAAGTAAAAGAACGTAGCTTTTAGAAGTATTGAAATAAATTTATTTTCCTTACCTTTCTAAAAAATTTTATTTTGATGTAATTTTTTTGTAGCCTCAGAAATTTTTTAATTATTTCCTAGCATTATTAAAAAATTCCTCATTTATTTTAAGCAAAGTATTTTTCATATTTTTTATTTAGTGTTTACTTTTAAAGAAAAAATTAGAAATGTATGGAAAGTTTTATTAAGTCATTCTAGATAAAATCGAAAGGATGTAAACATAAAGAAATCTTAGAATCCTTTATGTTTACAACAAAAATGTCTTTAATTTTACTTTTTCTAGATGTTTAAAAATTTGCTTTTAATATTTTACCAAAATATAAAAAAATATACACTACAGTTAAAAAGCCAGATTCTTTTACGCTCCAAAAAAGTTTAAAAAGAAAAATATCAACAATAGAAAAACAATATACGAGGATCTACTCCAAAGAAATAGCATAACTCGAAATTTTCGGGGTGAATTAAAAATTTTTAAAACTGATTTATGAAGCATGTAAAGTGAGCTAATGGAAAAATTTGGAAATGTTTAACTAAAAACGAATTATACTTGAAAAATTACGAAAAATAATTTCGAAACATTGTGTCATTTTTCGTTAGAAATATAAGTCAAATTTTTATTTATGGGAGCTTTTTGGACGATTTTTTATTAGGTCATTTTGCTGGCACACAGTGGGGTCAAACGCAAATTTTTTGGTAATAAATCTGAAACTCCTAAACTACTGGTCGGATCAAATTGAAATGTATGGAAGAGTTGTAGAGGAGGACCTAAGCTTTCAGAAAAATCATTTTGTAGTCACCCTGTGATAACACGAGATAAGCTACAGGGTGTTAAAGTTGACTACCTCGAGTATGTAAAAGTTAAAAAAAATCGTAACTTGTACAAATGAAGTCCGATTTTAAAGATTTTTATATTTCTGGAAAGTGCTTGGCAAAATAAAGAAAAAATAAGCTTACTCATCTAAGTTATCTCTTACAGTTAAAAAGATATTTACGCTTGAATTTTGAATTTTTGATTTTTTGGCTCGATTTTCTTTCGTTTTTCGGGAATAAGTCCGGAGATATATGAGGGAAATATTTTTTAAAAATATTCTGTAATTTGCTACATATTTCAAAATAATATGCTGAAAGAGTTTTTGGATTATCTCAATTCATCTAGACGTGAAAAATATTCAAAGTCAGCACTCTGAAATTGGCATGAAAAATGGCTATTTTTTTACAAAAATATACTACAATTCATTCACTTTTTTCTCAAAGTTCCGCTAATAAAAAAATTTTTTTCTTATTAATTTCAAAAGATAAGGCTTCATAAATGGTTAATAAAGAAATTTTGAATTGAATTCAGTTTGCACCCTACATCCAGCATTGGCCGAAAATTGTCAATTTTAAAAAATAGTTTAATTTTTATCGATTAATAAAAAAAATGTCACGCGAGCTTTTTTAAATTTGGTACCCATATTTTTTATGGAAATAGATTTAGAATGATTTAACACTAAACTGCTTCCCGCCCGGCCAAAAACGAATGCAGGAGTGGAGATTTTATGTTAAAAGTCAATTTTTTTAACGACTATTTTTAAAAGCATATTAAAAGCATATTAGCATAATATTTTTAATATTATTTCTTATGAAATGTATAAAACACAAATCAAGCTTCCATTCCTAAAAAAATCAATAAAATAGCTCCAATAACCTATTTTTGGTAATTTTTCAAAAATAATTTTTTTTTTTTTTTTTTAATAGCTGAAAATCCAAACTAATTTAATTTTTTAATACAACTCCACTAATTTTGCTAATTTTTGATATAGGTCATTTAATAATAGTAATATAATGGCCTCAAAACTACCAAGTCACATCAAAAGTTGCAAAATTCACTATTTTGTTCCGTATTTCCATATGTGTGTATACGTAACATTTTAGTTTTCTAATTTATTATGTAGGTATATATTTGTTATTATAAAGTAGTAAATTCTTTATTTGAGTAATGTTTATTTAATTTGTTCTACATATTTACATACTTATTATACATATATCCCGTATATTTATTTTATTAAGAATATATTATCGAAGATATTATTAGAGATTTTCTTGAAAATAATCAGAAACATCAAACGTTAGCAAATTTTTAACTTCCTTAGCTTCGGAATCCTCTTTTTCTATTTCAAGAGTGATTTTTGGTAGCCATCGTGTTCTTATAGAATATATAACTGGATCTGATGATATTAATAAATATTCCATTAAGTCCATATTTTGCGCTATTTTCGAACATTTTCGGGTATTGAAGAGTCGGAAATGTTTAACATCTTTATTTCGGGCTTCCTGTGCTTCCTCTGTTAGCTCTCCCAGTGGCAAATTACTATTTTTTATTATTTCTTTACCATGAGCCAATACTTTGTGAATTGTTGGAGTCATTGATTTCCAGGGTTATGTAATGTTAAGTAGTTCTTTAGTTTCGTAAGCAAAAATTTTAAATTTGTCCGCATTAATTAGTTTTTTGCTATTAATGGCTGCCAATATAATTTTAAAACGCTTCAAAATATTTAAGTCAATGCCTGTGATTGAAGATGTGAGTTCCGGATTTTCAAAAAAACGTCTTGCTGTATTTCCATCATTTGAGCTTCCATAGCCATGTAGAGGTTTATCAATTATTAATCCGAGTTGTTCTTTGAATTCTAATTGAATTATTTTCTTCTCTTCTTTTCGTAATTCGTGAATTTCCAAATTGTTTTTTACTGTAGCATTTTCCTGCCCGGGAATATTTCTGTACTTCATATCATATGCAAGATGTAAGCAGAACTCTAAAAATCTTATCCTTGCGTGGAGTGGTGATATTCTAAATTTTAAAGAATTTTTATTAACAAAGAGTTCAGAATTATCCTGAAATTGTGAACTTATTTTTCCACATATATTACATTTCCATGTAGATGTTGTATCTGTTATAGCGTTTGCAACTTTTCCATCAATCATCGTTAATTGTTGTTGAAATGTAACTTTAATAGTTCTGTTTGATACTTTTACATATATTGGGGGCAATGCTTTCATTTCTTCTTCCAATTGGTTGACAATGCTGTTTATTGTAACCGTGGTTTCTTTTGTGTAATCAAAAAGGATTGGACGGCACAAAAATTTGGAACCTGGAGTTAAATTTATCCATATATCATCAAAAAGCGAGTCATTTCTTGTCGATGAGGAAGGCTTATTTAAGTGCATTCGAAGTGGTACCAGAGACGCTCTAAACAGCGAGGAAGAATTATTTCCAGAATTACTTCCATTCAGTTCTTTGTATTCCGAAAATCCTGATGTTCCATCGCAGCCCCATTTGAATATTAAAATAAGTTCAGAATCTTTGCATTTATCAATGTTATCATTGCTGAAGGTAGATATAATTCTAGAGGCAGTATTTTCAAGTAATTGCAATATATTAACTTTAGCACTTTTAACAGAAGCATTAATTAAGCAGCTATGTAAATTATTTAAAAACTTAAAAAAATGTAATAAAAAACGAAGGAAAATGTACTTATTTATGTACTTAGGTAATTTTAAAAACCTTTTCAGTAGAAAAAAAATTAAGAACACTTTAAATAAATTCATTAATAAATATTATTATCTCGTAACAAAAATAAGCAATGCAGTTGAGTGTTACGTATACACACATATGGAAATACGGAACAAAATAGTGAATTTTGCAACTTTTGACGTGACTTGGTAGTTTTGAGACCATTATATTACTATTATTAAATGACCTATATAAACATTTTATATATCGTTGAATTGGTAAATAAGTCTATTTTTAAATTATTTTAACATTTTTAAAGTATTTGCAAAATTAGTGGAGTTGTATTAAAAAAATTAAATTTTTTTGGATTTTCAGCTATTTAAAAAAAAAAATTATTTTTGAAAAATTTCCAAAAATAGGTTATTGGAGCTATTTTATTAATTTTTTTAGGAATGAAAGCTTGATTTGTGTTTTATACATTACATAAGAAATAATATTAAAAATATTATGCTAATATGCTTTTAATATGCTTTTAAAAATAGTCGTTAAAAAAACTGACTTTTAACATAAAATCTCCACTCCTGCATTCGTTTTTGGCCGGGCGGGAAGCAGTTTAGTGTTAAAGCATTCTAAATCTATTTCTATAAAAAATATGAGTACCAAATTTAAAAAAGCTCGCGTGACATTTTTTTTATTAATCGATAAAAATTAAACTATTTTTTAAAATTGACAATTTTCGGCCAATGCTGGATGTAGGGTGCAAACTTAAATGAATTCAAAATTCCTTTATTAATCATTTGTGAAGCCTTATCTTTTGAAATTAATAAGGAAAAAAATTTTTTATTAACGGAACTTTGAGAAAAAAGTGAATGAATTGTACTATATTTTTGTAAAAAAATAGCCATTTTTCATGCCAATTTCAGAGTGCTAACTTTGAATATTTTTCACGTCTAGACGAATTGAGATAATCCAAAAATTCTTTTAGCATATTATTTTGAAATATGTAACAAATTACAGAATATTTTTAAAAAATTTTTACCTCATACATCTCCGGACTTATTCCCGAAAAACGAAAGAAAGTCGAGCCAAAAAATCAAAAATTCAAAATTCAAGCGTAAATATCTTTTTAACTGTAAGAGATAACTTAGATGAGTAAGCTTATTTTTTCTTTATCTTGCCAAGCACTTTCCAGAAATATAAAAATCTTTAAAATCGGACTTCATTTGTACAAGTTACGATTTTTTTTTAACTTTTACATACTCGAGGTAGTCAACTTTAACACCCTGTAGCTTATCTCGTGTTATCACAGGGTGACTACAAAATGATTTTTCTGAAAGCTTAGGTCCTCCTCTACAACTCTTCCATACATTTCAATTTAATCCGGCCAGTAGTTTAGGAGATTCAGATTTATTACCAAAAAATTTGCGTTTGACCCCAATGTGTGGCAGTCGTTTTATGTTTTATTTATTGCAATATCTTTAAAAAATAGAAATAAATGAGGAGGAACTTTTTTTTGGGTATTTAGTCTATTCTGACCTCCTTTAAAGTTCAATTTAGCATCTTATTTTCCCATATCCTAGCAACACTGATGAACAACTATTTTCATGAAAATCATATCAAATGAGATTGTCAACAGCAATGACATGTTGCCGTACTAAATATAGAAGATAGAAGTGAAATAAAAGAAGCGAATAAAAAGTTCTTTCAACACATAAAAGGTATTTATCACTTATTGTTGCTTTACATACATAAAATAATAGCTTAATATATGAAAGAGGAAACTTTATGTTCCGAAGTAATAGACAACTCTAAAATAAGGTAAGGAATAAGAACTTTAATAACTTTTCTATACTAATACTTCTATAAAAAGATAAAACTAACTTTTTCATATTTATTTGAATTAAAAACTTTTTTAATCGTAAAAAAGGCTGAAATAAATCCAACAGAATAATTGTATTAAAAAGAAGATTTAAATTTTATAATACTGTAAGTCCATAAAATGAAATCTTTTCTTCATAAATACATTTATTTGTTAACATTTAAAATCCATCAATTTAGAAAATGTTTTTGAAGTTGAGGGACTAAATGCTAGTATGTGAATAGAGGTGAGTTTAAGGTACTTAAACCAACTTCAAATATGTATAATTAATGATTATGTTTTTGTATGAATAAATATCAGTAGGAGAGTAGAGTTTAAATTAATAACGCTTCGCTTCTATTAAATAAAATTTAATTTACACACAAACATCAGCTTATAAACATTTACTTTATTTTTTACATGTATGAGTATGTGTGTAAGTACTTGAGCACGAATTGTTTTTATTTCATTTATCCCTGCCAACATTTTCGATAAAAATTTGCTCTAAAGAGTAACCTCAAGTTCTTTTTAACAGTCAAATATGATATCATTTTCTTATCCAAGAAGAGTCATCGTGCGGGAAGAAGTGTGCAGCAGTTCTAATACTTTTTTAATGACACTATTAAGTGCATTTTTTATGTGTCAAGTTGGAGTCATTTTGAGGAACAGAAAAAGTCACTATTTCTGTCGCAATTATAACTTAATACTTACATTCCAAACTTTGACTAAATAGTATCCATATTTATTTTAAAATAGTAAAAGAAAAATAAGTTATGTTCCTATCGTAGAAGAGTCATCGTTCGGGCAAAACTGTATCGCAGTTTTGATACTTTTTTAATGACACTATTAAGTACTTTTTTTGTGTGACGGATTAGAGTCATTTAGGGTTATTCAAAATCGGTTTTAGTTGTGTTTAGGAAAATCTGACTTTAAATATTTAATTTTAGAGAAGAATTTTTAAATATAAAATTACAACAAATTGCTGATAAAAAAAATAAGTATTGAAATCAGGCGCGAATCCATAGGGGTAGGGGTAGTATAGGAAATTTACCACTACAAACCATATCACAATAAACCTATACCTAAAATTTTCATAATTAGGAAATAATACACTCTGTTACAACGAAAAGTAACTCGAGAAATTTCATAGCATACGTTATAGGCCTTCTTGCAATATAGGAATCCACAATATGTTTTTAAGAGTTTTGAATCATAATCTTCAGAAAAATATGAATTTATAGGCGAAAATCTGAAAAATCCCATTTTTGGGATTTTCAGTTTTTTTTTTTTTTTGTGAAATGTGGGATTCCTTCTACAAAAATCTTAAGGTTTTTTACAATTTCTCATTTTAAACTATCAACAAAAATTCCGTTAAGATATCCTAACTAACAAAGATTTTATTACAGATATAATATTTATATTTTCTCCAAAAACCATGTTTTTTCTCAAATAAATTACTTTGCTTAGCTAACATAATTCTTCATTATGCAGATAAAGATTTAAGTCAATATCTTTTACAAAACAGAAATTACGCTAGCTTAAGGTTTAATAAGATGTAAAATATATGAAATCGGATAGGAAACAAAAAATTGGCAAGTGATGAAATATTATCTATGTCAGAGGTAACCTATTTTGAGCCCTATATGCCCCATATGCTCCTTAAGGGCATATGGAGCTCTCATCCAAATTAAAAATTATACGCTCCTCCGCTACTTCTATGTGAAATCTTGTGTAAATCCATCCAGCCGATTAGAAGTTAAAGATTTAAAAAAAAAAAAATAATTTATGAGAAACAAGAAAATTAAAACAACTTACCTAAGTAAAAAAATTTATAGATATATTTTATTAATTGGAACAGGACATTTTTGATTTCAGAGCCTACCAACTTTAAAAATTTAGTTGAAAGGTTTGATGAACATACATAGATGGGTTCACTTTCACTAAAAAATATACATATTTTTATGAGCGAAACGCAAATTTATTTCGAAATTTTATATTATTAAAGACAAGAAATAAGTCAAAATTTATTTGATGTTTTCAAAGTAAATTGTTATTATGAATTTTCGCTTCGTTTTACGTTACGTTATTTATCACTCTTTTTTTTTTTTGTTTATTTCAATTTTACGAAGCTTTCTTAAAATTTTTAAAAAATCGATTGCTTGCCTTTGAAAGTAACTCGCCAACTAAGTACCATCGTCTTCTTCATTTTTTGTTTTTAATTTAAAAACAATTCAGAAGGTCGAAAATCGAAATTAATGTTGTTTGTTTTTGTAACATTTTTTATTATCAGGAAAATAACATCTTGAGAACACTAATGGGAGACAGTTTTTGGCAACTTTATATTTATCCAAAAACTAACTTTTAGGTGACTTTTTCGACATTTTAGTAGTAAGAAATGTAGAATAAGTAGATCAATAATCGAAATTAGTGTTATTTGTTTTTGTAAAATTGTTTACTAACAGGAAAATAACATCTTGAGAATACAAGAAAGAGTCATTTTTCTGATAGTGGATAAAACTATAACCTAATTGCTGGCAGGGATTTTTGTATTATACATACCATATGAATGTACGTACACATGTGTATTTAAGTAAGTAGGTGGGTGCCAACAAATTCTTCATGCATAGGGAGTTGTAAGTTATTTAAAATTTAATTAAAACTTATTGTCATTCCAGAAACGACACTTGTTAAGTTATTTTTTTGTTTTGTTTTTTAATTTTTCTTCATCATTTTCTCTCATTTTTATTATTGAAGTTGTCCGAAACATTGAATTCTGTTGGGTAAATGATATAAAAAGTATATTTATATGTATTTGATGTAATTTTGTTGTCGACTCATATCTTAAAGTCAGTAAAAACACACATACATATTTAAGTACACATGATTTGTGCAAGTAGTATCCCAGCGGGTAGGCCTTTTCGAATGCCTTCACCATTCTTTCGAAAAAGAATCATAGTACATTCCATCTATCTTCTATATAGAAAGCGCTTTCAAAAAGATTAATTACTAATTATTGCATCCCTTCTTATGGAAAATAAATAATGCTTAAATTTCTCATTGTAACAGAAATATTTTTAATCCTAAGACTTAAAGGGTAGAGGTTGTTTGTATTTTTTTATTGCAATAAAATATAATTACAGGTATTTTAAATAGCGTATTAGATAAGAGAACATACAAAGTGATTTCTATTTTATTCTTTTGGCCCATTCTTTTTAAATATGTTTTATACACAGGGTTGTACCCCCATTGACACGCTGAGTAAAATGGAAAGAATTTGCAATGTGATGAGAAGTATAATGAGGTATTTTGGAAGGGCTCTTTGGTATTTATTTTTCCCGCTGTGATGTAAGCAATTGTCCACTTTTGATTTTTATGACAAAACATTCTTAGAATCCCTTATGTATTTGTATGTATCTTTTTATCCAACTAATAAATAAGATTTTATGTTCGACTATAAAATTTAAGGTAGAGAAAACTTATTTTATTATTTCTCACAAATTTATAAATTTAATATGTTTATAAATGGTTGATTTGATTTGTTCAAACTTTAAAATTTTTAACGTATTACCCGATCTGTACGAATAATATTTGTATATATAACATTTTTGTTGAAAACTAATTCTAACATGCATGAAATATCATTATGTTTTTGTTATTATTAATGTTTAGGGGAAATATTTAGAATTAAAACGGAATAGAATCGTAATGTTTAATTATAGCCTAAGCAGGACAGGAAATGATTTCTCGAGAATATGTTAAAAAAGGGCAGTACAGCTAATGAAATAATATTTATCCTTAAAATTTCACTCTGTTAATTAAAAACACACTATAAGTCCAAAATGCGACATAAAAGTGTAATAGTAAGAGGTTTTGTAATCTATAAATATTGTAATATGTAACATCAAAAGACGTTTATTTTAAATTCTTGTTTAAATTACACAGTACTACAATAAAAAAATACTTGGAATGTAACATAGTATAGTCTGTAGGTATTAGTGAATAGATCATTACACCATATTTAAAATTTTCAATAGACCTCCAAAATCGGGAGCTATTTCCAAAAAACCGATTTTTCGAACTTTGTGAGTGTCAATTTTTTTTTCTCGGATACCTGTTATCCAATTAAAGTTTATTAAAAGGTATTAGAAAGAGATGAAATCACCTTTTTTATTTTTCATTCGTATTATTTAAATTTTATGGCAATTTTTGATTCATACTTTGTTAGAAAAAATATTTTCTCCAAGTTTTTCTAATATTATATTTTATTAGCAATAGAATGAACTTGAGAAAATAGCATTAAAATTATAGAACATATTATTTTTTTAAGAAATTTTAAACTGCTTGTGTGTAGTGTGATGCAAAATAATGGCAACAAAACAAAATCACATTTCAAAACACGTAAAATAAGGGGTACTTATGAGCAGATTCTTGTTTAGTACATCGAATTCCATCTAGTTTAGCAATTTTTTTAAAGCTTTTGATTTCTTTGCGACTATCGTAACAAAAAATCAAATGTAGAAATAAGTGCACAAAGTTAAAGTTTGTGATTACGTTTGCTAAAAATTACACACATATATAAACTATACTTAGAAATAGTAAATTTAGAACATTTCAAGTACTTCTGAATAATGATAACATCAATGGATAAACTTAAAACCCACACAAACTGAAACTTTTACGATAAAATGCAACAATCATCAAAAATAATGCAATTGAAAATATGTATTTATTTTTAATACTTGTATTATAATAATAAATAAAATATGTACAATAAACTTTCGAATTTCGACCGTAAGTTCCCCTAAATTGTTCTCATAGATGTAAAAATGCAGTATGCAAAATATTAAAGTAATCGGATATCATCAGTACTTGCCGCATCGGACTTGAAGGTTATAGAGTGCTTTTACATGTGAAAATTTTGACCTTTTCAAAATTTAGTTAATATAAAAATTTTTTTAGTATTCCTATGTGTAGATATGGTCAAAATTCGACATTTTTTGAGAAGTGTAATGTAATATAATGGTTTTTATCCCGAGAATTCCCGGAACGAGTTTCCCGGGAATTTTGCCAATTTTTTCCTTCCCTATTACCGGCATTTTTTGTTGGGAATCTCGTGTGCATTTTTAACGTTTTTTTTTTAATCTAAAATACTACAAAAAACGTTGATTGATCATAATCAAGCAAATATGTGTTTGTTTAGATAATCACTTTGATTTGCTTCCAATTTGATGTAATCAACTTTAAAGAGTTTATTAAAAAACTAAAAAATAATAATTTTCGAACTAAGAAATACTGAAATGATACAGCTACCTAAATATTTAAAAAATCTGAATTTGAATTTCTCTAAGTTTGAAACCACTGATATTAGAACACAAAACATAGAAAACATCGACAATGTTAAATAAAAGCACCACGACAATGTTATGTAAGATAGCGATTTTTTATTTTGACCTTTCACTTTCAAAAATTTTTACACATTAATTTCATATATTTAAGACTAAAAAAATTAATATTTTTATATTTAAGAGGAATCGCTCGGGGTCCGAATAGGATTAGAGATCGGTATGAATATATTTTTTATTATAGCAATGAATTTTCAATTAAATATTTCAAAAATATTAACACGCGTATTCACAAACAACTTTTAAATTTAAAATAAACTTCAAATTTGTTTGTGAATACGGATGTAAATGTATATTTTATGCATTACCCAATAAAAATATTTATTAAAAATATTTTCCATACCTATTATTATTTCTACAAGTATTATATTACATCAAAAAGTCATTTTCAAACACATATTTTTATTTTAAAAGTAGATATATTTGCGAGCAAATTATATGTAAAATATAGTTTTTTTTATTTTAAAAGTATATATATTTGCGAGCAAATTATATATAAAATATGCTTTTTTTTGTAATTTTGATGCTTTATAATAGTATTGTATTTCCCCTGGCATTCACAGGAATGCTTCAAAATTAATTCCAATGCAAAAGGTTGAAAAATGTTGGGAAATTAAAAACATAAATATTTAATTTCGGAACTTGTTTAATCTTACTTTATGTACATTGTGTTTCCAACGTTTGTTTCGAAAACAGTAAAACTGCTAATAATTTTGGTAGAACTTACAAAATAACTGTAGAATCCAAAAATTGTAGTTCATTCAGTCAAAAACTCTAGAAGCTATTGGTACTTAAAGCGAAAAAGTGGGTTAAACTTTCGATGATTTTTTGATTCATTTTAGTCTTTCACTCATAATGTACACCTTTTAGGCTCACACCATAAACTTACATACATATCCAATATACGTTGGATAACTATTCAATCTTATATAATTTTGAAAATGTTCGCCAAATTTCCAAATTTTGTTCCGAATTTTTTTAATAGACTTCAGATATTCCAAAAATGTCTGTACAGAGTTGTCTTGAAGGATAAAATTTGAAATGCGAATATAAAAAATAAAGAAGCATTATACTAGCTACAACAAATGAAAGCTAAATTCATTGAGTGATAAAAGATTAATAATAACCAAAAAATAATTCTATAAAATCAAAATGCATCCTTACATATAGGTGTAAACGACTATATTTTTGAACCAAGCTCTGATATTCATTGAATCTGTTCAGCAAAATATGTCTTTTATTGCTCATATTTTCTTGAGATTTTTAACCAATAACAATTTTTTGCTATTTACAAAGTCGTGAAAAAAAATAAGTTTTATTTTTTTCTTTTCAGTTTTGACATGTGCTCATAAAACATTAACACATTAGAAGCCCTATAAAATCGCCGTGTTTCATTAAAGCAATACCCCTAATTTTAAGAATTTTTTAAAGTTCCTACCATGAACCTCCACAACTTCTACGCGCATTGATGATTAACACAAACAAACTTTGCTTTCGTAAATACTTAAAATCACAAATCAACATTCGCGTCAGGAGAAAAAAAATTTTGAAAATATTTTTACTAAAAATTTTCAAAATTTTTTAAATTCCTCATATGTGTGTATAGAATCAACAGTATTTCTTTTTCATTTAAGTTAGTTAATAAATGGTTGCTTTTAAGGCACAACTAGTTTTTACAATTACTAAATCTATTCTTAACAGACACAATAAACTTGTTAAGTATTTAGAACAATTTCCGTGTCTGAAACAAGCCATTTTGAACAAACAAAGAATTGAAATTTATAATATAATTATCGTTATTTTTAATGTTAAGCACCTTTCAGAATTATTGTTTCCACAAGCCAAACGTACCAACTACTTTGTTATATACATACATACACTAGTACATACATACACTAGTACATACATACACTAGTACAAGCAGTAAATACATACATATTCATACATGTGCAAATATAGATTTCAACTTTATCGATATACATATACTTATAATAAAATTCTTTCGAATGCAAGGTCGCCTACCTCAACTAGATGGATTACAAATAATTGTATGGCCACTGTCCAGTAGAAGTGACAAATGTAAATAAAATATAATAAATATCTACCAGCTGATACCATAAAAATATAATAAGAAACAATTAATACGAGTACTTGTACCTCTGGATACTTTTACGTGTAGCAGTAAAAAATGCGTCAATACTTGAATTTGATGCCAGTGAAACATGATTTTCTCAATAATCGGATAGAGACAAGAACAAGAATTCAACACTGGTGCAAAAATGAAAAAGATTTTCTGGTTTTTAATTCCATCACTAAATAAATGTTCTGGAGAGTACATTTTATCAATTATCTAGCTGGAATGGGTGAACCGTTCAAATTGTAAGTAGACAAAAATAAGTAAAATAAATGTAATAATGAATTAAAAATATTTAACTGTGTATATTATATTTATAATATAAAATTATATATCATCGACTTAGTCCACTTTTAAAATCTATGGCTTTTATTGTTAAAGGCAAATAAATATTTTACACAAAAATTTATGCTAACCCCAAGTATCAAGATAGGAAAAAGTATTAATTTGAATGAGTGTTGTGTTCAAATTAATACTTAATACAGCAATATGTATATATATATATATATATATATATATATATATATATATATATATAAAGATCATCCAAAGAAGTCTTTAAGTTCTGGAAATAGTACAAATACGGATCATTTCCAATGAAGTAATACAGTCTTGCCATTTTTGATACCTATTTGCTGAAAAGGAAGTCATGTTCACGATTAATTTTGCATGAAAATTTGCAATGTATATCCAATTTCTTTTTTATGGGGGCTAGGAAATTACCTTAAATTTTTATATAAACTGGCATATTTTTTGATGAAAAAATTATGCATAACATTATTTTTCATTTGTTTAACACATTTTAGTAACAAGTATTTGAAAAAATTACATCCCAATATTCTCCTTTGAATTTTTTAATCATATCTTTTGTTTGTCTTACTTCTTAAGCACAAACAAACGTACACCTATCTATACTTTGGAAGTAATGAAGAGATACTTCCCTAAAACTTAAAAAAATTTGGCTGACATAAATTTATCTTAAAAATAAAAATTTAAAAATTTTTAACTCCAAAATACTAAATGTTAATGTAAATAAATCACCTTTCCAAATTTAAAAATAATCGGTTAAAAGAACGGTGGAGGTTATAATATGGTCGTGCTTGAACGGCTATAGCTTTGTTATTTGTTTATGATCTTTTGAAACCTGCGTAATTAGAATTAAATTATTTTATTATCAACTGCATTGGACTAAATGTCGTTGACGAACAAATTTAGTACATCAGAAATTTTCTGTTGATTTAATTAAAATTTTTGTCAATTGTCAAAAAATATTTTAGACAAATTAAAAAAAATTTCTTCAATCTGAATAAAATGTTTAAATTGATAAAAGGCATATCAAAGTTTTAATTAAGGTCCTACTTATCATCTTGAATGAGTTTTAAATCTATGTAAGGATTGCTTACATTTCATCTGGACCACAAGTTCGATTTTTTGCCCAATTCAGGTACAGGGGAAAAATTATACAGATTTGTAATCAAGAGACTTTAGATTGTATGTGTACTAATTTTTATATAAATGCGGCATACCGTTTCTTAATAATAAGAGGTCAAAATCAAAATATCATATTTTTGCTGAAATTTTGTATCTATTTTAAATATAGCGTATAGTTCTTAAATGCACAAAAAAGTTGTTTTGAAATGGTCACAGGTTAAAAAGGTGAAAATAAATATCTAAATAAAATTATAAATTGAGTCGTTATAAGGCAATTTCATATAAAATATTAATCTTTATTGTCATCTTTCTCCAAAATCATGAAATTTCAAGGGACATTTTCATAGTAATAATACCGGTGAATTAACTGAAGTCTCTTCTACCTAAGTTTTTGCGACCGTTCATACATTCGTAAAATATAGCCTTTTAGCTAAAAAGGCCCCCAAACTTCATCTATTTATACTGTTACAAAATGTCGATTACTACTGTGTACATAAAATGGTCAACACTAAAAATGGAGAATACAATGTAGCGTTAACCTAAAAGTAATTTTTTGGATTAAAATGAAAACATCTTTAAATAGTATAAAACTATTCATACATGTGTACACTAACTCCGAGTCTATACTAGACAAATTTTTATCAAGACAAACATCAAAATCATTTTGCTTTTAGCCTTTTTTCGTTTTGGCCTTTTTTGATTCATAAAATTGCCTTAAAAAAATTGCTAAAATTTAAGTACTTCAACAAAGAAGAAAATAATTTTTTATTTGCTTTACTCTTTTATTTCTATAGAATCATCCATTTAAAAATTTATATACCCTTCACCACAGGCGCAAAGTTTTTCATACCTTTTGTAATTTCTACAATAATCATTTAAGACTCCAAAAACTATATATTTTCTGAATATTGATAGAAAAGTCGATATCACGATATCTGTCTGTCCGTCTGTGTGTTGAAATCACTTTTTAGAAAGCCCCAGTTGTCGCATATATATGTTGTATACATTAAGTTATAGGGAATATTCCTTAGAATCACACTAGTAAAACTCAGCAAAATTGGTCTATTAATGGCCAATTTTTACGGAAGAAATGAACAAAATCGGTTCATTAGTAACTGAGATACCGGTGAAAACGCATTTTTTGACTTTGTGAAGGTTTTATATAAGCTTTAGAATTCGCTTTTGCACAAATCTCTTGTAAATATTTTTCAAAAATTCCATTTTTGAAAAACAGTTTTTTAGTTGGAAATATAAATGACAGTGTTATTTTTTGTATAAGCATGCATCTACATACAAACAAATGTGTATAAATTTAGTAGTCAGCAGAAGTTATCAGTGTTGTTTAATTTTGTGTTTACATTTTTGTAGTTTGGAAAAAATGTATATTATTTTTGTAAATATAAATGCGAAAATATGAAAGTATTCTCTAAGGCGTAAATTTTATTTTTTTTTTTCAGTAATTATTTATTATAATTATAAATTATTATTATTTTGGCCGAAAAATTGTCTACACCCTCTTTTCTCTAAAATAAAATTTTCTTTCCTAACGCATAATAATTTTATTCTTCTCCAAAGGCATCTTCACGGAAAAGATTTTAAAATTAAAAGTCAGCCAAATCACTGAACAGGGCCAAGTACAGACCCTCCCGAGTTTGACCTATTTTGTATCGAAATTTTGAATTCAGCCTGTATGTACTAAAATCCCAAAGCTTGAATCTACAAACAGAATTCAGTTTCGGAATCGCCGATATATTCTAAAATATTTGCAAGCGCGATTCATACAAAAAAATGTGGACTTTATGGGAAAAATTAAAAAAATAAAATTTTTGAGATTTTCGCCGGTTGTTTTTTGGAAATTGTGAGACTCATTAAAAAGAAATCCTAATTTTTTACACTTTATTATTTATAATGATAAAGTCCACAATCGTCAAAATTTTCATTGAGATATGTTAACTAATAAGGGTTTTATTAGGGATAAAACATTTATAGTTTCTCCAAAAACCAATTTTTTTACAAAAATTTTGCTTTAATTCTAAAAATCGAAAAAAAGTGCGAAATCGATTTTTTTTTCAAATAAATTATGTTACCTAGATGACGTAATTCTTTATTATATACAAAAAGATTGAAGTAAATATCATTTATAGATCTAAAACTGCGCTACTTAACGAAAAATTGCACTTTTTCCTACTTCAGTACAAACGCAACTTCGAACATTGCATATAACCGAGGAGTGTATTTTAAAATTTTTACACTTCGTTATTTCAAATGACGGATTTAACAATCACTGAAAATTTCTTTAAGGTATCTTAACTATCAAAGATTACAGATTCAATATTTATGGTTTCTCCAAAAAGTAAATTATTACAAAAGTTTTACTTTAATTTCAAAAATTAGAAAAACTATGGATTCCAATTTTTCAAATAAATATTTTTGTCTGGCTGACATAATTTTAAATACATACAAAAGCACTGAAGACAATATCTTTTATAGGACCAAAACTAAGCCACTTTAAAACTAAAAAGTCAGAAAAATCAAGCTAAATCTATTGCAAATGTTAGGCAATATATGTAAAAAACTGTACCAGGATCATGTAAAACAGATGAAATTTCAAGAGCAAATAACTCTAAAACTGTAGGAAATATATAGCACATGTACATTTCATAGGTCTTATCAAGAGATTTAAGAAAATATAAAATTTTTTGAAATCGGATAAGAAACAAAAGTTTTGCAAGCGGTTAAAAATTTTATATATCAAAGATACCCCCTTTGAGCCCTTGAAAGTTTATGTAAAACCAACCAGCCAGCCGATTATAACTTACAGATTTATTTCCAAAAATATTCCATTCTGCCTCACTGTGCAATGTTCATAAGTACCCTTAGTGTGTAGAGGACCCCTATTTCAAAACCGTTACTTTCAAATTTTATATCATTTTGGGTGTCATAAAAAATAAACTATTTTTAAGAGCTTCTTCTTTATTACATTCTGATTTAAAAAAAAGTATATATATCTTCTATATACGCCTTTTATACTCATCTATTAAGTACTGAAGGAATCGTAAAATTTTTGTGAAATCTGAATTTTTTCAAAATTTGTCGTAAAAATATTATAGACATTTTTCATTTATAGTTTACATTAAATTTCATTTAAATTTGTCGACGATATGAGTTAAATCTAAAAAAAAAAAAACAAATAACAATTGTAGTATTGTTCCAACAATAATTTTTGATAATATTTTATTTTTTATTTTGTAATATTTTTTGTGTAGAATTAAAAAAATAAACATATATGTGGACTCTTGACAAAACATCTTATGTCGAAATAAAGTCATTTGAAGGTTTTTAATCATAAACAGTTAACAGATACTCATTCCGACATTTTCAGTTATAGAAATGTTATTTCGTATCGTGGACAACAATTTCAAAAAAACCTACAATAACAATTAGTAATTAATAATCGTAACTTTTAAAACATTTTCATTTTTACTCTACATGAGTTTATGCAGTTTGAATCAGTAATGTCAGATGGAGTGAATTTTCCCTTTTCGAGAAAATTTTTAGGGAAAATTCAAGGCGAAGGAGAAAAACGAGGGAAATCTAATTTTTGTCAACATAAAAAGAATTTTTAATATATTTAAATTTTTTTCAAAAAACAACCGCATATTGAAATAAATAAGGAAAAACTGCACACTTATTTAAGAATAGAAATCCTAATTTGCCGAATGGATAGTATTCCCTTTTTTCATTTAAACTATTTTTTATATATTTTTTATTGAATTACAAACAAAAACAATATCTATGTAAATTTTCAATCTATATTTAGTAACAAATTTTATTTTTTTTATTAAAAATATCAATCTTAAAGAGGAGAAAAATTGGAGGGAAATGTTTTTCTGAAAATAGACAAAAAAAAGTATTTTTTCACTAAACTGAGGCATTTTTCTTAAATTTTATCTGGCTTTGAATCATCAAATTAATTATATGTATTTTCCCAGATGTAAATATCCACTTAAAATTCACTATAAAGTAATATAAATTAGTTATCGGTTTTATAACTTCAACTTATTAATTTAATGATATTAAATGCCAAACTGAACAAATAATTAACAATTAAAAAAAAATATTTATTAAATGTCGATTTTATTTCTTAACTTATCTTTGTAAAAGTTGCAACATTTAACACAAATTAATACCGCAATAATTCCAAGTGTCCAAAGAAAAGTTTTGATGTTTTTAATATATTGTATTTTTTATTATTATTATTATTTTTTTTTTTTTGTAAAAATATCCAATGTATTTTGGCGATAATACCAATTTCTAAGTTAATAAGTATAAAGTTTTAAAACTTAATATAAAAGTTAAGAATTTTTCGAAACTAAAAACTTTTAATAAAATATAACTTTTATAAGTTTACTAGACTTCAAAACTTAGTATGTAAGTCATTTAAAAGTTTATAAATAAAAGGAGAACAAAACGTTTAATTGGAATTTTTATTAAGTTGTTATTGCTAATTTCACAAATAATAAAATGTTTTTGTTACAATTGTTGTTGTAGTGGTGAAATTGTTTGAATTGTTTTCTGTTTATTTAATTTTAATATCTAAGTATTTTTGTTTATATTATTCACATTAATTGCAGGTTTTTTATATTACATATAATGCATATTAACTTTAATAAGAAAAATAAAATATTCGTATAAACATAGAATATTGAAAGCATAAATTTCAATATGAATCAGTGTCTATATAAACCAATTTGAGAAGTTGATGATTTGTGATAGAGAATAAAAAATTCTAAAGTCTCCGCAAATTTGATATTTGTTTTAAGATTATAGATTGTAATTACGAGTATATACTTTATTTGTTCAGCAATTGTTAATGAACTTTATCAAAATCGAAATTTGTTTTAGATAAGTAAAATTAAATGAAAAACATATTAAACCACGGAATAATGTGAGTTCCATCTCATGTATACAGTCACCATAATCACGTGTTCGCTTCGTGGGATAAATATTCGCCGTCAAAGGTCAATATATATTTTTTTATATAACTAGCTTCTTATGCATTGTAAATTTTTATGTGACATTATCGGTTTTGAAGTTACTGCGCATTTTTAGTTCAATTATTTTATTGCCTTTTAGTTCCCGCTATAATTTCGGAATATCCCCTTATTAAAAATATTTTCGAGAAATAACTTTTTGGTGCATGTAAGATTGTCTGGTAATGTAAATGTTGAATTTAGGTTAAAGTCTAAGTAGCACATAGTTATCAAGTAGGAAGACTGTTCCTACAAATTTTAATTAAAATCGGACAAGGTTTAGACTTAGCACGCATATAAATGTTGTACATTAAAATTTACAAAAACAACTTTTACATAAGTACATGAGAGAGAAAGCAAAGTATTTCATTTTACAAGGATCGGTCCGAGATAAATTTTTGGTTCACTTTCGTTCGACATCGATGACAAACGGTAAATGCTTTTTTTCTTTTTTTGTTTTCTAACGATGTTTATTTTCGCAATAAGTTAAATAATTCAAAAATAAAATTTTAGTTATAATTTCACACTTAAGACCATATAAATTAATTTTGGATTAATCTATGAAAATTGCTGTGTTCTAGAAGTCTCTTGTTAATTATTACTCTCCTAAGTATACAACAATTGCTTGGCATCGGTTTGATAAGTGCTATTTTTTTTAGATATATATGCTCTGAAGCAGGGGTTTTCTCGAGAAGTCACCTCACTGAAATATTCATCTAGAACCCAAAAAGGATATATTTTCTGGATCTTTATTGATAGCGAAGTCGATGTAACGATGTCCGTCTGGAACCATTTTTTAGAAAGCCCTAGTTATCAGATATATATTTTGTACATCAAGTTATACATCCTTAGAATGACGCTAATAAAAATCAACAAAATCGGTCCATTAATGGCCGAGATATCAACAAAAAACGAAAAGGCCTCTAAAAACTTATTTGTTTTCGACTTTTCTAAGCCCGTATATAAGCTAGCGACTTCATTTTTGCGCAGAAAATTCGGAATCTTTTTTCCAATTTTTTTTCGGAACTAATTATCGGTTCATTATTAACTGAGATATCGCTCAAAACGAACTTTTGAACTTTGTGAAGCTTCCATATAAGCTTCAGAATTCGTGTTTGTACAAATCTGTTGTAAATATTTTTCTATAATCTCGGTTTTTGAATTGACCATAACGGTCCATTAACAAACGAGTTATAAGCAAAAATCTGTAAAAAAATATTAAAAATATATATACACAAACATATATAAAAAGCATTGCAGTAGTTGTTGTTTGTATATACAATCATTTTTTATGTATGTTGGACGTTTTTTAGTTGGAAATGGAAGCATTGCAATGACTCAGACAACATATACAAACAAATATATATATAAATTTAGTAGTCATCAGAAGATATCAGTTTTGTTTTTTTTTAAGAAAGTAACCCACTCTTGCTATGATAGCTTACTGCCTGTTTTTATAACACGAGCGCAAAAACGACTCGTCTACTTTACATTTAAAACAAAAACAAAATTTTAAAATTGTTTTTGTTTTAAATGTAAGTTAGACGAGTCGTTTTTGTGCTAGTGTTATAAAAACAGGCAGTTAATTTTGAGTTTACATTTTTGTTGTTTGGAAAAAAAATTGTATTATTTGTTTAAGTATAAATGTGAAAATATGAAAGCATACGTTAAGGCATACATTTTGTTATTTATCGGTAAGGAATATAGCGCTCTAACTTGTTTTAGCCAAAAAATAATCCAGATTCGCATTATAATTCGGAAGAAAATTTAATTTATTTGAATATATCTACAGATTATTAAAACTACATTTGTGAACAAGAAAATAGATACTTTTTTGAAAAAGTTGCACTTATAAACTCTGTAATGTAAAAAAATATAAAAATAATAGGTAATAAAGTAAAGCTTCTCAATCTGGTTTCTATTCCTCGAGATACACTTAAGAGTACTAGATATTATACACAAGAACTTTATTAGATATTTTAATATCTCAACTGGTTCTTTGATCGGCTTTGATTTTGCATTCCCCGTCTTATTAAAAAAAAAAAAGAAAACGAATTTATTCTCTATTCGAAACCTCTTCGTGGACTCCCTAAAATGTTGCTACGGACCCCTAAGGTTCCGCAGACCTCCATTTGAAAACTCGTGCTCTAAATTTTTATGAGTATAAGAAGTTCCGCACACTCCACAGTGGGGCAGAATCGAAATTTTTTGGAAATAAATCTGTAACTTCTGATCGGCTGGTGGAATTTTCATGAAATTTGGCATAGGCGTAGCAGAGGAGCGTACAATGTTAAGTTTGGAAGGAGGGGGGCAAAACAAACCCCACAGTGGCAGAGCTAAAGGTGCTCAAAGTTAGGTACCTCCGACATAAAAAATTTTTAATCACTTGCGAAATTTTTGTTTCTAGCCCGATTTATCTCTTATAGTTTTCGAGTTATTTGCGTTTGAATTTTTAAGCACCATAATTTTCATGTTCTTGGTCCAGTTTTTTCATATATATCCTAGTATTTCCGACCGATTTTATTAGTTTTTTCTTAAGTAGTTAAAGAACCGAATCCAAAAATAAACGATTTTGAATTTAAAAATTGCAAAAAGGACGACCTTTTGTGTTCTTTTTTTAGCCGAAAAAGTATCTACACTCTTTTTTATCTAAAATAAAATTTTCTTTAGCAATATATAATAATTTTGCACTTTTCTGAAAGGTAACTTCACAGAAATGATTTTAAGATAAAAAACAAGCCCAATAACTCAATTGGTTATGATACACACCCTCCTAAATTCGACCCATTTTATACGAAAGTTTTGAACTTAGACCATTTTTCTAAAATCCCAAAGCACGAATCGACAAGCGCAATATATTTTAAGAATCTTCGATATGTTGTTAAAAGTTTTAAATCAAAATCTACGGGACTTCGGAAAAATGTGGATTCTATAGCCAAAAATGTAAAAAATCACATTTTTGAAAATTTTCATTAGTTTTTTTGGGAATTCAGGAAAACCCTACCCCTGATTGAAATTTAGTTAAAGCGGTTTTATTTATATTAATAAGATCCACATTTCATGCAAATTTCATTAAGATATCTTTATAAATAAATAAGTTATTACAATTAAAAAATTTGTATTTTCTCCAAAAACCCCAAATTGGGCCTTTTGTTTGGTTTATTTCTAAACAGCGAAAGAAATTTTCCTTTAGAATATATAATTTCCGATCTTTTGCAAAAGATTCAAGTCAATATCATGCCTCATTTCAGAAATATGCGCCTTTAAACTTTTATATTTCCAATTTATTGTATATATGACTATATTTTTACAAACACAAGAACATTTTTGTAGCATTTCTTCGTCAAAAAATTAAAAAAAGAAATGGTATTAAAATTTGGCATTTTTTTAATGACTCAAATATATTTTTATTTTGTAGATATAAACCAAAAAAATAAAATAACCTATACACATTAAATTTTAAGTATTAAAATTTTTTTTAAATAAATAAGTTTTTGTATGGCAAAAATCTGTTGCCGTTTTTTATAAAAAAAAATATTAAAAATACTAGAGGTCTTATTCATAATAAAAATTTTAAATTTATAAAATTATTATTAATCAAATTTGTATTGAAATATTTTCTATTAGCCTTTCATAAATTTTAAATTTTTATTATAAATAAGGCAGTAAATCTTTTCTTCATTTAAAAACTCATTTATTTGGTGGTATAAAGTATGTGTATGCCAAATATGAACGAAATCAGAAGTCCAATGGTGATTTTGATCTTTCATGGAATTTATGATATTAGTATCACTGTGCTAGACACAATTTTTATTATGCTGGACTCCTCATTGATAAAGGTAATTCGTGTAAAGTAAATTAGTCTCAACCAAATTTTTAATGTATTTATATTTTTGCTTAAAAAATTGCTCATTGATAATACTATTTAACTTACTTATCTCAAAAATGAGCGCTAACTTTTAAAAATATTTAAAAACACTAAATTCAGCGATGTACAGTTTTCGCAACATATTTTTTTGGGAAATAATTCTGTAACTTGTAAACTATAACTATAAATCTAAATAAAATCATCAGATCTGAGGTGCTTTATGATTTATAATCAATTATGTTATAGGCTTTTTATATTCTCCACCATAAAAGTAACGGAGTTATGTATAAGTTTATTCCCTTTTTAATTTCTTCAACATTTATCCGAAACCCCTTGAAGCAAATATTCTAACCAGTGTTGCCAAAACCTAAGTGGGAAAAAGTGCTAAAATTTTCAAGGAAAAATGCTAAAAAGTGCTAAAAATAAAAAAGGTGCTAAGAACAAAAAATGTTTGTAAAAAAAGAGATATATTATTTATTTTCAGAGCTAAAGCTAAAAAAACATTAAAGAAAATAGTAAAAACACATTCTGAAATTTATTTTTTGGAAACTAAACAAAATTTACTCATAATTTTTTTTTAATTCTAATTTTATGATAAGTTATCCATAGTGTTATACGTATTCCAAATAACATATAGGTTAACATTTTGACGAAGTAAAATTTTCTTTATTTTACCGAAAAATTTTAAAATCTCATTTATTATTAAAAACCAGATGCAGTACAAACTCGAGAATCTGGATAATTGTAAACCTCAATCCGCATTATTAAAAAAACTATTAATATATGTCTTTAATTTAATATAACATTTCATATCTTAAGTATTTTTATATAACAAAAATAAAATTTTTTAATCTGAAAATGAAGGAATGCAACTAGAATCAACTCCTACATTATATTGATATCACTTTTTATTGTATTTTCCAAGTTATACCTAAATTTTAATAAGAAAGGAATTTTTATTATTTAATCCGGATTATAAAATTATGGAATGGAAAGTTAGGAAATGTTAGAAAAATTTCTCTTTAAATGAACCAAATTAAATTTTTTGTTAAAATTTGATAAGTTAATGGTTGGGTTTTTATCCCGAGAATTTCCGGGACGAATTTTCCGGAAATTATGCAAATATTTCACTTCCCGTTCGCCGAGAATTTTTTTTCGGGAATCCCGGGAATTAAAAATTACAAAAAATTAACATTTTTTATTTTTAAAATCAAAAATTCTATTAAAAACGTTGATTGAAAAATATATGGTTAAATAGTTACAATTCGTTGCATCCAATACTACAAAAAAAGAATTTTCGAATTAAGAAATACTGAAATGATAAAACTACTGAAATTTTTTGAAAATCCGAATTTGAAATTCTCTGTTTTAAACCACTGCTATTAGAACTAAGTTTCGTGTTTTTGAAAATGTTAAAATGTATTTTATATTTGTTTGTGAATGCAGGTGTTCATTTTCAAAATGCCATTTTGAAAATAAGTATATAGTTTTTTTTGTTGAACTTTTTTACAGTTTTGTAGAATTTTTGTATTTCCGCTTAAGTTCATTGAATAATTGTAGAAGAATACATTGAAAAAGTTTTATTGGACACTCGGCAGAATGAAATGCATTTTCTTCAACGTCTCACCGTGGTGTTCTGTAAACATCATCTATTTAATTTACAACTTTTCGGGAAATAGAATCCGTAACTTTATTTTCCCTATATGTTAATAAGTAATACGAATGGTTTACGATAAAGCTTTTTACAATTATTTTTGTATTCTTCTTTTTCAATTATTATTGTTTATATGCTTAAAGCTACCAGTTAGGTAGTAAATCATCAATAATTTATAATTTTTATTGTTTATCCACTTATTAAGTAGCAATGAATAATGTTGTTGATACTCGTATTTGATTTGTTCCTTCTGTTTGTTTTCTATTTTTAGAAATACTTAACAGTAGAGTCGAGTAAGATTTTTTACACTGAGTCTTGTGTTGAGTTAATTAGTATATAGTTTTTTTTTTGTTTTTTATAAATGTAAGTAAAATAGATGATGTTTACAGAGAACACCAGGGTGGAATGCTGAAGAGTGCTGATGACGGTCGTGGCGGACTAGAAAATGCATTCCATTCTGCCGAGTGACCAATAAAACTTTTACAATGTATTTTTTTTTACAATTATTCAATGAACTTAAGCCAAAATACATAAATTCTAAGAATAAAACAATTAAAGATATATTCATACCTACATCTATTTTTTTAAAACTAAAAATTATTTATTAACTATCATGAGAAACAACAATAGAACCTTAAAGAAAAAAAGTCATCTTTGCGTGTAAACTATATGTATAATTTTTTTTTTAATTTTCATTATTTTAAAATAGTATAGTATTTATCCCGAATTCCCGGGAATGTCTTAAATAAAATCTCGATTCCCGGGTGTTGAAAAAGTTTTGGAAATTAAAAACCCTAGTTAACGACTATAATGTCATATTATAATATTTTAAATTTTGTAAAAATTTCTTTAATTATGTATAAATATTTTAATTTTGAAGAAGATTTTTTTGATAAGTTAACTGTTTGCGTTTGTATTGCTTTTTACCAAATTTATTTTGCTAAGCACACCATCGTTAAAAACATCAAATTTTGGTTGCATTTTCAATTTTTAGAAAAAAAGAACTGATGAAAAGTGCTAGAAAATGTGCCAGGTGCTAAATTAGCAACACTGATTCAAACCCCCACATTCACAAACCAATTTTAAATTTAAGGTACTTTTAGAGTTGAAAATTGTATGAAAAATTTGATTTAAAAGGCATTTTAAATTTAAAAGTTGTTTGTGAATAAGGGGGTAAGTAATTATGTATGTGTACCAGAGTCAAAATATTTTAAACCATCTATGTATCTGTTGGGAATGGCTTTCCGAATACTCTCATAACTAAAGGATTTTTTTTTTTGTTAATAAGTAAACCCTTATAAATTGAAACTTTTATTTACATTTATTAATAAAAAACACATCAGTTAAATTATATGTAAAATATTAGTTCAATATCTTAATTAATTTTTGAGTTATTATGCGTCAAAGTTGAAGATTGTATGTAACTTGATAAATTCAAAGAAAACTGCTGAAATTGCGCTTGTGTTTTAATATTTAAAATTAAATATTTTTTTGTAGTAGCTGCCTAAAAGTCTGGTTAGATTGTAGGTATAATATATAATTAAAAATACTACACTGTTATTTTTTACAAATTGATCAAATGTGAAGTACCATTAGCAAAAATACTGTCCTAATGTAAAGTCGAAATTTTTTAAGAAGCTAAAACTTTAGTAGTGAATAAAAAAATATACCAAAAATTACCTCTCCAGTTTTTTTGATATATTATTGCTACTTGTATGTATTTTAATATATATATATTAAATTTAGCTTAACAATTTTGCACAATTTTATCAGTAAAAATTTTTTATGTCGACGTCGCTACAGATTCGTGATATTTTTAAGCTCAGGCTGAAAATAAAACAGAGTACAACTAGTACTATAACACAAAATATTAAACAATTTGATGAAAATTGTTTACAAAGAATGCTACTAATATCAGAAGTAAACAAATTAAATTCTGTGCTCTTAAAGATAAAGCAAAATTGGAGGAAATATTCGTGTATGAGGTGTAAATTCCGAAATATTTAAAATATGAAAGTTATTTTCTAAAGTTTAATAATATATTAAGACATTTTTTGGTAATGACTTATGGGTTACTTTATATCCTTTCGTTAACATTAAATATAAAATCATAATATTGTAGCAAAAATTTAAACTTATTATGTTGAAAACACTACTGTTTTACCATATTAAATAATAAATTTTCATCTCTTCTAAAAATATCAAAATTTCTGTATATAACGATGAGCTTGTCTTTTGAAAAAAATTATATTTCAGGAATTAGTCAACACATTATAAAAAATAAATTCTGCCAAATTTTGTTTAATTTGAGGGTGGGAGTTACTGTCTCTTTCATAAATGACAAAGCATTAAATTGCACCAAGTTTTGTTCAATTCGAATTACATTTTTAGAAAATGGAATTACTATATTAGAAAATAGATTTTTAAAATTCAGGATGGGCGGGAGCTGGGCGTGTCCTTAATCCGGTTTTCACAAGACTTAATTTTTTCTTTCCTAAATGACAAAGCATTAAATTGTACCAAGTTTTGTTCATTTGGAATTACAATTTTAGAAAATATACGGTTTTTAAAATTCAGGGTGTGTGGGAGTTGGGCGAGTCCTTGATCCGAAACTTATTTTTTTTCTTTTCTAAATAAAAAGGCAGTTATAGTAAATTTTGTTCAATTCGAATTACAAATTTTGGAAATAAATGATTTTTATAATTCAGTATGTATGGGAGGTAGGCATGATCTTGTGTATATCCAAACAACAACTACTGCGTGATTATACAAAAAACTACAACAACAACACTGAAGGTCATTGCAATGCTTTTTATATGTGTTTGTGTGTGTATATTTTTAATAATTTTTTCAGATTTTTGCATATAACTCGGTTGTTTATGAACCGATTAAGTTTGTTCAAAAAATTGAAAATTAAAAGAAATATTTACAACAGATTTGTACAAAAACGAATTCCGAAGCTTATATAAAAGCTTCACAAAATCCAAAAATGCATTTTGACCGATATCTAAGTTATTAATGAACCGAGTTTGTTCATTTTTATTTTGCTAATTTTTAGCATCATTCTAAGGAATATTTCATATTATTTGATGTATAAAACATATATATCCGGTAACTGGGGCTTTCTAAAAACTAATTTCAACAGACAGACGGACATTCTTATATCGACTTCCCTATCAATAAGGATCCAGAAAATGTGTATTTTTGGAATGACAAACTTATATATGCCCTTTAAACTTATGGTGAAGGATATAATAAGTTTCATTTTCGAGCAAACCGGTTTAAAACCGATTTATTACTTGAAAAGCATTTTGAAAAACTGATAGTACTTAAACCAAAAAAGAAAGCAGATTTTAAACTGGTTGATGAACAGATCACCTTACTCAATAGTGATTAACATTAAAGTTGATAGTATATCAGATTTATTTCCAGTTTCATTCTCACACAAACTAATATCTCAACAACCTCATCGTCAGCGTTACCGTTGCGCGAGATTCAATACCCTTTCCACTTTGTTTGCCCCATTTTTAAAAATGAACTTTTCGGTATTGTGTACTACTATTTGCCCCTTTTCTAATAAAGTATGATTTTCGTATAATTGTACGCTACACAATTAAAATAATGAATAAACAACATAAATGTTATGCTTCTGAACACATTCATTCATTACACCACATAGTGGGGCAGAATAGAAATAAATCTGTAACTTCTAATCGGTTAGTTAGATTTACATAAATTTTCACAAAATTATATACAAAATTTCTAAATTATCTAAATTTTACAAAATCTTGGTCCAGTTTTTTCAATATATAGCCCAATATTTTCGTCTGAATTTTGTTATGAATTTTTCCTTTTATTAAGCCCGATCAATCAACAAATAATTATTAAATTTTGTTGAAAATTTTATGAAGTAATTCACTTACCAAACCTATGTTCTCGTTCTTTACATATAAATGTAACGAACACAAATTTTTCAAACTTCTCCATTTATTTAATGGTAATTTTTCCAATTTAATTCACTTTTCCCGAATTTATTTTTAGTAGCACAGAAAAAATTATTATCTTATATTTTTCAATTAATACAGTTGTCATCAAAATTTAATGAATATATTCAAGCAAAAATAAAATTCAAGTTATTTTTTTCCTCATTTAGATTTTTAATTTTAATCTACTTGATTGATTTAATACATTTTTAATTGGAAAATATTGTCTACTTTTCATTTTTCACAGTTATTAGTAATTAATTTTAGTGACTTTTTCTGTATTAAATAAAATTTAGAACTTTTTATTAGTGTTATTAAAAACAATCTTTTATAATTGTTATTATCTGTGTCTTAGTAGCAATATGTGTGCTATAATAAGTATTAAAACATTGCATATTTTGGGCCTGTGCCGACACAAAAAATTATAAAAAAAACTTAAATATGGAAGAAGGGATAAGGGGAAATAAACATTATGAAATCTAAACCCATGTGAAATTAATTCCTTAAAGAATAAACAAGTTGTTTTGGCATTTTTTTTTAAATGTCTATTCAAATTTTAACATATTTAAATTAAGACCTTTTCCAATAGTATACATAAGTTTGTCATTCCGTTTGTAATTTCTACAATATTCATCTAAGACACCAAAAAGTTTATATATTCTGGATCCTTATTGATAGGAAAGTCGATATAACGATGTCCGTCTGCCTGTTGAAATCATTTTTAGAAAGAGAATTTCCTTATATGAACAATATCATCCTGCATTTGATGCCAATATTTCTTCTTCAAGTTCAAATTTTGATGCATCTGCATTAGGAAAGTTAGCAATCCAAAGACTACAAATCTTAATTTATATAGACATTTTTTAAAAACTGTGAGGAAGTCAAAATTTCCCCATATGTATAAATATACCCCACAAACATTAGGGCCGATGCGGCACGTGTTAGCGACATCCTGTCATTCTAATATTTTGCACACTATGTTTCTACTTCAAAAAGAACAATCCTAGGGGAAGTTACGATGGAAATTCGATAGTCGAGTTGTATGTCAAATACCTTCACACATAAGCCAGAAGACTTTTGTTTTTAATCATACTGCCATCTGGGGCTCATCTCATTACAAGGACCTTACTGCTTCAAACCCACATTTATGCCAATCAACTTCTTGGCTTTTGAATATTGGAACCTATATTAACGGCAATTTCTTCGACTCTTATGAAATTATATCTCTATTAAGTATTTATAGTTATACAAAGTAAATATTACAGTTTTTCTTCACCAATGATCCTCAAGGTATAACAGAATTACGATATTCGATAATAACTGTTTTTTCTACGTTTTTTCAATCTTTGTATGTACATATTTGATTTCATTGTCCTTCTTACATATCGGTGTGATCTCTTGCCCTCAAATTAAAAAATTTAGGACTTATTATACCAAGGAATGTATCGTCACTTAAATATTACAAAATGTAGAAAGGTCTTTATAAACTTCGCCTTTGTTTATTAAAGGTGAGAATTTTTGGGCTTTCAGCATTAATTTTTCTGAAATGTCATATTAAGCCTATAGACATAAAAGTTGAAAACGAGATTCAATATTTTTTTTGAACGCAATATCATTTCTGATCAATCAGTCAATAAAATTACTAATTTCGGCATATTTTATTCCGAATTATTTTTATATAAAGATGAAGTCAACATCAACCATCTTATATTTACCTGACCTATTTCAACCAATAAATATGAAAATGATTCCCTATTAAAGTAAATAGATATAAATATATAATAGATATAAATATTTATTTTACTAGAAGAGAAACATTGTTAATTATGTAAAATGAATATATTTTCTAATAAAGTTTACATTTTTTCCAATGTCTAACTTGATTGATAAAAACAAAGTACAAATATTTAAAGTAAATTATTTAAGATGAATATAAAACAATATAATTCAACACGCCTTCTCAACTTAAATGGTTTCTTGAATACTCATTGATGAAATACGGAAATTGTGTTGGGTATTAGGTAGTGGCTTTTTGAGAATATCTGCTACCATCCCGCTAGTAGGTGATATTTATAATCAATGTGCTTAGTCTCCGAATGATGGCCTCCAAACTTTGTCATCTGCTGAGCACTTTAGGAATCACTATACACATTATTTGCATCATCAGTTGAATAACTTAACTCATTTAGCAAATATCGTAAGTAATATGCTTCTCCAGCTGCTTCTGCAAGACTACGCTGGATGTTGCTACGACACGTTGTTTCCTCGATTCCCAAGAGTTTGAGATTTTCTGTCATTAATGTCAGTGGCCCAATTTGCGTCAACATAGCCAACTAATGGTACACTATTTTTAGAATCAAATAGCTTTAGTTCTTTGTAGTATTGAGATACTTAATAATTTGTAGTGCGTAGTTCCAATATTGTTTACATGGACCCTGACAAAACTCAGACACTACATGTAAATGTAAAAGTGAACCAGCAATTTCTTGATGTTGTATTTTGTTAACACTTTGTGCTTCACCTGGAAGTTTTGGATACTTTTCTAAACATAATTTAGGTTGCGTTGGAATTTTCTTTGATTTTGAGTTTTCATTACCATACTTCCTAATAAGATTTTCTGTACATCCGGCTTGTGATATTGTTATCATAATATTTTCGACTTCAAGTTATAGTCCAATACAGTGTTTTGGCTTTCCTAAATCTTCTATTTCAAAGTTTCTTTTTAAATCTTTATTAATTTATCAACATCATTTTCATTATTGGATGCTATTAATATATCGTCAACATAAAGGATAACTATCATTGTGCTATTATTATTTTTAAAATATATACATTGATCGTGTTTGGACTGAATAAGACTATACTTTTTTAAGACTGCATCAATTCTTTCAAAGCATTGGCGAGCCGCTTGCTTCAATTCATATATAGCCTTCTTGGTTTACAAACTTTTTTCTGATTCCATAAATCTTTTTGGTTGACACATGTATATTTCTTTTTCTAAGTTACCGTTTAAAAATGCTGTTGAAACATCTAGTTAACGTTGTTATAGATATTTTGAACTGCAAGTGCATAAAAGAGACGTATAGATCTTTGTGGAACAACAGGCGCATAAGAGTCCATATAATCAACACCGTATTCTTGGGAGTATCCTTTTGCTACCAATCTTTCCCTTCTATTTTCAACTGTTGCATCTGGATTGATTTTGGTTGTATATACCCATTTACAATTTATAGGTTTTCTATTATCTGGTAAGTCAACTAAGTCCCTCGTTTTATTCTGCTATCCATTCATCGGTGCTATCCATTCATCGGAGTCATTTAAATTCAAAGTTTGTTTAAATGTTCTTGGATCATTTACATTGTTTGCCGTAACTGCTGTAACATGTAGTTGCAAATATTACACCACCAACATATTAACATATTGTAACTACTTTAGTAGTTACAATATAATAAGAGAATTTATAATTTCCATTTTGTTTATATAAATTTAAACATAAATAATCGAGATTAGGACGATACATTGGAGCAAGAAACGAAGTACCGATCTTGTTATACTTTGCTCTTAGTGATCACCAGACACGACCGAAGTTCTTTCTTCCGAACCGTAGCCGACCGAGAACCGAATAATTTACCTCGTCTGATTATAGTAGTATCATCTCTGTTAGCCGATTGAGAGCTGAAGAATTTATCTAATGGGATAGTTTTTGGAGGCCAAAACTTGTAGTTAGCCGACCGAGAGCCGAAGAATTTATCTCGTCGAATTGTATTTAGTTTATAGAGTAGCTCATTCGATTCTAGCTAGCCGACCGAGAGCCGAAGATCGTAAATTTCCCAATACAAATGACAAAATGATTTCTAATGATGCACAATGAACTGAGGCCATATTAAAATTGGAAAAAAGTAGAAGGAAACCAGGTACAAGGATGAAATTTTGTTTGTTTGTAGGCATTTATCGCCTATTTATGAAAAGTTTTTAAAATTTAAAAACTCCTTAATATTTAGGCATTAAATTACGCAAAATACCCACTTTTAGATAAATTTCATAACACACAAACAAATATTAATTATGGTATTTTGTGTATTTTTATTTATTTATTTGTTTATTATTATTCAATGTTTCCATAGTGTTTATAGGTTATAATAAAAATGTTAAAATTTACTTCATTTGTTTACTTTTATGTCTTCTCATCATATTTTTATGGAATTTATTAGTCTCTGTAAAAATTTACTAATGTGTTGGTTTCCTGAATGAGTAAACATTTAAAGACATTATTCGCCATCATCTTTTCAAACGAAATTACTGGTTTAGTTATAGTTATATATAGTATACTGTTGTTTTGATTTGTTATGTTTCGATGGGCAGAATTAAAAGATTGTTCACGATTTTTATTGATTGATTGATTTGCAAAGACATCCTAAAGTATCTTAAAGATGTACTACTTACAATTATTTAACTGAAACATTTAATACAAAATTCGTTATATGGGTACTTTTTAAAATTAACATAATTCAAAAATTGGCATAGAGAACACATATAATCTAATATGGGCTGTATAGAAAACATTTTAAAATATTGAACACCATTTAGAGTTAGGTTATTTTTCACTATATATATATATATATATATATATATATATATTTTTTTTTTTTTTTTTTGTTGGTCCATTAAAGTTGACAATATTTTATAAAATTTTTAATATTTTGGTCAATGTTATATATTTTTTCACAGTGTAGAAGTAAATATATCATAATTTTATTTGTAGTATTATTCCTTGAGGGATTTTTAATACATGTAATTAATAAAAACACCTAAATATCTAAACCTGAATTTTTTGCGATTTTTTTTTCAAACCAGTTTTTTTACCTAAATTTTAAAAATACTTGAAAAATTCCTTGACTTTAGAGTAGTCTTATTTTATGCTTACTAATTTCGTTATAAGAAACGAGACATATGATGAATATTCAGATATAATTTGTCTCAGCTATAATTTGTTTTGTTTTTGTTTATTAAATTTTAAAAAAAGTTTTGGACTTTTTTCCACTAGACATTCATTATGTGACTGTTATTGACAGCAATATATCAGTGCCTTTTTCAGAAAACAGTTAATATTTAAAGAAATCTGAATATTTCTCAAATAACAATTTTATAAGATATTTGGAAAAAAAATGTAAATTGCGGTGAATGTAAGTAGGTCTTGTGGTGCTATTATTTTGAGCGGCACTGTATTAAAATTTAGTGCATCTCTCTTAGTTTTTTCACACCTACATGTTCTTTACAGGTTAGCATGCTCTCGATTGAGCTTGATACTGTAAGTTTTTACGGTCGGATTATTTTTCAAAAACACTGAAAGAAATGTGCAATGATACGAGTATATGGAAGAGTGATTATTTAATAAATTTGCTATATTTTTCATACTTTTGTTTAAAGAAAATTGTTTTAATATTAATTTAAGATTTCATTGCAGAAAATAAGTGATTTAAGAGCAACAGATTTTTTAAAGCACGGAAAAAATTATTTCCGTGTACAATATAAGAGCATAAGAGTTTATATTTTTATAGTTTGAAAAAAATATATAGATTATTTTGTTTAAGTATAAATATGAAAGCATATTTTTAGGCCTTAGTTTTTTAATTATTGGTGAAGGGTATAAAATATTCGGCGCAGCCGAACATAGCACTCTAACTTGTTTTTAATTAATGTTGTTGTTTGTTTTTGTTTTTTTAATTAAAGTTGTCTTCATTTGGTATTGTTGTAGTTTCATTAACACTGAAAACCAACAGCAAGCTCTTTCATATTTGATTTTTTCAACTTTTTGAAGCCTCTATATAAGCTAACGACTTTGTTCTTTCAAAGAAAACTCAGCATTTTCAGAATTTTTGTGCTGAGGAAATGAACTATATCGTTAGATTAATATCCAAGATATCGGGCAAAAAGCCCCTATATAAGCTACGG